>CM060471.1:18855704-19464632 GCA_030544235.1 Lepturacanthus savala | reverse complement strand
CCATCCATCAGCGAGGAGCCTCTCTGACGGATGACCCGCTGACCCCGGCTCCCTATAGCACAGCAGCTCGGAGCTGGAGCCGCGCTGGGGGACTTTTTGTTTTTAAGGAGCCGTATTGTAACCAGGAGGCCTCTGCTTCATCACCAACCTGTCTGGCTGAGTATCAGTGTGCCTCACATGTAAAACAACTATTTCATCTCTGGCCAGCGGGTATTGCTTTACTTCGGTTTCCCAATGATAATGGGGCTCTTGTAGCCGTGGGTGTACTTTTCAGGACTGATTTGATACCTGTGCTGCAGCAGTATGGTTCCTGTATGTTGCGCCTGGGGCCAGAACAATCAACATGTATAATTAGGAACAGTCGGAGACAGACCGGGACTTTATCGCTTCGTCGCAGAATCTGAAAAGGCGCTAAACTTAAGCTACAACAGTCGTGAAACTTCCACTCAGGATTCCTGCTGAACCTGTCCATGGTGCTGAAGCCACGCGGCCAGTGTTGGACGAGGGGGCGTTTCCCAGCATGCAACGGACTGAGGAGCGATCCAGGTTTATCGGACCCAATCCGGTACCAATCCCAATCCTTGGGCTGAGCGTCTCGGCCTATAGCCGATACCCATCTGATACTACCGTTGAATGAATGAACCGGGAGAATAGAATTTTTGCCAAAATCCTCTTTAAAGCGACAGTAAACTTTGTTTTCCATCCCTACAAAAAGAGGTGAAATATGCTTTCGCTTCTTTTTTTGTTGTTGCAGTTACTCTCTAACCTTTATTAACAATAAGAAAAGTTTAATAGCTTGCAAACATAGAATCGGAGTGACTAGATGCTGTAACTGTATCGCTGTGTCAGTCAGTCATTTTCTATACCTGCTTATTCCTCATTAGGGTCGCAGGGGTCTGCTGGAGCCAATCCCAGCGCGTTACAGTGAGAGGCAGGGATACACCCCAGATGGTCGCCAGCCTATCGTGGGGCACACACACCATTCACTCACACACTCACACCTACGGGCAATTTAGAGTCTCCATTTAACCTGAGCATGTTTTTGGACTGTGGGAGGAAGCCGGAGTACCCGGTGAAAACCCACACAGAACATGCAAACTCCACACAGAAAGGTCCCAGACCCAGGACCAAGGAGGTCTTGAACCTGCGACCTTCTTGCTGTGAGGCAACAGCGCTAACCCCTGCGCCACCGTGTCGCCCTGTATCACTTCACATAAGCAAAAGCAGAAATACCATTGAGTGAAAACTATTTATTACAATAAATTAAATTGCAATGACAATTAAATGAAAATGTTCAATCATCCTGTATCATAGCTATGCTAATAACATTATATTTTGTATTTTAGTGTGTGCACATCTCTCACTTTATTACGGTTAGAGAACCAGGTCACAGGTGGAGCTGAACTCCTGCAATATGGCCGCCGTTGAGGGACGTCGGCCCGTAGCCCTGTACATCCCTTTGTTTGTCACTGACAAGTTGCCAGGTAACCGGCTGAGACTCATTTGTGTTTGGGACTTAAAAAATTAGATCCAGCATGTTAGCTGTGTTTTTGGGGGGCAACTCTTAGCACAGAATTCACAAAGCAAGAGAACAAATTAGCAAGACTATTCTTTTAGGAAAATAAAAAAATAGGCCATAATGTCAGTTATCCAAAAATGACATATAATTATATTATGTATGAAAGGTTTCTGCTGATCAGGATGTCAGATTAGAAAATGCTTTTATGTGTGATTATAGGGTGCACAAGGTTAATTGTTATGGCTGCTTAATTTGGAGGACCTATTGGAACAAGCACATATCTGAAAACAGGGAACTATTCTTTTCAGGAAAACCACATACTAGTCAGCTAGGGAACTGTGGCTTCTCATAAAACTAGTGCAGTGACCATAGGAAGTATGTATTCCTGTAGAAAAGCGGAAGATTAAGTCGATCACGTTTGGCCAAATGAGGCTGTGTTGGACTGTTACGTAGTCAATTTACATATCAGTTTTTATATTGTGTTGACAGGAAAGGTAAAACTGGACTTAGGATAAATGACTTACTTAATTCTTTTCCCTTTATAATGTAACAACATGGGCATGTTGCTGTTATAAGCGTTTATAAAAGAAAAGAGGCCTAGATTCTGTTCTGTTTGGTGATAGTGCTGGGATTTCCTGAGGGTCTGTAAACATGTCTGTAACCTATGTTAATACGAGGAATAAAGTAGCAGCTAATGCCTTAGCATGTGGTTTTTGAGAGACATTACAATCCTTTTGTTACTTTGGCTGCACAATTGGTGCAGGAAGAAATGGGACAACAGAGCTTGGAAGTAACATGAGGAGGAGCCCTGTGATATGGAGCTTTACACTGTAATGAAATCGCTGCTGCAGGATAGTGCTGTGATACGCCATATATAGATATAAGGAGATATAAATCCGGAGATTTACAGATAAATCGTGATAAAGGGAATTTATAATTTAGACAACACCGATTGTAGCATAAATGGTCACAAATGGTAAAAACAAATTATTTACAGTAGAACCAGTTTCTATTACCTACAAGTTTTAGCAAATCTCCATATTTAGTTTACCTTCCATCTCCTGCAAGTATAGGTCATTTCCTCCTCCTACGCGTGCTCCTTCTTCCATGAAGCGAAGCTTTCGGACCACGGCCTCTGGAACATGTTCAGTCTTGGTCGTCATGTCTGTCAGTCCTCGGACGGTGTCTTCTGTGGTGGAGAGCCATCATCCATCAGTGGCCGTGTCTTAACCTGCGGAGCTAAAGCTCTGACAGACACCTACCCATGCATCCTGACAGCCCAAACAATCCTTTTGCGCCGACTGACATGCGTTCAAGCAGGACCCCTCAAATAAGCCCATTTACATAAATACAGACATTTTCATTTCCCAAATGTGTAACCTTATATTTCTAACCTCAGCTATTTATTCACATCTGCACATCTGAGCAGGATTTCCTGCTGCATCTGTAAGAGCACTCTACCGACTGCGGCGGTACAATGCCAAGTAAAAAAGAAAAAAAAAAGACATTCAGTGCTAGACTCAAGAGGTAAAGTTCACCTATAGTAAAGCACTTATGAGATGACTCACTCTTAGTACTGTACGTTATCATTGGCAGCTACCATTTTAATGCTGTCTGAGGTTCCCTTCTCCTGGATTCCAGTGGACCCTCGCACCTGAAACCTGTGATGCTGCATGTTTCCTCAGTTAGAATAACACAAATCATCAGATTATCATAATGACATGCAATTAAGGTCCGGAGTCAGATTCAAACCAAAGACGTTGCGGTTCTGCGTCGTGCATTTCAACCAGTAGGGTAACAGGATGCCCCAGTCAGCAACTTTATTCAAGTAAATTCTGAAGAAATACACCCATAATAATGGCGTTGTTTAATAGATTGGTTACAGAACCCTACGAGGCAGTCGTGACAACTAATTAGACTTTAACGTCCAAGTGAAATGGAGACGTCACCTTTCTGGAAAAAAAAAAGCTGCAACCAGTAAAGCCATCTCTCCCTAAACACATGGAATGGCTACGACAGGAAACGGCTGTATGAATGTACATATGGGTACCTGGGTTTGGTTTTAAACGGACATGAGAAATTGTTACCCTCGTCCTTTAATAAGATATCCCAGTGGTTTCCAGTTTAGAACGATCACTCACTGCAACTAAATCCGTGTGCAAATACCTTGTACATTTCATTACCCAATAACTGTTTACAGTGACTTATGAGTTCAGCATTGACCTTTTGTACCGTGAGCGCACACTTTTCCTGTGCAATGAGGGATTATTGCTGACGTTTAGTGTGTGTTCACTTTTGGGTTTTTAACCATTTATGGTTCACATAATTTGGCCAAACGGTCCGACTCTGAATCCCAGATCAGTGCACCGTTATGACCACAATGACACAATACTGGAATGTTCACATGATATGCTTTAAACTAACTATACAGTCTCGAAAACAACAGCGAGATATCAGCTGGGTTGATAACTTGTGGACTGTGTTGTCTTTCTAATTTTGGAATTCCACAGCGTTAATACTTCTACTACTTTTTTACGACTTTCTTGAGTTGCAAATTCATTCATCATTTAATTCTAGGCACAACTCAAATGGGATTTGTCTCCTGTCGCTGACTCCTGGGTGTATATTTAGTGGAATGGGCCACTTTAACGCACGACAGACGGAAACCTGCGTTTCTGATTAAATCTCAGTCGCACACATCATATTATCTGCAAATACAACTAACCAGGCCCTCGTGAATAATGCCTCTCTGAAACAGAGAAAGAAGGAGCCGTGATTCTACCCGACAGTGTGTCCAGCATAATGAACACACTACGTCCACTCTGCACCAATAGGAAACCAAGGCCACGGCACAATCACACAGCATTACACACCAATGGAGACGAGTGCTCCAGCTCCCGACCTTCCTGCTTTCATTATGGAACAGTGTTTTACGTAACCTTTATTTTACCTGGAAGTCACACTGAGATTAAAACCTCCAATACAAGTGGCAGATACTCAATAGAAACTTTTTTTTTTGTTTTATTATAACTAAGTCACACTGGTTATTAATTATTGAAAGCGTCCGCTATTCTAACCATAACCAGGTTATGGTTAGTTACAGCCAGAATGGCAGAAACTTTTTATTCAGTTCTACTCACTTTTTCTGCTTTTTCTTACTTTTTTTCCAGTCCCTATTGTCCGGTTTACAGAAAGACCACCACTTGAGAAAGCGTTTTCGCTTTGAATAAACACTATGATTCTGAGCGCGCATTGAAAGGCACGAGATGTGTGCAACTGTAAGATCATTCCCTTTCTAAATGGCCCGTCCTTCAACTTCCGCCCCTCGGCTCAGCACACAAGAAGATTGCATTTGATTTCAATGGGCACAAACAGCATCCGGGGTTGAATAAGCAGCGTGAAAAAAAAGGATATTTTGTCTATTAGCATCATTTCTATGGGCTGTACATTTCTATGGGCTGCACTCCAGTGTTCAAAAAAAAAAAAAATTTACTGACCATGGCACTTCGGCTTCTGCCGCATCTACACAGAGCAAATAACCCCCCCCCCCCCCCCCCATGTATCCACCCCATCTCCCTCAGACCTTGACAAAACCTCCAGATACAGCTTTGTCCTTGCGTTGATTCAGTCTGGTTTCACAATATTTCTTTCTTTTTTTTTTTGTTTTTTTTTGTTTTTTTACGAACAAAGGAACAAAAGGTAAATTCTTAACTAAATCCATGCGGTTTCAAAGTCTGGACAAATATTTGATCGATCTTTGAATCATTCTTAAGAGGCAGGTATAGCAAACAGAAGCTAGAACACCTAACTAAAAATAAGACAATTCGTGAAGCAGCACCTTTCCTTTACCGTTTGTATTCTATCTATTATTTCTATAAAAGTGAAAGCACGTTGGTGGCTTTTAAGGACGACGCGTGGCCTGGATTAAAAGCAACTCCACCAGGAAACGTTCTACAGCTGAAACTTTTTTTGGAAAAATTGTTTAAAACAAAGGCACCAAAGACTAAAACACTGTCTGCTTTACATAACCGTTTTGTTTACAGAGCCCAGACTTGCATTTCAAGAATTTACATTCACATCATATCAGCCTGTGGAGGCGTAGCTGAAGAAAAGATGATTGCTGTCAATCTTCTCTCCTGCCAACGCCTGCTTTTTGTGTAAATGTCCAGAAAAAGAGGTGGTGAGCTCTCCGCTAAACTCGGTATCGCCGTGTTTACTGTGAACGGCTCCGCGAGGCTTAATTTGGCCGTGGTCGACTCTCTCCTAGACAGACGTGGAAGTGTTCGCAGGCTGCCTTTATCTCTGTAAACACACCTCACCGCGGTGCGAAGGAGGTAAATTCTCATTTATATTAGTTTTAGCTCAAACGAGCAGTCGTTTTGCACCGGCTAAGGCATAATAGAAGGATGCTAGATGCTATTTGGTTGGCGAAGACAAAACATTTGTCATGAGAAGTGAAAGTGGCGGGCGGTGTGCCGACTTTGCCTGGTGAAGGTCTCAGGATGGTTCTCCCTCTCTCTCTCTCTCTCTGTGGAGGGGAGGGTGTGAATTCAGCATTTTGATCCCAGAGTGTAATCGAGCGTCTCCTTGTCTGGAGAACCGCTGAGGGATTGGAGCGCGATCAATCACCCCTCTCTGGACTGTCCGGCCGTTTTTACATGTGGCTGAGCCCCGAGCTGCTCACTTGGCGGGAACCATGAAGAAAGAGAGTGTGAAAAGTTTTCAGGGTGCACTCGTGACACGCTTGTGTACAAGGCAGCTTCATGATTTTTCTGCCATGACGTTCATTCCCTCTTAAAGGAATATATATATATTTTGGTGCGTGTTAACCTTTGAAATATTTAAGGAGCTGTTGGAAACTTTATTCTGTAAAAAATAACAGAAAATCAGACAATCTGAAGCAGCAATTGTCCCATGTATGGTCCTCAGTTAGGTCAACCTCAGCGGTTCATTTCAACAAGCTCTGCCAACAGAATAATTAATATGTTTTGACCCCCCCCCCCTCCCACGCTGGTCAAAAGAAGGCCTATAGGCCAAAAGTGTTGTTAGCCTACTTAGCATAAAATGGGTGCATTAATACCCGGAGACTCAATTATTTCGCAAATAGTCGGTGGACACTGCAGGTTACGAGTAGCCGGCGACTTTGAAGACCTTTAGCTGGAGGCGATGCTGATATTGTCAGTAATTATGAATAACGATATGTTGTAAATGACTCGAAATCATGCGTTTCATTCTTTGCGATGATGCAAAAACCTACAAATACAAGTCATTCATGCGTCGTCCGTTCTGTGTCTGGACAACCGAGCGTTAAATATAGCTCAGGTTTTTACCAGATTTAAAAAAAACTGCAGGTTTCATTTTACCCTTTTGATTTGAATATGCTTTTTTTCCCCCGTTTAAGTTCAATTCCAATCATTATGCAGTTCAAACATGTGGACTCGGGTTCGCTCGACCACATGACACAGCATTATGATTGCTATGATTTGGGTTCAATCCCCCCCTCTTCTATGTCAGATCTTCACTCTTGCCCGGTAGATCCAGACGATTCTCTTTACCCATAATCCCCCTGCTGACTCCTTCCCCTTTCTCTCACCTGATTAGAATTTCAGCTGTGGCCTCTGGGATTGGACGATTTCAACATATTTTATTTAACTGCTTTTGTAAGGCCTAATATTCAGCAGCTGTGATCTATGGCAGAATTACAATTTTCAGGGTCAAGGAGGGACTTGGCTGTGGAAAAGGGGTGGGTACAACTGCTGTGCTGTGCTGGTGGAGGTGTGTGTGTGTGTGTATGTGTGTGTGTTGGGGGTGGTGGTGGGGGGGTTGAAAAAGAAAAAAAAAACAGAGAGAGAAAAGAGGAAGGAAGAATCTCACGAGCTGCCTTTAAAAATGAATGAGAAAATGGGTAATCCCAGAGTCACAGCATGAAAAGAGGGAAAATCAATATGGCCTCTCAGTTCACTGGGGCCCTCACAAGTCCTTGAGATGAACAAAAAGTTGTGCATTTTGTTGCCACATCCATATGTCTCAATAGAGAGGTATGTGTTTGTGTGTGTGTGTGTGTATGCCAAGGTGAGTGTGTGTGTGTGTGTTAGCCTGTCTGCTTCAGGAGATGCAGCTTTGTGTTTTGCAGGCATGTGAAGGGGTCGTATACACGGCCTTGCAGTGAAAGTTAGCCTCATGATTTAGAGTTTACGGAGCGGTGAGGCGGAATAGGACTGGAAAAAAAAAAAAAAATTTCAAAACTCGGTCCGACGTCGAAACACTTGAACGTCCACCTTTGAATTCTACCCGTGTAAGCGTCTCACTGGTGGACTGATACAACGGGACATCATACCGGAGCTGTAACCTTTGGATTCTCTCTCCGATTGACCAGGCCCCCCTCGTAAGAATCCAATTCACTTCCTGGCCTACGTGGAGAAAAAAAACGGCCACCGAGCTCTGGGATTGGATGCCCTCTCATGAATATTTAAGGCAGTGGGGAATAGGCTGTTGGGGGTATTACAGAGGGGTCCCCCCCCCCTTTTTTTTGCAACACATTTCTGTCTCCCTCGTGTCCAGATTTCCTTCACATCCATCTGCATATCTCGGAGGTGATGGCGCTTTACGGCAAACAAACACTCACCTTCTCCCTCCATCTGTCCATCCATCCATCCCCCCACTTCCACCACCTCTCTCTTCCGTGCTGTCATGCTAAGCGATGCCCCCCCCCCCTCTTCCCTCCTCCCCAGTTCATTAGTGAGCTCTTCAGTAGCCTGTCATGGCGGATGTGCTCCATCAAAGCTGATCGACTCCCCGTTTTTTCCAGAAAGATGTCGCGGGTTATCACCGCGCGCTCAGATCTCCGGCTGCAGGAGATACGTGACTGGCAGGCCGTCTTTTGAAGACAGTGATTCCTCCACTGATGCCTCCCAGTTGGAAATTTAGAATCGTGTCTGCTAAGACACCGTATGCAAAGTAAATTACTGTACACGGGGCGAGGCCGACTAAAACCCTCCTCTCTCTCTCTCTGAACATCCGGGGCCACTCGGTGCCTCCCAGGCAAAAAAAAAAACAAAAAAAACGGCCTCGTTTGCACTTACGCTCACTTTTCTCTCTCCGATCGTTTGTCTCTTTCCATCATCCGTCCGTGAAGAAAAATGGACAGCAGCACGGGACAAACCGAAGGGATGAAACCCTGTTCAGTACTTTTGCTTGGACCTCAGTTACACACAGGTGGCCGAAGACTTCCTGAGCGTTGGAGACCTTTCTCTTTGACATCAACGAGGCCTGTGCATTGGAGGCCACGGCGAGGTGTTTAATTGAAAGAGAAAAAGGGGCAGGCGCATACTGGCAAATAAATAAATAATCACTCTAAAAAAAAAGAAAAAGAGAGCGTCTGCTGCTAAACAAAAATGGCTCCAACTCCCCAATTATCATGCAAATGACATTGCTGGTTACAACTGTATGTCTTTGTAGTGGTAAAGTGTTAATTTCAGTTCAAAGGCTGTGGCAGAATTCTACTGGGAGAGAGAGATGGAAGGTAAGATGGAGAGGGAGAGGATGGTGTGTGTGTGTGTGTGTGTGTGTGTGTGTGTGTGTGTGTGGGGGGGGGTTAGTCTAGCTCTGACCCGACTCTTTGTGTTTCTATTGTTTCTCTGCGTTCAGACCTAGGCTAGGTGAGCCTGTAGCATGTAGACAGAGGTAGTTAGCACACAGTGTTTGGGTTTGCTGAGATGCAGAACTGCTTTAATGACAGATATTCAACAACACAGACACTGACAGAAAGATCACAAAAAAAAAAGTCATTCCCGCAGTTTCGGAAGCAGCTCAGTCTGATACGGTAACCACGATGGAACTGGATGAACGTAAAGATCCCGCTCGACAGGGATTACGAGTCGCCCGGACGTTACCGATGGACACAAACGGACGCTTGTTTCTCTACAGACAATTCCACATAACCTCTTAGCACTCCAGCTCCATCTCGACCAAATCCTGCACGCACAAGCACATAAACATCCGCGTATGTACGTCGCCGTGGCTCCGCTTCAATAATGGGGGGCATTGTCATCGCTTCGCGAGCACAAACGCCAGTAAAACGGTCGACGGCACTGATGGGGGCGAAAAGAAAACACAGATAAAGGGCCGAGGAGAGAAAGAAAGCCATTCTGCGAGGGCTGGTGGCGTGTACAAACGGAGAACATGGCTCCTCTTCTAACAGCCGTACACTAGAGCGTGTGTCTTTTTATTGGGGGGGGGGGCAGGGGTCCACCATACATGCGACAGTCCGTGTGCTTTTGTGTTGAATCAAACAGTAGGAGATTCATTGTAGTTCTCACACAGTGGCATTGTGGGTTTTTTTTCTTAGTAGCTGCTGTTGTTGCAGGGCTTTCTTTTAATATGTGTGTGTGTGTGTGGGTGTGTGTGTGTGTGTAGTAGGGGGTGGCACCGTCATGGACACTCCTGGTAGATGAAGCGCCCACCCTCGTGCTGTAATCCCACCACTGGAGCCCGTTTTTCCCGTCTAAGGCCCGCCCTTCGCTGGGGGACAGACAGCTCAAACGACGCCTGTCACGATCCCTTGTCGTCTTAAATGGCTGACAAACATCAGGCTTCTTGTGCTGTTGGTGCATCACAGAGGTTCCTTGTTGAGGAACCTTCCTTTTTTTTTAAAAACAAACGTCCATGTAAATCTTCTACGGAGCTTTCAGAGAGGAGGAGAATAACTGCCGTGCCGGGCACAGGGGGACGGGCAGACAAGATGGAGGCGGAAAGGAGAATTCCTCCAGGAGAAAAATAAAATAAATAAAAAATCAAAAAAATCCGCTGACGAAATAATCGTCGCCGTACGATCGCTTGTGTTATCGTAACCGTATCAAACGAGGCTCGGCGGCCACGCTCGGATCTGAATGTGATTTGAGTGGAGATATCGGAGCTGTGGCAGGACGGGCCAGGCCGAGGACGTGGTCGGTTTAGAGAATGAACAGGGACACCCAAAGACTCCATCCTTTCTCCGGCAAACAGGAGAAGGCAGGGAGAGCTTCAAAATCACTTTTCAGACATCAAATAATTAATTGCTGCCCCCCCCCACCACCACCACCGCCACCCCTCCTACAGTTTCTCTCCTGGCGTCTGTATGGAAGACACAGCTCCAGTCACTTAAGGAGGGTTAACACCCGTCTAAATTAAATATTAAAAGGTGTCTGTACCTGCTGCTATTGTTGCCCCTTGGAATAAGATATAACCTATTTTTGACAAGTTTTCATCCTCAGGCTTCTGCGGTGAGACGCTTGTCGAAAGCCAAATCAGCGAATTGGGGGGGAGGGGGGTGGTGGTGGGGCACGAGGGGCATTGATGAATAATCTAGTTCATATTCCAACGACACCCGCCGCTCAGAGGGAGAGAAAGAAAGGAAGGATGAGGAGGCAGAGAGAGGGGCAGGCCGAGAAAGAGAGAGATGGACAGAGCGGGGGGGAGATAAAAAAAATAAGGGAGAGTGAAGGAAAAAGGGGAAAAAAGGGGGGAAAAAAAAGGGAGGAGAGGCAGATATCTGCCAAGGTGTCACATGACAGTGCTCCTGTTTAAATAATAAAACAGGACGGGGGCTCTAAACAAATCGTTATCTCCCCCCGCCTCCATGCATCCCGCCTTCCGTTTTTTTTTTTTTTTTAAACTTGTTTTAATGCCATTTCTTAATGAACATAATAGCTCGGCGGCTAATAATGAAAAGAAAATAAAAACATCTAAAAACGCGGAGGGGGCCCCCGAGTTGTCGCCGGCGCTCAATTATTTCCTTGTCAAGTGGGTCTGTTTTTAATGAGGCCCTGTGGGACTGACGTCTGTCAGTCAGCCCTGACTTTTTGACACCATTACAACTTCAAATAGAAGCCGCCGCCACGCTGCCTTCCACCGCTCGCTCGCTAGCTACCGCTCCGCTCATCTGACAGGCTGGGAGGGGAGGGGAGGGGAGGGAGGAGAAAAGGTGGCGGGAGAGGTAGAGAGAGAAAAAGGGGAAGGGGGGGGGTGGCAAGAGAGAGGAAGACAGAGAGATAGAAAGGGAGAGGAAGAGAAGAGAGCACGTAGGTAGGCTGCACCACACACACACACACACACACACACACACACACACAGTGAAAAAACAATCACTGAGGGTCATTACCAGATGAGGTTTGTCAAACTGCCAGGGATTTCACCCTCCTACCCCCCCCCACCCCCCCTCCACCACCACCTCAGCGCTTCCTCGTTCACTTCCTTCCTTTTTTCTCCCTCCTCTCTCCCTTTTCCTTTTTTCATTATCCCTCGACTTTAATGACAACTCTTGGTGGGTCGGGCCCCGCGTGGGACGGTCAGAGGCGCGCTATTTTGTCGGCCATTAATTCGCGGCTTTGAAGCAAACGGCGGGCGCTGCGGCTGGTGAGGGCCTGTGAAATGGTGGTCGTAGGGCTGCGGGGGGGGGGGGGGAGGCACCCCTGCATCTTCGAAAATGAAGACCGCGGCCCTGAAACAGAATATTAAATGTCCTTGCCAGGAACCGTCACACCAACCGCAGGAGACAGAAACACACACTTAAACGTGTTCAGGTAGGTGTGTGTGTCTGTGACATACGCAGCATTACCTCCATGTAACATAAATTCTGAAAATTTATTCAGAATAATGCTCTTAAATTTAGATTTTTCCATGACCCTCCCCCCCCGAAGAAAATGGCTTTCCTCCCCGAAGAATTAAACGGCAGTAAACTCAAGCGCACCTTTTTCAAACGCCCGCAGATGTATCACATCATCAGTCAGCGTGCACATAAACACAGAAACGAGGACCGCGTCACAATCGTCAGAACATAACAAGGAAAAGAAAATACAGAACAAAAAAACTACGAGTTCTGAAACAAGTTCGCTCCGTTTATATGAACAGAAGAAAAGCAACAAAAGCTAGAAATCAAAACTTTTTTCAGTTGGTCCTGGTGCGTAAATGCGTTTTAGTCTAATCACTGAACAACCAAATCAAAAGAAAAAAAACAAAACAAAACACATGGTTAATGTTCAGTCAACTTCATAAAATATACAGTTCTAGCACAGAAACTTTAATTGAAAACTCATTTATGCATTTATAAATAAATAGAAACAGAATCACTTGTATTGAGAGCAACAAAACACTATACATGATGTCGATTTAAACGTTAGTACATACAGTTTGATGCAGAGAATTTCCCACAATGACAAGGTTATTTCAAAAAGGGAGAATGAGCCATGGACGTCTATTTTGGGAGGTGCAAGGGCACTGCACTAAATATGCTTATTGAAGCCGGTTATAATGTCACAATAAACTGTAAAAAATAAAGTGTATGTATGTACTGTATGTGTCAAGGTCGGGGTCACTTCCATTTTGTATTAAAAACATGTTAAAAGAAGAGATTTTTATTTGATTTTTTGAAAACGCTCAAGAAATGTTCTTAAACCATTTCTTGTACGCAATAATTCGGAATAATTTTGACTTAGTAAAATGAAAGATATTTTCACTGAAGGTTGACTGATGGGATCTCGGCCTTTTTATGTGCATCCCCGTGTTTCCAGGCAGTGCCACTCGTCTATTTTGGGCTTTTAAAAAGGAGGAGTGTGAACAGCATGTGTTATCTAAAGGCACTGTCCTCTATGCTGTGTAGGAGCTACATGAAGAACAGCTGAATCGTTCAGTCACAGGATCTCTTACATACAACAGTATGTGTGTCTACTGTTGCTGTTAATAACAAACATAACATGGGCCCCGAATCTACGAGTGCACTTATGCACTTTACACTGAACTATACATGTGCACACCACTCTTATACCTCTCTTCCTCTCTGTTTCACACATCCTGAGTAACACTTGAGCCACCTCAATCACAGAAAAAGAACAAAATCTACATATCTGAGTCTGCTTATTTTAAAAAAAAGAAATCCTAGGCCACCAGAGGACAGGATGGGCTGCAAATCCACACAGATCACCGCCGTGAAAAATATTAACCATCATAAAAAAAAAACACCCCCCCCCCTATTTGTGTCCCTGGAGATGTAAGAGAGAGCCTGACAGAGAGGGAAAAAACAGATGAGAATGGAAAAAGAAAGAAAGAAACGCCGAAAAGGTAAAAAAAAAAAGAAAGGAAAAGAAAGAAAAAGAAACAGGAAAAGGAGAAAGGGATGGAAAAAAAAGCTCCCTGTCAGGCTTTGGAAACGGTGATTCATGGGGACCATTTGTCCTAATTACAGCAGAACAACGCTTTTGTCGCTATTAATCACGCGCGTGTGTGTTTGTGTTTGTGTCAGGAAAAGAGGGGGGTATGTGTGTGTAGAGAGAGAGAGAGAGAGTGAGTGTGTGTGTATGCATGTGTGTGTGTGTGTGTACATGGGAGAGATCAGTGGCCCCGCACATTGAAATAGATGGCCAGGATGATGGTGAGGAGGATGATGGCTCCGAGGATGAAGACCAGGATACGATTCTGGATGATCCTGGAGAAGGAGAGAGAGAGAGAGAGAAACAGAGAGATTAGGCCGGGTTCACAGAAGTCATATTGTGTCTACAGAGAAAAGTTAAACACGTAAAACAGTCACATGTTTATGTGCAAACTAAATGACCAGCCATCAACTGGAGGCTTATTGTGTTTAATAGCTACCATGAGGTCTGCATACATGTTTTTATTAGTATACAATCACGGGCATGGGAGTGTAAAAAACCCCAAATCAAAATATATTTGAAAACTGCAATGCTCTTGTCTAAAATTTCTCAAAAATGATTTCCAACTTGCACACACACACTTTTATATCCTTTGTAAAAAAAAATGCTCCTACAGACCTGGGTACACATATGTGCACGCAACAAAGGAGCGAAACATTTACAAACAAGCAGGAGACGCAAACACGCACACAAGCAGCAGACGGCCTCTAAAACTTTATTTGCACAATAAAGTGGAAAAAGTAGCTCAGTAGTTTCCTGGAGGTAATAAAATCACTGAATTACTGATGGAATTTGCCATAAAACGGCTCCGTCTTTTGCACATTTAAATTTTCCCACTGTGACCTAAGTAAACTTGACAAGAGCGGGCTTTGAACCAAGAAAACACAAAGCTGGGGAGCGAAGGCCAGAAAAACGTTTGAGGGGCCGGAGAGACGAGGAGGAGGATGCAGAGTGGCTGCTGGTGTGCAGAGCAGTTATAGAGGCCCAAACAGCAGCAGAGTGAGCATCATGTGTGTGTGTGTGTGTGTGTGTGTCCCCAAAAATTCTCCAGAGTTTGTTCACCCTCACATGCCACACACCAACCCCAAACCCTCTGCTGCTCCTGACAAATGAGAGAATTATCACATTTGCTGACATGTGGAGGGGTGGAGGAGAGGCCGAAAGGGGAGGGGGGAGGTGGTGGGAGGTGGTGGGAGGGGGGGGGGGGGTACTGTCCACTTCTCTAAGCAGGAGATGAATAGCCCATGCTGTGGCCATTTATCACCGGGGAGGGGGGCTGGCTGGTTGCTCAGTCACCCTGCTACCCTCTAAAGCCCAAAGTCTGCTCGGACCTGAAGCAGCTTCGACCAAACACTTAAAAAAAAAAAAAGGAGATAACACAAATATAACACTAAATTCTGCTTACATCTTTGTGTGTCTTTTTTTTTTTTTTTGGCGGAGACACGGCTACCTTGCGCAACTCCCGTTGCACAAATGACCCTGGGGGCCACATATTTATACCTCACTGATGTATATCGGTTACAAGGAGAAACGCGACACTTTATCTTTTCACCGACGCACTGGAACGCGCTCGCCGCATAGCTCGTTCCAGCTAATGTTCGTAAGTAGCCCTGCTTCATATGGAGACACTTCATCTTTGAATAAATGCATAGATTATTGTGACCTAAACGGACACCAAATAACAAGTTATGGTATATTTGTAAATCCTGGTTCACGGGAGCTGTATCGCTGTGGGACATGCTAATATTTTGTAAATAAATAAATAAATAAATAGTAGTAATACAAATTAAATCTCATAATGTACTGTATGTGCCCACATGCCTATGTTGTGGTGATTGAAGCAGCATTGGGGATGCTATGATATGCTGAAATGATTGGCTAAAGCCAGCAGGGGAGGGGATCCCACAGAAACACTAATCAGAGCATGCTTAGCAAGGCCACGTCTCCCCCTATTAATTGACATTCATTATGTAGAATGATTATTTATCCCAGCCAAATACCCAGAGGAGGTGCCTGTGCACCATGAATTTGTGATTTGTGTGTGTGTGTGAGTGTGTGTGTGCCGGGAGAATCCAGATTGCTTTGTGTTGTTTGTTAATTTTTCAACTGGGAAATGAGGGGAGGGTGACTAGAAGCCTGGGGGTGGAAAAATGAACAGGAAGTTAGTTTTAGCCTCATGGATGAGGAGCTAAAAGAGAGAGAGAAGGGGGGGTGTTAAATTCTGTAAGAATTGCATTCATTAAAAGGAGTCTGATTTGGTAGCAAACAACGCTGAGTAACTTCAAACACTTAGATGTTCAAAGCAGTCAGGAATATGACAGTGCCGCGATTTAAGATTTCTCAGGGGGAAACATATTTTAAAAATACTTACTTTGGCCTAAACTGATTTTCTGTACACCCAATCTAACAAAACATGTCTTAGAGTGTAATGTAAAGTGGCTCATCTGATTCCTTTTCCTTGAGCACTTAAACAGAAGTTTGATACGATTTTAGCACTGCCCAGTCAAAAGTTTAGCTGCTGAAGCAATTACAATAAATTCAGGTTTCATTTAAACTGCCAAAAAAATTCTAACTCGGAGTCTGCCTTTCACTTTACCAGCTGTGTGCATTAATCCACTGTGAGCAACGAAATGTCATCATAACCTCACACGTCTATGCATATATCTTCTAATGCTCACAATATTTCAAGTTAAACTACAGGATCTTGTGAGGTTTATGAACCGAGTGTCACCTCTGACCAGAGAACCTGTACACACACACACACACACACACACGTCTAGCCAGACAGACTGGGAGTAGTTTGGGGGGGGGGGCTACAGTCATAATTCACTTAAGCAATGCCGAAATCCATTTAAAAAAAAATCGTGTCAGTGACACTGTAAAGAGCCACAGTCTTTCCCTGTGACAGCTGAGCAGGGAGGATATTAAAGTCAACACACTCCTGTAACCACCACAGAGCTAAAACGGCTGGTCACTACTTATGTTACACTACAGCCAGGGTGGCTTTTTCCTATTATAACCAGAAGATAATACTAGTTTTTTTAAAAATAAATAAATAAATAAATAAAAATGGATTTTACTTATATTCCATTTAAGCTTCATACTTCTGGTCACTCACAAGTTGTTTCTATGAAAAGAAAAAAAAAAGAAATACAAGAGGGAAGATCATTTTCATAATCCTCTGTCTCACAAGTCAAATTAGTTTCTAAAAAAGAACCTTTTAGTTTAAAATTCTTCAGCCATCAGAAGTAGCTAACACAAAACTCACCCCCCAAAACATATAGAACATCTGCCGTCCCCCCCCCGTCCCCCCTTCCAACAGAGATAAAAAAATTCCAAAAATTGGGAGGTAGGAGAGTGAAGAACATGGTTTTCGTCTGCCGTATGGTTGATCCCGTCCTGACACGTGGCCAGACAGAACAGAACTTATCAAACCGAATCCATCCTCCAGCTTTGACACTTGACATAGAGGTAGGGTAGGGGGTGAGGTGTGTGTGTGTGTGTGTGTGTGTGGAGGAGAATTTAGGGATGTGTGAGTGATGCACACAGCACACGTACAGTACAAGGGTGCTGCCCACATGCTGACCCACATATACACACTCCGACACACACATACACACATTAGAGTTTAAGAAGGCTTACCTTACCCCCCCTCCCTACTGTAATACTATGATCCCCAAGTATTTTTTCTGCCTGTCCCCCATATCCAAAACCCCCCGTTTAAAAAAAAAAAAAAAACACTCTTACATGTAGACAGACCAACAGTAACTGTAATCGAGACGCCAGCCAATAACAGCACGTAATACTGTCCATTCTATTGACTCCTGATGTTCCTTTTTCGCAGGCAGCCAGTCAGCTAACACCTTACTAGACAGAAATACACAGAAAAAGAAGACTAAAATTAGACAGAGAGAGAAAGAGAGAGAGAGAGGGAAAGAGGTAGGGAGAGAGAGAGTCAAAATGAAGAGTGCAAAAGGAGGAAGAGAAATAAAGCAAGCAGGAAGGACAGAAATGGACAATAAAGCAGCTGAGAGTGAAAAACGAGAAACAGAGAGTGGTGAGAGACAGGAGGAGAGAGACAGAGAGAGAGAGAAGTCCGTTTACCCGGGGAGGCAGAGCTGGAGGAGAGGCTCCTCGGAGACAGATGAAAATAATGAGGACTTTTCTGTCAGGAAAGATTTACAAAATCGTACCAGTGTTATTAAAATTTAAAATCTCACTTTTTTTTCCCCCCTTTTTCTCCCTTCCCACCCTCTTCTTCCCTCCCTCTCTTCCTTTCCCTGTTTTTCCCCTCCTCTTCCAGCAGCACAGCCTTATTACCAGCTCTAATGAGCACCGGGATACACCTCAGCTCTGTGTGTGTGTGTGTGTGTGTGTATATATGTGTGTTGGGGTCCAGGTCCCTCGTGCCAGCTCCATAGAGTCCCACATTCCCTAGTTCCTTCAAATGCACACAAAACACACAAGGGTGGGCACATGGACACATGTGCACACAGACACACACACACTTTTTGATGGCTCTTAGAGGTGGCTGGACACAGACACACACGTGCACACACATGCGCACACACACACACTCTAGGAACAAACTTAGCTGCAGAGTTGCATCTCTCAGGCCCTTCCCATATCCCTCCTCTTTCCACTAGTAGACCAATAAAATAAAAATCAATGACTGTCTGACCCATTCTGGCTCTCCTCCCTCCAAACCCTGGGAATATACAGTAGGGAGAGGAGGGGAGGGGGGAGGGCAGGGGAGGGGGAGGGAAGGATCAATGTGTTCACAAATGGTTTGAGTGATGGACATGGAGGTGGAACACTGGTGGGGGTAAGTCCTAACTAATGCATCGCCTTGTTATCACAAACTAATACAAATAAATGTTTCATTGTAGGCCGGCACACGCGCACACACACACACACACACACACACACACTCACTCACAGGCATGCTGCTGCTGGGCAAAGACACACATGCACCTGCCACATAAACACACGCACGCGCACACACAGGCACAAAACAAAAGATGGCCCTGCGATCAATCCAGTTTGAGTAAAGAAAGGTGAGAAACGTGCGACGATTCAATCACGTGAATGAAGCGAGGAGGAACGAGGCACAACGATCCAGATCAGGTTCACGTTGCTCTGTGGAGATAATGACTTGACCTGTTTGCTGGAGAGATCTGATCCCTCCACGTACGTTCTGCTTATTGCCCCCAAGGGGCTGATCAAGATAAATGATGATTTTCTTTTTCCACACTTAACATGTGCACACTTAAACGCACACACACAGAGATTGAGTAGGTATTTAATTGCCATTTACTGTAATTATTTACAGCATCATTTAATTCTCCAAAGATGAGCGGCTTTAAGAACACACTCACACCTTGATACTCTCACTTTTGACACACAGTAATGTGAGACAGCACAGTGAAGTAATACTACTACTACTCTCTATATATATTTATATATTGCCAAGTATTCACATTTTCCATTCATGTTATCTAATAAGCACATGACAAAAATCTGTGATATAAATGTAAAGAAATAGGTCAACCCACCATTCAGTTCATAAATAAACCCCTCACATGTGGACTACTTGTAGAAACTATAATTTACCAATGTTCCCTAAATGTCTCACATGCAGACTATTGGTAGAAGGTATAATTTACTAATGTTCCCTAAACGTCTCACATGCAGACTATTGGTAGAAGCTATAATTTACTAATGTTCCCTAAACGTCTCACATGCAGACTATTGGTAGAAGCTATAATTTACTAATGTTCCCTAAACGTCTCACATGCAGACTATTGGTAGAAGCTATAATTTACCAATGTTCCCTAAACGTCTCACATGCAGACTATTGGTAGAAGCTATAATTTACCAATGGTCCCTAAACGTCTCACATGCAGACTATTGGTAGAAGCTATAATTTACTAATGTTCCCTAAACGTCTCACATGCAGACTGTTGGCAGAAGCTATAATTTACTAATGTTCCCTAAATGTCTCACATGCAGACTATTGGTAGAAGCTATGATTTACTAATGTTCCCTAAACGTCTCACATGCAGACTATTGGTAGAAGCTATAATTTACCAATGTTCCCTAAACGTCTCACATGCAGACTATTGGTAGAAGCTATAATTTACCAATGGTCCCTAAACGTCTCACATGCAGACTATTGGTAGAAGCTATAATTTACTAATGTTCCCTAAACGTCTCACATGCAGACTGTTGGCAGAAGCTATAATTTACTAATGTTCCCTAAATGTCTCAAATGCAGACTATTGGTAGAAGCTATAATTTACTAATGTTCCCTAAACGTCTCACATGCAGACTATTGGTAGAAGCTATAATTTACCAATGTTCCCTAAATGCTTCGCATGCAGACTGTCGGTAGAAAAAAATAATTTACTAATGTTCCCTAAACGCCTTGCCTAAATGCCTAACAATGTTAAAGGTTCAGAAATTATGATGTGTGGAGAGTTTTCATTAAAATTTTAATTAGATATGTTAATAAAAAACGTTGCGGATGTAGGAATATTGGTTTGTGCTTTAAATCAATAGCTTAACTGTAAATGACTATTACTGTAAAATCTATTAGATAAATTGTACTGTTTTTAGAAGGTCTTTTTATATTTATCTAGTGATCTAACTAGTTTCTTAACATTTCGGTTGAGATTATTGATCCCTAAAAATTCCACAGATCTTTCTCTGAGCTGTATTGACTAAAATGTTTTTTTTACAACTGAGAAAACTGACATAAAAGATGGACAGGTTTTCATTTGGTGGACGTGGTCGGAGCAAGGTATTCCACATCTCTCCGGCTCCCGCTTTACTCCCCGTCTTTCTACCAACTTGCAGGAGAACAGCACCAGGGCTTTACAAGTTCATCCATTTTTTATTTGGTCGGCTAACAACCCCGGCCAGCAGCAGCCTAGACTGGGACCCAGTTCTCTCCTGGAAAGGTGTTGCGGGGATGAACGGAGGGAGGGCAGAGGAAGACTGAGAGGAGGAGGATGGATGAAGGGAGGAAGGGGGCAAATCAGTGTGGGAGGAGAGTGCATATATGCAACGGTATGGGAGTAACACACAGGTGTAATAGGAGGAACGAGAGAGGAAAGGAGATGTAAATGGAAAAGAGAGAGTGGGTGAATGAAGATGAGAAAGAGAGCACACATTGCAACAGTGTCTGGAATTTTGAAGAACTTGCTTTGCCGGCAGCGGTTTCATATTGCTGCTGCCGTTGTGTTTACAGGTGACTCTATACATACACAGATCATTCCCCTGCCTCAACCTTTGCTCTCTTCTGTCTTCCTTCTTTATCTCTGTCTTCCTTTCTCCTCCCTCACATGTACATTCGGTCCCTTCACTCAGTTCTCACATTGCTTCTTTACTTTTTCTACTTTTTCTTTGGACTCCTCTCCTCCTCCTCTTATTGCTGCGGGTGGAGGTTTGTCTGTGTTTGCAGATTGCTCACATGTGATTTACAACATGAATAAGTAAACATATAGCTGATGCCTTCGCTCCTGAACTACAACTCGACTTGGGGATTATAGAATACACAATATCCCTACACCCTGATAACTGACATTCCTCTCAGTTTCTCCTTTCTGCTAAGACTTCCCAAAACACAAAAATCCCCCTTGTATACATTTTGCGAGGGCCGGAGGCCAGCTGCAGATCTGATTACTGGCCCTGCTGAAAAAAAAACAGGCGTAACATTAGACATTAGAGCTGTAGGCCTCCAAAACTATGATGTCCATACATTTTTATTGTTTGTTCAGGATTGGAAACTCATTAAAGCACGTACTGGATGTAAATCTTTTGTGCACACCTTTACCCAAAAAGGAGAGGGAAGGTAGGAGTAGGAGCTCAGATGCTTTTGGAGCTACAGGATATAGGATGTAATATTTGCATGCTTAGTATTGGTACAAAATAATGACAAGTAGAGAGAATAAGAGGCTGCTTAGGCTAATTATTGTACACACTTGTCTAAGCATAACTTTTTAAAGCGTGTGTGTTTTATTAGTTACTTTTAGTAACATTTTTCTGTTAAAGTTTGTGTCAAGGAAGTAGAGAATAACACATTCATGATCTGATACCTAACACCGACTCTATTGTTGTGAAATTTGACCTGACTTCTTCAGGCATACTGATAAAAATGTTTGAACTCACATAAAAATAGTCACAACCGAAAAAGACAGCTCCAGGAAGATTGGTTCAGTCTTTAATAATACTTGAAAGTTACAACGATTGTCAAAAGACATATGGAGCAAGGGAAAAAAAAAATAAAGCTTTTCCTTATCATCCTCCATAGTGTTATTACTTTAAATTGTTTTATACAAGTTAGAATCAAAGCACTTATCTTCACAAGAACTCATTTTATGAGGTGCCTTAAACTGGCTTCCACTCAAAACAAAACCATTCATCAGATAAATGGTTTAAACTCCTTGGGCCAAGAAAGGCGTCTGTTTATGATTCAGCGACAAAGAAGCGATGAGGATATTAGTGTTTATGTCTGAGTCTTTTTTATTAACTGGTAAGGAAGCTCCTCCGTGTGGTGTTTGTTTGTCAATTTGAACCAACTCTCCAAATATTTGCCTCAAGTCCCATGTGGTCTTAGTTTTGCATCCTGTGCGTCTCCTCCAGATGATGTAGTGATATTGCCCGTCAGCGTGCGCACATCTACGCAAGGAACATACAAAGTACACACACACATACACCCACACATGCTGACCCTTTTCTTATACAAACATATACAGAGCCTGCACTGGCCAAGTTAAAACCAGAGTTTTGCCTGCAAACATTCCCATACACACGGCTGTATTAAAAACATTTCCCTACATATTATAGCGTCTCTCTGTGTGCATCTCTGCTCCTCTCAGTTTTCTGTCCATAAACAA
This sequence comes from Lepturacanthus savala, assembly GCA_030544235.1. Classification (NCBI taxonomy): domain Eukaryota; kingdom Metazoa; phylum Chordata; class Actinopteri; order Scombriformes; family Trichiuridae; genus Lepturacanthus; species Lepturacanthus savala. The sequence goes on along the minus strand of CM060471.1, from coordinate 19,442,031 downwards.
AACAGGTGATTACAGATCTGTTGCACATCAACGACGTGTTTACATGATGACTGTAGATTAAAATCTTTAGCAATGTAAACCAGTATACATTTAAACAGGTTCTTAGAGAGATTAACCCATTTAAGACCAGATTTCATGCATATAACTATATCAGTTGAGTCACTAACAATCATGTAATATATTTATTTTTCCATTTTGTACTTATTTATTTGCAGAAAATAGCACTTTAATGGCTATTATAGTTTCTGCTTGCACAAATATGCCCATAAACAAAAGTCAATTTATCCTATGTGCAAATTTATTTTGGGAGGATTATTATAGAGACATGCATGACAAAATAGACATATATATATATCAGGGTTGAAAATCATAATAATCTAAATAAAATGATCTCTTTCTGGGAGGGTTTGTCTTTGTCTATGTTGTCAGGAGGAAGAGGCAGGAAGTTTGATGATGCGAGGTGTATGGGTAACAGACTTAAAGGCTCATAGGCTTCAATGGGTTAAACATGTTCATGAAGCAAAAAAAAACTGAAAATCTTTGACATGATGCTGTATGAGAGACAAAATGTGGCTGTTATTTTCATATATTATGAGTGGTTGTGGCTAGATTCTTGAGTAAAATAAGTTTTTCCACAATCAGATATTAAATCAGGAACAACAGCAATTCTGATTATAAAAGAAGCGCCTTAAACTAATTTCTTCTAAGGTTAAATGTCACATTTGTGTGTCAGTGTGGACAGAATGCAGGCTAACCAAGCTTGTTTTTTTTTTTTTTTTTTTTATGGCAACGCCACGGGTAAGCAAGAGAAGAAGCCCATTCTTGAACTTGACCCTGTGACCTTCAGGTCACTTTTTGACCCCCTGCCCTGTCCTGCAGGTACGAAATGACCGAGCCATCCAAGGTTCACAGTGCCAGACTATAGTAAAAGACTGTGTAGGAGAAATTTTTAGCATGTGCGTGTTTGCATCAGTAGAGTGTAAAATGTGCGAAAACTACAGGAGCGCGTCTGGCAATCTGGTGTGAAATAACACACAACAATTAAGGATTATATGAACTGGCAGGTACATCTTGTTTGGACATGTAGGTACAGATCACTTTATCCAGCAGGTGAGCAGAGAAAGAGAGAGAGAGAGAAAGAAAGAAAAAAGAGAGCGAGAGAAATAGAGAGAGAGAGCAACAGACTCAGAGAGAGAGAGAGAGAATGTAGGGGTATAATGTCATCCCACAACCCCCCATTTGACACTACAAGGGAAGCTTTAGTCAGCCTAAATAATCCATGCTGTTCCATTAAATTTGCAGACTAGCTTCCCTAGTCCCTGTGTCTAAACTGAGAGAGCCTGGGAGCGAGACAGCGGGGAGGGGTCGAGCTGGGGAGAGATGAGAGAGGGGAAAGTTAGATAATGGTTCAGTATAAACTTAAGTCTTTTTCAAGCAAGAAAATCACCAGTTAAACCATATTAAAGCCAGAATTATCGCCCAGAATGTAGAAAAGACTTTTAGAAAGAGGATAAAGGTATAAAAAGAAAAAGGAGTGACACTGATTTGCTCATGATTGCCTGCATCACCCCTGAATCTCTCCTTCTTTCCCCAACCCTGATAAAATAACCGCTCGGATTGCGCGGGGGAAGCCACCAGTGGTAATGGGGATTGTTGCAGTAAAAACGTTATTGACTTGTTGCTCCAGCTACATTTGCTTAGTGCTCTGGAGGCACGATCAATAGACTCTGGGCTCTGACACCCAGCTAATCAGGGCCCGAAGCCATGCAGGGTCAGCCTTCTGCAAAAAAAAAAAAAAAAAAAAAACTCCAAGAAAGGAAAAAAAATAACAAGAGACAATAGACAAGAGGCGGGAGAAGATGGGTGGGGGGGCAACAGAACTTCGGAGGCTGATGACAGCCTGGATTAATTGACTAAGAATACTCCTTCAATTCATTTCTACCCTTCCACCGCTAGAGGTAAACTCGTGTGGCATTCTCTCTCGCTTTAGCTCAGAAGCGGTGTGGGCGTGAGGCACCATGAGAGATGCAGATTTCTGCTTCACCTCTGCTTTCCTGTGAACCGCGGTTTAAAAGTCAAGGGGCATCTGGGCTGCTTTGGGACTTTTTTGAAATGCAAGAGCCAATCCATATTTGCAGAATCCAGTTATGAAATCTCGAGAGGATCCATAGTGCTTGACATGGATATAGAAGGAGGGAGTCAATCTGAAGCATGTTAACGTGATTATTCAGAAGAGAGTTTTAAGGCAAACCTTTTAAGAAAGCTGTGTAAAGATAGAGCGGCCTAATGATAAGAGATATAGTCTTTCTTGCTCTGACAAACTAACCTCTAATCTTTGTTCATGGTCAATCCACCTGGTCACAGTGGTCCTGATGCTGGACCTGAGCTGTGCATCAGGGTCCTTCATTAATCTCCATCTGTAGCCGTACAGTACGTTCTGCACATCACTTCCACGAAGGAATGCTTTGGGAAATTCATGGGGGAACTGCCCATCAAATATTAATGATCAAGTCGAGCAAAGTGGGTTTTCTTACTGTTCCCCCCCACAGCATCTATGGTCACTGCCGCCCTGAGAGACTTCCCACACGAAAAAGCACCAAAGAGAAAGGGAAAGGATAGATGGAGGAAAAAGGCCAAAGAAGGGTAAGGAAAGGCTACAAGTGTGTATGGGTGTTCAATATTTTCTTTTGAGGGGCCAGAGCCAGAGACCCCGGCTTCTGTGGAAAGCAGGGTCTTGATATACAGGTCCCAAAGTGTAAACACAAATGTGTACACTGTTTGTGTCGTTGGTTTTTTTTCCCCTCTTTCTCAACACTTCTTTTTGTTGTGTTTTCAGCTGGCGAAGCTGGGATTCTTGTGCCCAGAGACACATGTAAAGGAACAATAGTTTCCACTGACATTGAGCCTTTTTTCGGTTCAATCTTCCAGTCGTCTCTTACTAGCTGTGACAAACTAAGGGCACATAATAACCGTGTGATGAAGCTACATTTCTGTGCAAATTTGAAACTTCGTGAACAAAAGTTTTCTTCGGGAAAACAAAAGCCCCTGTGGCTAATGGCTGTGGTGAGAGGTCCATCTTAGACAATGCAAATCAGACAGCAGAAGGATAAACAGTAAAAAAAAAAAGAGAGAGAGAGAGAAAGAGAGAGAGAAAGGCCTGAAACAAACGCCCATACTTTCATGCAAATATCCCTTTATAATAAACACACTACGATGGAAATATCGGAACAGTTTATCAATGGAGCCCTGTTCTTCTGTCTCAGCCACAACCCTCGCAACACCCCCCCACCCGAAATACCAACACCCACCATCGCAGCATAAGTGGAAGTGCCAGGTCAGCAGCGTCCCCTCTGGCCTTGCTGACCAACAGATATTCTAATAATCACCTTCTTTCTGTACTGTCAGAGCTGCAAACCGATGGATCCAGTCGTCCTGCCTTCGCCCTCCGTCTCCACTTATACTAAGGGCTTTATGGAGCGGCGCTGCTTCGATACATTAAAACTGCTGCCCCATGATCAAACGAGCAAATACCTCCCGGGTCAGCAAAGGGCTACCCCACGTCAGTTAACAATGCAGCATTTAAACATCAGTCGTATGCAAAGCGGCTGGTACACAGGGGAGGAGATGGGCGGCAGGAGAAAGCAGAGAAGCAAGGCCTGGACTGGAGAGATAATGAGCGCGGGAGTACAGAGAGGAACATCAGCAGCTATTTAACGCTATACCGTGTCAGCTCCTACGGAGCTTTATGATAAAAATATAAGATGTGAGGTTCAATCAACATCACAACAAGGACGAGCTAATGATTGAGCACATATTTATCTCGTTGGAAATGCAGACCCAATATTAATGCGTTAGATGAGTTTTCCACCGAGCGTTTCCATTTGCTGCGTAACTCGCAACTTTCTGAACATTTGTGCTGGAACAGCCACAAATCCAGAGGGGAAATAATAAAGAAATGACTGCAAGTATGTTAAAAAAAAAGTTGACATCATAGATACTGAGATAGATATGATGAAGGTACTTTACTACAGGCAGGTGAGAATAATGCATAGCATATTGTTTTACATATTTAAAGCATGCCTCTTGCCAGCACTGAATATCTACACAAGGCCCAGAGGATGTGGGCCCACAAACAAAACATACAAGTATAGGTCATGTATACTGATGAATAATCTGCACACTCTGAGACCCATGTCTGCTGATTTGTGACCAGCATACAGTCTTCCAAATGAGAGGTGAAGGTCCAGAGAGACGCAAACCCACCTTGTTCCCTAAAAAACTGAAAATGCATGTTTCTCTATTTTTGAAAACAAGAGGAAGCTTCTTTTTTTTGCGCGAGGAATCCTTTAATAATGAAGCTTAGGGGTGAAGAGGTGAAAAAGAGTTTTTTTTCTGGCTTATCCCTCTCTCCCTCTGCCTACTGCTTGGTTAACCGACTGACCTGCTGTCAAAGGAGCCTTTGTGAGTGCGCTTTGGCGGAAGGCCAATCAGATCCGGCTTGTCTGTCTCAGAGAGGAAAATGGCGCCCCTGGTATGCCATCAGCGGCAGAAATGTGCAGACAGTCTGACTGCTGAAGCAGGCTCGGCTTGCTGTGGCCCTTCCAAAACTACACCGGAGGAATTACCTGCTTGGCCCGCGGCCAGAGGGACTCGTTCTGCAAAAGGCCCGTGGTTTGTTATCTATTTATTCACTTACACCTCGTACTCATGGGCGCTTTTAGAAATACTTTGGCTTCTTTGAATCCACTTCCACAGGTTCTGAAAACACTTTGAAACCACCATTGGTTCGGAGTGAACCATGAAAATTTAATTTTAAATTGAAATATCCCAATACTTATCTGTTTACATTTACTCCAAGGAACTCCTAGCTCCATCTTCTAATGCCTGCCTCTCCTGAACACTTTGCCTGTGTGCCTGTTTTGACAATAAATAGAATGACAATTTAAAATGATTAACTGTCAGAGCAAATTTCATTTATTTATTTTATTTGTACACTTTTGATTATTGCCGTTCATTATTTTAAGAGTTTTGGAATCTAAAGTCATCCAAATTATGGTGATGGTACATATATGAATTCGGTTTAATAATTAATAAATACAAGATAGAATAAGAGAGACTGTGGGAAGTATCTCCCGAACACAAATACAAATCAAACACTGAAACAAACACAACAAGAATACAAGTACTGACAAAGCCCTGGTTTATACTAAACAGAGATCACAACTTCCCCGCCGTACGATCCCTGTTCATTTCCACTATGTAGAACCTGCCAGAAACAAATACAACTGCGCAACAAAGTGCCACTTGTGACACATCATCCTCGGGAGCAAGTGTTTAGACTGCTGCTTCAGAAACAAACTTCTGACAGCGAGGAATGATGAAACGGAGCGGATCCAAAATTATTCTCGCATTACTCAGAACCTGCTAAACCTGCTGCAGCCTGGAGCATGCCCCCCACCCTTCCCCTGAGAGAGAGAGAGAGAGAAAGAAGTTAGGAAAAGACCAGGGTTGAAAGCACTGGCGGGTGATGCAGGAACACTAATGTTATTTAGGATTGCAAATTTATACTCAGCAAAAATTAGGCTTTTCTGTTGTTTATCTGTTATTGCGGATGTAATGTCAGCGGTACAGTACGTGATTTGCATAAACAAATAGTCCACCGCTCTTTAAAAAATTCATAAACACACACAAAAGTACACACCCAAGCATCTCAAACATACTGTACAAGCGTATTCGTGACAAACACTCAACAGCTCATAACCCTCGACGTGTTTAGACCCAAACAGAAACGCCAGTCTTGGCATCCGTGCTCACGTGTGTTTGGGCGTGGTGAGGTGGAGAGTCGCGACTTGCTCATTTCACACTGCAGGGTGAGCCAGGGACCAGTAACAGAATCTAACCATAAAACAAGTGGTGTGTGTGCGCCTGTGTGTGTCGGGGGGGTAAATAGCCATATTAATGTAACGTATTAATTGAATATGAATGGAAATTAACAACAAACTGGAATAGATCTATAGTTATTTACACTTACCCACTTATTTAAGTGAGTTTGTCTACAGTAGCACAACCCTGCAGGTCAGAACTGCAAATAAAATAAGTGACAAAATCAAATCACTGCCACTATGATTTGCAATCACAAGCACAATTACAAAACCATTACTTTTCCCTTTAAGGTTGACATATCATCTGAAGAAACTCTAAGGCAAAGCTACACACAATCTGACTGGCACTTTAAAGCACTATAGGGGAAACTGGGGAAACGTATGGGAGTAAAAAGTCTAATATACATTGACTTAAAAATTGTAGAGCAGTAGGAGTTCAAGTAAAGTACAGATCCCACCCAAAAAAACTTAAACTTCATTTTATATAATGAAGTCATTTCGGTGGGTATGGATGACTCACAAGCCCCCTTATTGTGAAGCAGCTCTAATCTCAACTGGACTCTTGCAGATGTAAGAAAAGTAAATGGGATTGTGGTTTGATTAAGAAAAGCTAAAAATCGAATATAGACTTCTTCACCTCTTGTGCTCCACTTAATGATTACGGTTTTATTTAAAAATATTGCATTTTTCTAAACAACAATTTCTTCTAATTAAAGTCCTGTCCTAAAATAAAGATAATGATATTTAATGAACATCATTATCTTACCTGATTAATTGGGGGGGAATGTTGGTTTAAAGCTGGTAGCACGGATTTCTTCATATTTCTCTGTCAGGGCCCTTTTGAATTTAACCCTTTTAGCTCACCAGCATTATCAAAGTGTAGGATTCTCAGGAGGGGGTCCACACCTCAAAAGGTGCTACTGTCGACAGAAGTAACCCTCATCCCGATTTTTTTTTTTTTTCATTTGGGTTAAGTGCATCAGCTCATGCAGCCCACGCAAGGAGAGGCAGTTTAACAGCATGAAAAAAAAGGAGTGAGTGGGAGCTCACGGGAGGGAAGCAGTTGAGGAAAGAGATGTACATTTGACATAAGAATTTAAGTGGGAGAGTGAGAGAAAAAAAAGTTTTTAATGGCTGGATTGTCCTATCAATGACAGTATAGATAATTTCAGTTTAAAAAAAAGTAGCAGGGCAGTTTGACAACAAGCCTGCGGTAGGTAAATAAAGTAAAACTTTTGGGTCTTTTTTTTTCTGAAGAAAATGCGGTCATCAGATCCAGAGGGCATTGGTATGTCAAGTGTTCCAGTGACTGTGCCATTCTGAATCTGAAGCGGATTTCACGGGTTATTCTATTCTCGTCTCCAGGCCACAGTGGTGTGTAAAATGAGAGGGAATGCTATGTTTTGGGAAATCTAATTTGAGGCCCTTGTTTGTTTTCCTGGCCTTATTTTGCAACCAGGAGACTGGCTCCAAAGCAGCACAACTCTCTTTTCCCCTAGTTTCCCAACAACAATGTCCAACACCAACGTCCAACAAAAACCCTTATACCCAATTGCTTTTGCTCTTCTTCTCCCTGTTCTCTCTCAGTTTCACCACAGAAATGAGCAGACAGTTAATTAGGAGGTTATTCATCATGTCACGGGAACATATGCACACACACACATACATATAGATGTATTTTTTAAAAAATACAAATATTAGCAGCCATCTCTTGGCAGCTAATTGCGACGCGCTCCCTGTGGGAGGAGAGCGAGGTCCTCGGTCGTTAATTAATCCTCGTTTGGAAAAGTAAATGGCATTCATTAGCAGGGAATCGAGCCAAGTGCCATTATTTACATGGCAATAATCTGGAGCATGCTGGTGGCGCTCTTTTAATGTTACAGAAATAACTGTGGGACAGAGGACGAGTACAGTTGCTTTCCTCTCTTTTTTTCTGTGTCTCCGCACCCAGGAACAATTAGGCCCAGGCGAACAGATGGGGACGCCTCTGAGTGAGAAAGCTCCTCTGAACGACTCTTCATCTCCTTCTCATCTCGCTCCCTTATCGCCATGCACTCAGGCATGTGCACGCACACGCTCGCACGCACGGATTCGAGCAGGCGTGCGCAAACACACTTCGGCGATATACGCGCACACATGAGCATACTGAGCTAACTTTTAATATTAACCGTACGATGGGCCTCGTACAAAAGGCTAAACAATAACTCTGAAAATGTGGGTAGATGTAAAAGAGAGCTGAGATGATAAACACACAAAAGCAAGCCTTAATGCAGATATCCATAGAGGAAAGGACACTGCCTTTCAATAGTGATGAAAAGGGAGGTTCTACATGGCAAGTGTCTTTTCTGCCAAGACGTCTGTTTTTTTTTGTTTTTAAATCACATGTTTATTATTTATGACTGAAGTGTATATAATAAAGAAAACCTCCTATTCTTTGATTATAAGGTGTATAGACAGTGCATGCTTTGTTCACATTTACTGAACAAAACACTATGTGTGTGTGTGTGTAAATATAACACTGCTGAAGCTGGCATAATGATCAAAATGTTACATAAAGGGCCATTTGTTGCACAACCCTGAGGTTTTCCACATAGCCGCTACACAATGTACTGTTAGGAAGGATGGAAAGCAATGAATGTAGAGACAAAGCAGAGAAATACAGATTTCAAAACTTCAACACTTCTTGGCTTGCATAGAAGGGAAACTAAAAGTGGAAGCCAGTGACTTTACAGCGCATACTATATCATTTTTTTTGGATATAGTGAGTTTTTCTTGTGTGACTCAAGGTCTAATAATTCACTTCAGCTATTCTTTTTGAGGCCTAATTATTAAAGTTTTTTTCCCCCCATCAAGGATGCTGCTGCTCTTTACAACACAAACATATGAGTGAACATGTAGTGTAAGTGTAAACATTATAATTATACAGTATATTCCTCTTATGGAACCCATGCAGGGTATTTGCTGCCAGGAGGAGTTGATAATGGGGTCTAAATAAAAATCACACAGTTTAATCACAGCTTTCATGTCTTCACCTATTATAAGTCTGTGTGCTTTTAAAATGTACAATATAAACCAAGGTTTGCTTGAATATTTGATTGACAATGGTGAAAAAAGTGAAGATTTTGTGGACAATGTAGGTCAACGTCAAGTCTATCATATTACCCTTCAGTCTTTTTTAAGGATCATCATCCCTGTTGACCTGGATCCTACAGGATTTCTGCAGGTCACAACCATGAAAACTAACACACCTGTCATTGTCCAACCTGTTACCCATCTTTGTCCTGCCAAGTACAATAATCCAAGTATCGATCCTTTGGGAACCAGGTGACATGAAGAGCAGGAGACAGAATTTAGTCTATGCATCGCAGTCTCACCGTTTCAGCATGCTCATAGAGTCCATGGACACGGGGGATAGTCCCTGACCCCACTGGGCATGCTGCTAGACAGGGAGTGTCCCACCAGACAGTCCAACTCCCTCCTCTACTCATAAGATTAGGTAACAGCATCTTGTGTTTGCTGACACCGAGGATGCGGCCGGGAGCCCCACAGGGCCTCCTCCTCCTGGCTCCAGATTCTGTTACGTCTTCTGAACAATGGGTTCTGTCAAAAAGACAAACACTAAATATCTCTTTATCGCTCATCCTTCTAATTCTGAAACTCTCCGTAAACTGGTTAGACTCATGGAGAAAAGTAAACCATGTGAAGTTTGGAGGAAATGCCAAAGCAAGGGCATTGTGCTGTTTTGTAACTCTTTTGCTCTTTCAGTAACTGAATTAATGATTGCATAATGGTGTCCATTCTGTGAATGTGATGGTTGCCTACTTTCTCTATCAAAATTTGAATTTAAGCCTTAATACATTTTTAGCTGCACTCTTCTCTTTCTTGACTCTGGCCAGATGCCAGGTGTTACTTTAGCTATTTGGAGGACTTGGGCCTAGCCTGACCTTTCCGGGGGGGTGAAGGGAAACTTCCCAAAGAAATTCGATAAAATCCAAGGTGCCGGCCTCGCTAATTCGTTCGTCCAGGTCGCCACACTTCTGCGACCTCTCTTCCTTCAGCCACCCTCTACCAACCCCCAATCGATCTACTTATCTACCGAGATCAAAGGCTCGTACTGCCGTTGTACATTTAGCCTCGGCTGGGTCCTCCCACATCATGTCTAAATATTAATGATAATAAAGTCTCACACCCATCCCTGTGTCAGGCAATTACAGCCAACATTGATCCTCGGCTCTCTGCTCCAATTAGAACTCACCGCTTGTAATGCGTCCTGGCACATCAAAGGATAACAGCCATTGATCCACTCCTGGATCTTAACGTTTACCGTTAGAGAGGGGAGGGGGGTGTGGTGTGGCAATGGGGGGAAGCAATATTCTGACTAGAGAAGAAGAGGGAAGAAAATAAATCATTTTATCCAGCCAGTCAGGTAAAGGAAGTGCTGAGACTCAGAGGGTAAGGCATGGCAGAAAAGGGGCTCAATAATAATGGACATTCTGACAGTTTAGAAGGCTACTAGCAGCCAGAACCCTGGAAAGACAGCATGACTACAATAAACACAAAAGCCCCTCCAGCTTTTAGTGTAGAAATATGAAAAGATTCCAATCTAATAGCTCAAAATCATTAAGTACATGAGAAAAAAAACACATTTAATAAGCAAATTGTTGTTATAGATGCTGTGGTGTCTTCCCATCATAACTGCAGGCATTAAATGACTAGAAAGAGACTCAAAAGTCTATTTGTGAATTAGGTTCTAGCATCCGACACCCATTAACTGATTCTCACTGCCAGAATTTCACAGCCACGACTGAACTACAACCAAACAAAATAAGCAAAGAACTCTTTCTAATCAGGCTTATACACAGTTTATGATAGAAGGCAGGTCTCTGTGTGGGACAAAGGCTTGAAACGTGAGTTAGTGCATCACCTTCCGCATCTACGTCTTTAGGCCAACTATCCTGGATGAGTCACCTTTATGCCATCTTAAAGTTTCGTGATAGGGAAAATTTTTCCGAAGGGTCATACACTAAACACCAAAATGAACAATTATATGCTTACAGAGGAAAAAACAACGGGGTCAAATCTCCAACCCGATTGAGTCAATAGAGAGCGACACGTCACCATTAAACCGGGGACATTCCTTGCACAAATGAGGCTAAACAATTCCACTGTTGACACCATTATTCGACAGGGCTTGCTGTTATATGCTTTCTCTGCTGGACTGATAGCTCTGATAGTCCTGGCCTCAGGCACGACCTCATAGCTGCCTTTGTCTCAGAGTTGGAGGAAGGTTTGTCTATTGCTCTGGGCTACAATGCTACTCTTCATGGCACCATAATAGACTGAAACAGTGTGCAATCGGAATGCAACCCAGCGGTTTGTAGATCTACAATTAATTGACTGGTCACTGTTGAAACTTATCCTCAATTGAAATATGTTTCGAAATTTAATAACAGAAATAGAAAGGAAAGATGGGCACAAAAAATGCATATATTTATTTAGTCGCAATTCTTTAACAGCTGGCATGAGTTGTGAAATAGGTAATGAATGACAATATGATGGATAGGACATGGTGAGGGGCATTCAGAGGTCATGGGAGAAGAACAGTTAACTATTTCATGTTTATATTCAGGGCGGCCCCTCCTTTAATGCAGAACACACGCTGTGCTTAAAGCCTCATGTAGCAGCCAATAACCTAATAAATGTGCCCTCTTTAAAATGTAATAGGCCAATAATGTAATAACTGTCCAATAACGCAATGAAAGTGCTGAAACAATAATAATTTATGACGTTATCGCCTGGTTATTACATTATTGGCAATGGTGAAGAACAATTTCTTTTGCCAATGTAATAACTGAGCCGATAACATAATTAGTTATTAGATTATTGGCAAAAAGTTATTTACCTGATCAGTTTAGGACTTTTATTTTGTTATTGGCCAATTATTACTTTTTTGCCCTATTATGCTTTAAAGAGGGTGAATTTATTGACTTATTGACTGCTATACCTCATGTTTGTATGAGGGATGCATTTTTTTGATTTCTTCATTTTTTTTTCTGGTCCAACTTTAACTATCTTTATTTTACTTACACTACTGTATATACTACCTAGTTGTACTTTGTTCTTACTAATAAAGGTTCACTAAATTAAATAGTATTTCTTTATACACTGATTTTCTACCTATTGTACATGGGATTTGGGATGGTATATGAACAGGGGCAGCCCTGTTTATACTAAAGTAGTATCTACCGCACAGTTAAACAGTTAATTTTTAAAATGCTAAATAAAGTTCTCACCATTATCATCACAAAAAGTGGACATTCCATCATGAACTTATCAGATTTTAATTGCTTAAATTTACCCCAGCCCACCCATTTAGCCTGAAATCATTAAGTCTGTAAATCCTTAGCACCTTACTCTTTTTTGTTTCTTTTCCAGTATTTATTTGTGTATGATATTTTCCCTCTTCTCAACCCTCTGTCCTCTGGCTGTGGTATCCCTCACTATTATACGCTTTGCTAACATGATGCTTCGCTTCAACTCTGTACCTCGGCCTCGACCAAACGATGTAATTAAAGATTGGTGAAATGAAACCAGTGTTTAGAAATGGTTTATGTCAAGTCTTTCCTGAAATTTTATACCACAGGGAAACTTTTAGATGGGTGTGCGTCTACATCTTGTTAAATAAAATAGGAGTCTTGGCCTGAAGAGCCAGAAAAACAGCTAGAAGGCAAAGCCTCGGTGTAGCCAGGTCAAAGGACGACAGATCTGTTCAATGGCAATGCAAAAGTAACAGTAGGAAAACATTTGTTGCTGGCTGGGATGTCAGGCTCCTCACATGTGTGTGATACTCAGTGATGCATTCAGGTCAGCTAAGGAGAATGAGGGGATTGGCGGGCTCCACAAACAGGCTGGGAAAGTGACACCAGGATGCTAGGCCAAGACATCAATGTCCTCACAACTTCCCTTTAACACTGAAGCAATGTTAGCCCTGGCGCCATCAGAATACGGGGTGGGGGTTAAAGTTTACACGATGGCTGACAGGATGTACCCATGTGACCCAGCAAACACTCAGAAAATAAACAAAGCAGTCCTACATTTTGAGAGGCAATGGGTTGCAGGGCTTTAAGTAATCCTTTAGGAATAACTGGATATCTTTATTGTTTTGTTTCTTTCTATCAAGCTACAGCTTAAGCCAAGCACAGCAAGTGAGATGTTCGTTATTCAAATGAGCTTAAAGATCTTCTCTAATTTGTGCATGTTTCTTTATCTAATATCTAGTGTCCAGGGCATGTTGAAGGAGTTGAGTCTGGTTATACAATTGTACAAAGGTCAAAGGTGAGAGTTCATGGCCTCTTGTTGACTTCAGATGCTTATGTAATCAAAGAAATTATAAGGTATTTTTTATGACTTCCTACTAATATTATTTAGATCCACTAGGTAAGTCTGTATGAATTTCATAAATTCTTATTAGCATTTATTTTTTCGATTCTAACAGGGGCATAGGAAACGATTCAGAAAACAATACTCAAAGGAGTGAAGGAAATTCTTGATAGGTCAACATTTTTCAATTTCACACCCCTGTAAGAACTTTGGCAGATGCAAGATGAGCAACTGAACTTTTGGACTGTCGAGGAAAAGTGTGTGTAGGCATGTGTGTGTAAACAAAATTACTTGTTATATTGTACTACGGGTATACTTAACAAAAAAAACGCAACAAAAAAAAAAAATCATCCAATTTACAGAGTTGCCTTTTATTACTGTACACGAAAAGGTGCTGGCTGTCAAATTTAGGGATGAAAAAAAAAGTTACAAATATATATATATATATATATATATATATATATATATATATATATATATATATATGCGAAGATTTCAGTGCTATTCGGTGAGCAAGGTTGTTCATGCTGAGACAGATAACGATGGGATGATGTTGACCCTTGAGGTGCAAACTAAGATCCCTGTCGCCACAGAGACGTGAAGATCGTACTGTGAGCGGGGAAGTCTTCTCTCCAGCTGGCAGCAGGCCTGGCCTAGCACCAGGGTGCTCAGCCAACAGCCCCTCTCCTCTGTCAGACCCCCCCTCCTCCTCCACAGCCTCCTGGATGCCAGTCTGCTTGGCTGGTGTGGGCCAAACAAGCCCCAACCATCGGGCCAAAGGGGCAACGGAACTGCTGCCAGCTGGGCCAGCACTTCACGGCCGAGCACCATTCTCCAAACAAACAGTGCAGCGGGCCACAAGCCACGGGCAACATGGAACCTGTCATTACCAGCCGTGCATGGCTGGTTCACTCCCCAAAACCCAAGCCAGGCCAAGGGCTTGAACGTGTACTGCACTTGACTCTGGCCTATGTCTCAGCCAGGGTATGTCATCGGAGATCCATTTTCTGAATTATTCTAGATCATTAACATATCAAGGTACACGTGTAACTATTTGCGCTAATAAAGAAGCACTGTTGACTGTAATTGTAAGCGCTTCTTTAAGCAAGGAGAACAACCATTTTAAAGCCATGAATGACATGAAGTTCAAAACCAATTACATATGAGTGAAAAAAGTGGAAAAAAAAGTGCCTGCCAAAAAGTCTCTAAGGATTAACTGCATACCGCCTAATTATACAACATCAAGAAAACTTCCTATGGTCCACAGGCTAAAAAAGGACTCTATGGACATTGGACCTCATTGGGATTTTCTCCACTGATCAAGGTTCTACAGGCTTTTGTGGCATAACTCTGCTTTGTCTTTACGATTTTGGCTACAAAGGATGTTGGTTTCAAGCCTCCATCGAGAAAATGCCCTTTTCAACATCACTAAATACTAACCAGTCTGAGGGATAACCGGTACAATTCAATGTCTCGCCATTCTACTGGAATGCACCGCTGGGACAAGCGACATCTAGGGAGAGACTTGGAGTAACAAACAAATCTACGTGTGTCACAAATTTACTCTATCAGTACTCAACACAAAGAAAAATTGTGATTTAGTTGGTTGCGTGCCATAATTCATTCGTCCACACAAAAGCATACAATGCATCTCAGGGGTCATGCCTGAATCATCGTCAGGGCCAGCTAATTCAAATAACTATGGATCTGTCTGTCTGCCTTATTCCTTTGTCACATGCTGTATCTCAGACGTCCTTGCCATTGAAACATGCATTTGAATGTATTTGTAGCAGCAGCAGACCTACCACAAATAAGTTGTGAAATAGTAGGCAATTCAATGATAGAAAGAAAACATTTGGCCAACAACCTTAGAAAAACAATATTTACTGTTGTTTTTGGTCTTTAGGTCAGTTGTCATGGCTGCTTTGTCAAAAGCAGAAAGTAGAAATTATATATATATATATATATATATATATATATATATATATATATATATATATATATATATATATATATATATATATATAAAATTGCATAGCACTGATCAGTTCTACTGAATCTAGTAAGAGGGTCTGCCTATGTCAGACATGGATGATGGATGAATGGATTATGGGAACAACACAGCATAATTCTGCAATATCAGAAAAGAAATTTCACTATTTGCAGTGATTGAGTAAGGAAATGATTGACCTGAAATAGAGCCAAATGGCTTGATTACAAAAGAAGAAATTTCATGACAATAGAGGGAAATAAAAAAAAATGTGTTCGAATTTTTGCATAATAGTAGGACTTTTGTCCATATAGTGTTTTTTTCCAGTGTCTTTTTTCAATTGTTCCCAATGAATATAGAGGGTACGTGGCAGGGTATGTGGCGCTGGATTTTTTGTGAGGCCTTGCCGAGCACTTCTGCAGGAGTTGACAATGTTGAAACTGTTCAGAAAGGCACTGAAAGTCACTTTTGCTCCTTTTTCGGTCCTGAGCTTTATGATATGTCAGACAAGAAACTATCTTAAAAAAGACAGAAAAAACTATTTGTGGTCAGCTGGACATGAAATTGTCAAGACATTTTTGTCATAGAAACAAAACTGACATACAGCGTATTTATTTCTCTCACTGCATAATTGCTTTATTCCAACACTCCCCAACGCCAATTTAGTGGTTTTCTGTAGGAGAAAAACTCTATATGGACACATGACCATACACTCCATTATGACACTGTATCCTCTCTATATAATTTATTTTAAAAGATTGTTTGAGGTTGAGGTTGTTGTCAAAATGGTTGAGTTTTATACATGATGAAAATTCTTTCACAGCAAGAAACACCACTCCATAGTAATAGATGTGTCGTCGATGGGGTCTGTCATTTTGTTTTTCAGCCTCTAGGATAGAGAAAAATAAAATATAACAAAATAACATTTTTTTGTGTGTTTTTAGAATAAAAGCACTCAAGGTTAGAAGCTTTTTGCTTAGAAATGGGACCAGTCTGTTGTTGATGTATTTTGACGGGAGCCCCTCTTGAATCCCCATGCCTACAAATGCCTTGCCTTATAACCTTTTCACTTCCTTGAAAAAAATGGTGCTTCTTTTATTGTTTTGCCCATTGTGATGAAGGGAATCTTTTATGCCATCAACAACAGGGCAACAACGCACTGCCTTTGTTTCATTGCACCATCCTGGGGGTCTGTTAGGATGAGATACAGACATACCGAGGCACAGTAAATGATTGATGGGTTAGAAGAAAATAAAAAGGGAAAAAAAAACAAGTCAAAATTGAGCATTTGTAAATATTTCAAGCTCTTGCACCCTGCCAAAGAGAGATCTGAGCGGCAACAGCAATAACAGCAAAAACTATACTTAACCATCAATCCTGATGCAAACACAACCTCGACATCCGACTTATTTTGTTGAGACTATCACTGTTTGCAAAAACTACTTGGATATCTTTGTTGGGAGTGAAACTATAAATAGTGATTTTAAATCGTAACTCCAATTGGACATGTTGGGTTATCAAATACTTTAAAGTAGTTCAAGATCATCAAGATCATCCATGGGGCTTAGGTCATCCCTTTCCACTGTTTTATGCCAACATTTGCTTTGAGACAACAAAATAAACTGTAGAGGATGTACTAAATAAAATCTGACTTCAAAGAAAGGGATATAAGTGTTTAGCATGAGCAGCCTTATCCAAACAAAAAATGGAGCAGCTCATCGTGGCAAAGGGATCCCATGTCTGGGCTTAGACATGGGATTCATACATGGGCACAAGATGGAATACGTCCTGACGTGCACATGTAGGTGTAGAGTGTCTCACAGATATATAGGAAACAAAATAGCCTTTTTTTCTACTTGACACACAAATACAGGCATCCAGCAATGCAGTGGCATTCCACATTCTTCCAGGCAGCTGTTGCATAGTATACCCAGAAGTCTGCACAATGGCTTGCTGGGAGGGAACAACAGTCAGGGAAGAGACAATGTGATAGGTTCTAATTGCTTCAAAATGTCCTGAAGAAGGCTCCCTATTATCTATTTAAATCGGCTGATAATAGGAGGCTAGGAGGAGGAGGACTAGGAGGTGGAGGAGGAGGGGGGAGCGACCTAGGAAGAGGGAGAAAGCTATCCTCTGCGCTGCTGTCGCCTCATTATTTTCCGTCTTGACGGACGCCTGCGCTCAACCCCTGGATGAATGGCCCTGTGCTGAATAAGTTATCGCCAGACACACAAAGGGAAGAGTGCGCTCCACAAACAACACAGCAGTACTGCAAAGCATGAATCTCTTTTTCCTCTCCTTCTCAGTCTCTCTCGCTCCCCCCCCCACCACCACCACCGCCAAACCCCTTCCCCCTGTTCCCTCTAGACGAAAGGCAGGCCCTGCCACAGACTGAGATCTCACCTGTAATTTCTACAGAAGCTCACAGTAGGTGGGGGGAAAAATGTAACGGATATAATAAAATGAAAGGGAGGAAGGATACAGGCGTCTATGTTTGCTGAAAAGATATATAGCTCCGTTCCTCCATTTTGTTTCATCTGTCCCTTTTTGTTTGTGCAGCTCCTCAGTGAAGACAGGGACCTCCTTTGGACAGCATCTGAAGATGTTTGAGAGGATGTTTTTTTTGTTCTTTTTAAGACAAGGCCCACAGCATGATCAGTGGAAATGGTTTGGTTTCATCTGATGTTTATTTTGTTTCCTTTAGTGTTGTTTGGAATGCCGGGGCACGGCATATCAAATCAAGTTCACCTCTATACAATGTTACCATTAGGGGATGTGTAAGAGGGTTTCCTATGACTGCTAAACGGCAGCTAGGGAATACCGGTGAAAGGAAACCGTCCATTCCCAAACCACTGTGGCTTCGGTTACCTCTACAGCCGCCAACACCTCTCCCTGACTGTCACTCAAAAGTAGCAGTGGAACTTTTGGACAGGAGAGCCTCTTTCCCCTCTGACGGAAAATCAGAGGGTGCCGTGGCCCGACAGGCGCTCGACGGCAGATCAAACAGGGCGGGTACCCTTGGAGTGACACCTGGAGCCACTTCAATGGATGAGAGCGCCACTGATCTCCAGTCATCTCGTCAGAACGACAGTCTGTCACGGTTAAAGGAGGTGAAAAAAGGAGCTCTATCAACCAGGATGGTATGAGCAAGGTCGACCTGAGCATCACCTCAATGTCATGGTTGGCTGACCCTTGAGCATTCGGAGAAGTGATGGTGTTAAAATAGCTTTTTTGTTGTTGTTGGAATGCTCAAGTTCAGCATTGATGTTCAGTTCAAGGAAAAACCAAACGAGAGATAATAGTGCTGCTATACCTTTTTCGCTCAAAATATGAGTGAGCTAGTTATTACGCAATGTGCTTCGATTGTTTTATCGACTTTCAACGAATCAGGAAGCATTTAACAAATAACATCTACTGTATAAAGTGAGCTGTTTGTCTCAAACACTGACATTCTTCTACATGTTTCTGTTTTCTTTTTAAAAATCTTAAGAATTTCTTCCCCACTATATGAGGGAGATATGTAGGGAGAATAAAGGGGGCTTTGGCAGCCAGTTATGCGAGTCAATCCTCGACAGACAAATGCATCCCTTATATAAAACAACAACACGTCTTTGCCCTTGTCAACAACCCCTTCCTCTACAGCCCAGGCTTGTGTGTGTGTGTGTATCTTTTCCTTTCTGCAAAAAACGTCCCATCAGCACTCTCTAATGGGCGAGGTGGAGGAAGAGAGAAAAAGACAAGAGAAAAAGACAGAGATAAAGCAGGAGGGAGAGCGAGGGAGAGACAGAGAGAGAGAGAGAGAAAGAGAGAGAGAGAGAGGTGGCAGTGGTGCTTGTTTGGCTCAGGAGCAGTGAGTAATGAGGCTGAGGCGCACCCCGTCATTGTCCCAGCAGCCGCCTGTAGCCACAGACACATGCACAGACACACAAAAACATAAAAGTATCCACTATCTCCAAACATGGGGAAAAAGTGCAGATTTTCAAGACACTTATCTGACATTCAAAAAATAAAAATAAATCAGCAGTTTAATAACATAACATAACATACATAACATAATGAATATATAATTATCTTTGCCTATAAAAGGGCCCCTTTAATATAAGAGAAGCCATCGTTAGACACAATCATAAGTGGTTAATCTTCAAACTAACTTGGTCCAAGATCTCTTAGGGTGCTTTTACACCACTAGTTTAATTATTTGACCTGCACCAGGTGATAAAAGTTCACTAATTAGCATATAGACATCTGCCATTTCCTCAGCCAGTATGCTTATATGACACTTGAAAAAACGGAATTATTGCCTTAATCTGAGTATAACGGGACAAGTGCCTGTTAACACGTTACTCTTCTCCAATTCTGATTAAGACGCACAGATAATGTGATTGGACTACAGTTTTCTCCAGCACGTATACGTCTTATTTAGAGTTAAACTCAACAATGCATGTGTATACATATGTATGTATGTATTTTTGTTTTATTAATAAGTTCAATAAAAAAAAGAACATTTTAGTGCGATGACAATTGTCAGGGAGACACAGACATTTAATGGAAATAAAAGGATACTTATTGCATAAATTTATTACATAAATATATTAAAGAGAACACACATGGTAAGAGTTTTAATTGCTTTCATGTTAGTACAGTGTTTAATGGTTACTGCACCCCAGTTGTTTGTTTATAACGATGTAATAGGTCAAACAGGAAAGGAGCCGCATTAACCCGGTGAAACAACACATATCGCCCCTTAGTGTTAAAAGGGGGGGGGGGGGGGGGGGTGACACCTTCCCATTAGTCATTCTGTTTTCTCTGTTGCATGTAAACTGGGACAAGGACAGAAGTCAGATCACAAGCCAAAACCATATTTAGAAAAAATGAAATAAGTGCTAATTCTGACTCATTATGGAGCAAAACATACTTAATCTCTCTCTCTCTTAATCTCTGGATGCGATCTCAAGATGGGATCATTTCTAAAGAATGACTTGTAACATAGTGGAGGTCCACATCTACAGATGAAGACAGCTACACATGCAGAAGAAATGCATGTTGTACATACAGAGCAACATGCTTGAATTATATGCTCTTAATGGCATACACTCTGCATGGTCGGGAATTGAGAGGTTGTCTATGTAGATGTCCACATGAACATGAGCACATGATGAAATATACATCACATGGATCCTTGCAGCTTATTTGGATGGAGAAATCTGCCGACATTAACCTGATCTTCCAGTATTATTGCCTGTCAGCCAACAGGAGTACAACCACTATTAATACTGAATACCATCCCACAGTAGGCTGACATGCGATCCATAATCCACTGGACATACTCATGAAGTGTGCATGCATGCACATACACACAACAGCTGCGCTCATCTTGCTATGTACAAAGTTTAGCTGGGGGTGGTGGTGTGTGTGTGTGTGTGTGTGTGTGTGTGTGTGTGGGGGGGGGGGGGGGGGGGGGATACGATTCATGCTTTGGCACTTTGCTCCTTTGCCAGAATAAAAACAGACTGGACATGAAAAAGTGCAGATCGCTTCCCTGGAGGGGGCAGAAAAGGCCAGGGAAATGACTGACCCAAAGGGATGCAGCGAAAATGGGGGCGGGGAGTGGGGGGGTTGAGTAGGGTGGTAATGATGCCAGGCTGAACAAATTGCAAAGCAAAGGGAATGTGTTTAAATGTAGTACATGGAATTATCGTGGCAGCAACTTGGAGAGGAGATCAGAGACAGCGGGATCCACTGGGAGTGATCTGCCACTCTCGGGACAGAAAACACAGAGCTTAGCTATTGGCTACTGTGATGACAAAGTGAAATAGAATGTAAAATAGGGCAAACATGTCTTACACAATGTCATACTTCAATGTTCTGGTGAAATGTGGAAAAAGAGGAAATATATGAGCATGTAGGACGGTAAATGTATGTTGCATGTGATGTATGTGCTTCTAGTCCAGCAGGCTGACACTTCCTGACCCCTCTACCTTCCATCCCCCACCCTGAAGTTTCTCCTCTGCTCTTCTCGCCCTAAAAACAGTGCTACACAAATGAATAAATGAAAAACACAGGGAAAAAGGTAGGTGAAAAACATCAGAACTGTTATCTGCCCCATCTTTCAGCTTCAATTAAAAAAATCTAATCTTTTTGTTCAACTTCATAACAAGACTTCAAAACAAGAACAAGAGGGCCCCAAGACTCCGATCCCACCACGGCTCACTGGTAAGAGTTGAATTCCATTAATTATGTGACCTACATATCCCAGTAGTTAATATTCCAGACAGTCGGATAGAGAGAGTGAATATATATTCGCCAATAATACAAGAGAGAGGCAAAACTTGTAGATCTTGGGGAATCAGAAGATCCCATTCCAGATGCTTTTTCTGGGTCCATGCACTTGAATCTCTTGGCTCTTGACATTGTTCGCATGTTGGTTTATTGGGCCAAGCAAAAAAAAAAAAAAACTCCCAGTTTTCTATGAATAAGGTATGCAGCAAACTTGATTTTCGACAAGTTGTACAAATTCTTTCCAACTGGTCTCGAATATAAATAGCTCAAATGTTATTTTACATTATCGTAGTAAGACATGAATCAGTGGGCTGTTCTTAGCTATCTGTAGCTTATTGGCAGTAGTGAAAGTAAAAGTACAGAACTATCAGAACTCTTATAATATTATTATCATTCAAGACACTGTGATATATTATTATAGTATACAATATTAGTTGTTTTTAATTACTCACAAGAACAATCATTTTTATGTTGTAGTTCATTAATGTGGAGACAATTTAGATATAGATACTTTGGGTAGATAAAGGTAAAAGTACTGCATGATAAGATATTCTCTATAAATGTTTGTTTAATACAATTTTTATAATAATTCTATAAAAGGACAATTTAAGGAGTAAGTATATATATATATATATATATATATATATATATATATATATATATATATATACTTACTCCTTAAATTGTCCTTTTATAGAATTATTATAAAAATTATATATATATATATATATATATATATATATATATATATATATATATATATATATATATATATATATATATATATATAATCTCAAATCTGCATCTGAAGAGTAAGTAAAGCTGTCAAATAAATTTAGTGGAGTAGAAAGTATAATATTCCCTCTGAAATTTAGTGGAGTAGAAGTATAAAGTAACATCAAAAGGAAATATTCAAGTTAAGTGAAATTACTTCAAAATCATACTTGAGTACAATACGTGAGTAAATGTCCACCACTTGCTTGCCAAACGGAAACACTGTGTAAAACCTGAGAAATTCATTTGGCGACACATTAACGCTGTTTGTCAAGACATGTCTGAAAAAAGGAAGTTGGTGTCTTGCTAACAGTGCGACTGCATCGGCTTGTGAGCTACTGCCTCATCCCTACCCCTCCTCGTGGGCTGATCTCTTAATCAGTGTCCAGAGTGTGTACGAGTCCTCTTCTGAAGGCGAAGGTTCTGTCCATCCTGCCCGCCCGTTGCTACTGCCAGTCCCGGCCATGAATATGGAGCTGTTCTGTGGCTGGGAGCTTGCTTATGTTTTCTGTCTGATATCTAGGCCCCATTCCCATTTCAAAGGGAGGTCCACCCGGGGCCTTGACTTTTTGATCTGCCTGGCGACTGAGTCGACCACCTGCATGTGGGATCAGCTGCCAGCGAGAGCAGACAACCCCTCTGCTTCAAAATATACCCCCCCACCCCCACCCCCCCACCCTCTCTCCGCCACCCCCTTCGTCCTCCCTGCTTCATTGCCCTTCACTGTGCCTCCTCCTTCCATGAAGCTGCCAGGAGCCCCAGTGGTCCTAACTGGGTCTGGAGAAGCATCCCATTCCCAACTGGACTGACTGTGGGTGGGTGAGATACTTGAGATGTTTAGTATAGCAGCTGGAAGGCTCACGCTACAGTCGTAGAGACAAAACAAGCCTTCTCTAATCAGAGATGGTTCCCAAAGTATTGAAGATCAATTATCTTATTATTATCTAAAAATATTCTAAACAATATATAAAAACTTTGATATCAGGCAGTTCTGAACCTGATCAAGACTCAGGTCTGCACTGTCACTGCGGATTCAATCCATGCTCAAGTTTGTGGGCTGAGGCCCGAAAAGTGTTGAATGATAAAAGACATTCATACCACGAGTCTTATTTTACAGTTTCTGTAAATTCAACCGCAGGAAAAAAAAGATATTTTGTTCAGTGTCAGAACAGTCTTAGAAATTGTTACTGTTGAGCTCTCTTGTACTGTAGCAATGCAAATGAATATAAGATATTCTAAGGCTAAGGTTCTGCACTATACTGTCCAGTACTATCCTCGTTTATATGCAATTTATCAGATATATTTTATATCACATTTACCTATAAATTAAAGTATTCACTTATACAACAATTCAGACATTTATACAAAAATATACTTCTTTGCAACTAGTGAAAGTTGATAAAACACTTGCAAAGCAACGTTATCAAATATTTTCTTTGTGGTACAAAGGGACTGGTGGTGGTACTAAACCCCCTCTAAAACATATGATATTAGATGATTTGATGATCATAGATATTAATATAATATTAGGATTGCCTTTATGCTTCATCACTGTGCCTGTCACGGTATAATTAAAACCCAGAGGACTTCACATGATTGAATTAAAAATTAACTAAGAGTGGATGCCCTGGGTGCCCACCACTAGACCACTGACATCCACTCAGAGAATGAATAGAGCTGACATGAGACAGAGGATACGTTTGTGAGAGAAGTTATCAATCTGTGACCCGGCCAGTCAACAGCACCAATAAACAGGTTTTATACTAATTACCCTCTTTGGCAGTGATAAATTTCACGGTGAGAAATTTGTAAAGATTCATTTTCAAACAAAGCAACAGCTATTTGAGACGTGTCTGTCTCTGAATGTTTCCTGCAATAAGTGATATTCACGGAGTACTTAAGTTAATTGGCTTTCTTGAACCCTGACAGCCGGCATAATGAGTGTCTAATTGTTTGTCGGCTAGGGTGATATCGGCCAGACCATACAGACGTAGAAAGAAGAGGTGCGAGTTTTAAATAAACTACATCAACAATGAACAAGACCCCGAACACACTTACACACTAAGTCTATTTGTCTTTGGATGGATCAAGGCTAACGGTGACTGTTCGTAATCAATGTTAAATTGGTGATTTTTTTTTTTTTTTTAAATGTGCCTGCTTATCTATGGTAGCATAGTTCAATGGCAAAAAAAATATCTTGGCTTGGGCACGAATGAAAAAAAAAACATGCTTTCATATTTAGCTAAATGTTGCATTCCCACCAAAAGGAACACCAACAAATAATTAAACACAACAATGGAATATTTATCAACCTTTGCATGAATGTGTCAAGGTTATAACACATAGCAAAAAAGGTTTTACTGCACTTCCTTGTTTGTACAAGTCTTTCACGTACTGCTGGTGGTAGGCTTAAAGCAATACACTACTTCTGTAGCTGTTTCAAACAAGTGAGGAATGACAAAGCAGCCGCCCCCCAACCCCGACTGTGTAAAGAGAGACAACAATTGCTCTGACATTGCACACAAATAAACTATTAATCAAAAGGCAAGAAAACCGGTGAAGCAAATAATGAAATGAATGGGGAAATGAGGAAGAATTGCCTAAAAGGGGGAGTGTTGAGATATCATTGAACCATCCTGAACTTAGTGTTTTTTTTCCCTTCTCAGTTCTCCATCTCTGGTTATAAATGACTTTAGATTTGACGCTCCCAGCCCACAACCTCACAACAAAACCCACTTTCTTTTATTCAAACGGCAAAGAAGCTGGAAGGGAAAAGAAAAAAGAAAAAAAGGACGTTTTGTTAAGGAAAAGGCAGGGGGTGTATGTTGTGCTGCTCCCATCAAGCAGAAAGGAGGGTGGTAGTCGAAGAGGCTCGCAGCCGGGCCCCACTTTGGAAAGCCCTCATAAATCCTGATTTGAGCAGGGCGCTAAACAGAAGAGGTAAGGCACGTCAAGAGCGAGGGTGGAGAGTGGAGGGGGTGGGTGGGTGGGTGGCAGCTTGCCTCTTAAATGCTACGTCTGATTAAGTCTTCCTATTAGGTGACAGCTGAACTTCAACATTAATATGATAATATTGAAATAAGTGTGTGTTATTTACTTCAGCGCCGGAGGGGGTGGAGGGAAGAGGAGAGGGGAAGGAGGAGGGAATGATGAATGATTTCTGGACAGCTTTGGGTGACATGACAGGCGAGTTGACCCCCCCCCTCCCCTCCCTCCCGCAACCCTCCTCCTCTTCCCATAATCAAACTTGACAAAATGGAGACATATGCAGAAATATTGGTTACAGTCGGCGTCACAGCCCTCCTCAGGCCTTTCCCTCTCTAGTAAGTGCCGGCCGCCCTGTGAGCCGCCCTCCAAATTGTCTATGGGCACTGAAGCATCTATTTCAATTGGCACTTCCTTCCTGGCCCCGGGATTTTACATTTAGTCTGTGTCATTTACATATTACTCTTAATCAAAATCCGCAGTGGGCGACAGGGAGAAAAAAAAAAAAAACAAGAAAGAGGGAACGAGAAACAAAACCATGGCGTCACGGTTCAGGGGTAGGCACACAGGCACTTTATGAAATGGAGATGTGACAAGATATTATGGTGTGTGTGTGTGTCTGTGTGTGCATGCGTGTGTGTACATCTGGGGGTATAAGATAATGCAAGGAGTATTGAAATGTTTGTGTTTGGATCTTGTTTTTGTGTGATTGGTGGCAGTTTCCTTGTGCGTGAACTAGCAAGCATGAGAGACAAAGACTACAAGTTGGACATGGGCTGTAAGTGCTCTTTGTGAAAAACAAAGGCAAAGAGAAGAAAAGAAATAGAGACATGTAGGCAGTGTGTACTTTTTTTGTTTTTTCCAGCCTTTTTCTGCAGCATGCTAGGCTGAGCTTCTCTCCTCTCAGACACTTCATCATAAATACCACTGTTTCAATACAAATGTGTGTTTTGTTTTAAATGAAGAGGCATTTATAACATGTGTTCGTTTAGTCAGTCAATTCAGATCTGAAGTGTTGTATTAAAGGGGCATACAACTAATAATGACATTTGAAGGAAATACAACAAGAAAATGTGACTTGTGAAATAATGAGTAGGTTTCTCTATGAAGCAAAACAAGCTGTTCCAACAATTGTACTTTGTTGAATACTTGTTTGATAATGTCATCCAAATTAAATTATGTACAAGTGGATAAAAACAACTAGTCAGAGGGAAAATGGGGACTAAAGTGGTGAATTTCAAATTTTACATTCCTGCCTTCATTAGTAAATTCACCCATCTAATATTTTGTTTCTATCTATTCACGTCCACATTTTTACGATGAAGAAAAGCTGAATAACCTGGACCTGATTTCATATTAAATGGTGATTTGGAGTGAGCTCACAGCACAGGTATGGCATTAACATAGGGAGAGGTGCAGAAACAGGGTCCATACCTGCCTCTTACCTTCTCAGCATGCCGGTAAGGATGCGAGAACTCTTCCCCAGATTGGCGTCGGTTTCTCTCAGCTGGAAGGACAGAAACAGTGAAAGACAAGGTAAAATTTCTATTCAGATTCAAGGTTATTAAACGTCGACAGAGATTAGAAAACAATCATTACGTCCTCTATCAAGTCCTCTTCTGACTGCTCTTCTAACACCTATATACTGTACCCAACCTAAATAACATTGACCACCTCACTATGCAATTAAAAGACAGAAGTATTTTTTTTCTAATTGGAAATGAACACACTACACAATAACTAATAGAGTGACAAAAGTTTTACAGGGATACTGCACGGTGCTGCAGGTTTACATTGTTGTGCATCTCAATATAATTTCATTTTTTTCTGGAGGTCTAAAAAGAACAGGTTGTTTTGTGTCTGTCCCAGTAATATTAGATTTGAATGGCTGTGATTGTGGGGGTGGGGGCTGATTATACATCAGAACTTTAAGGAAGGCCTGACTCGGTTTAAGGCACAGTTTCTGAATACAGGCTGCATTGTGTTTCTCTGAGGATTGTGAGTTTTGAAACATGGTACATTATTTATATGACATACAAGGTGAATTTGAGAAAGGCACCGTCAAAGTTTCACCTTTTTTTTACCTAGAGATTAAACTCTACAAACTTTTATATCCTCCTTTATTAAGGTTATAATCTAAAGTGTATACATCCATCCTGAGCAGTATTTTATGATACACAGGCATTCTATAACTTTAAATGGCAGCACTCACACAATGTCCACCTGCAGCTCATGTTGCTGCAGAGGAAAACATTAGAAAAAGAGTGGGAATAGCCGTTTACATTTGACGTAGATTGCAAGCCCAGGGAGTCCTTGAAGCAAAACTTGCATAACGATCATGACTATCCGTGCCAATTGCTTTGGATATTTTCCTTTTCCCTCCATCTTCTCTCTGCCTTTTTCAACCCACAGGGGTCACAGAAATGTTTTCATTCTATGCTCTTATCAGGTACGGCGACTTTCACAGGGGGGAGAAACAGGCAGAGATGTTGCCAACAAGGAATAAGTGTAAAAAAAAATAAAAAATAAAATAAAACGCTGACATGGCACTAATGTCTATCTGTAGTCGCATTTTTTAGAGGATGACAGGGGAGTGTGGGCATGAGTCTTTGCTGACAGTTCGTCTCTGGAGTCACCAGGGAGTCATTCATGTTCATCCCTCTCTGAGATAATAACTGCTTCCACAATAAAGTCACTTTCGCTCAGTATGTTTTCACCGATGTATTATATTCCATTCTCTTCTATATTTAAAATGTCTCTTCAAGCATCACTCTTTTTCCGGTTTAATCTGGCTCCTTGTGCATCATCTCTCTGGCCTCTCTCCTCCCAACCCCCTTTTTTTTACTGCTACTTTCTTCTTCTTCTTGCATCCTTCCTTCCTGCCCTCTGACAGCCCGGGCTGGTGTGATGCAGGTTGCCAAAGCCAAGGATACATGTGGTACAGGGTAGGAGGTGGTGGTGGTGGGGGGCTGGAGTTTGGGCCCTCTGGCAAAGACAACAAGTCCTGCAGTTGCCTGATGTCTGCCTCCAACCACAGATCTGTCCCCTAGATACTTCTCACTTTCTCCCAAAATACATCTCTCTCTGAATCATTCCTTCTTTTCCAGTCCCATTTCTCTCTCTCTCTCTCCGCAGCCTCCTACCGAATCTCATGCTCTCCTCCTCGACTTGAAATGGAAGCAACTGACATTTTAGTGCAGTTGAGTCTCTGTGGTTTAAAAATAATATTTACTGGGGTTTCTATATCAAGAGACGGGGTGGGGAGTAGTTACACCTTCTGACAGAGAAATCAACAAATACGGACTGGGCCACTTTGCAGGATTAAAATGTATAATCTATAATGGCTGTATTATTAAATAAAGCTCATTTGGATATAAAATCCAGTCCCTTTCTGATTCATATCACTTCATTCTATAAATAACCAAAAGAGTCAAAATGTTCAGTCTGCAGGATGAAAAGTAAAGAAACTAAAGCATCACTCTTCTTGGATATAGTTTTGTAATGTAAGAGTTACTGAAGAAAACTTAAGTGACTAACTCATATGATACTTTCAAAATAATGAATTCCTTCAAATTAATAGCATTAAGTTATTGTAAAAGGTGGTCAGCTTGGATAACAGATTAAGCATCAGACTACATTTAAAGTGCTTGCTTGTTGGCTACAGATGAATAGATGCAAACAAAATGGGAGGAAAAGATGTGCATCTGATCATTAGAGGCGAGATTGGACAAATTGGGTATGATTTAGTCATTTAAAGGAAATAAGTATTTATTTGGGGAAACAAATTCATTATTTGTGCATACAAATTGCCTTTTTGGTTTCCCGAAATTAGCCAATTATATCCTTAAATTAATAATCTTGTGCACATTAATTATTGATTCAAGGATATAGACAACACATTTTAGGGAACTCATTTTAAAACTTTCCCCCTTGCTACCAGAAGGGCTCAGTATGATCTTGGTACTGTAGGAGTTAGACTGTAGAATGGTAAAAAAAAAAAAGATGACTTTCTTCAATCCACTCAGGGGTTCAGAGTTGGGAGCATACTGCTTTGACCCAGTGATGAAACCTGCCGTTGACTTCTATTTGTACCATAAAAGCGAAACAAAAGGCCACACCTCCTGCTGAGCAAAGGGGGTTGTGTGTGCATTGGTATCTGTTTGTAATGTGCATGTGTGTGTTTGTATGTTCATGTTTTGGCATTTATGCTTAAACTGTAGCCCCTTCACCTTCCATCTCTTTGAAGCGAAAGAGCTGTTAACCAATCTTTCAGTCCTGTGTCTTTATATCTTGGCTTTTTCTTAGTTTAGCCTCACAAACTGCCTTTAAAGCCCTCTGAGTGTGTGTGTGTGTCATGGGAAGAAGGGAGGGAGAGAGAGAGAGAAAGCAAAAAGAAAGAGAGAGCAGGTACTCTCAGTAGACACTGTGGACCGTTTTGAAAGGAGATGTTTGATTTCCTTTGAAATCGCCTGTGCGAGGCCCACTGCCATGTGATCTTTAAGCATTCTGCGTTGAGGGGGCTGTGAGGGCCGGGCCCCCTTCCTGTGTTTGGTCTTTTCTGTCTCTGCCTACCTGTCTGTTTGGCTGGCTGGATGTAAGGAGGCGCAGCGCTAAGGATTGGGGGTACCCTCTGAGGGAAAGTGGGAGGAGGTGAGGAAGGATGGCAGCTGGCAAAGTTAAACTCCATGAATGCGAGTGGAGGAAAGGGGGAAAGTATTGAAGAACAGTGTACACGTTCCACCAATATATAGTCACAAGCAAGCAGATTTGACTACATGTGATGTGGTGAAATAAGCAAAAGAAACTAATTCAAATAATGAGGGAGATATTGATGCCCAAAAATATCTATTAGAAGGCAATATCCTGTATTCTAGTGCTATCAATAACTAGCAGTAAGTACCTTGCCAGTACAATACTGCTGACAGAGACCTTTGTCTGCACAAGTGTAAGCGTGTCCAAGGCAGTGGGGTGTGTCACATTTGTGTGTTGACTTGGCAAACCGTGCAGAAAGCGGTGACTGTTGGTTTTGCTCACAGTTAGAACACCTTTATGGTCGTGTGTTAGAATGGAAACGTGATACGCGAGCGGTGGCGTTGGTGAACTCACCCTTTCTCTGGCTCTCTGGATCTTCTCACGGTCACTGTGCAGGTTGGAAAGGATCTCTTGTCCCACTTGTTCTGTGAAAGAAGCAGATGCAACGTGAGGAGATCGAATGTCAAACATTTAGAAATTAGGGACAAAAGAGCTTCACGTCTCCTCCTCTCATCATCAGGACACAGTGTTAATTTTGTCGTCTATTTTTTGGACTAGTTTTAGTCTCACTATTGTGTCAAATGACCATATTAGTTCTAGTCATGTTTAGTCAACTATTCTTTTTTGTTTAGTCACATTTTAGTGCATTGCAAGTGCAAATCCAAAGTATTTTAGTCTACTTTTTGTCAATAGTCTTTCTTTAGTCTTTGGCAGCAGGTTGATAGTAATATTAATCAAAACTAATCTACGCAGGTATCTGTAACAATAGGAATTATTGTTAGGAACCTTTGATTAGTTCGGTGTGACACGGACATGTTTTGAAGTGACACCACCGGAGTTACCAGACCAAGCTGAATGTTTCCTACACTAAAAGTGTAATAACGTGTGTAACCCAGCAGGTTAAAGCAGTAGCAGAGAGTAGCTTCTTGTGATGTACTAACAGACGTCGCCGCATTTAGTGCTGACAGCATTGGTGGATGCTCTCTCACGCATACAGACACACACACCCATGGCAGACATTTTGTCTCGTCTTATTGGCAACAAAAAACATGCGTTAATTTGGTCACAGTCAGTGGTTACGGGCATTGATTTCATCTTGTTGTTTTCATCATGAAAAAAACATTGTTGAATATATTTCATCTAGTGTCATCTGAGTAAATTAACAGTCATGATGATGATGAAGTGAAAATGATGCGATTTTTTTTTTAACCTCCATTCACACAGTTTGTCTTTTTATATTATATGTAATTGAATAGAATCATTGTGGCACATTTTGTGCACTAACTCTACAGTGTACAGATACAACAGTGTAGTGGGAGCGTCAGGCAGCCAGACAGTAGAATATTTCAGCTACTGGAAGCGTATTTTTAAATCTTCTTAAAATGCTGTAGTAAACAGATGTGAAGTTCTAGGCAACAACACCCCAGCATCCCGCCGCCAGTGGGGTCCACTCAGCCAATGTAATATTCATTAAGCCATTTCTTTTTTAAACGCCTTCCGTCAGTTGTGGATGTAAACACATTAACGCACATTTATAAAACATCCCCGACAAGGCACCTGACAAGCTTGTCAGTGGTCACTGTCATTTTCCTGTCCCTTGAGTTGGGGGACGAGAAAAGAAAGCAAAAAAAAAAAAGATGAACCAAATAAGCCCCCCCCCCCACCAAAAAACTGCTGCCATCAATGTACCCACACTGCTACGGCATTAGCGTTTAAAAATGAGGGAGGCAGAGGATGAATCGGGGAGGGGGGGGGGTGGAAGGAAAAGGAGTGAAGAATCTTTGCATGGATCAAAGACAGGCTTTCAAGCGCACCAAACAAATCCGGAATAAACAACGCAGTTGCTGACTGTATTACACTACACAGGTGCCGCACACCAAAGGGCCCACGTGCTGAGCGCCTGTTTGGGGTGGGGGGGGGTGGGGGGGGGTGCAAAAAATGGGCTACATCTGGCAGCTAAACAAGAGAGGAGAGAGAGAGAGAAACAGGGAGAATGATGGAGAGAGAAAGAGAGAGAGAGAGAGACCGAGGAAGGGGATCAGGGAGAAGAGTAGAAAAAAGAGAAAGCACTGTCAAATGAACGACATTCGTCTTCCATTCATCCCGTCCCTTTTTACCCCCCTTTACACTGTAACTGACTCAAATGTGTCTCTTCCTGCCTTCATTAATTTCTAATCTGGGACGAGACAGATTGAAGGATACCCAGATTAAACAGTGCAGTCAGACAGTCACATGTGACAAATAGGGCAGATTAAAAGACCGAGTGCAGGTATTAATAACCATAAAAATACAGGCCCCCCCCCCCCCGTCCCCATTGGAGAGGAACAAGGGATAAACAGGAAGGGAGCTGTAGCGGAAATCTTCTGTTAAAGAGACAAATAAGCACATCTATCCATCTCTGTCAGGGCTGTGGCTTTTTTCCTAAATAAATGAGTGTGACAAGCACTGCAGCAGCAGAGGGGTTGCTTTTTTTTTGTTTTTGTTTTTTTTGATGGTGAGTGCATTATTGGGAAAGTTTGCAATGTGTAAAAAGACGGATGAGGTAGGAGGAGAAAAGGCCATCAAAGGCATCTTAACCCAAGTACCAAACAATCATTAGAAACATTCTGTCGCGGCATGTTTTAAACAGTCATGTTTCCCAATGGAGGTAAAGTCTTGGAAATTAGCTCCCTTTACCTCCCTTGGAATGGAAGAAAAGAACGGAACCACAGTGGATTTCTGTGTGTTGTGATGCGCTTCAGAGAGCAGCACAGCGATGATGCTTTATAAAGAAGGATATGAAACCAGGGTTTTAATAGTCTTCTGTTAAGTACAAAACTTCATCACTCCATGTTTTCTAAACTGAGAGACTGTATGGATGCATGTAAACAGATTTGTTTTCCATAACCTTGACTTAGAGGGAGATCTTTCAACGTCTTTAGGGGAAAAAAAGATATGTTCACAAGGGTAAAAACAACAGTGCAGTTGAAATGGAAAGAAAAGTTCTGCTATTAAATGGAAAATGATATGTTATTATAAGAGAAACTAATCATGTCACATTGAAGACATTTTCAATGGGTATCCATGACTAGAGCTGTGTAAAATCATTTGCAGTCAAATGAAGAGTCTCGAGTTAAAAGACTAAAATGTTTCATCACGGCTTATGAGATAAACATTTTTTGTGGCCATTAAGGCCCTTTCCCCTCTGTCTTTCTTTCTTTCTCACATTGAGCCATTAAAGGTGTACACACCACCCCCCAAGGGAATCATTGTCTTTATCATGCATCTTCCCTTACATTACTCATTTTCTGACATGTATCTACATTTCCATTCATCTTATTTAAGCCCTGGTGTCCGTTGGTCTGTGTAAAACATCATTTGTTACTGGGAAAAATAACTTGCTGGGCAACAAATGGTCCAAAATATTGAGTTAAAAGCCAAACAAAATGTCATGTACAGGAGTAATGAAAGGTTTCTTCAAGTATCAAGTATTTGATCAGGTTGAGCTTGTTGAAGACAAGGCTGAAAAATTGTTAGCGCCTGTGAAATAATTCAGTGAATTAGTCCCTTTAGTGATGTGAAGTACCTTAAAATGCATGATGTTCCATCAAATTCTGACTTTATAAACATATTCTAAATGAAAGTAAAGTTGTAAAGTGGATTAAATTGCAAATAAATATAGGATCCTGGGCAGCTAAACAAATCAAAAGGTATACAGTTTTTGACCAGGACAAATAATATAGAGTATTAAAAATAACGACATTAAAAAAAAGTAGAGTAGATAAAAACAATACAGGAGAGGAGAAATAATTTACTCCTAATGCCCCCGACTTGTTGCTCATTAGTGAGTAAAATATTCCCCTCCAGTTTAAACAGCTATTAACAATTTAAATAACCCTGGCCCAGAGGCCTTGCTCTGACTCACTTGCTAAAGATCCCCATCCCCAAAGGTCCATTTAACAAGCCCATTATTCCATTACATTACCCTCAAACCAGCACTAGAGAGCCTTAATTCAACTCATTCCTCTAATGTAACTATGGAAAAGAATTAGTGTAGAAAAGTTAAAGGCACAAATTAGATTGAGGGGAAAATTAGGTCCGGATTAGGACTTTGTCCCTGTAAAGCCATGATGGACACACCTATTTAAAATAGCACAATGCTTTTCTATTTTATGTCATCGTTTAGTTAATAATGATAATATGGCTGGAAAATATATTAGGAGGACAATTAACTTTACTAGTGTATGTAGTAACATTGTTTGTTATGCTTGAATAAGCAGTGTAAAATGGACCTAATAGAATTGACGGAAAATAAGACTTATTTGAGTGAATTCTTTCTACAACAGAAAGGTTTACCTATTTTGCCTCATTCTCAGGGCTCAACTAGTTATTTATTGACGTGTGTAAGAGATTATACTTCATAAACTGTCTGTTTATGTATGTCTGTGTAGGATGATACAGCTTAGAAAGCCAGAGCCACCTAAACCTCCATTTTTCCTCCAGTACATGGACACATTTAATTGGATATATCATCTATATTACAGGAGCTGTTTCGGTGCAGTTACACACTGTCTGTGTTGCCTTTTTTTTTGCCGTGCTCCCTCTGTCCCCAGAGCTGAAAGGGTACAAGACCTGACAGTGGTGTGCTCTGAGGCTCAGCACAGCTCCTTTTCATTTAAGCAGTTGAGACAACTTTTTGAAGGTTACCACACACACTTATATCCAGACACAAGCCACACACTCCAACAAACGGGGGTACGGGAACCCATGAGAGGGTTGAGGGGAAGTGAGGAGGAGCCTGATAAATGTTAGACCATACAGTACATTTCTCTCTCTATCATTCTCTCTCTCTGACACACACACAAAGACACACACACACAGTGCAGCAGTCAACTTATATGCCTGTGCCTCCCAGGTGAATAAAGTTACCTGTCTTTATACACTTCCAGAGAAGCTTTTTTTTTAAGGACTTCTCAAGTCTACAACTGCCTGGTGACACACTTTTATCACCTCCATCAAAGTTTAAACCACACTGGGATGTATTTGTAATGCTGAGCCCACAGGCCATGAGGCTAGCACCTTCGCACTGAGCTATAGCTCAAAATAAAGTGGCGCCAACTACTGGATCATCGGGAGGGCACGTGGGCGTTCAGCTATGTTACCAATCGATCAATCATCCTTATTGATCACGCTACCACAGTGTGATGACAGTGAAATCTGTTCCTCTTCAGCCCCTTCAATTGTGAAATAAAACATAGCAATTATACTTAATTAGTAGTGATTACAAACAAAACAAAGGGGGATGTGGGGGTGGGGATCCTAGTGGAAGCTTTTCTGACAGCTTAATTATAATGATGACAAAATCTGTAACGAGATTCCTAGTGTTTAATGAGAAAATGTACATTATCCTCAAAACTGGGATTTCTCCCACTCCTGAAACACACTGTATAGTGGTAGTGTGCTGTAGGAGAGGAACTACTGTATTAGTGGGGTTTGGACAGGTACTGGATGCTACTTTCAACAGTCTAAGTGCTTAAAATGAACTAAACAATAAATGCTGTGGGCGAGGCGGAGTGGAGCCATCCTTGTCCATCCTGACTAAGTGACTTAGCCCGTGCATTGGCCCTTCCCTTTGCATGTGCATGAGCGGTGGTGGGCAGTCAGGGTGGATTTCTGGGGCCTTTCTTCACTCCGCCAGCCTCTGTTTTATTCATCGCCTGCGCCCTGACCCCGCAGAGCTCCTGTTCTGACAAATCACTTCTGATTAAGACAGATCTCTGTTAGTCAGCCACTCAACTTGGCCTATTCATCATTCCACGGAAAAATATCCCTCTCTCCTCCCCCAGCCCTCCTCCTCCCGGCTCGTTTGCCTGTCCGTCAGACCGAAGCAAGGTGAAAAAGGGATTTCCGCCGCTGTTTTAAATGGCTGATTATGGACAATTGGTGGATGGAGAGAAGTAAGGACGTCTTATGGGTGATAAGACGCAACTTTAATGGGTATAAATGACCAGGCCTGTAGGAGAACAGCTGGTAATAGATCCATTTGTTTAAAGCTGAACCTGGGTGGAGAGCATTTTTCTCTCTATTTGAGCTCCCCCGCCTCTTTTCCTTTCACCTCAGTCTCAAAGTCAAATTCTCAGATCGTCAGATTTACATTTCCTTTTTTTTTTTTGAAACAACAAAGTCCCCTTCACCCTCATTCAATGAGAATTGATGAGGCTTGAAAAGGAATATCTTGTTTTACACTCATGAAATTACCCAGACTTCCATGTCCCTGCGGACGCCGTATTACACACCTGTCCACGGTGTAGCGACAATGTAAACGCAAATATTTACATAGTCAAATATCCAAGAGTATT
Source organism: Lepturacanthus savala (assembly GCA_030544235.1). Lineage (NCBI taxonomy): Eukaryota > Metazoa > Chordata > Actinopteri > Scombriformes > Trichiuridae > Lepturacanthus > Lepturacanthus savala. The sequence continues at coordinate 19,405,651 of CM060471.1, read as the reverse complement.
CACATGCAAAGTCCCACCATAATAAACTACAGCATACCCCTCGCATTGAGCCGAGGAATCTCGACAGCCACAAAGCTATTGTTAAAAAATGTCTAACAAACCAGATTAAATTAACCTGAACGACAACCCTGCTTGTGGCAGAGGGCTGAGAGGCAGGAGGGGAGAGCGGAGAACGACAGCTCCTACAAGCAAATTGCCTGGACTTAATCAACCAGTCTTACTGAACCATCCAAATGAAAACTAATGGACTTGGGTGCTTGCTGTGATTGCCCCACATGCAACAATGTGCGGGCAGGAGCGTTGCTTTCTGAGGTCTTCAATTAAAAAGCAGGGAATTTCTACAGACGGCTGGTCAGCCTATAGGCCTATTCTAAGTGTATCCCGATCGGTCAATTGTGAAGCTCAAACGGAGCGGACTTATTAATTCCATTTCCAGCGCTGGGAAATGATTTTTTTATGTGTTGATTAAACTTGGACAAATCCGTAAAAAAAAAAAAAAAAAAAAAAAAAAAGTATGAAGTGTAGAATTAAAACTCATATCTGAATGAGCTAATTTGTGTATGCATTATTCATAGTGTTGACATTTGTGTCACACAATTGTACCGGCCACATTGTAGCTAAAATATTAAAGAATAAACAGGATGTAGATAAATAAAAATAAATAAGAAACACTAGTGCATACAAACTTTATTCAAAACTAGAATTTAAGTGCTCCAGTCTGCAACTTAAATAACTAGATTTAATTATCAATTGAGTAGCTGTATAAACGATGTTGACACAGCATGTGAGCATTGTAATAATATGATGACCATATTTAAACAGAAGGTCAAATACGTTTTAAAAAAAAAACAATAGAGGGGAAAATTAAAAGGAGAATATTCTGTTGGATTTGGAGGATAAAAACATTGAGCGTATTTCAGCTCGACTGAAACGAAGCCTATAGAGATGTGTATGGAAAAGAAAACAACATGTAATCTGGTCCTAATCAAACACAACATCTCATTTAACAACCCCTGGTGGAACTGACTGAGGAGAAAAGTTTTCTAGTTTGTCGGAAATGGACTCGGCGAGAGATACATATGGAGGAGGAGGGGAGAAGAAAGCGAAAAACTCGACGGTTCCTCTGGTTCGTTTAGGCAGTTTAGGAGCGTTAATCATCACATTACCGTTGATTAAAGGATTTTACGTCTCTAATCAGAAAGTTGACAGGCAGATCAAAGAGCGAAACACAAATTTCTTGCCTTTTAATTATCTGTACAACGCCACACCTCGGGCAGCTCTTCCCTGCCTATCTCCTCAAACTCGGTGAAAGACTGCGAAAGGAGATCTAACACTCTACAACAGTTCATTATCCAATAAAATGGGAGATGAGTGAGAGAAAATACACACACACGGAGACACGGAGACAAACACGCATGCACACACACAGCTTTAAGGCTTTATGATTAGTGAAGACCTGGGGGAGGCCTGTAGTCTTCTCTATTAACATGTCCCGAATTGGAACACCTTAATTATGTTTGTCAAAACAGGACTCTCATTTGCATGTTTTGACAAGGACTGTTGGGAGCCTCCCTCTCCTTTTTTTGCTTCGGCGCTAGAAGTGTTTAGCACTTTTCAACACCTACTGATGATGTGTTCTTGTTGCTAAAATTAATGAAATAAGGTATTTAATGTGCCATGTTGGATTTCAAACCTCCAACCCCACTGTTTTGTGATTTAAAGTTAGAACTGATGCGAACACACAGGAGCCCCTGGGCTGTCTTGATCAAGGCTTGATCACCACTAGCCTGACTGTACCTGCCCAGCTGTTCCCCGTCAACCGGTTTGGACATGAAAAAATCCATCCTACTTTTATAAAAGGTTTGGCATCTCTTTTGAGTTCCTTTAAAAGTCCTCAGCATTGCTTGGTATATTCAGTGCTACAACAGATTGCAACCTGACTCATGCTCACCTCCTATTTGAATATAAGAAAGCAACGGACCACTCCCTCCCGTCCCACCCCACTCCCCCTTCCCGTTAAGAGCTCGCGAAATTAATCCTCGTTACGTCAATAATATGTAAAACAAGTATGCTTCGAAAACAAACAAACAATCTGCGGGGACACAGGACTGTCGGCGGCAATTTAGCGATGGAGAAAAAGGAGGGCATGAAAGCAAGACATCAAACATTACCCTGAATGGAAGGCGCAGGCCATTAGAAGTGGTTGCACTGACAGGAACTGACAGTTGGAGACACTTAAAGATTTTTTCCATCCTAACTTTGAATTCATTAATACTCATCAACCGAGGAAGGACTCCCAAAACACAGTTAAAAAAGAGAGAGAGAGAGAGAGAGAGCTGGGCTAAGTGTTAACGCTGGCTACAGTATGATGGGTTGCACCAAGAAGGCAAGTTCGCTATCTATGAATGAAGCTGATTTTATTGGTACCAATTAGTATTGGAACTACATTCTGGGTGTTTACGTCTGTTCGGCTTCATCTCTATTCATTATTATTTTATTTTGGAACACTTTCCCAAGATTCATGAGATTAGCAGAAAAGTGACTATGATCTTCTAAAATAAAAATAATAAAACAGAAAATCTCAGTACCTCAGTGTAAGGTACAGTGTGTAAAATTTAGGTAGAAATTTGGTAGAAATGTATTAATTATAATGTAAACCATACACACTATACATTAAATGGCTCTAGACAGCCTTTCACATTTTTCTGGGCCACCATAGGTTCTATGTCAGTTGGTTGCTAAGCATTACTATAGATGACACCATAAACTACACAATGTACCTTTAATACAAACCTAATTTGAGTTGAATTAGTTTAGTCTTGGAAAATTACATCAGAGCTTCCATATATGTACAATAATATCTAGTGAGTATAGGCCAAAGTTGACTTACAGTAACTGGTACCCAGCCTTCCAATTTTGCTGCATTTTTATCATTTTAAATGACAATTATTATTATTTGGATTATTTTTTTCTCTATTATCTATCAGGGACAATGCACATTGATGAATATTTCAGTTTATACATTAATGTATAAGTAAATAAGCCTGATTTAGGTAGAGCTAATTTACATCTATGGTCCAAATTGAAATTCTGGTTATATTATACTTAATTATATTTCCTCAATAAGTGGCTCAAATTTCTCATTACCTGATTACTCATGACCATGTATTGTGAGTGCATTTTCAGATGTCAGGAATTCATTAACTATTACTGTAACGGATAATAAAAATGCCTAAAAATTCCCATAAATGATTGTAAAAATAATAATTTTCTTTTCACTTTAATAAATGCAGCCTTTTTTCATTTTCATGCTCTCGGATGTATAAAAATTAAATCGTTCTCTTTTAGGACTTAAAATTGGTGGCATGTATAAACAATTCACTGCAAGATAACGGCCCCCTTAAGCGAAGATGATACATCAAATTCTCTTTAGCAAATCTAAGGTGCTCTGACAAATTCGTTTGAGCAGGCAACAGTGGAGTCTGTTATCAGAACACTGCGTCATTGTAGCTGCTCTGACAGACAGCACAAACACAAGTTTGTCTTTTAATTTGGGGCAATACCATTGCACTTCCCTGCTCTGGTAAAAGGAAAATAATACTGCTATTATAGGGGGAATACGAGGCACAGAGGGGACTCACAAAAGAGAGACACATCATGCGCCTCATTTAACAATGACCGGGGCCACGGAGTTGAAGGCAGATTATTGTCAGCTGCCACTGTGAATACACACAACATGGCACGACATGTGAGGGCATGTCAAAGCCCTTGCATACAGTATTGTTTATTTGTGCGCATTTTACATTGTTCTTTTACGACCAACAGTCAATTCCAAGAAAATGAAAAAAATCGATCGTTTAGAAATTCTCATTGAAAGACTTAGAAAGTTGAAGGAAATTGCGTGAAGTACAATATGAAATCAGTGATAAATAGTGAGGAAGGTACAGTATTAAGAGATGGCAAGTGCTGAAAAGACAGAGCTACAAGAAACAAACAAGTCCTATTCTGACAGAATTCAAATTCTAGGCGAAAGGCAACTTCAAGTTATATCTTTTATACTGATGCGCTACACCGCATGTTTCAGTATTTGATATTCAGAAGCTTGTATACAACAGGGATGACAATATATCCAGGATCATCTGACCGGCAGACATGGAAAGAACAACACATGTGTAGAATTTCTGAAATTCTCTGTTAACTGACATAATTGTGATATAATGGTGTGCATTACTGCTCGGGTGACAAGGTGTCTCCTGTTCTTCATCATTAACTAAAACAGGCCAAGTGAATACCCAACACGCCTGCCACCATCCTCCACACTAATGAAGCATATCTAAGTTTTAAGACATGGCAGAACTAATTTAATCTACCTTCTAAGGGGCCTTAGCGCCATCAAATTAATTATTCATAAAGGACATGATATTATAACTCAATTGTCAACTCAGGAGCTGGCCCTTTTTTTCAACCTCCCCCTACCTGTCACTCTCTTTTGTCTTTTTTTTTGTCTTAGGCTCTCTTTCTTTTAAAGCAACTGCTTTGCTTTTAATCTATAACTGAGCAATACACATTGTTACTGTAGCTGCTGAACAAAATTATTCGCTTTTTTTTTTTTTTTTTTTTGAAGTACGCCGATGAAGGTGACAACAGGGTAGCGGAGAGTTTCTACGGATGGCGCGGCTCCCTGTGGGTTCTACGGTATGCTGATGGGGCCGGCTTCACCGTAGAGTAAAAAGAAAGACACAAAGAGAGAGTCATCAAGTCTGTAATAACACAACCTTAGATACCTTTTATTTTCACCTCATGAATAATGTATGCCATCTGGCAGAGCTAATCTTTCCATAATGCTTAGACAGGTTGGCCACCAGGAGGTGAGACAACATTTCTTTTTCGCACAGTGGTTCTTTTAGCCAGGTGTCATTTTCTCTTCAGGGGTAGGATGATGGTATGCGACCCTGTCATGACTGACAGGAACAGCAGTAGCCAGGCATGGCTACAACACCCTATAGAGAGAAACTAATACTAATATGCTGATTCCTCATATAAGTATGTGGATTCTCGGTGCAAACCAGCACGTGGTCCACACAGCCAGGCTACCAAAAAGGAAAAATTCCCACCAACAACTCTGTTTTCAATATATTCATTGTTACAGAGTATTCATGTGCACATATTAACCATACACAAGGTGCTACAAGATAAGTCCACACCACAACTGTGCAACAGCTGGTCCGGATTGAAGATGTCCTAACAGCTAGAGTTGGGTATCGTTTCAATTTTATTGATTCTCGGTTCCAGTCCTTATTGGTGCAGAGTTTCGGCTCAAATGTCATATAAAAGGTTCACATATTTAGATAACAGAAATATTTGCCTTCTTTTAACTGTTAAATGAACATTAACAAAATAAATATATAGAAGAAAAACACATGATCCACAGTGACAAGCATTAAAACCGTCTTAAATGAAACAACAGAATTCATTAAAACTAATTGCTAGTTGTTTTGAACCATTTTACAATTCTGATGATTGACTAACACTTTCGGGTCCTATATTTTATGACTGGAGGTCAAGGACATCAATAAACACCTTGTTCAGAGGTTATTTTAACCATCAAAACAAGCTAATTTAATTATACTCTTGAAACAAGGCATTTCAAGAAGCAAACATTAGTCTAGAAAATACTTAAGGAAAGTAAATGCTTGCCAAGAATCACACGTGCCAAACTGCACTTATTGAACAAAACGACCAAAGCACAGTATTGGTCGCTGTGCCTGGTGTTATACAGGGACAGCAGCTCACTGAACATGACTGGACCAGGTTCTGGCACTGAACATGCTGACAAACTCATAATCAGACATCAAACGCTTAGAAATCAGCATCCCACATTTACTGCACTTAGCCTAGTTGTTGCTTTCTTTGACAAAGTAAAACCATACACTTTTACGTCTGTGGCTGCTGGGACATAACCACTAGATGCAAGCATGCTAACTACCAGCTAATCAAAACACTATAATGTTGTTCATGACATAGACAAACAGGTCCTGGTTAGTCCTCAGAAGCAGTCATAGACTGTTTGGATCACAGGAGATACCAACAGTTTTGGATAGACTAGCAATCATCCACCAACAATTGGTCTGAGTGAATCTATAATGTTAGAAAGCAGCAAGTGCCAGGCAAAGCCTGTGATATGTGTAGGCATCCATGCAAGTATTATATTACTTTGAGACTGTTAAAAATGTATACTGTCCACCCTTAACCTAATGTGCAACATAAAATTTGTATGAAGGCAGCCAATGAGGTGCCGGCATGATTTATTCATTTCACGTTCAGATTTTGTACATTGTTACTTGCATAGATTTCCTGCTCCAGCTTCAGACCTTCTCCTCGCACTCAGGCTGCTTCTTTGCACTTGTGAAATATCTGCTCTTAAATTCTTTTGTGCAACAACCCTGTCAAAACCACCCACCCAATAGAATGCCTGGTGTAGTGTTGACCAATGAAACAATCCCTGCCTCCTTGTGGATGGGTTCACTTTACGTATTAGAGTATTCTGTATGGTACATCCACTTCCACTCTCCAGGGCTTCATACTTCCTATGCTTTCCTTACGAGGTTTGGTATAAAAGGACAGTTAACATGATATATACCAGTGTATGTAATAAAAAAACAAACCACTGTATGGTTTGTCCATTCTGGGCTACTGTAGAAAAATGGTGGTACAACATGGCAGGCTTTACAGAGGAAGACCTGCTACCCAAGTAGGTAAAAATAGTCCAATCCAATGTAATACTTATAAATATCATATTCCATTTCTGCAATGTTTGCACCACTAGATACTGCTAAAAGCTTACCTTGCATGGTTGCTGAATTGATAATACAATCTCATGAGAATCCATCCATCAATTTAGACTAAATTACTATAAAACTTTATAGCCTGCAGCCTTTATGATAATATACCTTATCACTCACTAGTACAAATTGATTCAAGGATCATGTTTAGAGCTTCTTCTGCACCATAGATTCTCTTGCTTCATCATGAAAGCTTGGTAAAATGCCCAAGTAAGGCATTTTTTAATCCTGACTTGGACAAAAAAAAACTTTGACTAAAGGTAAAAAAAAATAAAATGTAAAACTAAGTAAATGTTCCTATAGGGCATAAATAGTATGATCCTTTCAACTCAGGATTAAGGGGATTTTACCATTTTAGGCCAAAAACTCGTTTGTTAAAAAATGACCTCGGCCATTATTTTAATAGGGTGATGATATGTAACTATTATATTAAAAGGAAGGGTGCGGGCACTGGTATATAACTTATATTAACCGTTCTTATATTCCAAGTCATACAAGAAAATAAGAGAAATACATTTAATGACGCCCCACAGGGCAGGAGTGGATTAACCTGGTTAAAGAGTAACTACCTCTTCAAGACACCCTAAGAAGTAAAGCGGATCTACCAGCAAGTTAAATATTTCAATTTTTAACACTACACCTGCATTCTATTGGTTGGGGAATTTTTACAATTGACAGTTATTGCACATCAAATCTGAGAACAGATGTTTTACAAGTGCAGAGAAGTGGCCTGAGAATGAGGAGGAAGAAAGCTATAGCAGGAAAGTTGAAGCAGGAATTCTTGCAGTCAAGAATATATCAGAGTGCAAGTGTCCAGTTTGAACAGAAATTTAAATGCAAAATCAATAAATCATGCTTTCAAATTGAAAGACCACACTCTTGAAGAAAGATTGGAAAAAAGACCCATATGCCCTGTGCTGGGGATAGCCTAATTCAATCAATTACATACTGTAAAGTTGTAATTGACCATGTCAGAGCAGAAAGGACAACACAATCCTATATGATTAAAGTAGACAGTCTCCTGAGGAACGGAATCTGGCTTATCTTCACCAGCCAATAGATTTTTATTTATAGTTCTATGCTATGCTAAGAGTTTTGATAGAGGAGCTGATTGAGGAGGAGACACTCAACCACACAGTCTCTGTACAGGCCTGAGAACTAAAAAAAACACTGTCATTTTATAATGACATTGAGTGGTAATACAAAAAAACATTACTGTTTACAGGCATAACTTTTGAAAGTCACTACAGTATCAAGGTTGACTACTTTGTTAGTCTGCACAAAAATATTAATGAGAAAGGAAGAACGCAAAATGGTATAAAGATTCCAATACAATAGATTTGTGTCCTCACTCATGAACTGTATCCAAAGGTGTATTTATAGTGTAAATACTACTTTTATATAGTATACTATAGATTTATAGTATTGTCAAATCCCAAAAAAACATTATGTAAGGTGCACACAAAGTGCTACTCAGTGTTTGATTCCTTTTTTTTTCTAATGGAGGTATGTAGACTGACAGGACAGTGAGAACTTTAAAGTGAACGAAATTTTATAACAAAATCTTGTCAATTTTGCATACCTCTCAAATATTTATAGCTTTTTTTTTGAAGCAGAATAAGGTTTTGTAGGCTTCGTCAATGATGGAATGAGAGCAAAAGTCGCACGGCGACTCCGGCAAACATCATCTGCATGGGAGATTAGATGTGATACAGTGCAGGGTTTTACAACTGCAGTATGAGCCCTGACAGTGGGCAGCCTTTGCACGCTCCATCCCCTGATTGTAATTGAGGCCGACGCGTGACAGCCCCCTGTTTGCCCTCTCTGCAGTGGCCTGGGGCATAGGGCGTGCTGACAGAGGAGGCACCGGAGACGGTGGCACAGGGTCCTGGCCTGGCACGGCCATTGCATGGTACCCTTAGGGGCGCTGACCCTCCCCCCCTCTCAACCCGCCGCAACTTCCTCCGCCTCACCTCTGTCACCAGGCGGCTCGGAGGCTAACGAGAGGGCAGTCGAGGCTGCTTAATAATTCCACCACATCCGTTAGCTGGGTATGCAAGCGGCTCTTTTTTCCTCTCTTCCATCAATGTTCCTCTACCCCTGCTCTGAGACCTTTGGTGAAATAAGTGTCAGCCCGAGGAGACAGGCGCTCATCAACACTTTATACCTGGGAGGTATATTAATGCTGTGATGGTTTCCTGGATGAGGGGAGAAAAAAAAAAGAAGGCTTTGTCCTCGTTGAGAGATATAAAGGACAAAGCCTCTGACAACTTTTGAGGATGTTAACTTTGGCAGTGGTTATGTGGATGTAATGTGAGATATTGCGCTTTCAATGAAAATACTGATACTTGGTCATGGGTTTCTAAAAGGAGCTACATTTATATAAAGTTTCTTATGATCAATAAGTAACTGAGACAGGAATAACATGATGTTAAGAGAGAGAGAGGAATTTCACGGAGAGAGAAAGAATGAGGAAATGCGTTAGTTTCTCTGAACAGATCCTTCCCTCCAGGATCCGAGTTACAAATGAAAGTTCGCTTCCACAACAAGTGGAGCTGGAAGTCTACAGGGGCCTTCTGCTATCTAGTTGGAGATACATAATTAAATGAACAAGGAGAGGGAGCATGTTATTACCAATGTTTTCATTAGGCCAAGTTAACACTTTGGTCTCCCCCAAGACCTACAGACAACAGGCAAGGAAGTGTTTGGAGTAGGACGCTGTCTATTGGGGTCTTACACTCAAGAACTGTTCATATTAGTGCTGGTTCTGCACCTTCCCATTCTGGCCATAGGGCTACTCTATAAAAACATTTAATTTTGACATCAGAAATATGAAAGAGTGCACACGGGCCTGCTTTTTTTCATGATATTTTCCACTCCTTTCCCCAACATCCATGCTTAAATTAGCCAGGATTTTTAAGATCAGGGACTGTTTTTTAGGCTATGAAAAATGGATTAAATGAAGAGGAAGTCTGGCCTAATGAGCTCCCTGGGCTATGGAGCAGCAGGGACTGTGAGGGGAAAGAAGGGAGACGAGGCAAGCCTTTGAGGAAGAAGGGGCCGCAGCCATGCCCAAAGTGTGCCAGCTTCTCCTCGCTTTAGCGCCAATGGCACAGACGGCACCTGGGCAAAGCCTGGCCACCCCGGTCTGTGCCAAAGGAGAAAAGAGGCAGAGCAGCAAGTTAGACTTGAACCTGAAAAAGTTCTATTGGCCATCTTGTCTTTCTTTAAAGTACTTTTTCATTTGTGTTTGGACTTTTTTTTCCACCGATGGATCTATCCTTGAGCAAAGAAAAAAAGAAAGTGTTATTTATTGCGTGTCAGGCTATATATGACCTGTCATTAGCTATACGTGGCCTGCCTAACACTCAGGTTATATACAGGTTATATATTTTTTTTAAAGACATCTTCAAAATAGGAAACATTGAGCGCTGTCCATTTCTTACATTTTTAGGGCTTAAGAAAGTAGCACTGGATATGAGTTGTGCGTAAATTGGGTCAAATACAATGTGAACCTGTCATCAATGAAGCAGAGGATTCGCAGGGAGAGAATCAAGCTTTACCAATAGTTTCTTTACTAACTTTGATCTTTCTACTATTATTTTTAGGCTTTTATTATGTTATTTTGACAGAATTCCATGAAACTCTATGAGAGGGTTAGAGGGTTAATCACATATGATGATATGATAGGAGTTATCTAATGTCAAGATATCATGTTGGAATTTTATTAACTGCAGCCTGTGTATAGATTGATATCGACTTTATAACAGCATGCTTAACATACACAGATTTCATTACATTTGAATATGCTTAAACTCTTAATATTCACTTTTATTTTGACTTTTTAGTCTGTTTACTAGATCAGTTTTACTATTTGTTTAATTTGATATCATCACAATATCAATTCACCCTTAAAGATGAAACTGTATCTATATAATATGTATATATTCAGTGTTCAGAACAGAACAGTAATCTGAACTGAGAAAAGGCTGGTCTTACAGTGCAAACTATGGAATGTGCAATGCTGCAATTGTTTTTTTAGCTTAAGTGATCAAGATGACTTAACACCTTTGTCTACAAGATACTGTCCCCCTGTGAAATCAGCTTGTGTCACAAGGAGACAGTATCATGTCAACAAATAGGATGCTGGTCAGATGTAATGGCATTTAGCTGCATCTATCAGAACCGATTTAGCAGAAATAGATTATAATATTTATGAGTTTGTTTTTATTTGTTTAAATGCTGAAAATATATTTAATTTCCAGTTCCATTTTAGCTTTGCAAGACAAAATTTGTTTCAAAGTAGTGCCGGGGTTCCTTGTCATTAAATATTTGCGTACAAGAGGAAGGTCGGGCAATTTGTGTATAAAAAAACACACATAATACAACTTTTTCGTCCTTTCATTCATCACATATTAGGCTATTTGCTTTGGCAGAGAAACGGAGTCAGGCAGCGTGCCAATGACCAGGGGACACAGAGACGGGTCGGGTCTTTATGCTCAAGGAATGTCAACAACTGTCCGCATAAGTGGAGACGAGGAGGTGGGGTCGTTTTTTATGGGGTGGGTGGGGGGTGAAGAAGGGATTACACTGGCAGCAGGTAGTGGCTCCTGGATACCAGCCAAACTAAATAAAGAGGGAGGAGAGACAACAAAACACAAGGACGAGGGAAGATTCTCCGCTCGCTTTTAAGAGAGACAGGTGAAAAGGAAGACAGAGACAGAGTGACAGAGAACAGCTATAGGAGAGGACAGGAAGGGGAGGGGAGGGGTGCTGGTGTACTGTAGCTGGCACATTCTTCTGCTACTTTTCGTGACAGCGATTAAAACCTGTCAGAGCCTCTAAACCTGCCACTCCTCTGCACTCATAGGAGGCCTGTCATTACAAATAGACCAGATTAAAATACCACACTCACGGGGCACAGGCCTTGACCCCCCCACCCACCCACCACCTACCCCGCATTGTCAAATGTCTACCCACACACTCAGCCACCCTGTCAAGTGGGAGAGGGGATAGAAAGAGTGAGGAGGCAAGGGCGAGAAGGGAGAGGGGCTGTTGGAGTTAGAGGAAAAAAAAAAACATACACTGAGGAATTAGGATGGATACGCTGACCTAAAAAAAATTAAATATTGGAGAAGAGAGAATGGAGGAAAGGCAAAAAAAAAATAAAACAAAATGTCCTGCAAGTGCCTTTTCTTCTGAGTATCCTGTCCTACTATGCATGGTGTTGTAGGACAGGATAACACCCACACTGCTGATAATGAAGACAGTGTGTTGTAAAAGTTTCCAGGTCATAGATTTGTCAAATTTCCGTTAATTAGATTAACAAAAATAAATAAATAAATAAATAAAGCTGTGGGTTTGCGTGAAGAGCTTTCACACTTGTCCCACACCTGGGATGCAGCGTCGCAGTTTAATTAGGCTAATGGTAACAAAGCACTGAGATATGCTATAGATTTTCAGCTCGAACCTTCTGCACACGTCAACTTGTGTTCCTGTATGAAGCAAACGGAGAATAATGAGTCCAATGTGTCCCGGATCTATCTGGTGCCAACGTGAATCTTCTGTCCTGACACTGAAAAATGACCTATCTCAGCAAGATTTGGAAGTGGGGTGTGGGGGGGGGTGGGGAGTGTGTGTGTGGCGTGTGTGACAGGCAGCAGCGGCGTGCTGACAGCCCAATAGAGTGGAGGAGGAAGGCATCATTAGGATCACACACACACAAATATACCAATATGCACACGGGATGTCAACACAGAAATTTTCATGTACAAAACGCTCACACTCAATCAGACATGAGAAAAATTGTGCACGCTTACTTGCACAGAAAAATAGAAGAGAAAACATCTCTTGACTGATATGTTCTACCTCAAGCGGAGCGTGGCATTGTGGCCGTTGTCGTGTCACAGTGGCGAGCACACACACAAGGCTAAAACACACAGGAAAAACACATTGTATGACATTCCCGAGCTCACTTATATTCACCCTTAATAGAAACACTACATGACTTGCGTGTAGCGCAACAGGGCATGACATAGCAAAATATAGACATAAATCACGGAAAATGTTATTAAAATAGATTAGCCTGAAATCACCTGACAGTCTTGCAAGCTGCAAATCAATGTCCATATGGCGTCAGAAGAACAAACACCTGCAGCGGATTAGAAACAAACTCATATCAGCGTGATTGCCTTAAGTGGCACTAACAAAAGAGAGAAAGGAGAAAAAAAAAATTAACCCTCAGGGATTGTCACCAAATACATCAAATCACATCCAGATCCAAACAAACTTTATTTTTTATTTTTGTTTAATTTGTGATGTCTCAAAATATCAGCGACATCATCTTTGATACGCGGACAACTCGTGACAAGACTCGCTTGACAATAGCATTAGCTCACCGCCATGAATTTAAATGAGAATAGTTCTGTCTCCTGAGAGGAACTGACAACTGAATGATGTGTAATTAGGCTCATCAGTTGTTTGATTGTCCAAACAAGCTCTGAAGGAAACAAACAACAGGAATAAAAGAAACTTTTCATACGGATGCCTCGACAAAATAAGAGATAACAGAAATTTACTTCCAGCTAGTAAAACCAACAGGACTACTCAAAGCTCAACTACACCTTTTTATGACATTTTGACCCAACAAGAGTCTATTTAGTTACAAATATTTTAAGTCTGGAAGGATTCGTTGTGGGGCTGTACAGGCTATGTTTTTATTCTTACTACAAATGGTACGAAAATTGGATTTTGTGCATAAGCTCTCCTTGAGAAACAACTCGGCTTCGCCTGCACACACCGCACATTCGGGGCTGATTTGATCGAGGATCATAGGAGAGCTATTCAAGATCCTCGATCCACTTTTCCCCTCCATATCCCCGGTTGGTGACCCTCTCCTCATTCTGTTCACTTTGATTGTATTGACTGTGGGCAAGCAAAACATATCACTCAGGTGAAAAAATTATCAATCAACCATTGGTTCAATCCTAGAAAACCCCCACATCACACCCTAAAAGACAATATGACCCATGATCTATATACCTGCAATTCATTTGTGTCCTGCAATATGTCATAAAAGGTTCAATGAAACCTTTTTTTTTTGCTAATTTTTAAAAGAGAGATTAGATTCCTATTCTGGTGACTCGTTCTGAATTCCTCACTACAGAAGAAAAGCGGGGCGGACACAGGAAAAGGAGGACACAGATCTCCGGTGACATGTCGGGACCTAAACAGCTGATAGTTATCTCCGCTCTAAGACCAGGTTACCCCACTGTGAATTAAGCTTTCCTGAACAGGGGCCTGTCTCAGTTTGCAAGTCGGAGTAGCTCGAGATAGTACGACTAATTTCCACCTAGAGGCGGGAACGTCGCAACACATCCTCCACCCTCTCTTCTCCACTCGGGTCGTGCTCTCCAAAAAAAAAAAAAAAAAAAAAGTATGAAAAAGCCCCTCACCTAATTAAAATAACAAACAAAACCCCTGGCTGCCAGCTGCGCAGTATTCATACAGTATATCGTACCTACGGTACAAGCATATAATGTATAATGTAGAGCCCACTCGCCCACCACACGTGAAAAATATGTACATATTCCAAAACAATGAGGTGGTACACAAGTGCAAGTGGCAAGAGGGAGAGGGAAGGAGTGTGTGTGTGTGTGTGTGTGTGTGTGTGTGTGCCTTTCTCTACGTGTGCAGACAAACTCCTGATAGTGACCCCGTACCTCATCTCCAGGGCATAAATAAACATGTGTGTATGAGCACGCCTGTGGATTATAATCAGAGAGAAAAGGGAATCAAATTTATTCTGCAGCTGTCATTAATATTTCAGGGCTGTTACTGTAGCCCATGTGAAAGAGCATGAATGATTAATTTAGACATCACCTCTGTCACAATCCTTTACCAGGCCTGGCCCATGATCCACCTTTGAGAGTAGTAAACAAAAGGTGGGTTCTCCCTCGTTTTTTTTTTTTTTGTTTTTTTTTTTTGTGGTCTGGATTTGGGCTGTTGCTGTCTGGCAAGTAGGAGAGAGCTGTTGTTGGACAAGTTGGCTGCCTTTGTGGTTTTGCCGGTGACAATCCGGTGTTGAGTGAACAGCGTTTGCTTGGTGTGGGGACCTCAGCCGCCACTGGAAGAGAAAGTTACTGAGAGATCATATGGCAGAAAGTTGGGGTGTAACGATTCATCTGCTACATCGATTTATATTCCTGCGATGCAACTATATTGATTTGTGCTTGGCAAGTTGGCCTTCTGGATGACATATCGATATAATATTGATTTAAAAGGTGATAAAATCAATTGTATTGATACTAGGACATAACATATTGGATTTAAGCACAGCAGACTTTATATGGATATGTTTTTTTAAATTGTTTTCATGATAGGGTATATATGACAAGACTAATTATTACAAAATCATAATATAAGATGATTTATCCACATAATTATCCAGGGTGTATACACACACACACACACACACACACATATATATCAGTAATAAATAATAACAGCAGGTAAACTTACTGTTAATTCAACCTCAAGAGATGATTGTTGCACTTTTATTTAAGTTAAATTTGAATCCATTTGCTATAAATCTCTGTTTATTCATTTGTTTTATATCTATAATTAATTAAGACCTTGCAAAAGAGTCCCTTACAAAAAACAACAGGAATCTAGGAATCATTTTCACTGTTGAGTATCCAGTATTTCACAGTCACACTGTCGAATTCTGAATTGAATTGGATAGGAAGAACCAATATCGTCCTTGAATCGAATCAAAATTAAAAATGAATCGTCACAACCATAATAGAAAGTGGTTTACTAATGATGAATGGGGGCTACACTCGTCTACTTAACCCAACAAGTCTGCCGAAGTGTGCTGATCCACCACACAGCATCTACTCCTTTTACAATAGTGCGCTCTGGTACAAAACAAGTAGAGAACTGCGGCCATTCCAAAACCACCGCATGGTTCTCGATGACAACAAAGCTCAACATAAAAGAACTAACAGCACAAACCAAACATATCTGTTCAACCCATTAGTCTGCAAACCAGGTACATCAATAGCCCAAACACTGACAGGCACACGTTAACACCCTCATTGCAAGTCGATGGATGGGAAGGCATCCGCAAGGTCCTATCAAACTGACATGTGCTCCATACTGGTGTTGTTGATTTGTGTTTGGGCTTTGTGTGACGCTTGTCTGACAAGTGGAGATCACAAGAAGACAGGATCCATCCATCAGACCGCTGATGCCACTGCTACCGCCTCCAGGGCCTGAGGGCGTGGTGCATACATACTGTGCCGTGAGTGTGTGTATGTGTGTGTGTATGTGCGTGGGTGTGTGCGTGAGACAGAAGAGAAAGAGGAAAATAGACAGAAAGTTTGTGTATAGTTTATATTTGTCTATCAAAAAGAAATGACTGTGTATGTTTTTGTGTGTGCATTTGTGCAAGAAAGCAAATTCCTGTGTTGATGTGTGTATCGTTAGTGTTAATATGTGTGTGTGTGCGTGTGTGTGTGTGGCTACCTGCTGAGCAGTAAGCCCACGGGGGCAAAGTCAGGAAGGATGACAATGATGCGATGTGTTGGCATGTGCCCTCGGGTGGTTTTGGTGTGGTTGTCATTTTGTTGTTTTCATACGCCGCATTATTCAAATAACCCGCCCCAAAGTTCCATAAATAAATAATGAATTCACAACTCAATGGATTGATGAACAGTGATGGAAAAGTATTTGGGCTTTTTTGTTTTGTTTTTTTCCACAGATTTCCCGTTGTTTGGACAAAGTCTTTGACAGGCACTTCTCTCTGGGGAGTTTATCATAAAAAAAAGAAGTGGCGGGTTAGAAGGATGCTGTCTCACTGAGCTCTGGTGTGTTACCCGCATGTGTATGTGTGTAACATCTATTCTAATTCAAACCATGCCATAGTTTTAAAAAAAAAATAAAGAAGTTCTACTCGGTCAATAACTTGAAAGAAACATCCTAGTGTGTCAAGAGGTCAAACCCAACAAGAAGAGCAGAAATATGCGCTACGTAATACACAATACAATGGATTTGTTCTCCCTCTCAAACACACACACAAACACAAAGAAAAACACATAACGGAAATTAACATGTTAGAAGATTATATACAGGATCAGAGCTTCCTGAACTTATTTCTAACACATATACAGTACATGTTACAACACCCCACCCCTTTCTCTAAACAAATCTCCATAGCTTATGGGACCTAAGGAGGTCAACATGCATCTGAAACTTCCTTGTCTTTCCCCAGAAAAAAAAAAAAAAAGAAAAATGTGTGGGACTTGAAAGCAGCGGCAACTCGCTGACTCTTCTTCTCTGCTCCGATGCAGATCAATACGCAGCCATACATACCACAACTGGAACAACTCCTGTCAAAGGTTACTCCTTTTTCTCCGCGCTTCTCTCTTCATTTTAGGCAGGGCGGAGGAGGATGAGGAGATGGAGAGAGAAGAAATGAGAGGGGGAGACAGAGAGGAAAGGGCTGCGGAGAAGTAAAGAGGAGAGCAAGAAAGATAAAAACCTAAAATGATCCCTCTCTATAGTTGCGGAACTCCGCGCTAATGGGTTTTGACACATCGCCGGCAGGCCGAAGAGAGCGGGGGGCTGGGGGTGAGTCGATAGTGGTGCGCGGCGGTGGCCAGAGGCTAGCAGCGGCGGCTAGGCCAAACCCCTGGTACTAGCATGGGCTGGGGGCCTGACCACTAATCATTAGAAAGTCAATGAGTCCTCTAGCGCTTGCAGCTACGCTAGTCTTCCCAGGGAGCCACACCACCTAGTGAGGGCCCTATTGTGATGATAGAAATATATATATATATATGCGGTAAATATATTAATACCCTGCATACATGCCGAATATTGAAACTGTTACGCAAAACACAACTACTATCGATAACTGGACACAAAAACAGCTTTGATGTAAACTTATGGGGGGAAATACGGAAACACACACACGCAGTTTCATGATGTATGCCATGTCAGACAGCCGTAGTCTACAGCCTTTGATGCCATGGCTCTATTATTAAGCACGGCCCTTTCTCCTGCCCTACACTGGACACAGCCTCTCAGGAGACGCCGCGCAAACTGCTCCCAGGTCACATCGGGGCTCCGGCATCTCACCTGGACCCCCATGCATTTTTAAATGGCTCAAACTGATCCTGACACACGGCTTCAGACCAGACTACAAAATGAGGCAGGGCTTCTGTGGCTAAGACTTCATTTAAATTAAAGTCAACAGGAATGGAAAAATTAAAATACATTCTATCTATGTAACATGTAGTGTATGTATTATATGTGCAGGATTAAATTCAAAGTTACTGATGTTGATTGTCATTACCAAATAAATGAGTGTGTCCTAGTTAACATAAGGAAAGAAAACTTGTTGGCCAAATTGTACGGTGAGATAATACCTGTTTTAGTGTCCAAAAAAATCCAGTTCCCACAAGCTACAATTTCAGTTAGCATTGATTTAATTAGGTTAGGCGTGTAATTCTGAGGGTTAAGATTACAGAACAGGGTCTTTCAGACTGGAAAGTGGCAAATTGCAGGGTCTAATTATTTCAATAAGAGCTTGGTGATGACTTTGATGCTGGACCAGGCGGCAAAGCCTCTGGAAACAGAGCAGACTACTCTGATTATCACTTCCTGGTCTGAAAGGCCCTTTAGAGGCTAGAGAATGAGTGACGTCAAATGAGGGCCCCTACAAAAGATAGCAGGACAAGTTGTGTATGTGAACTTTGTGTAAGTGAAATGGCATTTCCAAATGATTACGATATTGAGCTAATTTAAGAATCATCCACTGGCACAGTACTAAAACTTGATTCTTGGTACAATAAAGTACTAACTTATTTCACCTCTCTCACTTACTACAATTATCTGATACTGATTTATTCTATGTGCTTGTGTTGTCTACATGTGTAAATTAAACTATACTCCAATCAAAAGGTAGACAAATGAAATGAGCTAAAACAGTGCAAATCCAAAATCAAATCAATAGCCTTACAGCTTCTTAGCCTCTCTCTGATCAATATGCATGCGATCAAACTTTTTGCCAGCATTACCTCCACCACAACGCCCATCGATTGAGTACATTGATCCTGATGCTCAACCCCCTTTTAAGGGGCGGAAGGTATGGATATTTAGCACAAGCAACCCCATCTGGCCATCTTTGTGAACTTTGACCTTTGTGTTAATCCTCAAACAAAAGCTAGAACTTATTGGAAGCTATATAGTCTGACCTGGGAGCTTCCCAGGGGGTTAGACGCAAGCAGTAGTTTGCTGAGAGAGACTCTAGAATTCCCTCTCGGGGCCTTGGGAGGACAAAATGTAACGGACTATAGCTATGCTTTGAAAAGGAGGTGACGTGGTTTGATAGGCAACTTTAGTGCGAGTTTGACTAGACACAGAAACAGAAACATTGGCTGAATATGAGAGAGGAGATCAAGAGTAAAAGACATGAAGACAGAGCAGGATGGGGAGAAAGAAAGAGTGATGGAGGGTCAGCGAGGGCGGGGCAGCCAGAACCAGGGTCTAGCAGGGGATTGGCGTTCACTGAGGCTTCTCACTGATGTGCCGCCAAGCCCTTTGAAGGGATTATTAACACATTTTGATTACTCTGGTCCAGTTGTCACAGAAAATATAACCTCCATCAGGACTATGAAATGGGCGGCCCTTTTCTTCTCCAGTGTCCCTGGTGTTGTTCCTCCCTTCGCTCCCCACAGTCCCTCCCATTGCCCTGGGCTGGCCTGTCTCAAAGCAATCCACTAATTACTGTCTCAGACATCTTGAAGAATGGGCTAACACATTATTCATTATTTCAGTCTGGGAGAGAAAGATACAGCCTGTCCGACACACTGCGGACACACGGCATACAACTCGTGCCCTGTATTGGAAATATGCCTTAAGTTTAAGAACAAATGAAGTGTGTGGGTTTTAAAAAACTTTCTTCATCTCAATAGCTTGTAGTGACATAGAGATGATATACTATTGAAGGGAGTAGGGCTGGGATATATACTGACATCCCGATTCTATACCAACATGACCTTGGGGAATTTGATATTCCAATTTATTGTGATATTTTTGTCCCACATCTAGAAGTGTAGAACAGTACACGTTAGTGTCCTTTCCAATATCATGAAATCAAATTTAACTATATAACATGTAAGAACCCAAGGAGACCCAATCACTGCAATGCTGCCATGTGAGGGGGTAAATTGCTTTTGATACCACTAAATCTGAGGCATCTACCATGTCCCATTAACTGCCAGGTTTCCCATGACACTAGTTACAATGATAGGCCACATCCGACCTCGACCAATAAGACCGGTTTGTATCAATTACGTGTCAGTGTTGACCACTAACAACACCACCGTGCCAATTTTAACCTTCCAGTAGGAAACCAAGGCAACAAGTGTTTTGTCTCCGTTTCTGTCCAGAGGAGCTGAGGGACACTGATTAGCTCTTTGGCCTACAGTTGTAACCCAAAACCAAGTGGTCATGAAATAGTTGGACAACATGCCTTTTATTGCCCAATTAACCTTGAGGTCCCCTAAAGTGCAAAGTCTGTTTTAACCACAGCTGATAAATGGTCACAATACGGTTGTAATGTTATATAATGTGAAAAAAAACAACTAGTAGTCCCTTATGGATAATGGCCCAGACTAACAGAAGGAGTTAAACTATGAGGAATATGTCCAGTTAAATAGAGAATTAGATTAACTTATTTGACTCTGACTTGTGCATTTAAGCTTGAATGTAAGAATATATGCACACACCAAATGTTGGAAGAGAATTTGAAACCAGATGACTGCTCGAGAGACTGGAGTCCCTTAGAGGTAGTCTTTTATAACTTGACCCATGCAAAGAAAAAACTATACACAGAACAGCATGCCAAGAAACTGCCATATGCGAACTGAATAATGGAACTCGACGTAAGGAACTTGAGCAATGAAGCGAGTTCTTCGAGGGTGCGCTCCCAACTCGCGCTGAGTGATGATGGTATTGCACAGCCTTGTTGGCCAAAAATAAAAAGCCAGTAAATATGTCAGTGCAACTATATTGAGCTTGCAATGCCGTTTTGCAAAACAGGTTGCTAAGTTGGGGAAATGCTAACTGCGTTCCAAAACATAGCAACAACCGCACAGCAACAATCCAAACATATCATTTTATTTCGCCAGAGATGCAACGATGAGTAGATTGATCGAGCAGTAGCCAACGAATACATTAAACGGCAAGTATTTTAATATTTGTGTCAATTGTTTTTTTTAAGAAAAACAAAAGATTCTCTATTAAATGTAATCATTTAATACCATTAATTATATCATATTATACCATGAATTATATTATATACATTACAATCACCCATCACAATTGCATTTGTAAATACTTATATAGCCTGTACATAGCCTATTTATATTCTGTATCATAATTCATACTCATTATCATAGCCATAATCTATTTAGAGTCTGTATAAACTGTAACATACACTGCACTATAATTATCTTTATATATGTATATAATTTGCATATGTTATAGTCTATATATATTATATAATATACATCATCTGTATATAACATACCATAGCTATTTAAATCACTACTGAAGCACTTGCTTGCTATGTGCATTTCATGTCTTTGTACTTGTGACATGTGCAATGATGATAAAGTTGAATCTAATCTAATCTAATCTATTCAAATCTAATTTTCGGGTTTCCTTAGTTCTTAGTACTGGTAAACTGAATGTTTTTAAGTTGTGGACTGTTGGTTGGGAAAAAAAGAAGACATTTGAGGATGTCAGGCTTTGGGAACGAGTAATTATCATTTTTCACAATTTTATGACATTTTATCGACCAGACAATTAATCAGAAATGATAAATGATAATGAAAATAATTATTAGTTACAGCCTTAATTTTTACTCTCAACAACTCACCTGAGGAGACTAATTATTACATTTATGCATCCATGCCACAGAACTACATAGTCCAAAATCCACTAAAGACATAAAAGGACTTTTAAGGGCCATATGCAAAACTGACCACCAACATTTGAATCCTATTGCTTTTATTTTACCTTGAAAAATAAAGCAGCCTACTTGGTGTCTTGTTAGTGTTTGTGCTTTTGACTTCTGAGATGCGCACGCCTACCCAGCTTCACACCCTGTCACTTCAAGACTAAATGAAAAAGATTCTAACAGACAAGCAAACACACATTTCCTCCCTGAATAAAGCCTCTTTTCTAGGAACTGAGTTGAGAGATTCGTAAGGGGAAAAAAAGAAAAAACATCAACACAAAAGGAGAACAAACTCAGCAGTGTCTGAAAAAGAAAGGAGAGTCAAGTGAACGGGAGAGTGGCTTACTACGAACCTTAGTATTATTTACTGTGATAAGCGCAGCTAATACATGAGAGAGAATGCTTCTCTTTGTAGACCATTAACTACGTATCCTGTTTGTGAAATGTATATTCATAAACAGACTGAGGACTGAGCAAAGGGGGCTATTCCAAATGTACACATGATCTGTGGAAAGGGCCAACGTAGTCAACATCAAAGGGTCCAGAGTGGGAGAGGTAAAAGTAGGCCAGGCCACGGCCTGGGAGAGAAGTGGAGGGGATACAGACGGTGCTGAAAGAAACAGAGAGAAGAGGGTGTATGGATGTAGGGTGAGATAGAGAGCGAGAGAGATGGGTCCCAGGCTGGGGAGGAGCTCAGGTGTGAGTTGTGAGGAGGCACCTTCTGTTCGTGGACTCCGAGGCCCCACTGCGGACCCAGACAGACCTGGGCCCTTCTTGTTTGGCCCAAATAAATCCAGGTGGCTTAAGACGCGTGTCCGTGTCACTCGGCACAACTTCACCCCCCACAAACACACACACACACAAGTGTGATGGCACATATACACACACTCATGCACTTGCTGTTCACTGAAGTTTGACCGTTTATAAAAAGGATTCCTGCGCCCTACTGAGTGGAGAACACTATCAGTTGTGCTGAACATTAAAAGACCATCAAAGATCTTAAGATCAACAGAGTAAACGTTGCTTCTTTATTCATTTAATTTCAGTTTGTATCAGAGGACGCAAATGGGCGATTTTAACAATCAAAATTAGGATCTGATGATAGTTTTAACATTAAAAAGCAGTACTTGAAGTTTAAGGCTTTGTATATTGCACTGATCTACTCATTTTATTGCAGTAAAGTGGTTCATCACGTTTTATGAAACAGATGCAGCTTATGGTGTTGCAGAGGCAGTAAAAAAAAAACATCAAAGTAAAGCACAAACAATAAATGCACTGTAAAACATCCGCATTTACACTAAAGCCAGGCCTGTGAAAGGTCCGATGTAGACATTAAACATATTGAGATACAAGATTTGCTTGTACAGGAACCACCTTCCTAACAATTTCGCATCAGAGGGCTCTTTGATTTCTCTTCTGCTGCTGACATTTATGATCACTGTACAACAAGTAGGCATGGGCAGATGGATTGTGATATTGTGCTGCTGCTCTTCTCCTGTTTGAGTGCACTGTGGCCACACATGCCCATCCTGATGGCCATGAGTTTTCTGAACAGCTGTACTGTAGCTGACATACACTTTTTTTTTTGTCTTTTTAAATGACGGACATTCAAGCACAAGCAGTACAGTGTCGATTATGGGAAATATAAGAAAAGGTAATGACTTTTTTTTTCTTTTTTGTTTAAAAACGTGACAAAAATGACCCGCGTCTCTCTGATCATCTTGACGGATCTACCAAAAAAAAAAAAAAACGCCTTCTCCACAAGAAATATGCTCAAACCACTCAAATCAATTACATCAAAGATGGAGCTCACATATCGAGACTTGTTAAGTTAACTGTAGTCGTATCGCAAAGGTAGGGTGACGGAGCCATTGCTGTCACTTGGCGACGCTTGCGTCTAAATTGGGAGTGAAGGCCTCCCCAGGAGAGATGGGTGAACCTGTCACAGAAGACTGAGGGAGCAGAAATGTTCAAAAAACGCCACAGCAACCCACACATGCACACAAACACTAAAACAATGCGGTATCTACATATGCTTAAGATCTTAATCATCATCACCATCATCTGTTCTGTTCTTTTAGTGTATACGCGCACGTGCGTGCGCGCGCGTGTGTGTTTCACATGAAAGGAGGACATCTGGAATACAATTATTCCAAGACACTCTCACACACACACACACGTTTTCCCTTTGCTCTGAATTTGCATGAATTCCATACATCTGGCCTTAACAATAAGAGGCAATAACAATTATTCACTGAGCTGCTTGTTACAGCCCAAATGCAACCGGCCACTAGTCTAAACAGCTCATTAAAATAGCACAATACCTCACTTAAAGCACACAGGAAAATTGGCATGCAACTCTATCACTGCAATATCGTATGGTTCTGAATTCTGGATAAGATAATGAATGCAGTGTAGCTTTGTGGGGAAAGTGAATGTACTGTATATTTCTTTTTGATTCTCTGGAACTGTTTTATTTTTTTTTATTTTGTTTTTACTCTGCCTTCTATGTTTGCTCCCGCTGTCCATAAATGTCTGAAATTTAGTCTTTGCATTTTCAGGTGAACGTAATAAGTGAAGACCAGTGAATTATATCCAAAACAGTTTGCATTGTTAATTTTCTTTACAGCTTCTCCTACTAAGAAGGAAATTTAAAATACAGCTTGGTTGTAGATAAACAGCAGAACATGTCATACTTAGATCTAATGTTACGACTAATATAGACTATGAATACATCTAAAATATAACAGTAAAATGATAGCTTTTCACTTTGTAAAATTATGCTTTTTTCCTTCCTGTTCTGAGATGCAAACTTGCAAATGACCAGAAGCAGGATTTCTTTTACAAATTACAAAAAAAGGAAAAATAAAATACCAATGTCCACATCCATACTATCAGGTGGCCTTCACCAAACATTAAAAAAGTCAGGATCAATTCATCAACTGTGTGTAGTCATAACTACGCACATATTCACATCAAACCTGAGATGGGCCAGACCACGGAAAGTGTCCCTTAGGCCATCTTAGCCAGTCCCTCACAACTACACTTTAAAAGATGGGCAGTACAGTACAGTACGCTGCAGTTGGCCTTGATTGATGATTGAGTAACCCAAGATCATAGATGTGCTCAGGGAGAACTTGCCGGTGCAGAGCTGTGCATACATCAGCCCTTCAGGACTACCACTACATACATCATGCGGTGAGGCTGACTGATGTGAGCGCGGGGACTATGTAGACCACTTAAGGGAAGCTTTCTACATGGCAGTCAACAGTCAAAGTTGACTAAAAATGATTACAGCACAGGAAAGGGATGACTTTGTTGTTATAAATCACATTTTATCTGAGGCTGAAGCGAGCGAGGTGCGAAGCACGTGCAAACATGCACATATTACTAGAAGACACACACAACACGCCGACACACACACACACACAAAAGCACACGTATTAACTTGTGCTGATATCCTTGACAGGCACGACTACAAAAGCATAACTCAGTGGTAAATAAATAAGTTCATGCTGTCTGCGTGCATTCTCTTTTTAGGAACTCTTGGGCTCACATAGACCCGTCCAAAAGGATTATGTGCGTGCATCCGTGCATGCACAGAGACCCCCCCTTTCAGCACCTTCTTACAGACTCAGAACAAGCGGCGCCTCCCTCCTACAGCAGCTCAAGGGCGCGGCCTATCTACCAAAAGGTAGAATGCACGAATGGAGCCGTGCTTTAGGATTCAACCAGCCGGCCAGCCTCCATCCACTCCAGTACCTCGGTTCATTTATATGGGAGTCAAACTGTTTGTACTGTCAAGGTTATGTTATTTAACAGGGGAACAGGGGGAGAGGATAGACACAAGTCGGGAGGCAATTTAAAATTCTGACGAGCGCTCTACCAACTGTGGCTTCCATAAGAAGTGAAGAGATCTGAAATGAGACTAATTAACTTCAGTCCAGCAGAGGGACAATTCTTTGAGACCTACACGTTGCACTCCCCGGAAATCTCTGCCATTCCGAACACACCGGAGAATCCACATTTACATTTTGGCTGGTTTGGTGGGAAAAAAAAAATGTATGTGTACACAAGTTGCCAATAAATTGAAAAGGACAATGTCAGCATGTTGTTTTGTGGCTAGCTCTGCTCAAAAAAAAAAAAACCCGGGATGCACAGACTCCCGTCCGAAAGCGACACACATGCGCGCGCGCGTTGCGTGCACACAAACACGCTTGAGTAGCACGCAGAGCACTCCTAAGGTTACCCCCCAGGACAAAAGCTTTACCATCCCACTGACTGACAGATGGGGCAACCAGCTGACATCTCGGCCCGGCTCTGTTTCATGTTCCGTGGGTGTCTTAAACGGGCGGGCACCCCGTCTGATGGGCACAGGACAGCCAAGGAGGAAGCTCCTTTGACAGGGGAGGGGGTGGGTGGGTGGTGTGTGCTCCTTGGGGCTACCATTGAGGAAAAGAGGAGCAAGGACAGACGGGAAATGGCTAATGTGCTTCGCTGTGTTTGTGCAGCATAATTGTGTGTCTTGCAGGGTGGGAGGCTCGGGGTACGTCTACAGAA
The DNA here is from genome assembly GCA_030544235.1 of Lepturacanthus savala. Classification (NCBI taxonomy): domain Eukaryota; kingdom Metazoa; phylum Chordata; class Actinopteri; order Scombriformes; family Trichiuridae; genus Lepturacanthus; species Lepturacanthus savala. The sequence goes on along the minus strand of CM060471.1, from coordinate 19,379,221 downwards.
GATGCAGATTAATAAAGCGCTAATGACTGCATTTAGCCCTATATGCTTTTCTAACGCAGGATCAAATATTTCCCTCAATGGTAAAAGGCAACACTTACAATACTGCAGGGATCACCGGCAGTTGTGCTGTTTTTTTTCCGTTTTTTTTTTTTTTTTTTTTTAAGATTTAAACCGAGTAATTTAAAAGTACGAGCCTCGCTTATTGTTACACAAAAGGTGCCACATAGTTTGCAGACGTGAGGCTACCGGGTCCCTATCTGTGCGACTGAAAAACATCTGTGTGACTACACGGGAACTGACACACAGTGCGTTTGCTAAATGACTCTGACAACAAAGCACCAGCTTCACCATCTTAAGCTAAAAAGAGCCAGCATTGCTGTTGGGCTGTTTCCTCACAGACCTCTGGATGCAGTCTCCAGCTGCGTGAGTTACATTCAAAATAATCTGCTAATAACTTCCTCAAACCTGTCATCTTTTGCCCTGAAACATACTTAAATTCAAATCTATTAACATGGATTTTTATTTCCAATATCTGTAGTGGAATTATGAAATATGGAATATATATATATATAAACCTTCACACTGGATATTATGATGGCACCGCATGAATTTAAAGTTACACTTGCTATTAAAATGACAGCTGTTTCTGTTAAAACAGCCATTGATAGTAATACTGAAATGCAGAAAAATATAAAATTATCAACTTAAAGTGAAGCGAAGCAATTACTTTATTCAAAATCTCCACATTCAAATTAGTGGAGACAGTATTTAAGTTAAAAAAAAATGCTATACTTATTTCCATAAAGTATTTTTCATTTTATTGCTAGAGTAAGTGAAGGCAGACTACTTAGATTCAAATGGCATCAGCAGTCAGCTGGGTAGCAAGCTGCTCTTAGTAACTACCCCTCATGACTGTCTGCTTAGTATACTGCTAAATCTGACACACAATTTTAACTGTGCTGTGGGATTTAATGTTAGCCGAGTTCATTCTAGTGCCATCGAGGTCACTATGAACTCTACTATTGGCATAGAATAATTGGATATTAGTTCTTAACATCTGTCAGATTTTACACCGGTGTCGATATGATATTGAATGATTTCCCCCAATTAAATTATATCTGTTTTCACCTAAATTCCAAAAATTAAAAAAAAGATTAATCAAAGTAATGTGGTCAAAGTTATAGGCTCTAAACATAGTAATATATTATATTTTACACTGTAAAAAAAAAATAAAGGTATTAGTACTGACGTCATGACGCATGAGAGGTACGTGTCTACTATCAAGAGATATTTTAACACCTATCAACATTTTACTTGAACACAGCAAAAGGGAAATATTGACGAGTGTACTAATAGAGGCACTTTCCCCGACAATTTTCTTCCTTAAAACTCAGTGAATCTGCATTTAAGAAAAACAAAAGAAGAAGAAACACATTTATGTCAGCCGGCTTGACAGACTTACTGTGTAGATAAACCGCTAATAGTAGTTTGACTCAGTTGTCATTACTCAAGTGCTTTGTAGAAGCTTGCCTCTTTTTTTTTTTTTTTTTTTTTAAATCAGATGGTTGTCACTTTACTACATTGTAAATGAGAACACATCTAACAAAAGGTTACTGGTCAAATAAAAGCTTGGGGATTTTTTTGAAATTGGTACATATGTGAAAAATAAGATTTTATGTGGTGAATATATATATATATATATATATATATATATATATATATTTATTATACACACACGTCTCGTCTCCAAATTTTTTACTTTTAATTTCAACTGAGATCAGTCCTCTTGTCATCCAGTGGGTCATTCTCATCCCAGAATTAATATTTCTGATGTACGTTGTCAGGTGATAAAGAGAAATAATTCTCTTTCACTTCATTTCATAATTTGAAGTTTTTCTGTTTTTTTTTTTTTTTTTGGTTCTCCCTTTCCGTTTTCTTAATATTTCAGCGCCTCAGATGTAGCGGCTCTTTAAAGCGCCCGTGGGGGCTCCGAGTCCTCGCTTTTGTCTCCCATTTCCTTCTGAAACAGTTTTTCTTTAACCCTATGCAGCTCTTCACAGTTGTTGTCTTAGCTCTCTATCGCTCTTTCTGCTGCTTTCTCTTTCTCCTCCCTCCCCCTCAGCTTTCTCTGTCAGCCAGAGGTCAATGCTACACTTTTTTTTTTTTTTTATCTGCATGCAAGACGACAGGGGGTATCTTTTTAGTCATTATAACCTAAAAATAGAAAAAAAAATGTAAAGATTTAAGGTTGGGACTGTCTTTTAAGATATAGTGACGTACCACTATCTAGGAATTGGAAGGTGCTTCGTGTCTTGAGATAAGGATTAGATTATATCAATAAGTGATTTGGATGAAGTATGATCGACAATATAGACCAATTTATAAACCGTGTCAAAATGACTTAATTCAAGGTTACTACTAATGACACTATTATTTATAGCAGCATTTAATACTGTATATAGTTAGGAGATTTATCTGTACTGTAGAGGGCAAAAAAAAAAGGATAGGATTTATTATGCTTGGGGGCTAATGCTGATCTTGTTGTCAGCTCACACTTGACCACTAAACAATGCCAATGCTGTGTAAATAATGCATTTGATTTAATGTTGCCTGGTCAGTCTATGACATTTTCACTGCATGACAGCAACAAAGAGCTAAGTCTGTGTGTCTGTAGGTGAAATGTGCTGGAAGTTATGGATTGAAGCTTTGTCTTACACGTTAAATGTTAGATTATGACTGTGCTGAATTCTTGCTGCGATTTCAAAATCAGTCTTGAAGTTTTTCAAAGTTGGAATTTCATTTGACGATGCGAGCATCGTTTCGAAATGGGGAAGAATCAACATTTCTTTTAGCAACGTTCTCTCATGTTTTATTAAGCCTGAAAGCTCCGATGAGCTTTCTAGTCAGATCATTACTTCCAAGAGTCTCATTATGTTGAGAGCCTTGTTGAAGCTAATAACTGACTAAAGGTTTAATTATTAGATTTTCTCGTAATTTTATTAATGCTAGCTAGCACTTTCTGCGGACCTAGGATAGCTGTAGAAGATTGTGGATTCAAATTAGGATCATTTTGACACACGTTTCCCTCGTATGTACGGCCCGTTTAATTTTTTACACAAACATCTCAGTCATCGCCGCCTTTGCAGATCCACTTAACTAAAGCTAATATTGTGATTTGGATTTTTTTTTTTTTTAGTGACGACACCTGTCGATATGCGGCGAAACGCAGACAAACGCACGCAGGGAGAAACAGACACACAAACACATACTCGAGTCTGTTGGTTCAGCTCTTCCATTGAGGGTCCGTATGCTAGCTGGCCATTGTGTGCGCGCAAAGGCCTTTTGTCTGTGCTGCCTGAAACTGGTGATTGCACCTTAGCTACCGCAGTTCAAGCGTAAACAGTGTTTTCATGCACTACGATATACACTGTTGCCAGTGGACCCCTAAATCCCTGGAACAGCTGAGTCCTAGGGTGTCAAAGATAATGGCGATTTATTGCAGTGCGAGGCTTTCTCGTCGCCCACCCCCCCCCCCCCCCCCCAACACCCCCCTTTTCCAATCGTCCCCTCCACCCCCTCCTCCTCCCTCAAACAGATTAAAATTAAGCCGTAAACATGTGAGGATGGAATTAACACATTTAGCGAGTCTCCTCTTCCCACATCCCATTTTCGCTCCGGAGCGGCTGATCCCCGCTGCCGAACGCGGGTGCAATTTTAATGACTCGCGACGTTTTTGAAGTCCACATGAAAAAAGCGTCGCTCGCTGTTTGTGGCGGCGCTAGATATGGCTGGGCCACGGCCGGCCATGATTGGGGGGGGGGGTGGTTGGGACGCACGCCGCCGACTCGGACTCCAGGCTCTTCGATAGGATCGGTGTCATTTTCCTCTCCACGATAAGACGCCTTGCTGACAAGGTCCGATTAGGGGAGAAAAAAATCATTATTGCTACGCCTTTCATCCACCAGGGGTTTACCGATAAACAGCTCACCCACAGCTAGATTTTCTGAGAGCGAGATGTTATGCGTTGAAGCATATATATATTTAGGAAATATGGTTTCAAGCTAAAAAGTGCGGGAGTGGTTTTAATAATTATTTCCCTTTTAAATAGCTGGAGAAAAAAAAACACACTTTTCCTTTAAAATGTTTTTTTTTCTAAAAAAAAAAAAAAAAAAAGGCCTCCTTTCTCCTCAGCTGAGAACTCAAGCTGTGAAATATTTAAGTCTTAGCTCTCGGCACCACTAATCAAACAATTATCAAATAACTTCATATTCTTTTTGAACACAATACAACATGCCGATTGTATCAGCCTACAAAAAAAGTGATTTATTATGCTATACCTCAAGGAAATCCACTTTAGCAAACGGTCCTTTTTAAAAAGGGGAAATGAAAAAGAGATCCTTAAAATATTCACAATACATTGTAGAATATAATGAATAAACTAAAAAAAGAAGTGAGGAAGATTTCAGCTTCTTGTTAATAAAAAAAGATCTACATAGCACATATACTGTATAGAATTGTACAAAACATTCATATAATGAATGAAATAATATTTAATTAGACCAAGTGTTAAATGTGCTTGTGCTATTATAATAAATGACATACATTTAAAATGAATATGTTAAAAAATATAAACATTTTAAAACAAATTAGTAATAAGAATTACATTTATTCCAACTGGGACAATTATCCAAAATATCCTAACCAAATATATATATATATATATATATATTAATGTGTAGAAATATATCTCATTGACATGACTATAGAATTATAAATTAGACTATATATCTTTGGATTAACTAACACACTTAACAAATATGGTGAATATTAAAACCTGTCAAAAGCTAATAACCTCTGAAAAAATATTACTTAGGATTCGTGAACGTAATTGATTATGTCATTTGGTAAGTGTTTGCTTACGGATTTGAGGATCGAGCGCCGCTTTGGTGGCCCTCGCACCAAAAAGAATCGGCGGGTCTGATCTTTAGAGGGAACAGGGAGAAAATAAAGCGAGTGGGAGAGAAAGAGAAAAAGCGAGGAAGATGGAGGGGGAGAGATAGAGAGTCGGGACAAACGTGTGCTGTGTTACTGGGCCACTCCAGCGCCCATGGACGCTCAGCAAGACTCAAAGCCACACTCGGCTTCAAAAGGGAACCATGAAGACTTTTTTTTTTATGTTTACAAAAAACATATTTATTTATTTCTCGTCACTTTGTCATTTATCTATTTATTTCTCGCCGTGCCGCCACCCCTTGCTCTGCCGCTGGAATCGTGTTCGATGACGCCGACGTGCTCCTCGCCCGCCCCTCTTTTTCTCCCCCCCCCTTCTCTCTTTTAATACCACTGCAGCTGAAAATCAAACTGCTCTAAAACAAATTGATGTACTCTTTAATATAGTCGTCACATCATCACAGGGTCCTCGCGCGTCTGCCTTGGTGACAACTGCAGGGCTGCTTAGCTTAGCCCAGCGATGGCTGCCACTTTGTTGGCCGCTTCAATGATTTATCACAAAAAAAAAAAAAAAAGAGAGAGAGAGAGAGAGGGAGATTGTGAGAGTGGGAGAAGAGAGAGACGGAAAGAAAGTCCCCTGGATCACGATTGAGCCACTGGCACCTGTGATTGACAAGGTCTAATCAGCTTATCTCCATCCTAATAAAGTTGGTAGCCCGCGGTGCTGCTCTCTACCTGGCATGGCGTGAACTTTGGGCCAGGCTGAGGCCCCCGGGGGCCGGGCTCTGACCCTTTTTTGCTTATCTAAACGGGACTGAAATCAATCCCTAATGAGCTGTTTTCATTCTTTTTTTTTTGTTGTCGCAGGATTGATTACAGGCCCCTAAACACCAAGAACACTCGTCACAAAAAAAAAAAAAGAAAAAGTGCTCTCAGCTGCTCGCTGGCCACCTTTAAAATGCAGAGTAGCGCTGCTTTTGTCTGTCTGTTTCTTTGTTTCAGCAGCTCATTTTTGCTGCCATTGCTAAGTTATTTGTGTTAACCGAGCAAGTATAAAGAGGGATGGGTTTTCAAAGTAAACTCCACTCCATTTCCCGGGTTTATTTATTCCACTTATATGATTTTTTTCCCCCCGATTTATCTCCTCTGAGATGGATTTTTAGTAACTGGGGGATATCATAATTGTACAGAGCTTTACATTCCATGTTAAAACTGAATTCAACTTGCTTTAGTCACGTCTCTGCAAGCAAACAACAACAACAACAAAAAACTATTGCTACAGCAATGAGCCTATAATTCAAGCTCAATGCTTTAAAATTACCATTAATATTAATTTTCTAAATTATTATAACACACAAAATAAGCTAAATTTAAGGCTATTTGTTTATTAGTTGTGTCTGTAAGCAAAACAGTGATTTGTTTTATTATAATATGGGTAGCTAGAAAATTCTGCAGGGGTTTGATGCAACATTTTTTTTTTTTTGCAAAGCCATGTCTTGTGTGTCAATCGGTATGTAAGACTCCACTCTCTACCATTTCAATGAATAATAATCAAAAAGGTGGAACCGCTAATCACTGCAACTTAGATGTCTTCCCTGACATGCCATCTATTTCTAAACAAGCAATCATAAATCATTCAATATATTTTTCAACTGTGGAGGGAAGGACTCAAATCTGGCATGTCTTTGATTTTAACATCAGTCAAGGCTCCACATTTGGGCATTTCAAATGCCCCTGACTCAAATGTCTTTAAATTGGCTAACTGCATGCCCTCCCTCTTTATTTAGGGCCCTCTTTAACTGGGCTAACCCCCATGTCTGCTTGTTGCTATGCCTGGGCTTTTATGTCAGCGCTCTTCGCTAATGAAGTTATATACTTTATTTATGAGACAAACAGAGGACCCTGGTTCTTGAGGGTGCGTGTGGTAAATAGCTCTGCATGTCCAAAGAGTCTCCTCCATATCCCTCTGAGGGCTCTCACTGCTTTTGGCAAGCCTTTGTTTTCGCTAAATACACTTGAGACATTGAGAATGGAAGGAGGAAAAGAAAAAAAAAAAAGAAAAAAAGCTAAAATCTGATCAAAATGGTAGTGCGTGAAGATTCATCTTTTCTTAGAACTAACTCTTTTTTCCCCTTAAATGTGACCTAGAAGCATCCTGGCTTTTTTTTTTCTGTTCCTGGTCATTAAGAGATATATTGTCGACGCTGAAGAGAAAGGGGGCAAAGCTGAGTTCCTACGCCATTTCTTTGTTCAGGATCTATTTCTTTGAAATAAAAATGTCTTTTTAGTTCCTCTTTCCCCATTGGTCAATTACAGTTCTTTAAGGGCTTCTGTGTCATTGTGGATGGAGAATGCAACTTTGAATTACTGCAAAAATAATGACGCTTAAAGTGATCCATGTAAAAAAAAAAAAAAAAAAGTACATCTTAGATGTCTGGAGAGAGTTGAGGTTTGTGGTAAGAAGAGTATTCAGAGTAGGACTAGAGACTAGCGTCTGATTGGTGAAACACTTAATGTTCAAATTATTCTTGTTTAACGTCTATGGATGGCACACCTCTATGTTTGAAAAGTGCATTCTTTACCAACTGCCAATGCCATTTTTCATAACGTGCGTGAGTAAAGTGTAGAGCACTTCTCGGATTTTTATTTTAGCGTTTCGCATTTGATGGCGTGAAAGAATGAGGATCTGCAATATATGGGGCCTTTGTTGGATTATAAAAGCAAACAATTTAGTGTTTGCAAAGAAACAAATCCCAGTCCTTTGTGTGTTGTGTCTCAAAACTCTAACAACCGTCGCAGGACTGTGATCTAAATTGTGCAGGATCTCACGAAAGGCGTCTGAGAAGTGTTGCGACGAGCCGTTTTGGGACCTAGAGAGTAAATATATAGTTTAGAGATGGGTGAACAACGCTAAATTAAAATCCAAACTGAATTCGTGATATGCTGGTGAAACGTTGTCATAAACCCAGTGGATAAATATGGCTACCTGAGGTTTGTGTTTTGTTGAATTTGAGAGATTCTCATATATAGTAATTAGCGTGGTGAAGGACTGCATATTCTCCCTGTAGCTGTGTTTCTTTGTGCAGATGCATTCTGTGTTTGACCCCGGAGACACCGCCATTTCAGGTTGTGCATCTGAGCGGAGGGTTTTGGTATCGACAGCGGAGTAAAAGGAAGGGGTCACGGATTAAACGCGCGGGGCGACGCTTCCCCACCAAACTACAAACGCGCCCCGCGGTCGGCGTGGACCCAGCCGAGTGTGTGGGACCGGGGGCGGGATAAACGAGCATTGTTCTTAGCTAGCCGCGCACGCAGCGGATGAGACGGCAGCCGGTGACACCGGGTCAAAGGGGCACGCGGCCCGACCGCGGCGGGAGAAAACGGCCCCGACACGGGAGGCTGCTTGAAACGCCGTTAAGCCACGGCCGAGTTCTTCAGCCGCGTCATCATAAAAAAAAAAAAAAAACACGAGCTCACTCCGCTGAAAGATTACAACCGGATAGAATTAAAAAAATCTGTCGGCTTTCGCAGAATCCGACAAACGCGGCGGGATCATCTGAGACATGCGAATGCGCGGTTTTTTTTTTTAAGCAGAGAGAGACAGAGAGAGAACGCAGATTGTATTTATGAATTTGTGAATGCAAGTTACAGGGAACATCAAAAGCCGGTGGTCTGCGTGTGAACCTTCCTTGACTTGAATTATTAAATCTGTCGATGTCGCACGCGCCAGCCACCCCGCGATTATAGTGTAAATTGACAAACTTTTTCAAAACTACAACGGAAGCCACAGAAAAAGCTGGTTGATACTTCAAGAATGAGCTTTGATACATCTCTAAGGAATACACTGCGCCTCAATAATGTGGTGACTGTCAGGAAGGAAGACAGGAGGGAGAAAGTATGCTAACTGGTTAAATCTATTTAAGATCCAAATGAGTTTTTTTTTTTCTTCCTATTTTAAGATAAAAAAAACAACCTTGATAATGAGGGGAAAAAAAGGGAAGTTTGTGTGTTTTTTTGGATGATTTATTTAGAAAGTGATATTATGGGTTTTTTTCTTCCTGCTGCACTCCTGAATTAAGAACTTCAGGAGGAAAGCTGACGTTGTTTATTTTCATAGACCCCCTGTCTGTTTGTGTTTAAAAAAAAAAAAAAAAAAAAGATACACACCACCACCACCACCCACCCAACGCACAACACACAGCCATAGCGATGCATGAATTTTCTTCGGGAGCAGAGCAAGGAGAAGCGGCGCTCGATCTGTCGCCTGTACACCTTTCTCTCTCTCTCTCTCACTCTCACTCTCTCTCTCTCTCTCCCTGGCTCGCCTTTGATGTGCTCCCGAAAATGTCATCAGGCGTCAAGGAAAGAGTTTTTTTCCCCCCTCGACCCCCCCCCCCCCCCCCCTCCACTCCCCCCCAAACACACACACACACCCAAACACACATTTCCACCCACCTCACATATGAGCAAGACAATTTGCTGTCGCTCACTCATCCTCACCACTATCTTGAACCCCGTTCCTCCCTCCCCCCCCCACTCACCCCACTTCCTCCCGACCCAATCCAAAAACAGAATACGTACCGGTTTCTACCGCTATCTGGTAGCCGGCCTCCAGTCTCCGTGATGACCTTTCCAGCTTCTCTGTGTTGTCCAACAGATGCGCTCTCTGCAACAAATATAGAGAAGGGGCGAGGGAGGAGGGGGGGGGGTGAGAGAAAAAATAACATAAAGCCAGAGAAACAAACGCGAAACAAAATTGATTGAGAGGGCTGGGACCCGTTTCAAAGAAACACATCAACGGCGTCTAAACAGACAAGACCACATCGGCAGCGACAACGTAATACAGCCAGGTTTGGCAATAACCTTCATGGATGACAATGTGTTATATGCTGATGGAATATCAAAGATATGCATGTCGGGGCTGACAATGTAAGAGGTGTTTGCTGCCTCATCTTGGACATAAAAAACACGATTCGCTTTGAGGTTTTGTCGCTTCCTCGTATTGTTTGGGAGCGCGACCTTCTCCCGCACACGCGCGGGTTAAGGGAGGCGAAGCCATTTAAGAGAAAATAAAAATTGTTGAAAACAACCTGTCCAGGTGAGGGTTTGGCAGAGGTTTAAGAAGATATGTGCCTCTTAAATTTTAGATTATTTAAAAAAATGATGATAATAATAAGTCCAAGCTAAAGGGCAACGCCTTTTCAAAGCGATCAGTGGCATCTGTTTATAAAATTATTATATCAGAGGTGTAATAACTATCAAGATATAATAGATTTCTTTTCTTTTTCTTGTGTATCCACATTAATGGACCAAAACAGTAATTCATGATGCATGAGTTACTTCAGACCCTTGATTTATTCACAGATATCAACAATTGACAAGGCTGCCCATTGAAAGTGGGAGTTCAGAGAGCATATCAAGGAAAAAAAATGTGTTTTATAAATAATTAAATAAGCAATTTGATCTTTTTTTTTTTCAAAAGTTGATGTTTGCGAGTATCAAGGTGATGGTGATGCTTTAATATACACATACATTATCAATTGATGGCAGTTCCTAAGATACCTCGAAAAAAAACTGTTTGTTTTTTTTGGTTTTATTCTCTCGCTTAACAATTCATGTCTGACAAGAGAAGCAAGAAAAGATCTGATCCGATCTGTTGACTGATGGCCTTGAGTTCCATCTTAGAGCTTTAAAACATAGTACATAATCTACCCTAAGGATATGATTTCAATGTGTTTTAAGTTGTTTTAAGCTCACGATGACTGCACAGTGTACTAATAGATATAGATGCTGTTTATTACATATATAGTATATACAAAAAAAGGCAGAGGCACTTGATTTTGTATTTTCTTAGCTCTTAAACACTTGGAATAAGTCAGTTTTTATATATACAATTCATAATGAGAAACAAAATGCTACATTTACACAAAAGTAGGATGATTGCTTTTAACTCTTATTGAGACAAAACTGCTATTTTGATATATAGAATTTGTATTTGTCAATGTAATATGGGCTTTATTAGTCACCTGTACAAAGGGTTTTGAGGAATGACTCTTATTTTAACCACTTGTGAATCATTAGTTGAGGTTACTTGACAATGTCTCAAGTTTTTTTTTTTTCATCTCGACTAACAGCTACAGTTAAGGCAATTTGTTAATGAGACCTGGCAACCAAAATTATTAGGAGAGTACAAGGAAAAACCTTCTTTAATGGTTTCAACAGTACATTTTTTTAAATCACTGTACAAGAGAGGTTCACTAACTATGACTGATCACGCTTGCTTTGGTCACGGTTGCATTGAACAACCTGGTTTTAGAGGATAGATATTGATATATATACTGCTTTTTTTTTTCAAAAATACAATGGTAATTATTAGTATTTCCTTGGAATTCCTGTGTTTTCTCCCATGCTCCTGCATTAATTACGTGTTCCTTGACTTATAAGATGAAAGTAACAATACACTTTACTTACAAGTCCACATAAAGACATTTTTTATACCGTACTACTGGCTTCAGTGGAGAGGAGCAGCATAAATGCGGAATATTCATATGTTTACTGGTATGTTTTGGTTTGATGGCCGCTTTAATATGCTATGTTAAGAATCTGATCAGATGAAACACGTTTGATACTCGAAGAGAACTTCCGCCTCTCTGACGAGGGTTTATGCCCCACACATGAGCGGAGGGGACAGAGGGAGAAGTTGAAAATCTCTAGTTATGTTTCGGCTGTCAAAATATGTGCCCGCTAATCACTCAAGAGGAAATAGGAAAAAAACACGGAGAGAGATAAAAACAAATCAATAACGCACTTTTCAAAGTTTGACAATAAGACGGCTAGGAAAAGAGCAGGGAGGCGAAAAACTTCCTCTGAACTTCGCCTCGCATTTCTTTGCGCCGCTGACAGATGTCAATTAAAATTGTAGAGATGGTTTTTAATAGTTAAAGGGAGGGCAAAGGATGAAGGGATAGGCCAACGGGTGGGCGGATGGGTGGCAAAACGGGCTGCAGGCGAGAACACAGGGTTTGCGGGGTATGGCGTTTTTGGTAAAGGGGTGTGGTGGTGGTGGTGGGGTGGGGGGCTCGTTGAAGGGGTTTGCATGGGTAGTGGCACCAGAGGAGATGGTGGCAGCGTGCACGTTGGAGAAAAATGGATACCAAGCTCGGTCTATAATGAGCCCCTATGGATCAGCTGAGATGGAGGGGACATATTGACATGCAATGCTTAAGCTAATACACCTAGACCATGGCTGCAGTGCCTGTGTGTGCCTGGGAGCATGAGGCAGCCGGGGATACTGACAGAGTAGCGCACTCCCTGGGTTCTTCAAAGAGCTCAAGTGATTAGTATGTTATCATTACCATTCGAAACGTGATTTTCCTATTCCCTCTCGGCAAAGGTGACACGTCTCGGGGAGACGGCCGGCAGACTCTATGCGATGGAAAGCCACTTCAAAGCTTTCTCCTCCTGAATTTCTCTCTCTCTCTACCTCCCTCTCTCTCTCTCTCTCCTTCGTTCTGTCTTCTTTTAGGGCCGGGGGGTGGGGAGGGGGAGTGTGGGGTGGGTGAGGGTGGGGTGGGGAGGGGAGGGTAGTGGCGGCAGTAGCGGTGTCTATGTGTGTGTGAGATCATTAGAATAATGCGCCCCGAGTTTGACGGTGACAGAACCTGAGGGAAAGGGTGAGAGTTCAGCTACTAAGAATCCAGTAATGGCGCGCTGTGATGGCCCTAATAATGAAACAATCCAGCCACGGAACACAAAGATGATGCCATGGAAAATAATTAATGGAGCGCGTATAATTAAAAACTAAAACAGTAGTACACTTCAGGTACTGTCAGAAGTCCCAGTAGAGGCTGATGTAGAGATTACGTCTATAAACTTAAAAAAAATCAGGTGACTCATACTCTCCAGGAAAGCAACCGCAAGAATGTGAAATTATCGTGTGTGGCTTAGATTTTATACTGTAGTTAGCGAGTGAAATCCCGAATCTGCCCTGTCAGCATGTTTGTCGAGGGAAATGCAAAGTGGCTGCCAGCCCCCGCTGCGCTACAACGTCCAATATCAAGGCTTGACCCCCTTCGGATTCTGGTATGGCCGTTGTGAAACCTTTAGAATAAAGCGAAAGTTAAAATACCGGCTTACGGTTCAGATCTGTCCTTTATCTGCTAAAGAAAAAACAAAGGATCGCATTAAAATCATACGTGATCGTCTCATGGAGCCTTCTAGCAAAGCATTTAAATACAGTATATGATAAACATTGTGCGTCTGTGAGTGGCACCGGTGCACCTCACCATTTCTGCCTATGCATGTATGCCTTTTCATCTGACACCTACATTTTGAACAAAGATCTTCTTAGGAATCACGAAAAATGGTGTTTTTTTGTTGTGCTTTTTTTTTTTTTTTGCGTCAAGAAACACTCTTCAGTTGTAAGTTATTAACAGGGAGCCCCAGAACAATGCAGCTGTAGCTCAAAAGAAATCTCTCCCCTTTTCTTTTCGCTCTCCTGCCTTTTTTCAATATCAAACACAGGCGGTTACTATCACCATTTTCCAAAGTTCAGATGATTTCCTTATTATTTCAATAAGGGTGGGGGAGAGTCAAAGTGAATAATGATGACAGCTGTGATTCAGACTGACTGTGTGATCTTCTGTGCCGTTTGTTTGGGACTTGTAAGACGAGGAATTACAAGTGTCAAACAGCTGTGAATATGGGTGCTAAATATTTAAACATGTTTTTCAGCTGAAGAAAAAAAAAAGTATATTTTTTTAAAGCAAGGCTTAAGTGTGTATAAGCTGTGCCAGCCTTTGATTCAAATGCAGGAAGAGCAGGAGGGTAAAAGACTGCAACAGAGAAGTGCGATGGCGAAGAGGGCGCAGAATCAAGCCCGATTACACAGAGTGGGCCGTTCCAAAAGGAGCAGACAGGTGAGGTAACTGGAGATGTCTTCTGACCCTCAGGCTAGGAGGAAATGCCCAAAAAGGTAGGAAAGAGAAGGGGAAACAAAAGTACAGCTAAATAAAAGGAGGAAAAAAAGCCTGATAACATGGCATCTGGGCAAGGTTGGCTCGCTAAATTATGGATAGCTTTGAATGGAGAGGCTTTGATAGGAATTGAATTACTCAGATTCAGCAGAAGCCTTCTTGTACCTAGTCTCACTCAAAGTCACGTTTAACCAAACGCTGTAGCTGCGCCTACAAATACACATTCAGTCGTGCCTCAAAGAACAACATAATGTAACAACTACAAATACTGACACAGTCTGTCCATTAAGAAGGAAATCCATTTTGTCTAAAATATTATATATCGTTATCCTATTAAAATAAGGGGTCAAATTTAAATTTGATGAAAGTGGGTTTTTGGCCTACATCATCTCTTGATGCTGGCCATGTCTGGTAAAATCACCTTAATGCCGAGTTGAAAAATAGTGAAGAGGGTAAGTTAGGCCATTTTATTTTTTGATTAAGTCAAAGTTTTCCTATTCTTTAATGCCTGACTCAAGAAATTTAACAAGCTTTCATGATGGCGCCTGCTTCAAGAAGCTTCAATGGTGCAGAGGAAGCTCTAAATATAAATCTTGAATCAATTTCTACTGCTGATTGATAAGGTTTATTATCTTAAAGCCTATATTTTTACATAATTGATACACAATGGCCTTTACTTAAATAGGGTAAAAATTAAGATATAAAATTAAGATATAATATAATGAAACAACTATACACATTGTTTGACTGCTGCGTTTGCTATGTACCAAGTTATTCAAAATTAACATTACAATATAAACATGATGGTATTTTCTCAAATAGTATTCATACTGATAAATATTCAAATGACAAATGCTGAAGTTGAAAACAGTTGTTATAAAATGTTCTACTCAACTGAAGAAAGCTCAATAAATTGATTTAAACTACGTTGATTCCCTCTACACCACTCATTTAAATGATGTAAGGAGTTGAAGTTACCTTTAAAGGTCAGGTAGACTTAAAAGACACCTAAGATATGGATGGGTTGTCATGGCAGTCCAAAATTACACTTGCTGCAATGACTTATTTATTTATTCATTTTTAAGCTGAATTAAACTTACAAAGTTAATGAGTGGAACGGATCAGTTAGAGCATCTGTATTGGAGTTACAGGGAATACAGATGCTAAAACAACATAAAACATCAAGGAACCGCAACTTTACTCCAACATTGTTTACCTCAGGAGCAGGAAATAGTGAAGTGAGTGATGCCAACTGTTGCTAATGAAGCTGGACACATCAAGGTTTTGAAAAGTAACATGAAGAGTAAAATAAAAGTAAAATAGATGATAGATAGGAGTTTTGTTGTTTTCTGCTGCCTGTGTGTTGTAGCCAACATTATCTGCTAAAACACTATGATACTTTAGCATTGGCTAATTTATGATAAAAGACTTTATTTTACAGGTCTGGTACCGTGTAACTACACATGAATACATCTGTTGTTGTATATGATATAAGATGATATAAATATATTATGAGCCACATTACTGTGTAAGTGTTACACTTGGTTAAATAGCACATATGTTGTTTGGAACATATAAAATGAACCGATAAACCATTTGAAATGGCTACAGGGCAGCTATGTATTGTATAAGACAGTTTAAAGAATTCTATTTGGAAAATTAAAAGTGTGTGTTTGAACTCATCTTCAATATCTTTTGGCACATACATTAACATATGAAACGACACTTAATGACACTAATGGCAGTTTGATTGGTATGGTACACTATGAATTATTAAATACATTGAAGCGGTTTGAATTGATGATGAAAATGTTCAGCAATGGTTGATGAAGTGGTGAAGGACAAAACAAATCCAAGTACAGTACGATCTGGTGGAGAATGAAACATCAAATCACTAATGATAAAAGTAAAGGATAGTAGATTTTACAAGCAGGTGTCCTCACTTGAAACTAAGAAGTTGATCAAGTTCTGAACTAGGTTGGGACTAATTACTGAAGCTACTCCAAGCCGAGCTTCATTTTCAATATTTGTCTTCAAAAAGACGTATCGGACATAATATCTTATCTTCACTTTCTTACATTTAAGGGAGCGGAAACTGGAGGAACTGGCCTTCAGTGAATTCATTATCTCTGACTTGGCCTTTAAGCTGTTCTATCAGACATGCAAAAAAAAAAAAAAAAAAAAAGGTCCAAATGAGCTGATTTTAATTTTCTACAGGAGAGGAGGGCAAATGGAAATTTCAGTGGGAAAGCGGAATTTAAATTGTCAGAGCAGAGAAGCACTTACCTCTTCACGTAACTTTATCAACTGCATCATGAGAGCAAAAAGGAGAAAAGAGAAAGATGGAGAGAAGTGAAGGAGAGATAAAAAGCAGAAACATGGCAGGAGGAAGATCAGTCATGTGGCTGGGTAGAGAATTAACCTTGACGATTCATCTGTTTGCATGTTTAGCATTTGGAAATCACAAGACAAACACATTAAACGGAGCTAAACACGACGCTCCGGCTGACTTTTTTTTTTTTTTTTTTGAACAAACAAAGATCAAGTCCTGGCGCTGTCACATTAAACAAATAGAGGAAATGGATCGCTCGACTCGCGGTATCAACTAACATTATCAAGGAAGTCACATCACAGAGGTTGATGTAGTCAGAGAATAGAACAAAATGAGTCCAATATAGTCAACATATTTAAAATATTTAGGCTGGAAAAAAAAAAGGTTTTTGAATCTGTCATTTTTCTGGATTTGCTGGAAACGGATCAAAAATAAATGTCTCCTTTGGAAGTGAGAAATGCTGAGCCACTCCACTTGCCCCATTTGTTATCAATGTTGATATGTTCATATTTTATGCATATTATGTTTCTCAGTAATGATGCATGCTGTTTAGATGATGTATGGAAAGTCATATGAGGCGACCCCTGTATATACATACAGTGCAGCTTATTATTTAGGACAGATACGGATCATGAAAAAAAAAAACTTTTTGATGAAAGAGAATAGCAAATTTAAAGAGAAGTAAATAAGAAATGCTTATTCCCTGTCCCAGAAACGCCTTGCATCTCTGATAGTGAATCAGACATTTGAGGGAAGGGAATAATCCCATTTGTCATTAATTATGCTTAATCACAATGAAAAAAAACAAAAAACAAAAAAAAGGTTTGCTACCGGCCTGTTCTTAAGTTATGGCTGAAGAGCAGGAAGGAGGAGGCTGGGGTTTATTGTTGGAATGCAACACATTTCATCAGAGAAAGGAGAATTTTTTTCTTAAATCCACATTTCTTTGGCAACATTCAAAGGTTAGCAGTTCTAAAAGGCGGCTCGGGGCAATTATAACTTCTGTGGGTTATTTTTGAATTTCTTGCGTCTGGAATTATTTCGTATCATATAAAAGAGATGTGAAATGACATCTTCTCACCAACTTGATGATTAACTCAAAAGTTACAGATGGGAGAAAGCTGCATAATGGTATCTTTATGTTAGAATCATTCAAAATAAGTGATAAAGGGGATCAAATGATGAATAAATGCTTATATTTCCTCTTAGGACCAGAATAAATCAAAGTAACATTTAACATTTGCACCTATCTGACACTAAAATCCTATATGAAAAAAAAATGAAATGAAAAACACTGTAGTGCATAAATTTGTTCCCTCTAATAATATTCCACCACTAGTAAACACACTCAAAGAAATGTCTCATATAATAAGGAATTGAGGATGACTGTATGCTATATTAAACCCAAACAAAAACATCAAGTATTTCCTACGTCACGGCATTTCGCCCTGTAATTTTAACAGCGATCCCAAAAATAGTTTTTGTATCAAAAACTTGTCTTTTTTATATTCCAAACAAAAAAATCTTGTCAATATCTGTAATGTGGGAGGTAAACAAGTATAATTGCTAGTTTATCTAAAGAGCTCTTGCCCTTGAAATTGTTTGGCAGTAACAAGACTCACTTGAGATTGGAAACTATCTTCTCTATCTTAGGCAACAACTCCCCACTAAGAATGCATTATTAAAGAGGCCAAAGTTTAAAACTACACTGTGGAGGTGGCTATTTGGGGCTTGAACAGGCCCAGCAGATCCTGCGATCCCTCACCCCGGCTCTGCCATCAGTCAATGGCTACCAAACAAAACTTGTTCTAGCTCATTTGTGCTGCCTGACTGATTGCAAGTCCTCTTGGAGGATTTGTTAAAACTATACGAGAAGAGGCACGTCGAGCTGTGTTTCTGGTTTCTTCCTGTTCAGCTTTATTTTTTTTGTATTTTTTTTTTTCTCCCTTTGGCAGCCATTCTTTCATTTTTCAGTGCGGCCAATGATGCTGGCGTCGCTCAAGAGATATAGAGCGGTAAATACAGAATATTGTAAATGTTATAATTACTCCTGCATGAGCGCCTTTCCTTGTGTTTTTGTGATGCCAGCCAGTATTCAAAATTGCACTGCTGCAATTTTTTTTTTCTGTTATGATAATCAGCAATTTTTTTTTTTTCAAACAAAAGATTTTTTTTTTTTTTTTTTTTTTTTATCCAATACGGAATTCGATACAAGTGGTAATCTGCTTCCTTTGTAGCCTGTAAAATCTGGTCCATGCCGGCTCAAACCAGCACAATCTCTTGTGGCCAAGCCTTCTGCTGTGACTGAAATCGAAACTATTCCGTAGTGTTCGTGTGTGAAAAATGTGTGTGCTTACGCTGCTTTGTGTGTGGCGCCTCTGTGTGTGTGTGCGCACCAGCATTTGTGCGTGTGTTGCATGCAGAGGAAACAGAAAAGGAAAAAAAAAAAATGTGCAATGGTAGCCTACCACATTATTAAAAAAAAAAAAAAAAAAACGAGTGATAGTGCCAATTCAGTCTCTGTCCGCATACAGATAACGAATAAATGCCGAACTCTATTAAATCGTCCTTTAGCCATTATCGCAGGGCCAACACGCCATTTTCAGAACTTATGACGGTTCCCTATTTACTTAGTTATAAATCCTTGCCATGTAACCAACAGATTTGTGACTGGTAATGATCTGCTCAGCCAGGGCTATATGAAATGATCCTGACCTCGTTCAGATCGTCAGGAATTAAATTGACCGACTTGCCCCGGCCCCCACCATCTTTTCCCCTCTCCTATCGCCGCCGTCTCGTTAGATAAAGAAAAAAAAAAAAAAAAACCCTGAAGTTCCGAGTACTCCACTCACAGCAAGACCAAGACGAGTATCATCTCCACAAGTTTTAAAATGAAAATGAGGTAAATATGGCACCTGGGAGAAAAAAAGGAGAAAATGTATATCATCTATTTACTTTGCATTTGCCCCCAGCATGAACTCTTTCTATGTTTTGGCTGTGTCTGCTTTAGATATATAACTGACATTTTAAAAGTTTCACATTATTAAGGGTTTTTTTCCACTATTTTATAATTAATCAGTTGCCTTTTAAAAACATTCAAAACTGAGCAGAGTCCTGGCAAGCCATTTCCTGAAAAGAAAATCTGGGAAACTAAAAAAATGTCTATTATGGGAAATTAAATATATTATTTAGAAAAAACAAATTGAAATGCATCAGATTGACAAAAATTACAAAAGCATTTTAAAGTCAATATAATTTTGCTGCCTCTTAATTTATGCCGTGCAGTAAAATATGGAATCTTAATATTATTTTACATTTCAGAATTTATATCATCATGTTGATATGAAGTGAAAATGAATAAAGAAGCTGTAGATAGTGTTCTGAACTTCTGAAATAGCATATTCAATTATCTTTTTATTTACTGATTTATGGACTCAAAGTCCACAGCATTTTTTTGTTTTTCATTTTAACATTTAATATGAAACAATATTTGAATTGGGTAATTTAATTTGATATTTATAACACAATAATTACAACAATAATTTCAAAATCTGTACCACGAATGTAAAATATAAAGAAACATTCTCCTATTTCTTTTTTTTTATATTAACAATTTTATTTGAGATGTGTGAATTCTAGATTTTGTAAATATTACTTTTATATATTTCTGCATCAATTTTTAATGTAAGAGAAATAGGATTTGAAATGAGATGTGGTACGTTTTTTCAGCTTTTTGTTGACAATATTTTGATAGAAGCCATCAGTGTCTCAAACGTGACATTTCTGACAGCAAATCTCCTCCAACTTCTGCATAAAATGTCAGAGTCACTTTTGTGTCTCGCTAATTTGCCAGGAATATGCATATCAATTACAACATCTTGGCTCACGATACATATGTTTCTAAGATGTGTAGTTCATGGGTCATCATTGAAATGGAAATAAGGAAATGTTCAAAAAAAAAAAAAGAAAAAGAAAAAAACACAGACAACTTTATTTAGCTTTCCTTAGCTGTGAATCATCTAAATATACTCCCATAAAGCACTGAGGGAGTAAATGTGCAAATATGCATTTCAGTATTCATCTTTTGTCTTTTTTTCTTTTTCCAGCGTGCACGTTTGCAAATGCAAAGTATTTATTTGCATGCGTGTGTGATTGTGTGTGCCTTGAGACACAATAACCCCTGCGAGTTGACAGCCTATTCTAAAGGCAACATATAATTAGTCAAAAGACGTTTGGTCATAGTTGAGAGTGGCTGCGTCTGAGTGGCAGCTGTGCAGGTGAGCAATAGGTAAGTGTGTCTTAAATGTTAAAACGCTGTTTGCTGAATCGGTTGATGTATCATTGTTTTGATGCGGCTCTACATTTATTCAAAAACAACTTAAGTTTAAAAGAACATGTGGCATCTTTTGGGCAATTAAGATCACAATTCAAGATAATTGTTTTCCCTCTTCCTTGTCACTTTCATAACTGCTGGAAATGAATCTTTCTTTTTTTTTTATTGCTGACAATGAATGAAAACTGCTAATGTGGGATT
Source organism: Lepturacanthus savala (assembly GCA_030544235.1). Classification (NCBI taxonomy): domain Eukaryota; kingdom Metazoa; phylum Chordata; class Actinopteri; order Scombriformes; family Trichiuridae; genus Lepturacanthus; species Lepturacanthus savala. The sequence continues at coordinate 19,358,430 of CM060471.1, read as the reverse complement.
TATCTGTTTGTTTATATCCCTCGATTTCAACAGGCTGTACAGACATTCAAAAGAAATGTCAGTCATCAACTTTTAATGAATAATATCAATCAATTGTGAATATGCTGATAGATATAGACCGAAATTATAAAGACGTCAAATAGAATACAACAGCTTTGAACAAATGCTGAGACTCGATAATAAATAAAATGTTTTGGGGGCTAAAGGATAATTCTTATAAGGTTTTGCATAAAAATATTTAAATGTATTTTTTTTCTGGGTGGGGGGGGGCGTAGTACCATATGTCAGCAATATAAGAACTCACGTCTTTATTCATTTTAAGTATCTGCATTGTGCAGGTTCACCACCCTTGGAGTTTAAAGACAGACGACGGAACATAATTTAGCAAGTGTGTGTGTGTGTGTGTGTGTGTGTGTGGACCTTGATGGAGGATCTATAATAGGCCTAAGTCTACACCCGGCTGGAGAACAGCTGTGGGACGGTTGGAGTGGGGAAGCGGAGGTTTTGGATTGAAATTTGGGTTGGGCTGTGTGTTTAGCTGTGCGTGTGTGTGTGTGTGTGTGTACCGGTCATAATCTGGCTTTGGCCAGACACTGGTCCCATGCCCTGAGCCCACTCACTGGCAGCCCAGCTTTGCATTAAACAGTGTTCCTTCCGCATGACTTGGTGACAATGCCGTGGGTTTTGGGCTCTCGACGGCCCCTACGAGGGGCCCACCTCCTCACCCCCGGGGGGCCCAGTCAGCCACCCACACCGGTGTCGGATGGGCCCCCTGATTAGCGCCTCACCTGGCCCTCCGAGGAGCTGGCGTCATCCCCCAGGAGCTCGTTGCGCACCTCATCACTGTAGGCGATACGTGACCTTTTCTGCAGGGGGGGGGGGGGGAGGGAGGAGAAGATGAGGGAGATGAGGGAGATGAGGGAGAAGGACAAAAAGGAGAAAGGGAGAAAGAGAGAGGAGAGCAAAAAAGAGAAAACAAGTGGGGGAAATATGGCTTAGTACTGTTGTTGATGCAAAAAACACAACAGGCATTCCTTAAGCACGAGAGCCCCCTAATGGAACTCGGTGACAAACAGAGTCATATGCATGCAGGTTGTGTGTATGTGTGTGTGTGTGTGTGTGTGTGTGAGTGTGGCGATGCAACACATGTACTGACAACAAGCATGCCTGGGTTTCTGTCCATGCCACCTTCCAAGGTGATCTACTGAACCTAGTGCACTTGTGCCACAGAAGTGGTGGCAAAGAGGCCCCCCCACCTTGCCCAGTAGCCCACTTAAACAAGTACAAGTTGAGGGATAAAGAAACTCATCTTGTGTGGATGAAGAGGCTGTGGAACTGGGGGGGGGGGCAAGGGGGGGAGAGAGAGCCAGGGAGATGTATTATGAGGAAGTATCACTTGTCAGCGCTAAATCTTTTCTGGGGGCTGTCACTGCTGTCATCCCAGTGCAGTGGCAGGCTCTGTGATAACACCAATGCTGAGACTCAGACAGGGAATAATTCATCACCCATTGGCGGCCCATCGGATTTAGGGTTGCCTCTCTCGCTCTCTTTCTCCCTGACACACACACACACACACACACACATACACACACACAAACTCTCTCTCTCTCTATTTTTCTGTCGCCAGATAGGCTAGAATAAGAGGGAATGCCATGTCCAAAAAAAAAAAACAACAAAAAAACAAAAAACAAAAAAAAGACACACATATTTCACACACACTTCAGAGTGTGGCACCTCCGATTGTGGAAGAGTGGGCTGCGGTTGTACCGCTTGTTTACAGACACCCGACCCATAGAAAAACAGCCTCTTGGCATGCCCTCTAAACTAAATACACTTCAGCAGCAGCAGACACACAGAAAGTGTTTACTAAGCCCGCTTCGCTTTCTCTCTCCCTGCCTTGACAGGGTTTCTAGGTGGGCTGCAGGTGCTGGGCAAAATCAAAGACAAACAACAGCATAGGAATGAAAATATCACTTTCTCCTCAACGCGAATTCTTTCTATTTTCTATATTTACTTAGTCCTCGACTCTAAATAAATAAGACAAAGACAGGGAATCAGTGGAGGAACACCAATTACCTGGCGGGGACATTTTTGTTTTTTTTTTACCCTCCTCATATACAGTATCCTCTCCCCACTATCTTTCTATTATCGGTAAAAGTTTGAAGAAGCTATTGCGCGCTGCACTTTGATGCCACCTTCCATGAGAGAAGCACAAAACCAAACTTGAAAAAGCCAATTCTAACCTCAAGAGTGATGATATCAAGTTCCTTGATTGAAATAACTTTGGAAACAATCACTATTGAGCCTGGTTGATTTTTTTTTTTTTTTCCTTATTTGTCTCTCCTCATAATCTGGAGCACTGAGTGGAAAGTCATGGCTGATGTGATTTGGCTGTTATTATCGTGATAGTGAGGGCCACAGTTCTCTGGAGTAATTACAGAGTAGACGGAGGGCCTGATTGACCCAGACCACAAAAACCCATTAGATAAAGAGCGCACCCAAACAATACTCAACCACAGGGACCTAAGCTAACCACAGAACGCCTACTGTGGGGAAAATAAGAAATCGGCAGCACCGACTTTAAAAAAAAAAAAACACACGACACCAGCCCCCACTTACATGAATTACCACAGGACCACATCACCTTCTATGTCAAAATGTGCTTGTTTAAAATGTTTTTAAGCATCATTTTGGAGTGTGTTATTCACCCCATATGTCAATAATTCACTTTAAAGTCACAACACTCGTGACAGAAAATTACCTAAAATAATAATTATAATATATAATACATTAATGTATTATATGGGATTCTTTATATCCTCAATTTGCCTCTTCAATGACGTTTTGACTGAAATAAATCAATATGGCATAAAAAAATGCAACTCTTTAATCATTTCTGAGGGGATTCTTTCTTCTTACATCCACCCTTTGTTGAAAATTCTTGCAAAATATTTTTTTTAAGTCTACAGAAATAAATGACATGAACATGCAGTATATAAATCACTCAAAAATGTGATCATTTAAAAAAAAATAGAATTCATTTTATGTCAGTGTCTTTGCAGGGGTGAATTAGAGTGGTCACTGTGTTGCTGTCACATTAGGACATAAAAAAAAAAGAAATTTCACATTTGATTAAAACCAGAAAGACAATAAGAACCAAGCTGAAAACAGCATGTACACAAGGAATACACACACACAATATCACTCACTTTTTTTTTGCCAGGAAAACACCCACATATCCCATTTAAGTCGAGATTCATCTTAAAGAACCGCAGAGCAACTTAGGGGGAAAAAGACGACTTCACCAGTAATTGAGACGAGGAAGCCTGGGAGAAGCATTGATTTGAATTGTTAAGGCTTACGTCGCCTTCAAACTGTACGCGGGGTTTTTTGGTATTTCTAAATAGCTGTTTGTTACAGATGAATGTATGAAGCTTTTCTGCAATGAGAACGGCGCAGATAACAAAGCGAGTATAAAGAATGGAAAATGTCACTGAAATGAAAGTGTTGCCGCTGTTCCCCCTGTACCTACAGGTACACTCCACAGTTTTTTTGGATTCCCCCTCTGGAAAACAACAGATTCCTGTGTGATTACTGCCTTCCCAAAGCATAAACAGCTGTGTGATATCGACTGCTTAATGAAGTGACAGATTTTGATTAGAAGTTATGGTGGTAGGCAAAACATCGTTAATAGGATTACTCGAGGTCAGAAAAGTAGAAACAAGGTACATGTTCCATAGGAAAACCTGCCAATTGATTATATGATTTAAAAAAAAAAAGAGAAAATCCATTGAAAATGTCTCATTCTAGTTAGAGTATGTGAAGACTGAACTCTGCATCTTAAGACGAAACCGACTAATCAGGCTTTGTAATCTAAAAAAGAATGGGAGCTTTCAGAAGATACCTTATTGCTCAGAAAAGAAAAAAAAAAAAGAAGCTTTTTTTAAATCCTTTTGAAAGGTCTGTCTTTTGTCACATTTTTAATCTTGGGTGAAATTTTGCTTCTATTCCCGGAAGCACACAAGAGAAGTACAAAGGTACATCTTAACTTTATGCAAAGTGGCCTGCCTTTAAAAAAACTCCACACATCCCGTCAAAAGCAGCGATGGAGGTGCTGCTGTCCTGTCAAAAACACACGTTTTACCTCTGTTGACATGGATAGCAGACAGGGGGAAAAAAAAAAAAAAAAAGACTCTTCTTTACCCATCAAAATGTAATTACATATGCATGCATAACAATTCATATCAGATATGCTAATCAGTTTGGCATAATCCTCTGAGCAGCAAATTATATTTATATATTTAATTATATCAAAAATATGGATCTTTTCTTTGTGTAGAATTCCTTTATAGTATGCATATGCATGGCTATATAATATATGTCTATAAGTAAATCTAAAAAACATTCTTATAGAAATAAACTGGAAAACAACCACTTTTTCCCCCAATTTCAGCTGTTGACAATCGCAGTCTTTGTAATGTAAAAGAAAAGTTCCCCATCTACAAATACTCGGAATAATTAAAATCAAACAAACTGATATTTATATACACATTTGGATGCCCTCCAACTCTCCTCCTTGCTTTTTTTGCCCAGTGCAACGAGTGACACAAGGACAAGCGCAAATAATTGTGCTGCCTGGAAAGCTGGAAAATGTAAACAGTTCATTAGATGGGAAATGAAAGGCGTAAAAATACCCAGGGGCATAGTGTAATGAGGGACCCTGAAGTTCCTCTGCAGACGCTTTTCCCCTCCACTTTCCCAAGCTTTTTCCTTCTCGCCCTGCACACATGGCTGGTGGAATAGCATGAAGAGTAATTAACCATATTCAATTTACAATAGCATGTAGCATTACAGGCTTTTTTTTCCCTACCAGAGGAATAGCAGCTGGGTGTTTCTGAATTTAAACTTAATAATGTTTATGTTCATGTGGTCAAAACAATCTTTTCCAAATTGAGCTGCTTTGTTAATGTGGACATATATCAAAACTGCCAGCATCAAATGTTCAAAAAAACAAAGGAAAAAAAAAAAAGACTTTCTCTGACAGTTTAACATCCTTAAATATCCTGCAAAAACTGCGTCGAAAAATCAGCAATAAAACGACAGCAAATTGGGGTGAAATGTTTCTGTTCGCACAAGAAAGTGTGCTACAGTAAACTCAAAAGGTTGTCTGCATCACTTCCTTTTCCTCCCTCCTGCTGTGATATTTTCCCAGGTGATGTGGGGACCAGTGCCAGCGGGTTTCCCCCCCCCACACACAAGTGGGGGCAGAGGTGGACTGATGCGGCGTGGCGTTAAAAGGAAGCTGAGACCTTTAAGCAGGCACAAGTATCACAACAGCATCTTAAATAATGCATCTCTGCTTGGCAGGGGTTTAACACACACACACACACACACACGCACGCAAGCCTGCACAAAAGAAAACACACACACACAAATTATTGTCTTCTTCTCTCCTTCAACACAAACAAATTGGGAGAGGTTGTTCAATTAAGTAAGTGCTCTTTTTTTTGAATGCATTTGATATTTTATCAGACAAAGGCAAACAGCTACAGTTGGGATTGTCACAGGAGGGTGTCATTTGTGCCTTTGTTTTATTGTGGTCTTTGGTGCCACCGACTCCTCCACTTCTGTCTGTCGTGCGTTTCCTGAGTGCAGGCGGCTACTATATGTACGACCGAGGCTCTTTTTTTTTTTGCGATCCGGGTGGAAAACCTCCTCTAGAGAACGTACGCGAGCGACATATGTGAGCGGCAGCCCGGTGTGTGTTCTCTCCCCTAATAGAAGTGCGGCAATGGTAGAGAAGCTGGAGCCTTAGATAACAGCATGGGGCCTCTCATTAGCTCACGGGTTGGCGCTTTGGTGGCTTTCGTGCGCGCACACGCGCGCCATTGTGTTTCTCGACTTCCATGAAAATAATAATAAAAAAACCTGAAGGAGTCGCGCCGAAGCTGCTGTCAAAAAAAAAAAAAAACACACAAATAAAAAATAAAAATGCAAGGTAATGAATGAGTCTGCAACATATCTAAACAGGTATGAGGTGAGGAGTTTTTTTTTTTTGTGTCTCAGCTTCAAAAACATCACTTGAAAGGTCAGAGACGACTTGCATTGTGCCAAGCTTGGCATGAAGAGCCTTCGCCGGTTTAATACAATAAAAAATGTAAATGATCACTCTTATTTTAATATATCACTTAGTCTATCGAAGATTTTAATATTAGACCACGAGTAAACAGGATTTATTTTTTTTAACCTCTGGGGGGGGGAATACCGAGCTGTTTGCCTGGTGCACACTATTCTTATAGAAGCCTTTCATGCTTGTACCTCTGTGATACCGGTGGTGTATTTCCCTGTCAAAGTCATTTCTATTGCTAAGTACAGCCGAGATCAGTCAATAAGCCTAACGACTGTACCCACAAAGGCCGTGAGACAGCAAGAGAAGAGAAGAAGAGGAGGGGGGGAAAGGATTGCAAGTGAACTCCAAACAAAAGAGCAAATTCGAGGAGGGCTTTGATTGAAGAAGTGCCATATACTTTTTGAAGGCCGAGGGATCATCTCTCAATGGTTATTTCTTTAAGGCATGAGGGCCCGATTAAACCCCATATTAAAATATGGAGGCGCTTCTAATGAAAAATCAAAGGCCCCGTTTCCCCTCCCGCCCGCCCCCCCCCCTCCACACCCCCGGCCCTTCCATCTCTCCTTTTCTCTTCTTCTGTCAGGTCGCTCTCACCCTGCCCGTGGTAGGAGACGGGAAGAAAGTACGAAAAGAGAGAAAGAAGAAGAGGGCGAGAGAGGAGAGGGGGAAAGAGAGAAAACGGGGAGGGTTATAGAGATGAGGGACCTAGGTGCTGGTGGTTGCAAAACAGACACAGACAGCGTTTGGTTGGAGGAGTAAAATCAATAGAGCAGAGCCGTCGGGGAGGCGGGCAGCCGGGGCAAGGGGAGAGAGGAGAGGGGGAACCGGCGCAGGGGCCCGGGCCTCGATCACAACGCTGGCTTCTGGCGTGCAGTGGGGAATAAAGTGGGCCTCCCCGGGTCAGCACCAGAGAAAAAGGTGAGATTAGAGGAAAGTGGAGGAGGGATTTTTTCACAGAGTTGCAGGTGGGAGGGGTGGGAGAGAGGTGTATGTTGGGAGGATGACGAGGGGAGGGGGGGGGGGGGGTGTTAGGATATGTGCAATGTGGGATACCTGGCAAGCCAGGGACCAACCGGCCCATTAGCCTGTGGCTACCTACATATGGTTCACTGAACCCTCTGCTGAGAAGAGCTCCTCTCCTATCAGTCTTTTCCATCTTTTTTAAAGAAAGAAATACCTTCACTTTTAACCCTTTCTCCGCTTTGGAAAAGAGGCTCACTCCTGACCTCGATTTATGATTCATTTTTTGTTTGATGTCTATTCTTGGAGTGTTATCTAAAATTGAAAAACGTAATAAAAAAAAAAAAAAGAGAGAAAAAAAACCTAGACACAAAGGGAAAGAGTCGGGCCTGCTGAGCGCGTGCGTGTACGCGTCCGTCAGTGGACACGCACGCAGAAGACTATCTCCTTCAGTGCCTTGCCTTTTCTTGTAATGTGACCATTGTTGGCGCTGAATGGCTAGCTCATTAGCATAAGAATACAGCAGCACACATAGGGACTTAGCCAGATCATTATCTCTATATATTTATGTATACTTTGTTATTTCACTAGCCGGAACACATTCAAATGCTGATGAGGCCAGTAAGGCCCCCTTCCCAAAGCCCTTCCAACATGTGCCCTCCTGAACTTCCCAATACACTTACCAGTTTCCAGGGAGTCCGCAGCTTTTGTACTGGAATTCACAACAGTTGTTCAAAATTTTTTGGAGAAATGAGGGGCTGCAGAGTTTCTTACACTACTTTTAAGAGATTACTCGATTTTTGAAATACAAAAGGATGCAGAACATGTTCCATTCAACTAAAAAGAAAAGAAAAAAGCAAGAGAATATATAAAAGTTCACCACTGCAATGTAAGCCGTAAACAAAAATTATTTAATTAGCAATTTGATGATTTGATTGTGTTTTTTTTTAATAGGCAACACACTTGTTTCTACCGGGTATTCTTGGTTATGCGTTTCTGAATAAAAATGTACAAAGACGAAAAAGATACATATACAAAAAGCCTGACAATGCAGAACAAACAAGTGCTCTACGGTGATGAGGGGAACAAAACTAAAGAGTTTAGTCTCACTGCAGGAGTAGGCTGATGCTCTAATGGTGGCCAACCTCTGGGGATAATTGAAGGAAAAAAAAAAAACTTAATTCATCTTCCACAATGTAATTCTGATCAAGGCCACAGCCAGCTTCCACTGCAGGCTTCAAAAAAAAAAAAACACCAGAGAAAAGGAGAAATTGTTGGTCGCTGAGAGCAAAAAAACACTTTCCCTTTCTTTCTGGCATGCTCCCTCATTAGAAACACTTAGGATGAGAGGAAGAAACTAAGTTTAATTGTGTGTCTGTGCGTGTGCGGGGTGCGAGGAGGGGTTAAAAACATGTGTAAACACAAAGCTTTAACTACCAGCAAACGCCAGGCAAGGATGCAATGTAAAGAGTTCTTCCTCACTCTCGCCTTCTCGAAGGCTTTTCTTATTAAAAAGCAAATGCCACTGCCTAAAATACAGAGGGAAAAAACACAGAGCCAACGATTCATAATATATTTCATAAATACTTCATGAATCCCCTTCACCATGCTTAAGCCAGTCTGGCAAGAAAAAAAAAAAAAAAAAGAAAACATTGTCACCTATTCTAGTACCCGCTTGTCAGCACATCACTGGGGACTGGGTGTCACATGTCACTTCTGGTTTACACTTCTGCATGGGACAGGCTCAGTGCATGGAAATCGTGGGGTAGGACAGAAAGAAGAACAGAAGGAAAAGTGAAGGGGAGGTGGGAAAGGGGAGTAAAGGGAGCGAGGAGGAGGGAGGAGGGAGGAGGAAGGGGATATTATCATATCATCGCCCCGTGTCTTTATATTTTTCTCCCTTATTATCTTTGGCCCCCGCTCACTCCAGTCACTCAATCACACAAGCCCCGAGGACAGTGAGGGGACCTGGGAGGGCCTTGGCTTCGCGGCAGACTCAGCCAGACAAGCGTCTGAAAGCTATACTGATCGCTGTCAGTGTGTGTGGAAGTGCGGCGACTTTGGAGGGGCCAGGAGAGATAAGCGGGAGAGGAAACGATCATGCGGAAGGATAACGGCCGAATTTGCACACTGCCAAACAAAACCTACGCTCCAGGCGTAATGCAGATCCCCCCCCTCCGCCCCTCCATCCGTACAAACAAGTGTTAACATAAAAAGAGATAGAAGGGGAGTGGGGGGGGAGTGATGCTCACAAATTATAGTTTATGCGATTTGTGCAAGTCGAGAACCGTTAATGACTGCGAAGCGAAAGTATTCCCACTTCGTCTGGAATCTCTCTGCCTTCACGAATTACAAAATTGTTAGAAGACATTTCTTTGTAAGGATTTCCCCCCCCCACACACACTTTTGTGTAACTTTAATATCAGGTCTGGTCAAAATGGAAAAACATCCATCTTACTTTTGGTCCTCCTCGAGTTGAGGATCTCAAAAGTGATGAGTAATTCAATTATTTATGGTTATTGATGGGAAGAGTTGAATACTGTTTTGGATACAGCTGCAACAATCAGTCGATTATAATAGGTTAGATGAGCAACAGGAAATTAAATTGCCAACTGTTTATCGTTTTTCAGACATTTTTTAATGACAAAATTAGTTCCCGCTTCTAAGATGTGAATATTTGTTTTTCTTTAGCCCACTATGATAGTAAACTGAATAGCTTTCAATTGTTTACTGACACTCAGGACAAAACCAAGACTTTTCTGATATTTTATAGATCAAACAATTATTTTGTTAATTGACAATAATCAAGAGAAATATAGAAAATAATGCTTATTTTATCCCCTAGTGGTAGAATTGCTGTCATAGTCTTCAAGCCATTTAAGTCATACCTTGCCAAAATTGCATTTTCAACTTCAATAAAAAAATCCATTTGATATCATAATAACTTATTAATGACTATTCAAAGTGAAGTTATGGTTGATTCCATACAAAATAACAGATTCAATATCTGCTGTAATTTATACATAACCCGTTACATATATTGCCAAAAAAGGTAAGAATCAACAAACTACTGCATATTGTGCTATTCTGATTTCTCGCATCTTGCTTTGATAGAAAAACGAATATTCTGGGACAACGCATCCTTTTGTCCTTCAACCCGTATTTGACCCACTGTTGCCATTCAACCATCAAACCCCACGAAAACATGGTTTGAGTTTTGAGCGACAAAAGGCTAATCCGCAAATGAATCCCATCTTTCGTGTCCATAAAGAGGACATGGAAAAAGCCTCCGACGCCACAAATCCACAAAGGGCTCGAGGAAGACGTACTGCGCACAACAACTTCCGAATGAAAGACGCGATTCATAAGCAGAAGAAGAAGATCTGTTTGTTTACATCTTAAATCTGCACCCCAGCTTAAGAGGAAATATAGGGGGGGAAATCCCCATCAATTGAGGGAGTCCTTTTATGGCTGCCTATGAGTGATTAGACTTTGGTGTCAGTGATGGGTGGTTAAGTAACACACCATGAAAAGAGTCAATCTGCTTTTACTCCTCAGCCTTCAAGAACAACCAGAAACCCAAGGCAACCTAAGGCGATTTAAAGTGTCCGACATCCAACTAATGTTGTTCTGTCATGTTGTGCGTTTGCAGGAGTCACCATAATGAGGACAGGGGCCAAAAAAACAAGAACTCCTCCAGATGGATTACAACAACGCACGTTTATAAGCACGTGCTAGCGTGGCAACTACAGTCAGCGGTCCATAAATCTCCCCTCAAAACTTCAATCTCAACAGAATTATCAGCGTCTATTTCTAGAAATGATTTTGTCAGAGCTTCTTAACTTTCGGATAAATTACTTTGCAAAACTCTTCTTCCCCTTTTTAGTTAATTGTGCCAAAGTAAATATGCTTTTTGGCCGCTCTCTGCTAAAGTTGAATAGTCTCCACACAACCTTGACATGTCCATGACTATTAATTAAAAAAGTAAACATAACTGAGGAACAGCCTCTTATTTAGCGGTTTGGTTGATTAGGTTTGGGGGTAGTTGAAATACATTCGAAGCTTAAAAGCTGCTCAAATGCTAATTCAGAGCATAAAGTTTATACATTGATTTTTTATAAAAAAAAATAAAAATCTACCAGAAACCAGAAAGCTTGGTTTCCACTTCTGGAAAATTCTCTGAAATGCAGCTTGAGCCGTGTGTGCAGTTAAGAGTTATTCATTAGTTCTTCAACGACAACTTAATTTAATCTGATAATAGAAGACTAAATAAAAAGTGTAGCCATCACCTTGGCCTTAGCTGAGGTATGGTCACATTTGATACAAATCGGTTTTGATCACTGACTGACATCATTTGTATTCCCACATTTCAATCAAATCATCTTCAGGGTCCTTGACGAACTCGTACACTGAAAATTACCGCAAATTAACATTAGCTTTTTATTGAGGCAAAATTGCTGTTGATCTAATGAAATTAATCCTCGAGAAAAGTCTGAAAAAATTAAAGTGTCTCTTGTGCCGTCTACAAAACAGCCTTGACCATTACTGGGACCTGTTTCCACTCAGCGACAGGAAGATAAAGAAGTATTCAACAGGAAACTTGATATTTAATAACTACCGATTAACCTTTTCTGGAGTGCCTCTGTCATTAAAGGGCTGGATTTGTTTTACGGCTATTGAAAAGACAAAGACTTTAACAAACATGAATTGTAAAACCTCCTACAAACTTAATAAAGTTGTAACCAAGACCGGTATGAGGCACATTTTATTAAAAGGGAGCTTTTACCGCAAGGACATTTCCAGTAACATTATTTTCATTTTTTTTTTATTACAAAGCCTAAAGAGGAGGTCAGACAGAGTAATAAGTGGAATGATTTATCATAACAAGTCCATGTGAAAGGCACAGTAAACGGTAAATGGGCCCAATATTGTCCTTGTCATGTACCTTAAGTAGAAGACAATTCTTAGAGCAATACCACCATCTGCTGCAAAAAGAGAGCAACGACCACCCCGGCGACTGTAGGAGTCATGCTGGTGCGAGAAAAAAAAAGTAAATGCAACAAAGATCTGTGACATTTACAAACAAGACAGAGTTTTAATTAAAATACAGAAATACTAATGAAAGTTTTAGTTATTATTTAAGACATAGGGGTCTAAGCATTCTAATAATGCGAAGTAATAACAGTGAACTTAGAGATGCACCTTTTTCAAGTTGGGACCAATATTGGATTGTGAAAATTCTACTGATGTCTCAAACAAGCTGGCAAGTTGGACACAGTTGAATAATGACATTTAAAATCAGGTCAGACACACTTTAACAATGTTAACTGTAAGTTCACCGAAAGCTGCGTGAGACTAAAAATATTCCCTTTTTTTTTTTTAACTTGACATATTCGAGTACAGACATAACAATGCAACAACCTTGGAAAAGAGCACGAAAAAAGGAAACCGGCTTTGATATTCAAAATACGCGCTGACAACGGAGAAGACGCCACCAACCAAGAGTTTCCAGTACTGACAAAAAAAAAAAATCACCTCGACATCTCTGAGCCACCGCCGCTTCGTGACATCTTACGGCTGACATCTCATCACGCCCGTGTCAAAGGCATCAGACGTTTACAATTAGCACGCTACATAATTTGGGACGCGAAAAAAAAAAAAAAAAAAAATGGGATTGTGTTTTCCAAGACAAAGCGGACATCTGTGGACCCCCGCCTTCCCCTCTGGGACGGACTAAATGTGGCCCCTTTGAAGGCGGCGGCTCTGTTTAGCCGATAGATTTCATTAAATTAAGCTTATGTTCGGCCTCTCTCTCTTTTTTTTTTTGGCTTGATCAAAGACACTTTTAAGAGCCACGCCATTCTGCTTCCCCCTGACTTGAACACTCCCATCAAATAGGATTTTCATTTAATTTTTTTGCCCCCGCTCGGACTTTTCTCAGTCAGGATGGCATCCCCTTTTGGCTTCTGCGGCGCCCGTTTGTCGCGGGCCGGCACCTTTAAGACCCCACTGTCCCCTTCTATTACCGCAATGAAGCCGTCAGCCAAAAACAACAAAGCCGCAGCTCACATATACACCTTCGGGATGCCCGTTTGATAAGTTGTCTCCTCGGATGAAATGGCTGCGTTACCGGGGTCGACCAGGGGCCCTGTCTGGAAAGGAGCGAGGAATGAGGTCTCAAGCTGGCACACCGGTGGTAGGAAGACTTCAAACCACGAGTGGATGGGGAGGATGAGAGAGCAGGTTAAGGGGGGAGACACCCGTGGGAGGCCTGTAGCGGTAGGGGGCAGGGTGGGGTAGTGAGGGAGTGGAAAGGCCTTGATATCCGCAGAAAGCACAACAAAGCTGGGGCTTTTTACATTAAAAAGAAAAGGAGATTGCCTTTTTTTTTCTTCCCCACTAGACACCTTTTCGAGCCGAGTGTCATGTCCTCCGTAGGCCTGCAGGAAGTGAGAAGCTGAGCTCGGATCGAGTGTTCGGCACATCTGAGGAGGCTGAAGTTCTTGACTTCTGAATCAGTTTACGGGGAAACCAGATATATTAGATGTTGCTGTGTGAGGTGGGCGATGCTGGTTTTAGATGTATACTCATCAGACTAGGCCACACAGGAGCTGTAGAAGTGAAAATGACTCTAACTGGAGAGTCAAAGTTAGAGGCAGGTCAGTGTTTTTTTATTCCTTATCCACTAGGACTATCCTACATGCATTTCAGGCTTATGGATCATCACACATGATACGGAAGTATCGTGATACTTCCTCCCAGGTTATTGATACATCAACACCAAATACAGGGTTCCTACTAGTTTTGTATTAAATCTGTATTACATCCATATAAACTTTTTTTTTTTTTTACTAAAAACCTGTAGTATTTAGGGCATTGTGAATATGATGTACTACAGCAAACAGTAGGAGTTATTTTGTTTATCTGAGGTGAACCTTTTTCATCAATCAATACTGAAACATGCAACTTGCAGACGGTCCCTAACACGGACCACAGCGAATGACGGTAGATTGGCGACGTGGAGACGCTGATTTCTTGTAAAAGGTGAAGTTGACAGTAATATTATAGTATGATAATGTTGCTGTATACTACAGTGTTGGTTTATGCGGCCACTGCCTTGGTCTCCGATTAAAAGGACAAATAAAACCAAACGTCAAACCAATATCCAATAACCAGCCAACTTCAACACAGTTTGATTCATTAGGTGAATTATCTCAGCTCATGCTCCCATAGCAACCACCCTGACGACATACTAGGATTCTAGTATCTATTGTCTTGCAATATACTGAATATCGCAGAGTCGCAATATTGTAATAGCATCATTATCGTGGGCCAAGTACCATATCATGAGTTTATCTGTGACTCCCGCCAGTCCTATTCTGTTTACCTTCTGCACATACAGGACAACATGATTTACTTTCATAAAGTGGATGTAGGACTGATAACTGTTAGCTTTTCTCACTCATGCCCCTAAGACAGGCATACAAATGCAAGTAATGAAAATTAGCGGCGATATCCACCACAGCAGGTGTTAACCGCGTGATGATTGAGCACGGTAAGTGTGTGGAGAAGAAAAGTTAAAGATTAATCGCCTGCCAATTAAATGCCCGTGGCGAGGAAAGCAAACTGTCTTGGCACGGAGATCTCCTCTGTGATCTCAGTTTGCACATCTCTGTGGTGCACTCACTGATCACTAGCACAAGATATCTCCATCCTAATGGCTTGTTTATGCTTGTTTTAGTAGTTTGTTCTGCACTTGGAATAGTGAGGGCTTGGAGGAAAATGTTGTTTTTTTTCCCCAAATCTAATTCAATAGATAAAAAGACACCTTGCGGTGAATGATATCAGATATTACACAAATGCTTGAGATAATACAGAAAGAGGTTGAAATTTAAGGAGGTTTTAATTCAGAATTCTTTTGATTATCAGCGGTAGGAAGGAGCACACACAAAGAAAATGATGATGAATGATGGATTTCTGTTTAAACACTGAGGCCAAAGGACTATTTTTCAGGTTTCCTGCTCGAAATGACCACAATAAATATGGAATATCTCTACAACCAGAAGAGTTATGCCCTCAAACGTGGTATCAAAAGAAAACTACAACATTTGTGGTGACTATAGAAGTCACCACAAATGTTAGCATCCCATAGTATGAAAGGTCACATCACATCGCTGTGATAAAATCTTGTAGATCGTGCTACACTGCAAAAAAATGTACTTTTAACAAGTGAAAATATCTTGTACTTAGTACAATTAGTCCAATATAAAGTCTTCCATTAGCAGATAATTTAGCTTATTTCAAGTCTTCTTGATTTAGGTCTTCTCCTTCTTCTTCTTTATCCTGATTTATGCCAATTTGGACAAAACAATACTAATCATTTCATTTAAAAGAGATTAAGTTGGCGAAAATCAAGAAAAAAAAATAGAAAAAGCTAAATTAATTCATGTTACCGTGACAGAGCAAGTGAAGCTAAAAGATTGCAAAGGAAATCTAAAATTGTGATTTACTACAGATAAAAATACTTTTAGCTTTGTAGCTGAGGTTTTCTCATGTGATTTGATACCTGTGCTTCACCCCAACCAACACATTCAACTCAATCTATGAGGCTGCCTCGGATTTTAACAGGTTAACTTTGTAAAAAAAAACACAAAAGAATTGAACACTTAACATTCGGACTATGATGTCTTTACTTAATGATCAGTTTTGCAATGATTAACCATCATTTTCTTGAATACTGTCCTTCCAAGCTTCAGCTACCCAACAATAAATCATTAAAAGCGAAGAAAAGTTCACATTTGGTGGAAAAGCTCCAACTTGAATTCATTTCAAGGTTTTGCGAAAGCTCTGGTGGTTACTTAACTCAATAGTTTATAACAAGCTCCAGATAGAAAAAACACATCAGAATCACATGAACGACAAGGTTAAATGTGGCAACTATCTCAGGTCGGCAGCCTTTTGAGGGATTGGTGAATTAATTTAAAAGTTCTTAAATGTCAAATTTTGTATTAATTTTTAAAAAGTTGTGGGTTTATTTCACTTGGCTGGTGGTTTGTGGAAGGACTCGTCTACTCTTGAGCTCAAGGTCAGGAGGATTTACACTATGGGTTAATTACTGTGTTGTGCGCACCAGCACAACAAAACTGACAACAGAAAACAATAACAGGCAACAGAAGAAAAAAAAAATCATTAAACATACATATTTTTGCACTAAAAAGATTGGAGTACAAACTGTAATTTATAAATCTTTTTGCAACTTATGATAAAAAGAAATATCTTATTTTAATTAATAGAAAAAAGCCTTAAGTAATTGATTTGTATTGGATAATCGCCAATAATATTAAATATTGGTAGCGGACAATAAATACTAAACGCAAGTGACCCAATAGACTGGGCTTCTCATTAGGCTTTGATAGAGGCTAGAGAGCAAGTCAAGAGATGCAGTGATTTATGAATTACTAAACAAGGCCAGATCAAGCAGCAACACACACACACACACACACACACACACACACAGTTCTCTATAGGCATTGCTTGCAAGTTCAAATACATACTCTGAATTAACCTCGATGGATGCACCACTGAGCTTTAGTGTAGAACTGTGCAAGTATGTAGGCGCACGTATGTGTGTGTGTGTGTGTGTGTGTGTGTGTGTGTGTGTGTGTGTGTGTGTGTGTGTGTGAGAGAGAGAGAGAGTTTGGTTGAGAGGGCAGACAATAGGTGTGCATATACACCACAAAGGAAATGATTGTGGCAACTTTTAACGGTGTCATATGAAGTATGTTTGTGTTTGGAAATCACACTTTTTTCCCCAGGATGCGCTAAATGTAAAATGTTTCTTAATACTGCATTAACACAAAATTAAAAGGATGCGTTTAAGTACTTACAAAGTCTTTCTCGAGCTTCTCCATCTCCTGCTTGTAGCTCTTCAGTCGGCTGTTGTACATGGCTCTGCTCTGGATGGGGATCTCCCGCACCTCCAGGTCCATCTGCTCCAGCTAAAACCCGCAGTTAATACACTTTACTCAACAAAAAACATTTAGAAACAGACTAACCGGCTCCGGTTTTACTCTACTCCATATTATAATCACAATCTTACACAATGTACACTTTTAATCAGAATTCTTGAACAGGCTTTCCTGTTTTCTAATGATCCCCTTCTACTTGCGACGCTCAAGATAGAAACAAGACAGACAACTCTGAAGATGTGAAACTTTCGTAGATGAGCAACTTCTATGGCATTAACTTTAATACGTTCCAATGTTGATTGTAAAAAGGAAAAAAAAAAAAGAAGGGAAACGCATCCTGCTCACATCACTCAGCTGTGATACAGGTTATGACAGAGGAAGGCTGTTCTGGAGATAAATACACAATCAAATATGAGGGGGGCCCTTCATTGCAGCGACAATGTCACTGCGAATGAAGCGAAAGTGCGTTTGACGCGTGGCTAGACAGGTCTCTCTGTGGCGGATTTGGAAGGAAACTAATCACTGACATAACAAGACAAGCGCAACAACAATTTGTCTCCGTCAGGTGACTCTGCTCGTATTTAAACAGCAACATGAAGACTCCCACCTCAAGATAATGGCTTGAAATGTGTCAGAGGGGTGTCACTTTAAAGCAGATTACTGGAAAGTAATCATGTGAGGAGGAGGAAGCCTCCTTTTTCCGCCACGTGAAGCCTGGCGTAGTGTCTGCATGTCATGTCACCACCAGGATAATACAGGTGCTGTTGTCTGGTGCCAGCGGAAAAAAAAAAAAAAAAAAAATCGCCTCCCCCTCCCCTCTTTCACACAAATTCATTATTTAGGAAATGGGAAGAGGAGAAAATTACTGATCAAAGACGTACCAACTCTCTGACTTCTTCAAGCTGTTTGTCGACATTTAGAACCAGCTGTGTCTTCTCCTCTGCAAGGGAAGAAAAACAGAAACATATTGATCAGCCGACAAGAGGAACAGTGCTTCATGACAACGAGCTAACTCCCCCGCAACGGGGGGAAGGAGAGGAGGAGTGTGTGTGTGTGTGGGGGGGGGGAAGAAAGAGGCTGGGAGAAAACAACACACGAGGACACATTTGAAGATATATTTACACATTCTCTCCACGCGACGAGCCAACATTTGATGTCTCTTAGTTATTGGCGTCTACGAGGCCTTTGTTGGGTTTGTGTTGAGGAGCGGTGAGACACCTCGTGCCAACTCAAAGGGAAAGGAGGTGTCAGCTTTACTCACTTGCCAAAAGTACGAGTCCTTACCTCGGAATGAGTAACGCGCTGTTCCGCGCCTCACCCTGTGGCTGCTCTTCCACATTACCCATTGAAACTCATTAGGACTTGCGAGAGTTCCAAAGAAACATGTACGAGAGAGAGTGTGTGTGTGTGTGTGTGTGTGTGTGTCCAACCCTGTGTTAAACTACATTCTATTGTTATTTTAAGGCAGCGATATTACCACTTTAGCTTCTGCTGAGATTAATCCGGCCTTTGTTATGATAGGAGCTATTTGCCAGTGCAGTGAAGCTTGGCTACCTAATTTGTTGATTATTTTCTCAGTTACCTGAATCATTAGGTCAGAAAATTGGTGACAAATATCAATCTTTTTTTTTTTCTTTCCAAAAAAGCAAGATGCAGTCTAAAACGTATCGCTGTATCCCAACCAACAGTCCACGACCCAAAAATATTCAGTTTACTATCATACAGGTCTAAAGAAATCTGGCAAATCTGAAAAAGGCTGCAACTAATTATTTTAATCATCATTTAGTCTGCGCATTATTCCCTTGATTAGCTGTTTGGGTCATTAAATGTCCTCAAATACATAAGAAATGTGGTGACCTGGCATAAAATTCCAACATATCTTTACTCTTTTTCAACCACAGCAGATATATTATTAACTAAATCAATTAAAACACCTGCTTTAATGATCACAGCCTGTAAAGTGATACTAAATAGTGAGAAAAAACATGAAACTTTTACTGGTTTACTGTCAAATGCTAGATTTTTCTTGCTTTTTTTTGGATGTCAAGTTGAAATGGGTTAACATGAGACTGCGTTCATCATTATTTTCACATTTTATGAGATGATTAACCAATTGATTAAGAAAAATCGGGATATTTAAAAATAGACATATGGTTACTTGTAGCCATACTACAGATATAGTTTTTTCAGTTTTCAGTTTCAACTTAAAATGAATTAGCGTTAACATTTTAATACCCATAATGCACTGGTAGAGTGACACCAATGTAACATGTAATAATAGAGTGGTTCTCTAGTAAAGATAAATAATACTTTAGCAATAGATGTGCTGAGCATCTTTTTAGAGTATACGCTCAAAAGAGATTTAAACAAAAAAAAAATGTAGCCTGATAGGGGAGAACGTCTCATATCCTCTATCCAGTCATTCGAAAAATCGTAACCATGATTAATTCTATTTTAAATGAATTTGATTTTAAATATATCCTATATATATCAGTAAGTAAGTAAGAACCGCAAGAAATTATGTTCAATTCCTATACATCATAAATAATTAACGGCCTTTTAAATAATTGAAAACACAAAGTCAACAAAACTTGAAGTTCAAATCACAATCTGTTGTGGGATTGCAAAGGTCTTCATTTCCCAGGCACCATGGGCCAACATTACTTTTTGCCAGTCCTCTAATTCATTTTTAAAACCCGTGTCCAGCCTCACAACCTACACAGTAAACAGCCAGAGGCGATTCACTGAAAGGTGAGACGCTGCTTTCTTGCTCAAACTCGGGCCTGTGCTGGAGAGCTGTGAAATATGTATGGATATTTACCGAGACTACAGCCTACTGACAGGCAGACGAGGAGTTTTGCGAGCAGAGGTGAGGCAAATAAAGAAGAAGTAGGGTTGTTGTTGTTTTTAAATGGTCCATATTGGAGTTGCGGTGATTGACGAGCTTTCATGAAACGAGGTGTAACAATTCATCTATTCTTATTCAAATATTTCTTGAACCTTAGGTTTTTGACGGGGGATGGTAACAAATAAATATATAAACACGCATTCATTTGACTGTTTGCTTGAATGAAGACAGTCAAGGACGTTTTTTCGCACGCCCCGGCCATTATCTGCAATTGTGCACATGTGAAATAGAGAGATACAACAGCAACGACAAAAGCCCTTTGTCTGGAAGTATATTAATGCATTAAATGGAGGACTGTCAGACCACAGGCAAAAAAAAAAATAATCAGCCACTTCAGGAAGAAGAGCCAAGGGGGACAAGAAACACCTTAATGAGAAGTGAAATTCAACTGGATACTATTCTGTTGGTGCCAGGAAACATTGAACATCTACTTGTAGTTGTAATGGGGTTCCTGGCTTTGTGCATATATTCATGCGGGCTTCCTCTGACACAGTCAACAGATGGTGAGATTAAGCAGTTTGGAATTACTCTGTGGAAAAAGGCTCCCAGGAACCTTCAAAGATGCCAATTCCAAACCAGGAAAATTCTGTTTTTTTGTGAGAGGCAGATCATGTGAAAAACTAATGGGCGAGTGTGAGCCCAGAGTAGGAGATACATGTCCCAAGTAAAGAGCTTGGGAGAAGTTATTCGTGGTCAAAACTAAAAAAATTATAGGTTTTAACTGTGAGCAGAAGTCGGTGAGTAATCAGAGGCGCCCTCTTTTGTAAGGATGCATTTCAAACAGAATTTATTTCAATATTAACCAGCAATAATTCATATAAATGCTTCTCTGCTCCACTACATAAAATAAAGTATGTGTAAAAATATGCAACATATTTTACACTGAAAAAAGTCGGTTGCTTTTTAAACTGCATGCATAATTAAGATATGTTTTTATTTTGACATAATTAAATAAATATTAATTGTTGACTAATTTCCTATAACCAGACCAAAGCTGGATATTTTTGCAGCCGATATTGAAATTTGGGATCAATTGTTATTGGGTCAGTGACAAATAATGTTTAGCAAGATGAGAAAGTCCAAAAAAAAAAATTCTAAATTTTAAGAAGCATTCATCAGGTCTCTCTAAATGTACACTGTGTGTTTCATGTTGGTTTCTTGTTATTTAAAAGTCCAGTTGTATAATTTTTTGTTAGAAAAATCATGGTTTTGTGTCATATTTTGTGTAAATGTCATATTTTTAAATGTTTTTAAGAGAGTTTAACTATCCATGTTTTTAGGGTAGGTCCACATGGCAGTTTTGTTACTGACCCTATTTTGTAAAATATACATACATAGAAAACCTTTATACAAATCTTTGTTTTTTATCATTTTACAACTGAAAAATCATTCTCTCTGAGTGACAAACTAATGGAGACGCTGTTTCTAAAATAACCTAGTTTAATATTTCTGTATTGTAATTTCTTGTCACTAAGGGACTGATATATCCAACTAAATTAATATATCTGCAGTATAATAACATCGGCCCGGACAATTTATCGGTGTTGCTCTACTGTGAATAGTAGAGTCTTGTCAAATGTGGTAGTGTGCATTGCAAAAACAGCGTTTGATCTGTGTAAATAAGGACAAGTCTTCACACCGACAAGAACAAACAGGCTACTGTGCACAAATGAGTGATACTGGTGTAATGATGGCGCAATGATGAAGTGTTGTTTTGACAGCCATATAGACGTAGCAGGAAAAAAAAACGGGTTTGAATGAGAGAACATACTGTGTGATAATAAATGTGCCATGACAGCATGCTGAATAATCAGCATTAGCACCTAATCAAAAATAAACGGGAATAACAGGAACAACATTTTGACAAGAATCAAGGTAAGATGGGCGCATTCGCTACTTGAACATATCACCTGAGGAGTTTAGTTATCATGCGTCATCTGTAGCACAGCCACATTTCTGCCCACTCAAGAAGATAGATGTGTTTTTCTGTTATTACAATGCAGTAGGATATTGTATGAAAAACAGAGGGGTACTTTCTAAGCCCTAAAGCCTTTTTTTGTGCTGTGACAGATTGAAGCTTGAGCCACTTCACTACCATTTTGTGTACCAAAGCACCTCATGGGTTCTATTCCATCCTCTCTCCCCTGTGTTAACTCCATGTGCTGCTCATTGATGTATTCAGGCAGATTGTTTTGTCTATTTGCTATTCAGGATTCAACAACCTTCCTCCTATCGCAGGTTCCATTTAGATTGACAATCTGTTTCACTGTTTTTGCACTGCATTAGGACGTATTGAAAAGAAATATGACACATTTTAAGGAGCGTTATCAGTGAGTGGTTACCGTCCAACATAATGGTTAATGGGGTTTTTGATGACAAATTATGAACTGCGTCCAGTCATCCATGCCAACAAAGATCTAAGCCTCAGACATGAACCGTTTAGTGTGGTATGAAATGTGACCTCATCTTGTTTTTAGCACTGACTGCATCAATACCTCTTAGTAATGTCCTTAGTAATTCTAGTAAGGATTAAATGTAGTCATGTCTGAGAATTTACCACCCCTGTTGACAATAAAGATCAAAGATTAAAGATTAAAAAAAAATAATAATAATGAAATTCTGTCTGTGAGTCACCTGAACAGCTAAAGAAAAATAATTCATATATGTGAACATGCCACATTGCGAAGTAACATGCTCTGGATATAATAGCATGTGACTGCAGACACATTAAACTTGTTGCATGAATGTAATCTATATGGAAACTACAAGATGAAAACAAATCCTTTAAAAATCCAATAAAACTAATTATTTATATGGAACAAAAATATTGACTAAACAGATACTCTTTAAACATTTGAATGTTAATTGTGGTGACAGTTTAATAATTAATATAATCTCAGAGTTTTGTCAGTTTGGTAGATGATAAGATAAAGATAAAACTGCCTTATTATTATCCTGGTGACTCATGTCACTGGGATGATAATAAAGGTTTATAAGTGTTTATCATCAAAACTCCACCGGTTTTTAAGTTATCATTAAAAGTGACAATCTATTTATCCTCTATAACATCCAATAACAGAGTCTATAGCTTTGAAAATCAAAGGTATCTCACCATAACGTTAGCTAACATCATCTTAGAAATCTTCACACTGGTCAGACAAAAACACACTAAAGCTGTATTTCACTATTAAGGCTTCACCAGGGAATTATATGACACATTACTAATAAAATGACACAACAAGTCCCCTTAGCTCCCGTTAGCTAGCCTTCCCGGTAGCTAATAACAACGTTAAATTTAACGTTAATTGTCTTACCTCCACTTAATTTGGGGATTTTTCCGATTTTGTTTGTTATTTCTGCTGTTATGGTTCCAAAGTCCTGCTCGTATGCCTCAAAGTCAGAAGACATTGTGAAGTTTAAAACAGGTGTCTCTCTGCTTGACAAGTTAGCTCTGGAATAATAAAAACAAGGCTAGAATGGAGCCTCTTCCTTGAGTCACAGTGAAATGTGTCCGGCAAGGAACCGGACTTCGTGTTTCTTCTCCCGACCACTGAAATCGCTTCAGCCAGTAAGTGAATACAAAATATCAGTTAATTTGTTTTTTTGCCAAGTTTTCAGCACGTAAATATTTTAACAAGTTTATCGGGGGGTTGAGTAACAAATGGTTTAGTTTAAAGGTGCCCACGGGGTGGGGTTGAGTTCATGATGAGAAAGGTTCCTCTCCATCCACACAAGAAATTAAAGAGAAAAACCAAGGAAGTGAGCAGGTTGGTAATATAAAGTGACAGCCTATTTACTTTCTTTATAAAATCCCGAGATATACGCCAAGCAACAAGCATTCGTCGCATCTTTACGATGTTTTATCACCCGTGTTACTGTTATTTTGCTCGAACTTTAGTCCAGACCGACACGTATCTTGTCAGGTTGGCTAACAGGCGAGCTAACTAGCTAGCTTCTGTAGCCCCAGTGCTAAATATACAATTTGCTTTAGCAGAGGATATAACTGTTGATTGTTACTGTTTAAGAAGTGTAGTCGTTCTTTTACGCACTTATGATTGACAGTGTTTAAAAATTGCATTTAATTTTGCTCTGCAGTTTTTCTTTTGATACGAATTAGCTAGCATTTGTATCAGAAGCTAATTAACGTTTGGTCGTAGAAAAGCTATAGCTTTGCATCCTATGAGTGACTTTGTCTTAGAACATGCCGCTATACAACGTGACAGTACTATTATCATGTTAATTACATTTAATCTTAGATCTTTAAAGCAAATTAGCTAATTGTTTGTGAGAATAAACAGTTTTTACTTGAAATTCATAATGTTGCGAGACGAGAAATAGGTGAGAAAACAAAGCCTGTTTATATGATGAGGTTATATGTCCACACACGTGAGGATGATACAGTAAATAGAAGAAGCTGTCAATGTAAACTTTAATATAGTAACGTTAAATTGTCACGTCTTTAAAAGTGTTAAAACAAACTAAATATAACCTTCATGGAGGTAGAATTTATTTCAGGGTTATTGTTGTATTAGATTGCATTAGTTGTAGCTATAATTTGCAAACAATCTACAGGCAATTGAGTACATAAAGACTCAATTTGGAGTTTTTTTTTATTTTAATGTTTAAATTGAACATTTTTATTTTTGTTATTATTTGTTCTTTAGTGTGTGTGTGTGTGTGTGTGTGTGTTTTGTGGGCATTAAATGGTTGTTTATAGAGAATAAGCTCAGGTTCCATATAGGTTATTTGTTTTTTAGCAGAAAAAAGTGAACCAAACATAACTGCAGTAGTGTGACAAATCAGGTTGGCAGTTGCACATTTAGGTCCAAACTACTTTTTTAAAAAATTGCAAAAAAAAAGTGAATTGAAAGACTGTTGGTGTTTGTTCAGCATTACACAGATAAACTACGTCCTTGCTCATTCTGATTTTTGTCACTTTTCTGTCTCCTCTCTCAGATGGGGGATTTGAGTCTGTCACAAGGATAGCGTGCTCCTAAGAGTGACCAGAGAGGATGCTGCTCTTTGCCGAGGCAAAGAACAATGGGACACCGAGAGCCCCAGTGACTCTAGACTCGGCCAGTCGCTGGATAGTCAGAAGAAGAGAGGAAATATGTGCATCATCTGCACCACCGACTTTCCAAGATAGCATTGGCAAATGGTAACACATTGAAGCTTGGTCAATACATTTCAGGAGCTCCACCGCCAAAATATAGATACTAACCTTGTGAGGGGGGAAAAAATGAACTTCCTGTCAACCTTTGTGACATTTGAGAACCTCCATGAGGTTCGCAGATTGTGCCACTGGGGCCCAGTCATAGCCCTGTCTGTCATTGCTATATGCTCCACCATGGCAATTCTGGACTCCATTATTTGGTACTGGCCACTAGACACTACAGGAGGCAGCATTAACTTCCTCATGCTCCTCAACTGGACTGTCCTCATCCTCTACAACTACTTCAATGCGATGTTTGTTGGACCTGGATACATCCCTCTTGGCTGGAAACCAGTAAGGATCCTCGATTAGAGAAACATTTATCATGAGGGGGGAAAAAAATGACACCAGACATTTAACTTGTTTGTTTTTCTCCAAACAGGTGAATCACCATGAAACCCAGTTCCTACAGTACTGCAGAATGTGCCAGGGTTACAAGGCCCCCAGATCCCACCACTGTCGCAAGTGTAACAGGTAGTTACATTTAAGAATTGTCTTTTTTTTCCCTCACCTGTGAAATAGACCGCTGACCTAAATAAAATATGCCACAGAGGCTGCTGAGCTAAACTAGAGTTGGCTCATGCTTGTGTGTCCTCTACTGTTATGTAATGCATGCCCGGAGGGCGTCTAACTTCCACTCATGCGATGCAGCTTTACTGGCTAATAAAGTGCAAAAGTGCATGTTAAAATTCTCCTAGGCTTTGCACATTGCAAGACACACAGGGCCCTAATAGGCCTGTTTAGGTAAACTATGCCATCTTAACCCATTTTTCAAAGTTTTTTTCAAACTAACAATCATGTTATTTATCTAATTTTTTCCATTTTCTACTCTGCTTTGAACAAAATATTGACTGGCCACAGTTGCAGCCTGCACAAATATGTCCATAACAAAAAAACTATTTATCCCAGGTACAACATTCGCTTTAGGGCACTATTGTAGAGACTTGAAAGATTAAATAGATAGATATATACATGTCAGGGTTGAAAAAATCATCTCTTTCTGGGGGAGTTCGTCTCTGTCATATTCCTGGGAAGAAGAGGCAGGAATTCAATGACATCATATGACAGGAAGCATGAGTAGCATTTAGATTTGTTTTTATTTCACAATATGACCATCGTAG
The DNA here is from genome assembly GCA_030544235.1 of Lepturacanthus savala. NCBI lineage: Eukaryota > Metazoa > Chordata > Actinopteri > Scombriformes > Trichiuridae > Lepturacanthus > Lepturacanthus savala. Next base: position 19,332,131 of record CM060471.1, on the reverse strand, counting down.
ACTTCAGTCGACTATAATTAAATGGGCTAATCTATTTTTAGCCTTTTCCACTGTGATATAATGATGATGCACATGGGCAGTGAGATTTCAGACACTCAACTTAGCACAATTTCTCACTCTATATCCTCCCGAACAACCAGTCAGTCCCTCCCCAGCACTCCTACTCTCCTCTGCGTCCCGTCCCCCCAGGTGCGTGATGAAGATGGACCACCACTGCCCCTGGATCAACAACTGCTGCGGCCACCAGAACCACGCCTACTTCACCAGCTTCCTGCTGCTGGCTCCTCTGGGCTGCTCGCACGCCGCCATCATCTTCATCATGACCATGTACACGCAGCTTTACGAAAGGGTCAGTAGTCTCCTCGTCTCGCTTCGCCGCCTCGAGTAAAGTCGACGGCGTCTTTTGCGCGCACGGCCTATTACCGCCACAGTTGCTCTCTAGGCAGAGTTTCTTTCGTTCAGTTTTTCAGTTGACATTTAAGTTACTAGCTGTCTTCTTTTTTTCCCCCCTTTCCCTGCAGATCTCATTTGGCTGGAGCATTGTGAAGATTGACATGAGTGCTGTGCGCCAGTTCCAGCCTCTCATGCCTTTCAGTGTACCTGCCTTTGCTGCCACACTCTTTGCCTTAGGCTTGGCACTAGGCACCACCATTGCCGTCGGCATGCTTTTCTTCATACAGGTAAGTTGTTTTCTCTTTTTCGCAAAGTGTGCATTGGGTGTTTTAACTTTTAGACAAGTTGCTGGCTATAGAATTTTATGTGTGGGTATTTGAGAAGTAGCCTTGCAAAGCCAGAAAATATCTTGCACGCTCAGTTGTTAAGCTTAGATTTATGTACAGACATGGAACTGTAGAGATAGTGCAGACCTGAGGTGAAATTAATAAAGTCTCAGAATACAGAGGATGCAATGCTACTTGTGTGTATATCAGACTCAAAAAGTGATGTCATTTCAGCTGTCCAAAAAAATTGCAAAGTGACTTTTGGAGGCAATTTAAATATAAAATTCTCATAAACATTTACAGTGTATATTCAGGACAAAGCAGGGACATGATAATATATAATAATAAATGTTATTTATGAAAACCATGACAATTTCTCTGATAATGAAATGGTCTGTTCTTTCCAGATGAAAGTCATCCTTCGAAACAAGACCTCGATTGAGTCCTGGATCGAGGAAAAGGCGAGAATGACTTTAACCCATCCATGTTTCGTTATATTCAATGAAACGTGGATGTTTTTAATCTTTCATTATAAATTACATGTGGTAGTTATGTTAAATTACTCTATCCAGTCCACTAAATCCCAGGTATCGCTACTAATTTTTCTAATAGGCCAAAGACAGAATACAGCACTACCAAACTGGGGAGGAGTTCATCTTCCCCTATGACCTCGGCACCCGCTGGCTGAACCTGAAGCAAGTCTTCACATGGTCAGGGACGCCCAGGGGTGACGGCATTGAGTGGCCAGTCCATCCCAAGTGTCACCAGCACACCTTAACTGTAGGTTCCGCTTGCTTGAGTGAGACAAAGTCGATCGTTAAGTCCAACGATGGCGCATATAATTGTGTCGTTTCTATTCAAACAGATTGAGCAACTGAAGCAGAAGGCTGATAAACGAATAAGAAGTGTAAGTATCTGCCAAAACTGGATGGTGTTATTTTATAAACAGCACACAGATGCAATGATACATTTCAGACTTGAATGGCTCGGTGTGTAACTTTAGGGTAAGATTTGTAAGAACATGTAATATGTAGCCTGACTTAGGGTTGGGCAGTGTACTGTTTCATAATGAATACCAGTGTATTTTTTAATGATTTTTTTAAAATGAATTTTTCATATACCCCGATACCAGTTAGTGTAGCATACAAAACATTGTCACAGAGGAAATTCTACCAAACTTCGGCTTTAAAGAAATTCTGACACTGATCATTCAACCGTAATCTGTAAATGTCCCAAAGAGTCCCACATGTCCTGGAAATCCTGGACAATAACTAATCAGTTTTCCAGTCATGGAAAACATATGGAAAATGAGGAAAATAAAGGTCAAATGTTCTAGAAATTACTAATTTGGACCGCGGGTAATTTATAATAAATATAATAGAGTACATGTTAATTAAAAAAAGTATTGCATATTAAGGAACACATTAAAAGGGAATGTATTAATGTATGACATAACTGATAGTTGAAGATGTAGAGCAGTAGAATAATCATCATGTTGTTTACCTCGGCCAGCAGGTCCAGTATCGGGCAATAGAGGACTACAACGGAGCTTGCTGCCCTCTCAGCAAGGGTCTCCAAACCTTTTTCAGAACCCCCTGCACCGAGGAACCCAGGATCCCCCTCAGCAAAGGAGACACGATCCTGGCCACCCGCGGCACCAAGTGAGTTGTCTTGGAGCTCGGTCAGTTATGTTTCCAATTAGGGATTTGTTGGGAATCGGTGAGAAATGAGCCAAAGTGTTGAGTTTCCTTTATGTCTCACTCTTTTAAGTCAGAGCTGAATTGTTTTCTCTCTGTAGATGGTGGATGTACGGAGACAAAGTTTTGGTCGAGGAGCAGATGAGAGGTAAAATTTGACAGGAAATACAGATGCTTTTGAATGGTTTGAACAAATGTAAAATGACAGTGTCCTTTCTCTGTTGTGTCTTTCAGTGGGAGACCGCATACGGGGATGGTTTCCAAGGCGCTGTGTGGAGAAGTGCCATTATGACACAGCTGCCAGTGATAGCACCAGCGATAAGAAAGTTAATTGATGTATTTCAATAGGCTTTATGTAGAGACAGGGGAGTTAAACTGAACAAAAAGGTGTCCGTCCACCTTCATGAACGTACATCCAGTAAAGATGTCATGCCTGATGCTGCAGGCTCACTATCAAGGATTTCATTAAAATTTCTCACTCGTTTGACTTTTTTAAGGCGACAAAGGTCATTAAATCCAAGCACTTCACTGTCAAATAACGTCTTGAAGAGGACTACATTGTTCCTGAGAGGGACCGGTCACATTTTTCAGTTTGACTCCTCTGACCAAAAGTGAAACCCAGCAAGAGTCTTAATTTCCCAGAAGGGCCACCAGGCTTTCACGTGTCTTCATTTGTGATTACATGACTTTTTACTTGAATCTGTTGTTTTTAACTTGTGTTGATGTCCTTTTTTGCTAATTATGCAATGCCTCTGCCCAGCTTACCCCAGGGCTTCGTCATGCAACTCTTTCTACAGTATGAAGATAACTGTTAATTTCTTTTTATTATTTTTGTAAAAACAAGTTGTTGGCCTCAAAGTATAAATTGAAAATTAAAAAAAAAAATCTTCTGCAAAACTTGTTGTTTGCCTTTTTGTGATTCTTATGAATCCTCTTGGTTCAATACACATGTATTACTTGAATGACTTTAATGTAATATAAAATCATTTTTCAGCATTTTCTATTTTTGTAAGCTTTAGCTTTTCATTCTTTTAATATTATATTTTATTAATTGTTTATTTTTCTTTTTATTTGTATTTATTCATTCAATAGTACTTTTGACTTTTAATTTATTATTCAAATCTTGCTTCTAGTTTTTCCTGAGATTCATCATGTTTCCTCAGTACTATTATTTTATTATGAATTATTACTGAGTACTTCATTGATTACAAGGTAATTCTTGTTTTGTATGTTTGTCTGATGTGAAAGGTATAAACACAGGTGATATCAATGATACTAATTAAGCATCTGTTCCACTTGTGTTCTGAGAGAGCTTTACTCTCAGTGATAAAGGTTTAACTTTAACATATAGACATGAGATATGTTAAAATACCACAGTTTAGCCTGTAGGTGGCGCCAGAGGAAAGTCAATGTTTTTTTTCAGGTCTGGTCTGTTTATTTTCTTTAATTTAATTTTTTATTGGACATACAAAGACAAGAAATTTATTTTTAAAAAACATACTCTCGTAAGGACTATACGTTTTGTAAAACTGTTGTCATAAGGTTGTCAGAAAGAATATATATATAACAAAATAGAACTGGGGGGTTTATAAAGGAAACGTTTCTGAGACTAAAAAAGGCTTATCGCGAGATTTATCATCAGTATTCAGAAATAAAAGAAGCGCTCAGGTTCAACCATATGGGCTCAACTCGTCAGTAAGTAAAGAGTAGAGCATATTTACATAGCTAATGCATATTTAAATATACAATTTCTGAAAACTTGTAATAAAAGAAATATTTTCTTAAAGTACTAAATAAACTGAGTGAGTTTCATGGTGATATATATTCGTTGAACCCTGTATAAATGAAAATTTAACAGACAAAACAGACTTACCTGGGCGCTATAGAACGACGTGTCCCATAATTCACTGCGGTTATTTCAACCAATCAGAACGCACGTCAACTGCGCGTCATTGTCCCGCCTACTTCATGTGTGAGTGACTTGTGTTTAGCTATTTGCACTGGTGTGATACATCCACAAAACATCTCCTTGCTGCGGACTACGTGTACAAGCATGCAGCAGAAATGTGGGCAGCTTTACTCCAGAGCTTCTGGACGTTTCCTCTGATTTTCACATCGCTTTAGAGTCGCTCAACACAGGTAAGCTCATGCTAAAATCAGACGATTTCAAATGCACTTCACATGTCCCGCACTATATGTCATTTTTATAACTCAAAACAGACTGCTGCGTTATTATAAGGTCATAAATAACATTATTATCACTTCTTTATATAGCTAAATATTCATTTTCACTGTATTTATCGGTGCTATTTAAGTGGCTAGGTGTTTGAAGCACTACACATACCTAGCTGGCTACGTAATTTACAGCTCTTATTGTTACTTCTTTGCGTCATATTTTACTATTAAACATCGTGTGAACAGTCATGCTGTTGCCCTCTAGGGCAGGAGCTTGCTAGCATGGAGCCAGAGAAGCTAAACACTGAACAGCTTCCAGCTCTAGAGCCCTTGCTATGTTGTATATTCATGTACAGAAGCATCTGTTAATGGATTGGCCAGTGGCTGAAAAGGCGACCTATGGTATGGTCAGGTTTAGGATCTGACCAGTCAGGTTGCATGTGGGCGGGACGAGGAATAGTATGTCAGTAGCAATCAGCTGTTTGGCAACACACATTATCTTGTGACCTTTTCTTTTTCTTGTACTCCACCTCTGGAGGAGTGGCACATTGTTCATGGATTAATGAATCAGTAGCTTTAATGCCACAGTGTTGCATTCGTTCATTCCACTGTCAAAGCTGGTAATAACACACCTGGTAGGCTGAAGAGAAAAGGGCTCCAAAAGATCCTGCAAGGAAGCTGCTCATATTCTATTATTCCCTTATTTAGATGGTGAGGTTTATCATTTACTCCAGTAATAGCAAGGTGTCGCATATTAACAGCCCTCAGTAAACTAAACCAAGGATTAGAGTGTGAAAAACACAGAACAAAATCCTGTTTACAGTGTTGCTCTGGTAATATTCTGAGAAAAAATGATTTATAATTAAATACAAGCTTAACAAACATTCCCAGTGTTATAATACATATTCAGCCAAGCGCTCACTTAAGTTTCTAGTCCTAGTTTTTGTGTACATTTAAATTCTTGGTTGAGTGGTATTACCTACATTTGTATTACCTACAAATGACTGCTTTATACAGTTTAACATGAAAATATATAAATAACAACTTGTGCATTTGTGGCTTTTAAATAACAAAGAAAAACACCAGATTTCTCTTGTGCATCACACTTATTGTCAATAACAATGGTTGTAAAATAATTTCCCCATAAATAAATGTTTTGGTTGAACTGACACATTTTGCTCAGTGGTGGCTGTAAGGAAATTAGTTTTAAGATCATCATAAACTGCATCACTTCACTCCTTTCATTGAGCTTATCTCCTACTCTTTTTTGCCTCCCTCCAGCGTTCACCCGTCCCCGTGTGACAGCGATTCCTCAGAAACTGTGACGACCGCGGCGCTTCGTTTTAATCCAGGAACATGGCGATGTTCAGCACAGGCGTCCTTGTGCTGACGTCCCCTCTCCACACGCTGCCCCTGCGCATCGTTCCAGTCCTCAGCTCGGCGGCCCAGCTCGTAGAACGCACGCTGTACGTCCACCTCCACCCGGGGTTGAACCTGGGAGGCGGGAGCCAACCTCGGCCGGTTTTCATCCCCCCGGCGGTGGACCTTTCTACCCTCATCAGCCGCCTTTACAGCAACGCTGCCGATGTATGCGGACACTTGGACGTCCGCGTCCTGCTGACCAACATCCGCACAAATCCGGCTTCAGCAATTCCGAGCAGCCCCTTCCCCACGCCGCAGCCCCTGTCCCACTCCCCGGAGGTGGTGCTGACGGACTTCCCTCTACAGGACCCGGGTCAGTCCCATCAGGTCACGCAGTGTCTGCAGAGCTACACGGGTCACTGCTATGTCTGCAGCCCCGGGCTGCCCTCGGTGCTGCTGCACCCGCAGCTCATGAAGCTGCAGGAGAAAGAGGAAGCGCTGCAGGAGCCGGAAGAAAAGGCGGAGCCCCTGGAGACCTACAGCGACGTGGTGGTCGGCGGGACGTTCGACCGGCTCCACGGGGCCCATAAAACGCTGCTAAACATCTCGTGCCTGCTCGCCAATAGAAGGTTCCTCATTGGTGTGTGTGACCAAGCGATGCTGAAAAGTGAGTGATTCTAAGCGAAGTTTCCGTCCTCAACACTTTCCTACTTTTCTTTTTCTGGTTGTTTCTGCTAGTAGTTTTTCTCCAGTAGCCCTGACGTCCTCTTCTTCCTCGGCTGCAGAAAAGGTGCTGAAGGAGCTCATCGAGCCCTACGCCCTGCGCGTCCAGAAGCTGGAGGAGTTCCTGCAGGACGTCAAGCCCTCTCTGCAGGTGGAGATCGTGCCTCTGGACGACCCCTACGGCGTGTCCATCGTTGACCCCCTGCTGCAGTGCATCGTGGTCAGCGAGGAGACGAGGAGGGGCGGCGAGGCCGTTAACAAGAAACGCAGCGAGAACGTAAGTTAGTGAGGATAAGTAGGAACGATGCAAGCTTTTGATTGTTTCATTCTGACTGACTGCTGCTTTGCCCCCATCTGTTCTATCTATTTCATTTTTCATGGACATGCTCTATCCACTCTATTTCATGACTTAGTTATTCTTTACTTCTCTCTCATGTTTGGCTCTAATTCTGCGAGTCCACTCTAGCCCACACATTGCACCTGATGTGGATTGTGTTCTGCTTCCTAAACCAGGGCCTCCCAGCTCTTGTCCTTCATGAAATCCAGCTGCTTAAGGACGCCCACCACACCGAGAGCGAGGAGGAGAAGATCAGCTCCTCCAGCCTTCGATCTCGTCTGCTGGGCACCCTCCTGGCACCGCTTAAAGTAGGTCCTTCAGCCTCTTAACGCTGAGTTTAAAACTGCTTTCATTCTGATAAGTCTCATAACATGTTCAAAGAATAATGAAAGAAGCAAATGTCAAGTCAGAAATAAAGTCTGATGCCTGTTTGGAGGATTTATCCATGTTTAATCCATTAAGGTGCAGAACGTTTATACTAAAGGAAACCCACTGACAGGATCTCATTGATTTTATAACAAAAAGAAGAAATTATGACTTCGCAAAGATCATAAAAACATAAATCAAACCTCAATCAAAGTCAAGGTCAATCATGTTTTAATGGAATTTTCTTTTCGAATGATGAAGAAGAGTCTCTGCACATCCTCCAGTCACATAAAAGTAAAAGTCACATACAGTGATGTTCTATAGTACATTTGAGATTTAATCCCTTTCTGAGGAAAGACATTTCACCCAGCCTGCTGTTTCTCGCAGCTTTTGAGTAGGCGTGGAATCGTGTTTTATACAAAAACGAATAAACCCCTTAGATCTGTCTTTGTTAACTGTTCTAAAAGGATTTCCCAGGTGCAAAGAGCAGCTTTTCTTCCCAGCATATGTCAAAATACACTTTTCTTTTTTGTTTAAGTGACGATCATTGCAGATGAATCATTTCTGTTATTTCTCGAAACTTGAAAAAGGGTCGTGATGACAGTTGCTACTGTTCAATGTAAAATTACCAAAAGAATTTCATCCTCTTCTTTTTTTTTCCTCTCCATATCCTGCACCTTGGTGTCTCCCGTTTGTCCGGCACCAGGACACATCCCATCTCCCCGCGCTGCCGTACGTGATCGGCCTGACGGGAGGCAGCGGCAGCGGGAAGAGCTCCATCGCCAGGCAGCTGGAGGCTTTGGGTGCTGTTCAGATTGATTGTGACAAGCTGGGCCACGAGGTGTACCAGTCGGGCACGGCGGCCTATCACAGCGTACAGGAGGAATTTGGGTCGGGTAAGGAAAGACTCGTGGCAAGAGATGTACCGTCCATCTCCTTGTCACGTCCCACTCGCGAGCTGTTGATTAGACGTAGGACGACGATGCACCTTGTGCACTTTTTTTTTTTCAGCTTTTAAAAACATCGGTGATTGACATAACGAGGGCACCATAGCAACTAAAGGCCAGAGCCGTGATGACTCAGACGCCAGTGATTTTTGATTTTGATAAAAGTCGACGAGATGACTTTTTAACTGGCCAAATGACGGATTAATGGCACACTGTAGTATGGAGGTCACAATTTAACATTTCACAAAATGGCATTTGAGCCGCATCACTCCTAAAGCCAATCCACGCCGACGCTGTTGGACTCCAGAGTTATGTCATTTATTTTTCCTCTACACGTTAGGACATTTTGTTTTTTAATTTATTAAAAGCAATTTCAGCACTCTCCTCTGACGTCTGCAGATGCATTTTGACATTTTTTGACTTTAATCTGGAGTTGAAAAGATTACTCAACCCAACCGGCGCACAAATGAGTCCATCGAGGAATGAAGTACTTTACCGGAAGCGTAAAAGCAGTTTGATATCCATCTTATCTTGTTAACGTCTGAAATATCAAGCATCGCAGTGCAATGACGTGACTGTTTTCCTCACTTTTAGATATTCTAAATGAAGATAAAAGCATCAACAGACGTGCGTTAGGAAGGAAGGTTTTTGGAAACCAGGTAATGTGTAAAGTTTAAATAAAGCTTAAACACATTAAGACATTGCAAATGATGTCAGACCACACCGCAGCACATTGATGATTTACCAGAGTTTATGTTTTCTGTGCAGGAACGGTTGAAAGCACTAACAGACATCGTTTGGCCTGAGATTGCACTTCTGGTGAAGAAAAGAATCAACGAAGCCAGAGAGGAAGGTATTGTCTGGACTTTGATTTATTAATGTCAGTACTGTAGAACTGTACATTGATACACATAATTTAAATATTAGTCAAAGGAAATACAAGTGAACACAAAATGCATTTTCCTAAATGAAGGTTTTTATTATTAAGGGAGAAAAAATCCCAAACTGCATGCCTCTGTATGAAAAAGGAAAAAAAGTGATTTCCCCCTAAACCTAATGGCTGGTTGGGTCCTTAGCAGCAACAACTGCAATCAAGCATTTGTAATAAGTCTCTTACAGCGCTGTGGGGGAATATTGGCCCACTCATCTTTGCAGAATCGTTGTAATTCAGCCACATTGGAGGGTTTTGGAGCATGAAACGCATGAACAGCATCTCAGTAGGATTCAGGTCAGGACTTTGACTAAGCCGTTCCAAAGTCAGCATTTTGTTTTTCTTCAGCCATTCAGGGGTGGACTTGTGGACATTGTCCTGCTACAGAACACAAGTTGCTTTCAGCTTAAGGTCACGAACAGATGGCAGGACATTCTCCTTCAGGATTTTTAGTAGACAGCAGAATTCATGGGTCCGTTTATCACAGCAAGTCTTCCAGGTCCTGCAGCAAAACAGCCCCAGACCTTCACATTACCACCACTGTATTTTACTGTTGGTGTGATGTCCTTTATCTGAAATGCAGTGTATTTTTGCACTAGATGTAATGGACCACACGCCTTCCTAAGGGTGACCCAACCAGTTATTAGGTTTAGGCGGTAAAACCATTTTCCCACAGGGCCATGTAGTTTGGATTTTTTTTCTCCCTTAATAATAAAAACCTACAATTAAAAACACTATTTTGTGTTCACTCGCCTTGTCTTTGACAATATACATTTTCCTTAAATATGTCGAGATTGTTGCCTCTCATAACTTCCTTTTTCCTTACTTCCTAACCAATTATCCTTTACTCAGGCTAATAAGTTAAACTAAATGACACGTAACGCAGAGCTGTGCTTTCTCTCAGTTGTCCATCGGATGCTTTGCTCTGCAGGTAAACAGGTTTGTGTGGTGGATGCAGCGGTTCTTCTGGAGGCAGGATGGACCGACATGGTCCACGAGGTCTGGGTCACCGTCATCCCCGAGGAGGAGGTGATATGTTCAACAAAATCCTGAGTGTCAGGCTTCCTGCAGGGTCTTAAAAAGTCTTAATAGCAGTGAATTTATGAATTTGGAAATGATACCATAACATAACTTGGAAAAAGTCTTGAATTTTGATATCTGGGCTTTATAATGTGTTATAATTTAATTACGTAGCCTTAAAAACAAGTGTCGGCTCTGTCATGGCCTAAAGGTTCTGTCTTGACAGACGTTGCGTTCTGGAATCTTGGTGTCGTCACCGGAGTGGTTGTGAAATAATTTACCTCAGGAACTAAACTGTTTAACCAGAAACCGGCATCTCCCTGTTGCCAATCTACTGTCATTCGCTGTAGTCCAGATTAGGGACCGTCTGCAAGTTACATGTCTCAGTAGGAATTGATTGATGATAAAAAATGACTTTTACCTACCCTGTTTACTGTAATACATCATATTCACAATGCAATTTAACTCGAAGAAACCTGTAGGAGCCCTGGAATGTGTCTACGTTTGTTCTCAGGTACTACCACTGGATGGCGCCAGAGTCAGAAATTTAGATTTGAACCCAACCTCATTCCCTCTCCCTGTTCCCGCTCCCCTCTCAGGCGGTGCTGAGGATAACCGAGCGAGACGGCGTGAGTGCAGAAGACGCCCTGCGGCGGCTACAGAGCCAGTGGTCCAACAGCAAACAGGTGGAACACGCCAACGTCGTGCTCAGCACGCTGTGGGAGCCAGAGGTCACTAGGAAACAGGTCAGCCATACATCACCCTGTCAGTCTGGCTGTTAATTGACTTCCACACTTTAGCTCTTTAATGTAATATTTTTGTCTTTTTTATATTGAAGGTACTGAGGGCTTGGAAGCTTCTTCAGAAGAGAATCCAACAGAGACTAGAAGGACAGTAGGAAGTGGAAGGATGGGATGAGGACCACTGCATACAGAGCACACGTGTGCACAAATGACTCGATCCACGTGAAGTAAATCGCTGCCTTAGGAAGAAGCGAGAATGTTCTCTGCAGCAAAAACACAAAGCAAGCTCTTTCACTTCTTTGACCAAGATTCAGTGCCTGATTGAATTTCCACAGGTTTTTAAAATTCTAGTTTCATTCTACAAAGCTCAGTTGAAAGATGAACGGGTAAGAAAAAAAAAAAAAAAAACAAGAGAACGTCATAAATGGTCCCCAACAAGAAAATAATTTTGCGATTCGCAAGCTGGAAGTCTTGTTGAGGATTAATAAAGTGCTATTCTAAGAATTGTAGGTCTTGTTTTTATCCAAAGATGACAAATGGCATGCCTTTAAAATGAAATGCCCAGCTGTAGATATGAATTCCAAAAGACCAGCAAAGATCTGCTCATTCAAGTCAACAGAAGACACTTTACAAGTTCTGTCCTCTCCGCATCTTCTTAGTATAATATGAATGTAGCTTAGAAAAGCAATTAATAGAAGCTATTAACATATTGTAACTATTGTATGATTGCCACCGTTGTATCATAGGATTAAACTATTTGTGGGTTTTGAGAATATTTTCAATGTCATTATCCACAAGTTTCAAAACACAGAACCATAAGAAACAAAAAGGAAAATGCCAGACATTGCATGTACCTAATTAAAAATCTGCAGTAATGTGGATAAATTACAGAATATACTATATTCATATTGTAGCAAGTCAGTGGCCAGTGAGCAAAGTAGATGGCTCTTTCAAATCGAGGTTTGTTACATATACTGTATGTATAAGTGGAATTAAATAAGATGAAAACTGAAATTACAAAGGCCGTTTTGTGTTTAGCAACATGTTACATTATTCAGTCTTCAAACATTCAGGTGTTTGCTGGAAGTACCTGGAAACTAAAGTTCTAATGTGTTTAAGCTTGTGGTAAAATGTAAATTAGTGTTTACACAAGTACATGGACTTCAATGTCTTACTTTTCAGTCATTATCCATTAAACCTGGAAGGCTTTTTAAAGGAAATGTCATTGGTTTTAGATTTTAAGGGATTTCAAGTGTCTTTAATTTCATTGTCTTTCATGTCACCTGGATTCTATAATAAACCGGCTAAAAGTTTTCAAACCCTTTACTTTTTTTTGCGTTTTTGTACGATGTGAAGCTGTTAAAACCTGAAACAAGTTCTTGAAATTCAACCTTTAATTTTCACTCTATTAAAAAAAAGAAAACATTTTCATTGAATATTAAAATCTACAAAATGTACACATTTTCACGTGACCTGTCTTGTGAGCAAAGGAACAGAAAACAACCTTATAACAAAAACTTGTGCATTAGCTGAACATGTTAATTACAGAAAAGAATACACACTTGGTAAATGCAGTAACTGGTGATTCGTCAGATTTCAGAACAGTCTGTAGGTGTGTGTCTTCAAACCCTTTATCCCACCAACCACCGCAACGCATGGTTTTTGCCTTTTGTGTGGCAGTGTCCATCGCCCTCGGGGACTCAAACCATTTAAATATCAGTCCACGTCTGAAGAGTCATATCTCCACTTTGAGTTTGGCAGAGCACATGGCTTCCCCCAGCTTGTTGCTGGCCTTGCAGACGTAAATCCCCGAATCAGAAACCTCTAAATCAGCCAGAACCAGAGAGCAGAGCCCGTCCTCATGATGGGTCTGAGTCACTCTGGACGACCCTGACACCGGCTTCTCATTCTGGAGCCACTTCACCACTGGCCGGGGGTAACCTGGGGTTGAGAAAAATGGGACAAAGCAGAATTTATAATTAAGTTAAAACTGTAAATTAATCCCTCTTATCAAGTTTGTTTTTGACCAAGCTATACATCGTTTGGCTTCCAATATTCCGACCCATCCTTTCCAGGAGTATTAAAGTCTGTCTGAATCGTTTGTATCACTGGATCAGTGTCATACATCCAACAAGCCCATTACAAATGAAACTTGTCCCTTTTTTCAGTTGTATTTGATACATTTGTGTTTCTGTTAAAGTTAAAAAAATGGACCAACTCATGTTTTATGAGACAAACTCAGATTACACTGGAAATACGGCACTTTATTTGCTTTCTATGAAAAAGAATCACACCCATAGTCTGATTAATGCACAATATGTGGTCAAACAGACGCTGTTATTAGATACTGTCCTCTAAAGCTGAAAACAGTGAGACCTGACCTCATTATGCGTACCCTAAATTAATATAGAAAACTACAATGATATATTTAACAGTTCTGTTTTACCGTTGACGAGGCACGTCAGATGAGCCGTTGCTCCTCTGGGGACGGTGGTGTCCCTCAGGGCCTGCTGGAAACGAGGCTCCCTCTGAAGCTGCTTATCCAGCGACTGGATGGCAGCCTCTGCCTCTTGGCTCCAGCCTGGCTCTGGATGAGAGGGAGGAGGAGGAGGATGGATAAAAAAGGAAAAGGCTTTACTGATCACAAAAGGGTAGCCTAAACTTGAAGTGACAATCTGAAACTGTGAGTCATCTGCCATATGCATGTCGCTCTAGGACGTAGGAGGCCATTGCATATGTGTGTGTCGCTTTGTGTGTCTCACCCTCTGAGGAGTTGCCAGGAGAGTCTGACCAGTTGGAGAGGTTAGCCATCCGCTGTAGGGCCAGGACAGCCTTGCCAGTTTTCTGCGAGTTTAAAGGACAAATAGCATTGGATGATAAACTACTCTCGTAACTACGCTTCAGAAAAAGACAATTGAGTTAAAAGGAAGCAAAAGGAGAAAGGAGTTGTTTTTTCTGCCCCCCCGTTACCTTCCACTTGCGCTTGGCCAGAAATCGCCTCATCTTGTCCTTTTTGAGCCTGGCGGTGGGCCTGCGGGTCAGCGGGGTGAAAGCGACCATCCAGGGGTGGGCCAGGGCCCCGTCACATGACAGCCTGCATCTAGATCACAGGCAACAAACGCTCATTATTAGCCGATTCGGTTCCCATGATAATTTTCCCACAATTTGTAGCAAATGCCCTAAAGGGAGAAGTGTTGCTCAGAATGTGACATCATGAGCTGTCATCCTCCACCAACCGCCGGTCTTTCTTCAGCATGGAGTTGATGAAGTCCTTCGCTTGATCGGAGATGTCCCCGAAACTCTCCTCGTCAAACTGGTAGCGGGCGGCGGTCACAAGAGAGAACGTCTCCGCATCGCTGTTTCCCTGGAAGGGGGATTCTCCACTCAGCCTGGGACAACAAAAAAAAAAAAAAAACACAGGCATGGGTGTCAAAGTTCCTGCTTGTACCCATTAACAAGAGAAACATTTTTTCTAAGTTAATCATTTCCTTGACATTTGGTTCAGGCCATTCACAATAATACCATATATAGTCCAATAACCTTTAGTCAAAATGGAGCAACAGGAGCAACAGAAGCAAACTCAACTGATTTTGTTTCCTTAACATGTCCCCAGTGAGGGGGAATAAGAGGGGGAATAAAAGCCCCAAAAGTCCCAGTAGGGAAAACTTTAGAAATAGACCAAAATATATTCCATTCATACGCATATTCCCCCCACGAAAGGAGGAACATTTAACCTTTAGATATCTTTATGAACATTAGAGTTGATTACTTGTGTTAAAAGAAAAAATAAGTTTTTTGAAATTCTTTAACATGGTGAATTTGCATAAAATCCACTGTTTTGGCTACATGGGTATAAAGGGGCTGTGGTGGAACCAGCAGCATGAAAACTGGGTCGGGTTGACCGAGTGCACCATCAGATGCAGTTGTAATATATAGTGCCTTTGGCCTGTGGACACTGCAGAGTTGAGCTGCACAAACTTCATGCTGTGCATCACATTCTGTAGCTGTGCATCATGCGTGTTTGATCCAGCGACATTTTACTTTCCTTTTTGCCTGAAACAGCCTCAGACCCCATCTCTGCATTAATAATTACAATACAAAACTCCTTCCTCCCCGTCTCTATGCCAACAGGAAACCTAAATGGGTTCCATTCAGACCTTAAATGTTTTTTTTCCACTGAAATATGTCAAAAAGATCAACATTTTCACCTGCTATGCACGATGTTCAGATCTGGTCTCATGCATCATTCTCCCATGTTAAAGAATTTCGAAAAACTATTTCGTTTGTCTTTAAGTAATGAACTCAGCATTTTCATGGTGATATCTAAAAGGTTAAAAATTTGACCCCATTCCCATGGGAAAAAAATATGCATATAAATGGGATATATTTATTTTTCAAAACTTCCCCCCCCCAATGGGATTTTTCAGGACTTTTCCCCTTCACTGGGGACAAGTTGACAAAATCTATGAATATATATATATACACACTTTTTTCCCCTTTTTAATTTGGTTCAGTATTCAGTTATGCATACCTGTCTACAGACCATTTGTTTAACCTTTTGTCATAAAATGACTGGACTAATGCAGCAGGAGAGTCATTAGGGATAAAACTGCAGTTAAACCATGGCAGCACTAGAGGGTGCTCAATTTTCTAGTCAATTGGGTAAAGCTGGATAGATATTTGACCAAATCCGTAATGTTTGTTTTACTTTTAGCTATTTTCAATATTGTCTCCCTTATTAGACATGAGAAATAAAGAGAATGTGTTTGTCAGGTTTGCAAGTTTTCCTTTTCTTTATCCACCATTTTATTGAGAATCTGGTTTCCAAAGTATTCCCGGTCACGTTTCTTTCCCAACATGTCACGGCGGCCGTTGTTTAAACAAGTAGAGCCGCTGTTTGACTTACAAGATGTAGCAGATGACGCCGATGCTCCACATGTCCGTCTCCAGGCCCACGGGCTCGTAGTTGATGACCTCTGGGGCCACAAACTCCGGCGTGCCGTGCATCACCATCAGAGGTTTTCCCTCCTCTGGAAAAAACGGGACAACACACTCAGATATTCAACAGGCCGCTGTAAATGTTTGTTTAGCCCGTTCACAGAGAGTCACGGCCGTCTCTAAATAGACCACCCAGTCTGGCGCTGAAGCGTCACCAAAACCTTCCCCGTCAGAATTCGCTTCACATGCTTTTCTGCGTTTATTGAGTGGAGCGGTCAAGTGGCTGCCCATTTAAGGAGTTGTTATTATGTAAAGGACCTCTAGGAATCCAGACTCCTTGGTGTTATCTTTGGCATGTTGTAAAAATGAATGATTCTCTGAAGGCATCACTGTTGTTGTCAGGGGGAAATATGTAGAGCCATATTGAGAGAAGATACTAAAATACCTCTGCAACTGATAAGATGCATGCAGCAGATTCTTTATGGAATCATGCATGCATTTCATTCTTCATGGAATATTCATATCGAGGTTGCAAAGCACTGAATTCCAATTGAATATAGGCTCTTTAATCAGACAATTTCATTTTAAACTGCTGATTCGGAAATCCTCTAGTATTGCTGCCTCCAATTAAAGGAAAAGTTACACTATTAATGAGAACATGATCGTAAGGAGGGCTGTCTTTTATCATTACATTAAAGGTGCACCATGAAAGGATATTCTAATGGTAATAACCTTGCTTTATATTCCCCATTACAGGGATATCAGACCATAAAACTACAGGTCGATTGATTCAAATAAATACCAGTAAACTCACCCAGTTTACTGGCCAAGCCAAAGTCGATGATCTTGATGCGTGTGCCGGTGGCGTCCACGCAGACGATGTTCTCGGGTTTCAGGTCCAGGTGGACGATGTTCTGCTTATGGACGTACTGCATGGCCTCCAGGATCTGCTGCATGTACCGAGCGCTGGTCGGCTCCGTGTGCTCAAAGTTGTCGTCCAAGATGCGTTCAAAGAGTTCCCCGCCGGCGATACTGGACAGACGGACACACCTTTTTATTCATCCATGCTTTAGAAATAATCCCACAAAAATCATGGTTTGGGATCTAAAACAATAGATCGTTCAGGCCTAAAAACTAAAATCTTTTGATCTACTTCTAAATTAAGTATGTAATCCTCACAGCAGCAATTGGTGTCAGTATGAATGGGTCCGATGTGAAATCAGGGTTTTGGGAGCATATTGATTCATTAAGACTCTTCTGAAGAAATTCACTTTTTATTTATTTAGGATTAAAAGCAGGAACATTAAATATGTTCCTTTGAATAGTTTGCATCAATAGATCAGTGTTCAACATTCACCAAGCCCATTATAAAAGAAAGTCGTCAGTTATATTTGTGTTTCTGTTGAAATAAAACAACAAAAATGGATTTACTCGTGTTTTATATATAGACTAATTCGCATTACAGTGGAAAAATGGAACCTTGTTTGCTTCGATGAAAAGCCATTACACGCACAGTCTGACTAAAGCACAAAAATGTGCTCAGTGAGACGATGTTTAGATGCACGTTGGATCTGTGGGAGTTCAAAGTGTTCCAACTTGGATCAAAACATCATGTATTGAAATAGAATTGTGGCTTCAAGGATCTGCTGCACGCACCTAAAACTGAGCGTCTTTGTGCTCAGATTTATCTTTTTAAGTTGGTTGTACTTATAATTTTACTGCATTTGCAGAAAAAGTACTGCAAGAAGAATTTATCTTGATTTTCCAAGATATTTCTACTCAGTGGAATTACCTATACTTTTTAGTATACCAAAATTAATTATGTAGATTCAATCAGTCTAATAGATTCATTCCTATTTAACAATTCAGACAATGAACCAAGCTAAACATTTTAATTGTCTGCACATGCACAAAAGAGTGTAGTTAGTAGTTAGTGTACTTTGGTTGCTTGTGTTTGGTTCCTCCCCATCACCAATAACATCCCAGTCACTTTTCTACTTCACCAGTACTTACTACTCCATGACCATGACCATCTCAGAGCAGGTGTCATAGGCGGCCAGACACTGCACCAGTTTGGGATGGTGGAGGTGGTTCATGAGCTCGATCTCCTTGCGGGCCGCCGACTTCTCCTTGGAGGTCCGGCCTCGGTAAAACTTCCCTGCGAATTCCTCGCCCGTCTCTTTGTGGGACAGCAGGAACACTTTGCCAAACTTCCCGCTGGAATTTAAAAAGAAAATCAGGATATTTTCGCCCCATCCATCTGGTGAGTGACGGTGCACTAAACACACAGAATCCTTACACTCCCAGCTGCTCGTGCACATTGTAGTGGTCCTTGAGTTTATGCTTCGTATCGATGGTCACAGTGACGTACGTCTCCGATTCTTTCTCCTTCTCCTTTTCATTTTTCACTAAAAAAATGAACATAAGTTGGTACAAGTCCATGTTTCTTCTCACACATTGTACAAAACCAACATTTCACTGACCTGTAGTCGCCAGCTTGACGCAGTCAGACTCCTGGCTGGGTTCGCTGACCCCTGCGGTGTTGTAGGCTCGGACCCGGAAGCGGTACAGCCCCTCGGGCTCCAGACCCGATCGGACCTTGTAGCAGGTGTTTTTGCAGCGGCTTATTAACTCAGTCCAGATCCCGGGATTTTCGGGGCCGTCTTTCCTGAATTCTAGCTTGTAACCCAGAACAGCCGTGCCCCCGTCGTAGCTGGGACCCGTCCAGGACAGGACCAGGGACTGAGAGGACAGCTGGGACACGACTGGGGGGGACGCGGGCGGGTCAGGCCGGTCTGGGGAGAAACACATACGGTTGCTGCAGCATCTGAAGTCAAAGCAATTACAGAGAACATCACAGATCTCTGAAACTGGGAGTTAGTATTTCTCTAAAAAAAGAAATGTGTTGCAAGTGGTCTGTTTTATATCCCCCAGAAAGGTGGATCCAGGTTTTTATGGGTTAAACATCTAGACTAAAGTCCTACCGATGACATTGAGGGAGACTGTATGTTGGGCAGAACCTTCCTGGTTCCTCACTACCAGGGTGTAGGAGCCTATGTCGTCTGGACGGGCCTCAGAGATCTGCACGCTGCTCTGTGTCTCACTGCTCCTGACGGACATCCTCGGCCCACCTGCCACCACCTGGGATGGAACAAAAGGCGGTGAAACGTGAGCCTGCGCCGGAAACCCGTTTCAAAGTAATGGATCGCCGAACAACTGCGGGAACCTCTGACTTGAATACCTTGTCTCTGTTGTAAATCCAGCAGCAGGCCACAGGGACGGTGCTGCACCTGAACTCGCAGCGCAGCCAGGCCTGCTCTCCCACCCGAACCTCCACCTGCTCTGGTGGCTCTAGAAACTTAACAGGAACTCCTGGAAAAAACAATTTTAAAACCAATAAAATAACTAGAACACACAAGCTTTTACTTCATTCGCGCCCCCTGCTCCCCTTTTCAGCTGGAGGCCTTTGTTTGAAGGCTGTAATCTCTGACACCTGTGGAGACCGGAGAAGGAGGTGGCGTCCAGCCAATCACACGTGATTGGTTGAAGCACTCATGCATGGTTGGAGTTGCAAACAACGCAATCAACAGCCAATGCATTGCACTTCAGAAAGAGTAAGATTACCATTTTAAGGTATAAGCTTTTTT
Organism: Lepturacanthus savala; assembly: GCA_030544235.1. Taxonomy (NCBI): domain Eukaryota; kingdom Metazoa; phylum Chordata; class Actinopteri; order Scombriformes; family Trichiuridae; genus Lepturacanthus; species Lepturacanthus savala. Next base: position 19,312,526 of record CM060471.1, on the reverse strand, counting down.
AGTAGAATGCAACATATCAAAAAAAAAGGTTTTGTTCATGATTTTAATTCGTCACTTTGCATTTTTGCTTCCCTTCTTATTATTAGGTGCATATTTACTATTGATTTGCATAATATCCAGTTTTATATATACATATATGTATATATATGTTGAGTTAAATTGATTAATTTATTGTCATTCATAAATGTTAAGAAAACAAATGAACAAAATTTGGGACTCGGGACCAGATGCATACGAAATAAAGAAAGAAAAATAAAATATCTTTAAAATGTAATTTATAGTTTATATTTATATAATAATAATATATAATAATTCATATATAATATATAACCATGTGCAATTTATTTATTTTTTTTAATAACCATGTGCCATAATCTACTCGTCTACTCTTCTATTCTTCAGACGCATTTGCACTTTTACATTAACCATGTAGCAATAACAATGGTATGTACAGTATTTTATTTTTATTTTATGATTTTATGATATGATTTAATTATTTTCTATTATTTTCTGTTGGTGTTGGTAGTTCGGGTGCTTCGGATTCTCTAAGGGGAAGGGTTAGGGTCAGGGTTTAGAAGGGCCTCTAAAGGGATCAATAAAGTTTTATCTAATCTAATCTTTTTAATGGTTAATTGTGAGAACAAAAGAAAGAAGGTAGAGTTTCGAAATGTGCAACAATATAAATATTTGCGTAGGAATCTCCACAAAAGCTGTATTTATCTACCTTTGTCTTTCTCTGCTCTGTGTTGGCTTTCCTCTCCAGAAGCTGAGGGCAGTTGGGTGTTTTCAGGTGATGCGGCTTTCAACGTGACGTCGCTGAGCCGCTCTGCGTTTTCTCTGGGGACTTCCTTTGTTGCTGTGACCGAGAAACAACAGGGTAAAACAGGTTTAACTCCACGTAGACCCGTTCTGTTTGGGCAGGTTAGACCGAGCGTGATCTTTCAGTCACGTTCCTGATGAGACTCGACTCACATCTACCTTTGATGTGCGACTCTGCACCGCTTGACTGTTTTCCAGCAGCATTCTCAGCTGCGCGGGTACACCTCCCTGCATCTGCAGCAGAACACAGAAAGGCAACAACCACTTGCTTCACTGCACATTCTCATTTTTATAATGTTACTCTAACTAATCAAAGTTACAGTAACAGCAGGTATATTATAGTATCATTTTTCACTTATAATAAAAAGTGCCTTTTTCCATTGTGTAGGCCAGGAAACAGTCTGACCTACTGCGATAACACCTTCAAAAGGTGCGTCACTTCCTTCCCTGATTTTTGAAGTGAGACACTTCCAGGTCGTGAGCAGGTGAGTGTTTGGCTTCTTTGGTTTTTCTTTGTGTTAACCGAGAAGGAGAAGTTAAAGACAATGAGGTGTTTTTCAGCTATAGTCATTTCGCTAGAAACTGGATACACTAATGTTTCCTCCATCATTGAACAATCAGGATGTAACACTTTACCCAGAAACTCTTTTATCTAGATTAAAGAGCCTTTTCTCCTTCTACGTGATTTATGCACAGATTTTAAATACACGGTGATAATTGATAACTCGTGCAAGCGTGACAAAAAAACACATTAATGCTGCACATGTGAGTTTTATTGTTAAAATGTCCGGCAGGATGGGTGTGTGTATGTGTGTGTGTCTGTGTCTCAAGTACGTTGTGGAGACATAAATCTGCTTTCAAAGTAAACATGTCTTTGGGGACAAAAAAAAGCCCCAAAACATAAAACACGGCAGGTTATTTATGTTAAACTGTTAATTAGGTGTCAGTGACCCCAGGCCATACACACCATAAACATATAGACAAAAGCAATGGCAACAAAAGGCTGATTTTAACCTCTGACCTAAATAACTGCAAACTTTCCATAGTGTTATCTCACACATTCCTTAATTTTCATATCCTATCTCATCTCAGCTAGTTTGCCTATAGATCATTGTATATTCCGATATGTCGATTGTGTAGATTTCATGTTTCCTCCTTTATATCATTGTTTCACTACTATCTTTGCATTTTTGCTTTTACTTGCTTAGATCACCTGGAGTCAGTTTTAATTTGTGTTTGTTGATTTCTATGCAATGTCTTGAATCTTAAATCTTAAACCACAGGAAATCGAACGTCATCAAACATAGTGTAGTCGACCAGATTCCAATATTTCCACAGTATATATCAGCCAGGTTACTTAACAAAAGTTTGCCTTTAAGTGAACTTTGCGTCTGTTTTGCAGCCTTTACCTGTTGCGGACGAGACTCCCAGTTTGATGTTGCTCATCACTGTCCTCTTACTGGTTTCCAGCGCTCCCTTTTTCTGTTTCTCCGGACAGAAATCCCTGGCTTCGGGCTGGATGGCCAGCCTGAACGTGGACACATAGGTCTTCTTCTTCCCACAATCCTTGTCCATCCTTGAGTAGGAGTGATACTGACAGTCTCTCATGGGTCAGGCCGTCTCTGCTTCTCTTGGTCCTGGTCTGTGTTTACTGAGTGTTTTAAAGTAGTGCGAAGCTCCTTCTTGCAGGAGGAGCCTCTGAGGTCACTACAGTGAGTAGTTTCCTCGAAGCCAATTAAGAACACAGATGTCCGGCCTACATGGTCCCTCTGCAGTGGGAAACATGTGTGATAGAAAACAAGGGAGACTTCAAAAGAGAGTCTGAAATGTGTGGGAGAGGCGCAGCATTCAAGCTGAAGAGAAACAGAAAGAAGGTGGGCAGTGATAAGAGAAACAGAACAAAAGAAGTACACAAAAGTGTTTTTTTCACCTGATAGCACCATTGATAGTAAAAACAGCTCCTCTTCTCAGGGTATAATTCCCAGATTCCCACTGTTTCCTGTTTGCATGTAAAGACTTACAACTGTAGCAGCAAACGTGAAGTCAGGACTCACTAACAGGTTCAAGAATCAAGAAGAGCCAGTAGGGCAGCTTTCTGTATATGTGTGTATTTCCTCTGGTGGCGTGGATATCACTGAGGAGAAGAGAATCAGAGCGGCGCTTTAACTGAATGTGAAGTTCCAGGTGTTGAGTTTCTTTGAATGAAAGTGGGACCATGTGACCATAAACAGGAGCTGGCATGAGCTGTGCTTCAGTTCCATTAATCGTCACGCCTTTAATTCTATTGAAATGCTGCTGCTGCTGCTGCTGCTGCTGGGTGTGTCACCAAGGTGTCATTCATATTCATAAGGCTGTGAAGTGACTAAGCCGCTGAGGCTCACTATTCAGAAAAGCAGTTTACTTAAAGATTTGGAAGATTTCGTCTTTTCTGTTGCTTGTTTTTATGTGTTTTATAGAATTATTATTAAGATCCTTCACAGTAAGAACATTCTAAATAAATAATACTTCCATCACCATTGCTGTATTATAAGCTCTGAAAAAAAAATAAGAGACCACTGCTAAATTATCTTTTTTTTCTGATTTTACTACTTATAGGTACGTGTTTGGGCAAAAGGAACATTTCACCCCAATTACAAATAAAAATATGATTTAATAATATAATACATTAATATAATTTATTTGCAGAACATGACAAATGGTCGAAATAACAAAAAAAGATAGCAAGATGTTTTCAGACCTCAAACTATGCAAAGAAACAAGATTAAATGTATTTCAAAAACAACACAATACTAATGTTTACACTTAAGAAGGGTTTGGAAATCTATATTTGGTGCAATAACACCCAGCTTTCATGCGTCTTGCCATGTTCTCCACAGTCTTTACCATTGTTCTGGTGACTTTATTCCACTCCTGGTTCCTCTTTAAGCAGAATGAGGTGTGCGTGTGTTGGAATTCAACAGATGCTGGAATAGAATGGCTGGAATACATGTAGAGATGCTGATTTCAGAAAAAAAATGCAGTGGTCTCTTATTTTTAGTTGTGCAATATGGCTTACGATTATATATATATATGGCTTTAGTTTTACAGACAAATGATTACTTATACAGTTAAAAAATATGGAATAACTTGCATATTTGTGTCTATTAAATAAAAGCAGAAAAACACCAAATCTCTTGTGCATCGCTCTTAATGCCAACAACAATGGTTGTTAAATAATTTCCCCTTAAAATAAACGAGTTATAAATACGTTGCGGTTTTAAACGGACACATTTTGCTCCAGCAGCGGCTGGAAGGAAAAAATGTGAGGAAACACTTACACTGAGTGGTGTGTGTAAGTAGAAACATATGGTGGGAGGTACATACATTTGCTTTACTCTGCAAACATGTCCCCTGGTGGTAAAAGCATGTTGATTGATGGAGCAGCAAAAGCTCCTGGCAAAGGCTGGACCTGTTTATTGATGAACAGATAGGCTTTTTCCTGTATGCATGCACTTTCTTCTTAGTTGAATCATTTATGCACATATATAACACAAGAAATACATTCAAATTTGAGGCATTTTGTTGCTTTTCCTCACCTTCACACGAAACTAATCATTTATTAGTTTTGAAATGTTCCTAAAACCATGACATGACCCAATAAAAATGTGGACTTATCTCTCTAAGCAGGGTCATGTCACTCTTGGCACGTTATTTAGAAAGATCCATATAAGAGTGAGGGTTTTCTGCGATACTTATTTTTTACCCTATATGGATCTATCCACAAAGGATTACTGTGCCAAGAGATTTCCTCTCAATACTCCGGTCAAGTAGCCCCACTGCCCCACCTCTTCCCCAGATGATTATCTTCGATGGAAATCGCGCAAATTTAGACGCATTCTTAGGAATTCAAAACAGGAAAAGCAAGGGAAGGACAATATTCTTTTTCTGTGACAGAGTCTTCCAGCGATGGTAATCATTCCACTTCCTGTTCCCAAGGAATACTTCACACACATACCCAGACTTTGCTTCAAACGCGGGCCGATAGGCTGTATCGCTCCATCGGGAATGGCAGCCTTAATGAATCTGGAAACCGGCTTCTGGCTGTTTAACACTTTCCCCCAAAGATGAGATATTCCGTCTTTCAGTGGTTTCACTGTTATATTGTAGAGGGGGAGGCAGATCAGCTCGCAAAATTTGGTCACCGCAGGAAGTAGATATGCAAAGCAGTGTTTTAGCATTTCTATTTCTACATAATGTCCAACGTGAGGCCTACAGGGCACCAGGAAATCAGCAATAACCAGAAAAACGTCCCTTAAAAAGGCACGCAGCCGAGTAAGCCCCGAAACTACTGATGAACCCAGACTCTGAATCAGCCATCCTGACGTCAAGAAACCAGGAGCAGGAAGAGGCCACAGGTCGCCATAAATCACAGATAACTTAAAGTTCTTTTATGGAAGTGAGTAGGAATATTACAATTTGAAAATGTCTGTTTTTGTCTGAAAAGTGGGGGAAAACAATTAGCTATATACAGGTATACCCTGTTTAAACATTCATAGACCTGTAATATTCTGGGCTTGTTGAAAGATCATTGAATTCGGGCCAAAACGCTGGCGGGGAAAGAGTTTAATATTGGTTTAAGAGCATTTGCGCAGTTAAAAAAAAAGTCAAATGGAGCCCTCCTGTGGTTGTACACCTCACACTGCAGAAAGTACTTAAAAAAAGTCTGTCAGCCAGCATTTTTGGACATAAAAAAAGACGTCCAACGGTGAAGTGGCTCAAAATAGAATGCTTTTATCTGTTCTGCCTGCATTTCTGTGCAGGCAAATAAGAACAAGGAGATAAGGCTTCATGCACAGCGTGCACGTTAATGGCTTGTCCCATAGCATCTTTCCAGGTCCGACCTTGTGTTTGTCCTTCTAATAACAACAGCTCGTTCAGCAAGACCTTTATTTCCCTTCTATACATCCACAAGAAACATAAGAGGCCCTGCTGGGATTCAGTAGTTAACAAGGACAGAACAAAGAATAGAATTTGTGCTGTGATGTTATGCATGAAAATAGAACACAGCAAGGTCCTTCGCAGCCCTGACGCGCCCTGGCTTGAGTTCTGAGAAAGCCGAGGAACGGGGAAGAAGGCAACCGCCGAGGGGACCGACTCGGAGGGAAGCGCAAACGCGAAGAACAGAGGACAGACGCTCTGGCAGGAGCGTCGGCACGGCCGCTCGCTCCGAGGTTACAGTTGGTGGAGGTTACTGTAACGCAGCCAGAGGCCCTCGGCCCTTTTTAACAGGCCCCGTGGAGTCGGATCAGGTTTTCCTCCAGCTGTTCCAGCTCGTATGTTGGTGGAGAAGCTCTGAAGGAGAAGAAAAAGGGTTGCCTGAAAGGACAGAAGAAGGCCTGAGGCAAGCCGCAGTAGTCACACTGCTCCGAGTATCCAAACACCTTGAGCAGCGGAGTCAGGAGCAGACTGGACACACAATATATTCCTGTATTTCATATTGCTATTTTCCTGCTTGCAAATATTTTATTCAGGCAAAATGAGTGTGATCATGTCATGATTTCACCAAGTAACTGGTTTATTAAACTGTATAAATGCTTCTGTCTTCCAAGGACCATTTAAAAGAATCTTAACAGACTGAAGCTCATCCATTTCATATCAGAGTCTCGCAACAATATCGAGTAGAAATGCCCATTATTTAGATGATGGTATTTTAATATATTTGCACTTCACTGATGCTACCATTCAAATAGTCAAACAGCGACTTTACTGCAGGTCTGTGTTTTCATGCTATATTCAAATCAGGGCGCCGCTTATTTTCATAAGGTCATGTGACACGCTCGGCACTGAGTTACATTTAGTGGAAATTCAGTGGAAAGTCTGCGTCTTCCCGTCTGTTCACTTATATGAACCCTTCCACGTCACCATGTGCAAGTTTTGCAGCATCAAGTGCTGGTTCCTTTTTTTCAATTCACTGTTCTTGGTAAGTAAGAAAATGCGACATGTGAGTTATAAGTCAGTGTGCTGGGAGGTGTGTGTGGGTGCAAATTTATCATTGTAGTAGTATTGTTACTATATATTATTGCGTTTTCAGTATATTTTCCTTCAGAAAACACAAATACAAACTCACCCCTTTTGGTTTCCAGATCTTTGACTTACAACAGCGTTTGCTTTGGAGTCGTACGATAAAAGTGGACAAGGAAACAACCAGCTTTTACGCAATTACTGGGCATAATCTGCTTGACATTCATATGAATGCATTGTAACTACTTTGAAGTCTGCAGTTCTTCATGTCCTTGATATTATTACTTTGTGCATGGAAATGCAAAAACAAAGAAACAGACACAGGGGAATGAGAGTCATCTGTACTGTAGCATCGGTTGAAAGAGAATTCATTCGCCCTTCCGAGCATATTAAATGCGTCCATATTACATGGTCTTTGGGTGTCAGTGGATGGGCTGAGCATGAAGAAGAGGTAACAAATATGAAAAATAATCGGAGCGACTCATGTTGGGATCAAACAGTGATCAATCAGGAAAGCCCTAATTAAAGCTATAGTGGGTCATTTTTACATATAAATAAATATATGTTATATTGAAACCTTCTGCACATTCATACAATGCTGATTAAGTGATCACAGGTAAATCTTAGTATTTAATAGTATGCATTCTCTAAATGTGGCGTCCCCGGCAACATTCACACACTTATTGCCTTATTTATGAATTCCAATAACATTTCTGTTGTTTTTAAATGTGATGGTAGACAGTGAAGCAATAAAATACACATTACATTGTGTTACTAGTCTGGTTCCTTAAGAATAAAAACACCTCCGGGCCTCTTGAACAACACAATAATATCAGTAGGGTAAAAAAATAAAGCCTGTTATATTATACCTGTTATATAATAATGTAAAATGCTAAAATTACAGCATACATGTATATAAAAATCAATATGACTATGGTAGTTTTGGAGGTTTTTTGATACCTAAACACTACATTCACATCTACTTTTATGGTTTTCAGGTATCGGGGTTATCCTTCATCCTCATCGGAGCGCTGCAATACTCCATGTACGCTCAGATGGGAACGTTTGCAGGACCCAACCTGTGTAAAGTTGCTGTCGTCCTCCTTGCTGTGGGCATCACCATAGCTCTCATCTCCCTCTTGGGCCTTATCGGGGCATTCCTTAATAATTCTTCTATGGTGGCTTGTGTGAGTAATGCTTCATAACGGGGTTTGATGCTGATTATCAATAGGGTCGTGGCTGGACTCCTAACACTCTTCACTCTGTTTTTCCATGAGCAAGTTCATCTGTCTCCTGGTAGTGATCATCGTGTTGGAGATAGTCACAGGGGCTGCCTTTTACATATTTCGCAGCAGGGTGAGGCCGTTGATTTCTGAGGTTGAGAGACACATGTTTGTAACGCTTCTCGGGAGGTGGATTGCTGAACGTGAAAACACTTTTATTTTTTCCGTAGACCTCCCTCCTGCAGATGAACAGCGCCATCAACGCCAAAGCACGAGGGCTGATCTATGAATACAGCCCAGAGAGCAGGCAAACAGTCAACAGAATTCAGGAAAAGGTGACATGTAGATGTTGAGTTTTCTGTTTGCAGGTAGTAGAGTCTGTTGTCCATGGTAGTAAACACTTTGACAGTGCAGACCTTCATCAAGCATACTGTGACTCCCACCCAACATTGATCCTCTGCTTATTGAATACATGCACTACAGGCATAGTCAAAGTCCTTTCTTTGGTTTCCCTGGTGTAGTATGCAAAGAAAACCCTCTATTCAGGTGCAAGATATCACCACCATGTGGCCCCAAATGACGGCGCCTGTTTGAAGGTCCATTTGCTGCAATGTTACCGAACAACAAAAACTTCAAAGTGATCCAGAAACCAGGATTTCTTCTGGATCATTACCAAAATTGAACCATTTGTTTGTGGTACCATTCCCAACATTTGCTAAAAATTTGACAAAAATCCAACCAACGGTTTTTGAGTTATTTTGCTAACAAAAAGACAGACAGACAAACGCTGGCTAAAACATAACCTCATTGGTGGAGGTAAAAATATCTATAAAATAAAATCTTTTTATTGTGTTTTTATATGGTTTTGTTGTTTATGCTGTTTGCTATAGCTTTTATTATTATGTAAAGCCCTTTGGTAAGCCACTATCTTTTTTTAAATATAGGATTTAAATATTCTTGACATTGATTGGGTACATTTAAGGATAGAATCATTAATTTGGAGCTCTAAATAATATTTAAAAAGTTCAAAGCGGTGAAATTGAAGCTGTAGATGGACTAGCTGCATCATCATTGTTGTGCGCCATTCTCCATCTTTTGCAACCCTTAATACAGTTCAGTTGCTGCGGGGCAGACACCTACGCTGACTGGTCCAGAAGTGTAGGTTGGAAAAACCACGATGCTGTTCCAGATTCCTGCTGCAGAGTGAGGACTAAAGGCTGTGGACAACACAAGTCAAAAGTGCACAGAGAGGTCTGCTGGGAGCTATCATTTCAAATTCAAAACCATTTTATCCCATCTCCATTCTGTTAATGATACAGTATTTTATGACTGTGTGCTCCTTCGCAGGGTTGCATCAAAGCTATTAAACTCTTTCTGTTGAAAAACCTGCTGTGGGTCGGTGCTGTCTGCATTACTCTTGGAGTCACAGAGGTACATCACTATCAGTTGCTGACACCTTTTACCATCAGGCTTTTTTTCTCACATGTGATAATTAAAATGTAAATTCAAGACATTTTCTCTATGTCATCCATATTGTATATATATATATATATGATTTAGTCCTCTGCCAAGGGCCAAGGATGACATAAATCAATGAGTCAATGTAATCTGTTTTGCTTCATATGGTGAAAGACTGAATTAATTAAAATTTATAGACAGAAAAAAAAACTATATGAACTCTCTTTGAGTTAATTTGCTTCCAGTAACATGTAACCTTTTACCTGTTGCAGGTTTTTGTAGTATTACTTGGGATGTGTTTGTGCTGGGACATGAAACGAAAAAACTACGAAACCCTCGACTGATGCATCTCCGTGTCCGGGCAGACGTCTTCGCACATTTCTGATGGTTTTTATATTTTTGCCTAAAATGTATTGAATTGCCTGCCTTTCCTTCTCATGTGTGACATCAAGATTAAATTGTAATCTAAAGCAAACTATACTATGTATGTGAATGTATAAGAAATGAACTATAAAGGACCTTTTTGCTACATGTTTCTGCATGTTTGAATTCTATGCTCACTATACTAATATGCTCAATAAATATTTGATACAGCCAGTTTGTATGGTTGTGTTCTCTGTGGTCACTCTGCAGCCAACCATGTTGGTCCTTTGACTTTTTACAATAACTCAATATAAATAAATGATAGAACACAACATAGTCATTTTATCTTCTATTATTTTTTTATCATTATTATTATTATTAAATCTAAAAATGTTAATATAGAAATCTCTCAGTACGTTATGGCCTTCATAAAGACTACATTTCCCAGAAAGCCCGTTACCGGAAGTGAATCCGCTCTCTAAATTGCTCCGACTCACCGCACCATGTAAAGTAGCATGTGTGCACCAGCAGCTTTATTAACAACACTGAGAGTAAAATCAAAGGTAAAAACGCTGTTTTATTGTGATATTATCAAAGATTAGATATTTGTAATAATGAGCCTGTTATGTAACTAACTCTCACCAGCTATTAGCAAATCGAACGTCATGTCTGTTTAACCAGTAACAGTTGAGCTACATGGATGAATTTTGTGTTAAAATATTAGAAAAGTTAATTAACAAAAGCAGAAAATATAGAGCCTTAACCTACTTGCTTGGATACTGAAAGCTGGTATTTATATACTACATATATATGAGAGGTTAGCGGAATTAGTGAGTGTTTGAAATGTTAGCTAATCATTTTCTGGAGAAATAGTTATTTTCTGCATATCAGCACCCTATTAAAATAATGGCTTTAGTTATTTTTTTGGCGAAAGTGAGTTTTTGGCCTAACTCATCCTCTTTATTCCGCTGCCATGTCTGGTAAAGTCACCTTAATCCTGCTTAAAAAGGATCAGTCTTTTTATGCTCTATAGGATAATAGCCATTTTATTTGTTGCCCAAGTCCGGATAAAATGCCAATTTAACACAGCAGCTGCTTCAAGAAGCTTCTATAGTGCAAAAGAAGCTCTAAACATGATACTTAAATCAATTTCTACTGGTGAGTGATGTGAAGGCTTTAGGCTATAATATTTTATAGTAATTTAGTCTAAATTTAAGTTATATTTTAATAGTAATTTAATATAAATTGCTGTGCATATCAATAAATTCAATAAATATGTAGCCATATGTAAAGAAAGGAAGTCCCAGGCCTTTTTGTTTTAAATGATTATTATAATAATGTGATAAAGTTTCCCAAAACTTGAAACATGACTTAGACCAATATTTCAATGGGGCGACTGTGATCCCTCTTCTCATCCACTTTCTCAAGCAGCATGTCCGAGGCGTTGATCCAGCGAATAAAGGAGCTGGAGGCAGAGCTGGAGGAGCTGAGGTCCCAGCTGAAGGAGACGAGTGGAGCTGGAGATGACGTGGAGGTGAAGTCCTCGGAGGTGAAGTCGGGCTGCATCACCAGCGGCGGCAAGAAGGGGAGGAAATCCTTCAAGGAGCGCCCTTTCGACTTCTCTGCACACCCCCGGCGCCACGTGGCCCTGCGGCTGGCCTACCTGGGATGGGCCTACCAGGGCTTCGCCGTTCAGGAGAACACAGACAACACCGTGGAGGCCAGACTCTTCGAAGCTCTGCTGAAGACGCGGCTGATCCAGGACCGGCAGAGCTCCAACTACCACCGCTGCGGCCGCACGGATAAAGGAGTCAGCGCCTTCTCACAAGTTAGTTCCCCAACATGCTGATCCTTGGTGGAGGAGGAGGAACACGCTTAACCTTCAGTACAATGTGGTGCCCAGGATGCTTCATGTCTTACATGAACACTGGAGCTGCAACAATTAAGTCTGATTAAAACCATTCATGAAATGAACGTTCAAATTCTCTGAGGAAAAACGGGCCTCGGGAGACTTCAGATAGTTCTACTCAGGTGCTCGCCTGATACGCGTGAAATCAGAATCCAATAAAAAGAAGAAATTATCACAGAGATTTAAAATAGGGTATAATACAAATCATATGGACCTACGCATTATGGCCATATTGACCTTCATTGTGCCCTGATGAAGGCCAATATGGCCATAATGCAAAAGGTCCATGTGCACTTTTTTTTTTTAATCTTAGATTAACTCTGGTAAATTCTTTTTTTGGAGGGGCGGTTCAAATTCTCTGAATCCAGCTTCTCGACAGATTAATTTATAATAAAAATACTTGCTAGTTTCAGCCTTAGTTAAATTTGTGTTGCATTGCATGGACACCTACTGGGATAAGTGAACATGCTGAACAGCCAGCGACTCCTGTCTTATAATACTCACTTTGTACTGTATCTCAGTGAAACTCATTAAAATCTGCAATACTTAAGCTCAGTGTATTTGGTGGAATAGTGGCACCATTTTTGGGGTTTTTACAGACCAAATATTTTAGAAACACAGGTCCTGTTCTTTGAAAAATTGTTGACCCAATGGCACATATTCACTGTAAACTGTAAGCTTTACACTACATTCAGTGAGTCACACACATACACATGCTGCCTCTATTTGGATCAGGTGGCCGATGCTTACACGGTGTACCTTTTTTTTTTTTTTTTTTTTTTTTTGAACAGTTCACACAGCAGTTGACTAAGCTCCTCTTTCCCCCCCAGGTGATAACCATTGATCTGCGCTCCACACAGTTTTGTGAAGGATTGGGCGTCACGCTCCCTCCAAACGTTGATGCTCGTGCCAAAGCCAAAGCCGCCGCCTCCGAGCTTCCCTATGTGAAGATGCTGAACAGAGTCCTGCCCCAGGACATCAGGATCCTGGACTGGGCGCCGGTAGCTGAGGGTTTCAGCGCACGCTTTGATTGTCAGTCCCGCACGTACCGGTACTACTTCCCCCGGGGCTCCCTGGACGTGGCCCTGATGGCGGACGCCGCAAAAAGGTCGGTGAAGACGCAGAAAATCGCAGACGCCGCTCATTCGAGGCGGCGGCCTCTCGTCTGACGCTGTCTCGGCCCTCCCTACAGATACGAGGGGACGCACGACTTTCGCAACCTGTGCAAAATGGACGTGGGCAACGGAGTCCTGCAGTTCCAGAGAACCATCCTGTCGGCAACGGTGAAACCTGTGAAGCCTGAACACGACTCCAGCACAGACCAGTATGACCTGTTGATGTTTGAGATCAAGGGACTCGCCTTCCTCTACCACCAGGTGACAGAATTACCACAAAAAGCTACAGCTTTTCTTCCAAAATAGCCAAATACTGATGATTCAAGAAAGTGAACGAAATATTAAAGTATCGGTTTAAGTAGATGGATTTAAATGGATGTACCATAAATTACTGAATAATAGCCCGGGGCATTTATTTGTTTCAATCACTTAAGGCCAGGCAAGTTTAATTGTATAGCAGATTTCAACAATGTAATTTAAAGTGCATTAAAGAATTAGAGGCATCAATATACAATTTAAAAATGATTGATTAAAAGAATAAACAAATTTGTCGTGTTGTGCTGCAGGTTCGCTGCCTGATGGCGGTTCTTCTTCTCATCGGGCAGAAGCTGGAAGCTCCAGAGATAATCCAACAGCTCCTGGATGTTGAGAATAACCCCAGGAAGCCCCAATACAGGTGACTTCACCACTCTACCTTGTTTTGGAGTTTCTCCTTTGAGACAGTGTTAATTTTGTCAGACAAGATAAGACGAAATATATTCGTCAACGATGGATTGTTTTCATGAAGAAAATGAGACTAAATCAATGTCCTTAACCACGGACTGTGACGAAATTAACCTGCAGTTTGTGTTGATGGGGAAAAAAAGACAAAACAAACCTATAGCAATAAACAAAATCTATTTAACTTAATAAAAATGTACCTTTTTTCGCCACAGACTTTTTAAATTACAATCAAAAAAGTGCCTTCACTAGATCTGAAGCTTCTAGTGTGTGTGTAGCATCCACCAGCGCTGTCGGCACTAAATGCGGCGACGTCTGTTATTTCATCACAAGAAGCTACTCTATGTTACAGTTTTAACCTGCTGGGTAACACACTTTATTAAACATTCAGCATGTAGGGAACATCCACCTGGTGTCACTTCAAAACATGTCCATGTGCTACGCTGAACTCAACAAAGGTTCCTAACAATAATTCCTATTGTTGGATACCTGAGCCTTTAACTCAAGACTAAAACTTAAACTAAATTATGAACTAATTTGCTATGAATCTTTAACACTTCTGTCCAGCATGGCAGTGGATTACCCGCTGGTGCTGTACGACTGCAGCTTTGAAGGTCTGAGCTGGCAACAGGACGCTGAAGAGGTGAACCACGTCCTGTCTGCACTGCAGCAACACTGGACCCAGAGTGCAGTCAAGACCCACGTCATCCACGGGATGATCCAGGGCTTACAGGCCGTCGGTGAGTTAAGATAAGATAAACCTTTATTTATCCCACAGAATATAAATCTAATATAAATACAGCAACATATATACGATATAACTTAGGATAGATGCACTATAATACAAGATAGACCCGCTACAGTGAGTAGATTAATGCACATGATAAATTATTGCAATGTTCAGAGATGAATAGACTTACTGTATTTCATCTTGTGAAATTTCACAATAAAGTTGACTGTAGTAACAGGATTTTTTTAAAGTTGTGTCATCTTTCACATTACAACCTGAGAGTATCGCTCATCATTTGTTTGTGTGACTTCACTTTACCTGCACTTTGCATAGATGGTTTCATTCCTCTCCCTCCGCAGGCGGAGTGGCCTCTAACCACTGCCTGCTAATAGAAGGCAGCAGGCAGAAGAACTATCGGCCTCTGCTGGATCGTCCGTGCTGCGAGAGCCTGGAGTCCCGGATAGATCATTTCGTTAAAAGAGGCCGACTGGAGCGAGAGGAGGGGGAGAACGGAGGCGAAACGGTCCACAGAGGGAAAAGGTCCAAACATTCCCACGATTCCTCCAGTCTGCCCGTCGTCTCCGAGGCGGCGACTTCCGCCAAAAGTACTGATTAGAAAGCAGAAGAATTCAGATTTTTTCCCCACAGGAAAATGGCTAACGTTGGTTTTGTTCATGCAATATTATTGTATTATTTTATTTCAGTCAGATTGCCTTTTATTTTGCTTTTAAAAAGTGTGTTTCTATGAAATAAACACGTTTTGGAGCAAGTTTGACTTGTGATGCACGGCTGGAAGAGAGACATATAGATCATGGACATGAATTGTTGAGATTCCTTGACTGTATTTTTTTTTTTAAACTTATGTTGTTGTAATTCTTGTGCCCAATTCGTTTTGTTTTGTTTTGAAAAATTTTTTTTTTCTTTTTTACTTTTTTTTTTGTCAAAAAATGTTTTTTAACAAAGTTTTGTCAAAAAATTAAAAAAAAAATGGTCGAATATATAACAATACCAGAAAGGCGGTGTGTATGCGTGTGTGTGCATATATATATTATAATATATTTCATGTTTGGTTTTTTTACAAGCAGTTTCATCACATTTCAGTTACAGTATTTTTTTTCTACATACTGTATTTCTTTTGGTCCCATATCTCTCTCCATACAGACGGAACTAGACCTCAGGGAGTGAGGGGCGTCGGGACGTTTTTGAGGTGGCGCTTGTCAAGCTAAGAAGCTAGGTTGTTAGCATTCAGTTGAGTGCTTTTCAAAGTTATAGAGGGATATCTCCAGCGATACGAGTGTGTCCAATCCTCCCATCTCCGTGCGTTTTGTGTAGCCGAAAGGACGAAGTGGAAATGGCGGCGCTTCGCTCCCTCGGATATTTATGGTCGTTTTGACCCGATAAAACATACATGCTAACGTTAGCCTGTTAGCATTCCCGGTTGTTTACTACGTTCTGTCAGCCTCAACTTGCACGGACTTCCTCCGTTCATTCAGTTGATTTAAAGAATATCCGACACTAACAAGGTAAAGCGAACAGACATAACGTCCGTTTTATAATAGCAACTTAAAGAAAAGTGTCATTCTGTCCAGGTTTAACTTGGGTTTAAATGTTATTTGAGCGGTTGAATCTCGCTATAGTTTATTTTTTTTAGTAACATTAGAAGCAAATTAAACATTAAAACGAGTTCCAGCACATCAGATGAGTGCAGGTCAGTATCTGCACAGCAGGGGGCGTATCGATAAACCTCATGACCGCTTAGAAAAGGTTATAAAACTATTAAACTGTAGAAAAAATATAAAATGCTGCTAAACGGCAACATTTTATTCCAAAATCGGTATATTTTATTCGAATCGGTATATTCTGTTTGGATATCCGGGGTCATATCCATGTATTTTCAGTCCTAGATGCATTGTAAAGCTTTATCTTCTACTATTAATACTGTTAATATGTACATTATAGACACATCTTTACACACACATCTGAACAGTGTCTCCTTTCATTTATGATTATTTATTACTGCTGTCTTGTGTTTTTTTTTATTGTATGGAGTTTTATGGCCTTGTCGTATGTGCATTCAATCTATATCCTATCTAATCAGTGCACTAAGAGTTGGATGTAGTTATTCATCATTATAATAGAAAACATGCAAAACATTTGGATGCATCTTGTCTTCATGTTTTTATGCCTTCACTTCAAGATGTTCCTGGTGGGGCTGACCGGAGGTATTGCCTCAGGGAAAAGCTCAGTATCTTCAATGCTGCGGGAGCTTGGGTGCCCCATCATTGATGCTGATGTCGTGGCTAGGAAAGGTAGGAGAATATCTCTCAGATGTACACAATGAATTAACAGACGTTTGGCTGAACTATAACTCAAATGTCCCCCAGCTGAACTCCATGCCAGCGGGCAGCCTCACACAGAGACTACGGCTCAGGATGAGTTCACTCCCCACATCTATACTGTATGTCTCACAACACAGACCAAACTGGGATTGATGTCGTATATTTTAGTATTATCATCGCTATAATTGCATATTGAAATAGACGTGAGGCTTTTTTTTTTTTTTTTGTCGAGACAAACCCTTGGAGAGAGTGCGTGAGTCATGAAGGGTGTCTCTGCCGACAGCAGGGATGACGGCTCAGTTATGTGGGGAAGATAAAAAGGTCACAGCACTGGGTAATGTGTGTAGCTGAGTACAGGAGAAAAAAAATAAGTCATTAGGATAATTATATAATTTGACACAGGTGTTTGACGACTATGTTTTTCTCCTTTCGGTCTTTCGGTATTGAAATGTAGTCCACAGATATATGAATAAAATAAGAGGTTTGTAAGCAAGCTTTGCCCGTTTAATTACAATGGTTTATAAAAAACTAAAGAGAAATGTCACTGTTGTTTTTTTTTTTCTATAAAACAGTTGTGGAGCCGCACACTTCTGCCTATTCTCGCATCGTCTACCACTTTGGACCCGAGATCCTGCTGGAGAACGGGGAGATCGACAGACAGAAGCTCGGCCAGCTCATCTTCACCAACGAGGAGAAGAGGAAGCTGCTCAACTCCATCACCCACCCGGAGATCCATAAAGCAATGCTGAAAGAGATCTTGTTCTACTTTCTCAGAGGTACAGAAGGCTTCGCTTACCGCTGGACTTCAAGAGGGCAAATTAACAGAAAGTGTGGTTTCTGTGACCTTAATAGTGAGATAAGTGAAAAGGGTAGATGGAGAAGGTCTCTGAGATAAAAAAAAAGATGTTTTTTCACAGTAGATTGTCATTCCACACGTTAAAGAAAAAACTGAATCTAACTAGAACAGTTTGAAGCCTGAATCTACAGTGTGCGGTGTCATCTAATGTCAGGTGGTGCTGTTACCGTGGCAACTCTGGTACGGTCGAGCAGGAGCCACTATTAACCACAAAAACACAAAAAAACATTGTTGTGCAAATTCCACAAGTGGGACCCTCCCCAAAATGTAACATCCTCATCGTTAACCAGTTCCACATCCTATCACCAAGTTTCATGAAAATCGGTCTGTTATCATGTTATTACAGATACCTCCGTGAAGGGAAAACCAGCCCTGATTGATTTTTTTTTTTTTTGGTTTGTTTTAGAAATCCCCAGAATGGGCCTAAAAATAAACTTCTCATTCACCAGCCCTGTTGTATGTAGAAAGTAATTAATTGTGTTCCCAGTGTTCTCACAGTGTTAAGAGAGTGTATATGTGACACTAATTAAATCTGTTTCTGCTCCCCCTCTCCTCCTCTGCCTCCCTAGGATACCGCTACGTTGTGCTCGATGTGCCTCTTCTCTTTGAAACCAGGCGGCTCACTCAGTTTCTGAACCACACGGTCGTAGTTTACTGGTGAGGCCACACTCCACTTTTCTTTTTTTTTCACCATCACTTTGGTGTTTTGGATTTAGGCTGTTTTGTTTACAGGTTTTATATTTTAAACCATTAAGAGGTCTTTTTTTTTAAAAGGGAACTAAGAGGCCATTAGGTGCATTCATCCAGGTTTACCCAGCGTTGCTGCAGGGTCGTAAGAAGTCTTAAAAACATAGAATTTATGAATTTGGAAATAATACTTTAAATAGTCTTTAAAACCTTATACTTTGTGCAGGGCATAACTTCTCCATATCGCGTTCTCCTCAAAAGTTTCATTTGTCAACCGCTATTATTTTGATTAAATAACGTAGCCTGAATAAAAAGTGGCAGTTCTGTCATGGCCCTGAAGTTCTGTCTTGCCAGAAGCTTCGTTCTAGAAACATATTGTCGTTGTCAGGGTGGTTGCTATGCGAGCGTGAGCCGAGATAATTTTCTTCAAAAACGAAACCGCGGTGAAGTTGATGTTTTATCTGTGCTTTTAATCACAGACCAAGGCAGTGCTCATGTAAATAAAGAGTGTAGTATATAGTAACATCATCCTACTCTGACACTTTCCTTTTACGTTTTACTAGAAAACGCAAATCTACCACCATTCACTGTGGTGAATATTAAGGACAGTCTGAAAATTAAGTTAAAAATAAAGAAAATACATTTTCCCTACTCTGTTTGCTGTAGTACATCATATTCACAGCGAACTGCGACTATAGCTGAGGTTTTAGTGAAAAAATATTTTATATGGACGTAGTATGCATTCAATACAAATATAAATGAGCAAATGCTTTTCTTTGCCAGTGAGTTAGATTATAAATGGTGCTAAAAAGGCTTGAACTTAACTGGAAGAAACCTGTAGGAACCCTGTTTATGGGATATCTCTTACCAGCTCTCTCTGAGCCTTATTAGCATGACTCATTGCTTCTGGATCGTTTAACAAGGCACCCCTGCTGCACCATAAATAACCCCCCTATTGTCCGCTCCTTTCCAGTGACCCCGCCACCCAGCTGTTGCGCCTGATGCAGAGGGACGGCCTGACCCAGGAGCAGGCGGAGCAGCGCGTGGCGGCGCAGATGCCGCTCAACGAGAAGCGCGGCCTGGCCAACCACGTTATCGAGAACTCGGGCAGCCGCGAGGACACCCACCGCCAGGTCCTGCGGCTGCACACGAAGCTGGAGGACTCCATGGACTTCCTCCTAGTGCGGGTCATCGCCATCGCCGCCTCCGCCGGCCTGGGCGGGATCCTGCTGTACGCGGCCAAGATGCTATTGTCCTAACGGAGGACAGGCAAGGGAGAGAGAGAGGAGAGATCGGTCAGAGACGGGGGGCTGAATAGAAAGAGGCGAAGGCAGGTCGGAGAGGTACCGATGCAATTTACTGTGAGATTAGTTTCACAGCACCAACCACTACAGCTCGGCGGTGTGAAGTGCTCTGTTAACACAGACTTACATTATTGCCATCACTCGCACTGACTGGCTTAGTATGATGGGGTTTTTTTAGGTGCAATTTCTCTCTGTTTTTCTCTGACACTTAAAAACATGAAGGCTATATCTTAGAGCATCAATTGCTGTACAAGCCCCCACTCCCCCCCCCACCCCCCTGCAGTTATTACAGCGATGCTCTCAACAGGGATCGCAGAATGGAGCGTAAAAAAACGTCAAAATCTTTACTTTGATGCAGCAGCCGGCGCGACGCTAACCATCAGAAAACCATCAAAACCGATAACTGTAGGAAGAGATTATGTCTCGCTACAGTTTATGAAGTTATCCAGAATGGAAAGTTTGGGGTGTTTGTGAAATAGAAGTAGCAGACATCAGAAGGAAAGAGGAATAAACAACAAAAAAAAATAGATTTTTAAGAACTGCAGATGATCAAAAGTCACTGTGGTGTCTTTAGTTGTTTATTTGGCACCAACTCTCAAATTTTCCAATAACCCATGATGTCCAAACATCCCCAGTGTTACCCCTTATAGGAAAACATAGTAATATTACTGAACATGAATGATCTGATCCCTACGGATTATGTAAAGATTGTATGTTAATGACCTGTATAATGAGGATGTATAATGGAATTTATTTGAAAATCCATTTTTTTAAATGGGAACGGTGTGACTTTACATGAATTAACTTTATATTTATCACTGTATTTTCTTACACTTGAAGCTGTCCTCTGTAAATACCAAGTCTGTGAAGTTTTTTTTGTTTTTTTTTCTCTGTGCACACTCACTTGTAGATAAAATATAAGATTTGTAGCTGCTTAATTTAAATATAAATGATCAAACACTACTGTTTTAAGGAAACAAACTGTCAGATGGTGTCAATTCTTAGTTACATTCAGTGCTGGATATACCCTTTATAATGAAGTATCAAATACACACCTGCCAAGTTGTATGCATTTCAACCTCCTTGTACACTTGTTCTAAATTAGGCATATTCGCATCTCGCATTTCATCCGTTCCAGTCAAGTTGAAGTCGATTCTGCTGCGATCTTCCGGCCAATCACAGCGCTTCGTTTCCTCCCGACTACCCTGCCTCGTTCCACGCCACAGTTCAGTTCAGATTCAGTGCTGCGAGGCAGCCAGAGCCAGCTCGACAGCCAGTCCCCTTCACCCGTAGAGCGAAAAAAAGGTAAAATTATTATGTTCGCCGTGTATGTGGTTAAAGGAGAAGTTTGACGCAAAATGGACCCGGGGTGTATTGAAACATAATAAGGAGTATGACCTTTTGTCGAAGAGCCGCCATCCCTCCCCCCCAACTATAGTTTTTTTCCCCATTTCTGATGGTGGGTTAGGAATTCTGAAGGTGAAGTTGGCTCGTTACTGGATATTTTCTTGATGTTTGGTTTTATCTGTTTTATCAGTTTTATCTTTAATCAGAGACCAAGGCAGTGTCCACGTTAATAAAGAGCGTAGTAGACAACAACATCATCATACACTGATATACTATAATATTACTATCATTGGAACATGTACTCTTTCAGGGTTGGCAGGTCTGCAAATAGCATTGTTGCATCGGACCTTAATTAATTCTAACACTCAGGCAGCGATATTTCGACTTTAACTAGTATGGGTCAAGCTTAAAAAATACAATTCCCACAATGCAGCTCAATGGTTTCTCCTCCTAAAGCAGCAACTATCACTCTTCGCAACTAAATACCTCAGTCCAATTCCCCCGATGACAGCAAGATGCTGGCTCCAATTGACTCCTAATAATAATAATAAATTAATAAGATTTGAAGATGAATGGTTGCTATGACTCCTACTGTGTTGATTGACAGCTATGATTGACAGTTGGCTCACCTGAAACTTGGCTCTGAGATAGCAGGGCACGTTTCCAGAGCAGGAAAGGCAACATTCCGCACTTGAAAAGTCTTTGCTTGGCTTTTCTGACGGTAAACGATGGTGTCACAAATGCACAACCGGCGTCACATCTCACTGCGTTTATCTTTATATACAGCGCGCTTCCCTCAGATCTTCTATGTCCGTTAAAAGTATTTCAAAGTTTATAACCCAGGCCCTCTGGTAAAAGTCCTAAACCCAACCTGACATCATTGTGACGTCTTCAGGGTTATTTTCTCCAGGCTTTTATTAAGCTCCCTTCAGAGACACAGCTGTTCTCACACATTCACTGGTGCTCCTATAAGTACAGGTGTGATAAAATCAGAGCACCTCTATAATTATGAATGTAAATCATATAGGCAGTACTGAACAACATCAACTTATAATCAGCAACTTTTTTTTTTTTTTTTGTAACTGACATTAAGAACTGCTGGTTAAAATGTATCCCCAAGCAGTAATGAGTGGGATCCAGGCACAAAAAGCAGCAACATTGATGAAAATATATGAATTTATGCTTATAAAACACTCCCCCTTTTACCAACATGGCCATAATTTATCTAATGAATTGAACATGACTGCAGAACACGTGGAATGAAATGCCTGAAATGTACTCAAATCGGCACATCTTCCATGAAAAGTCACACTTTTATTCACCACCGTACCATGAGTTGTAAAATGAATAGAAACAGTCGAGACATCGACAAGGTTAGAAATAATGATTTTTATTTGAAATAATAATAACATTTTCCTTCATACTTGGCTTTCGTCAAAGGAAGGTCAGTTTTCTAGCTTCTCTAACCAGCTGAAGTGTTTTCAGCTGTGCTAACATGATTGCACAAGTGTTTTCTAATCATCCATTAACCTTCTGATGCAAAAAGCAAACACATTGTAGCATTAGAACACTGGAGTGATAGTCGCTGGAAATGGGCCTCTGTACATTGCAGCAAAAAACAGACATTTGCAGCTAGAATAGTCATTTACCACATTAGCAATGAATAGAGTATTTCTGAACAGTGATTTTCTTTCAAAATAAGACCCCAAATTTTTGAAAGGTAGTGTAAACTTTATAAGAGTTGGGGAAAAAAAACATGTTAATTAAAGAAGGTATTGGTGAAAATATAAAGTTTGGTAGAGCAGTTAATTGCGCCACCATCTGGCCAATTGGTATATTCGGAAAAACCTAGCTAGATTTCTGAAATCCGATACTTTATGGGCAGTTGAATGTTCCTTAACAGATGGAACAGCGTTCCGGCAGCCTGGACCCTCTAATTAGAGTCATATTGAAGACCGTGTTACTGACAGGTCTTCGGGACAAGATGATAATGAACTCATATTAATGGTCAGCCGCTATGTCCTTGTTGCTCGTGTCCGCAGTAGAGCTTAGACATGAAATTTTTAGGCCCACAGGCGGGCGCGGTGACATCATCCTGGCACCGAGGTCCCACTAGTGCGTGGTTCACTTGGCTTCCTTCTAAAGCCCCTTACTGGTCTGCTCTTTGTTTTTATCAAGCCATGGCAGAATTAATGCAAAGTGACTCTTGCTGCGGTAGCGGAGGGGGGGCGGTGAACCACGGCTGCAAGGCCACACATTTGGGTACATAAATATAATACGCAGAATCACAACACAATGTCAGCTTTAACACACGTTTGTACCGAAAATGCTGGAGAAACGACGGAACACGGGCTATTCTTAGGTTCTATTAAACTCTGCTCCGTCGTACAGGGGGTGCTTTACTGGGCGGCCAGCTGTTAAGCTTTGCAGAGATTTTCAAGTGTGTCTTTTTTTTTCCCTCCTCAATCCCTTTCTCAGACACAGATAGAGGCCAGATGCAGAGCGTTGAAGGAAGACTATATCTGTACCAGCAAGTGTGAATGCTCGAGGCGGAGAAGGGTGGCGAAGTCTCAGTCTGAATATAAATTGGCTTTAATTCTAAAGGTGTCAAGCTATAAGGTGAAAGTCTGAAGTTGCCTTGTTAGACTTAGCGAAAGTGCATGGATTCAGGCACAGACCTGCTGCTTTATTGTGTTGTGGGGTCCTCACCGGGAGCGGAGAAAATCATTTTCTGACGGCGGGGGGTAAAGACTTTATTTTTAAGTCTCTAATCTCAACCATCGTGTTCAGAGAGTTGGCCTACGGCTCCGCAGCGTGTCGACATTTTGGAATCTCCTGTCTGAGTGGTTTTTCATCATCTCCCCCCCCCCACACACACACACACACCCTTCCCCCCGCCCACTGCCGTCAGGGAAGGTAAAACAGCTTGGGCGAAGACAAACAAAATAAATAGCTTTGCTCACAACTCTGGATAATTAGTAGTCTAAACATATCTCCGGTAATTATTACATTAGTCACCGCTGTTTTGAGTCTGAATTGTTTGCCGAGTGTTGTCGATGGGGCGAAATATTTTTAATCACCCAAAAGGGAAATGTGCGCTGTCCTTGAGGGTTATAAGGTTTCATTCTTCACCACAAGATGTTTAAAACAATTTAGTCATGCCATTTCGGCGAATTATCAATTAATACAAGACATTTCATAGTCATTGCCTTCTTTATAGATGTCTTCTAGTGTGTTTATGTATGGAAGATGAAGGTGAACTGGTTTCTATCTCAGTGTTAAACCCTCTGGATACTTGTGGTTCACCCACACAGGTGTTGTCGCTCATTTGATTAATTGGACCTTCTCTAATTAATCAATCCTCGTGTGAACCCATGTAATCCCCCAGCTTAATGCCAACTAAGCAGAGGTCTAATTAGCCAGAGAAGGTGATAACATATACCAAGTGATATGTGTTTACATGACCCAGCACATTTAGATTTCCTACAGGCCTTTTCCAGAGAAGATATGTTAGCATGCCGCAGTAGGAAAAGCTAATAATGGCTGGATTCCATGCGGCTGCTTCAGTTTCAGGATCCTCGTGTATGATGCCTCAATGCTATAACTTCCTGGGACATTTGGAGGCATTGTTAATGTTGTCTGCTGCAAAAAGGCTCATCATGGTAATTAGATAAGAATTAACTCTCCATGTCTGGTTGGAAGTCTGGTTGTTTTGACTAACTTAACTGAAAAAAGAGAGAGAACTTTAACTGATTTCAGACATAAATGTGAGTTGCTGACAGCACTTGATGATTTTGGTGAAGTACATCTGTCCTGCAGACCTTCGTGGTTACGTCTTGACAGTCGATCACAATAAAGATGCAGGCAAGCTGCTCAAAAAATGTGGATCATTGGTCTTTGAAACATACTTCAAGCATAAAAATGTTTTTTTTGTTGAAATTGATTGTCGACGAATGTCCAGAAAAGGACTGTAGTTATATGTGAAAAAACAACATACTTATCCCGGCAACATGCTTCTCCTCTCTTCCTGTTTACATACAACATGCTACATACATACCTACATTCATGTTTATAATTAACATATAACATCAAAAATCCTGCAGCTCTGCGTGCTTCAAATTGAACCATGTTTGCACCGTCTGAAAAAGAGAGCAATTATTCGTGGATTCATCAGGACCAGTTCCAGTAGCGAGTTGTTAAGTGTTTATTTCAGTCGCTCCGACGGCACAAAAGCTTCCCTCTCTACTCAACATTTCTACTCAAGACAATAAAAGTCTCACTGTGAAAAATCAGCGAGAACAGGCAGGCCCTGGAGTAACAGAATGTAAAGCGTAAGCTTCCACATTTATGAATCAGTTGAATGTGACAGCTTTGTTTTTCATAATTGCCACAGTATATTGTTCTCTCTACTTCCACTCTTCTCTTTATTGGAAAAGTCTTCATGTAGAGAGAGGTTTAATCTCTTTGGGGATGACTACTATTCTGAAACAGTGATGCAGGTAAAGAAACAAAAAAAAAAATCTAAGAACAAAGCTCTTGAATTACCGTATCTCCTGCATTGCTTTAAATGTCAAAGATTGTTGATCTCTAATTGTGAAAGAAGGTGAATTTGTCTTTTGAAAATTAATATGTGTATAATAAGCTAATGAGAACCACTTCATGGAGAGCAATGTGCAGTGTGAACAAAAAGAGCAAAAAAAAAACAAAAAAAACAGGCTCTTGTGTTCCTACTTTCTTGTAGCACAACAGGTCACAAATGCAGCTCGACACCAACGGGTAGAATAAACAGGCCCGAGCAACTGTAACGACTATAGTGTTCTTGAACCCTGGCATCTAGTGTCACGCTGAGGAAGGGGCACTTGCAGTGCCTCCGTGGCCCGTTGTCAAGCTGCATCCACGAAACTGTGGTGAGGTGAAGAGACAGGCAACACGCCAGCGGAGTGTCCCTGGCCACATGACTCAGCCTGTCCCTACGCGTTAGCCCCGGCTCAGTCAAGGCCATGAAGGAACAAGGCCGTTGGTCCTGAGTCACTGACAAACTGGACAGTACCCATATCAAGCATGATGATGAGGAAGAAGCGGGGGAAGTATTGCATGCCGTCATGCTCTCCTAAGGAGTCGTAGGATGAGGAGCAATGTGCATGGGTGCATAAATGCAGAACTACTGCAATGCAATATGGTGGTTTTATGAAAGCAGATATATCTGTCCAGCCATTTTCTCCTGCAATATGCACAGTCAACCCTTCCTGTCACTTATAGCGACGTTACATATGATCACAAGGGTCGATTATGAACCCAAATTAAAATATCTTTTACTATAATCATCCAATTTCTTTAGCTGGTTGTCTAATACTATGGTGGTTGACACTTAACACTGGAACACTGATGAGAAATATTAATTGCACCTGAGCATATTATTATAAATAATATAGATAACCAATATTCCAATAATACAATTTTAATTAATTCAAGTTTTTTTTAGTCAGGGAATCAACACGGTGGTACAGTGGGTAGCTCTTTTGCCTCACAGCAAGAAGGTTGCTGAACATTACATGTTCTCCCAATATCTGTGTGTGTTTTCTCCAGGTATTCTGGCTCCCTACCACAGACCAAAGGCATGCTTAGGTTAATTGGAGACTCTAAATTGCCTGTAGTTATGAGTGTGTGGGTGAATGGTGTGTGTGATTGGGGTCTAGGTTGTATCCCTGCTGCTTGCCCACAGTATGGTGGGATTGGCTCACAGCAGACCCCCCGTGACCCTAGTGAGGAATAAGCGGGTATAGAAAATGGAATGGAATAGAATGGAATCTTCATTAGGCCCTACGTTATCCACAAAAAATTGTCCATCCTCTCCATTGTTGTGCCGCTAATGATCCACCACTGTTTTGTTCAAACATCAGCATGAATAAATATGAAATGTGAAATATGTGGCAAACGGCTGCAGCTGACAGCGGACAGAGTAGGGAACCTTGGGCTGGTGGCTTTAGGGCCGAAGGGGAGTGAAACAGAAGATGGCCTTCAAGTGCAGATAAGGGACAGAGTAAAGACGGAAACCCTTGGGAGTCTGGCGGCGAAGGTGGAACCCCTGAGGAAGCTGTTAGCAAAGGTGATACCCCTCGCGAGGCCAGTGAAGAAGGGCGGCTAGCACCAGATGATCCAGCCTGAGGCCAGGGCTGAGACAGAAATAGGCAAACTAAGATCTAGGAAGTCTGAGAGGTCCGGAAGGTCCCACAAGATGAGTGCAAAGAGTAGCAGCACATTCTGAGATTAGAACCACAGGAAATATAGCAGTCACTGGTGTGAGAACCCACAGATAGCTCAGGGACATGGGACGGCATGACCCTGACTGCCAACAGGGATGTGGAGCAAGCACCAGCCACACTGCAACTGGGTAAACCTGCAGCATAGCAACTGGGGAATACTATGGCCCAGTGGTGGTAGACAGAAAATCTTTGGCCCAGAGGTGGGGACAGGAGGCCCCTGTGGCTCAAAGCAGCAAGGGCTGAAGATGGCTGCAGCCCAGCAGAGGAAATTGGAGGTCGTTGCTGTCCAGCGGCAGGAATAGAAAGTTGCTGTGGCCCAGCGGCACGACAGAATTCTACTTCAGCAAGGGACTGAACTCTGCTGCAGTAGAGTCACAAGAACTGGCTTGGAGGAGAGATGGCTCCCACGCTGTGCCATCAGCCTCTTAGCCAGGTTGGGGTCATCCTTGTGAGGGGAACACCAAAACCTGATGATAAGCTCACCGTCAGTGTCTCTAGGGCACAACAAAGGCTGAAAATGAGGAAACTGTTCCATTTGATTTGATTGTTCTGTTGTGTCAGTGGGAGTTGGACCCAAATGCAGAGGACTCAAAACAGGCCTCATACTCAATACTCAATACTTTGAGTATACTAATTAATACTAATTAATGCGTATCATGAATATCATAGCAATGGTAAATATACTGCATTCACATAGTGCCATTTTAGTCTTCTGACCACTTTACACTGTACACTGGGGTAACCAGAAGGTGGAAGTACTTGGGCACTCAATTGCCTTATTCTGCCTTCCAGTCACCCCTATTCCTGAGAGATGATGTATGGTGGTCAATGGTGAGAGACAACTTAAAATCCTTTGATTCCATTTGATTTTTGTCATGAATCACACATATATATGTCTACTTTAATGATAATTGTAGAAGTCTAGTCTACACATAAAGCTTACCTTGAAAAGGAGGCAGAGCAGCTTTCAAGATCCTGCTTGGCTTTTGGTATTTATTGACAGCGTGGCAGGCACACTGTTTCTTAGCAATGCTAGTCGCATGGCTTTATAGACGGCAGTGCTGGTCTGTTGGTTGGTCCACTGGAGGATGAGGGCTACTGACACATCTCTTGATTTTTCCTGTCATTTTTGGCTTATAGTGAAATGTCCTGACAACATTTTGGAAGGATTGCCATGAAATTTGGTACAGATATCAATGGTGCCCAGAGGATAGAGTGTGATATTCGTGATCCCTTTCTCCTTTTCCGGTTCTTTAGTAGCTGACCAAATTCTTGCAAAACTAATATCATATTTCAGTCAGCTTCAGTTGTGCTTTATATTTAGATTTAGTGCTAATCATGGAATTTTAGAATACGCTAAACCTAAGGATTTTATTTTTGAATAGTCACTTGGTGGCAGTTTTTTACCTTTCGTGTGGAGAGGCAGAACACATGAGTGGAGAGAGAAATAACATGTAAGAATAGACCTTGGCCAAAAATCACCTGAATTGGGACATGTGTGTCTTTGACAAGTTTTGCTACCAAATAGATTTGCCTGGGTATACTCATCCTTCATTGCATGTGAATTCACTTTGCTGTGAAATTCAATCTGGACACCAAGAACCCATTTTCCTTCATCTAGGGAACCAATCACAGAACGGGGAAGGGTGCAGCAAGACAATGACAAACACAGAAGCATCTTTCTTGATAATTGGATCCAACATGGCGGCAGATGGTAATTTACCTTTCGATGCTGCCTTATAAAATGTTCTAAGTAACTTAAACCACAAGTTTATTTTGAAAAATGAGCAACTTTTTAGAACTATTTAATCATCATAAGGTATCAGGTAGGTGACTGGGTATGTTTAATACGACTGGCTATAATCTACGTAGAAACACATGTGACAGACATTCGTAGTGTCCAATAAACGACTCTGGGCTTTCATAAACCATGCCTACAATATGAACAAATGAACGGATGATTCCCAGACTGAATATCAATGTACATTGAAATGACGTCTGGTGTTAGCTAGGCTAGATTTGTGAAGTCTGTGTCAATATGAAAAGAAAAGATTTTCTAATAGGGGCAGATGTCTGTACATTTGGTGGGAGGAAGTGTATGTGAGCATGACGGGCAATTTAGCCCGACAGTACCTCTAATTTGGACCCCCCTAGGGTGTTAAGAGGGGATGCTCAAGATAACAACACCAACGCTGTCATTAATGTCACTTCAGACATTTCCAAGGAAGTAATCTACCCAAGTCTACCGCTCTCCTGTCTCAGACATGCTGGGACACACAAACACACATTCACACTGACCTGCACAGTGGTCCAAACACACACACACACACACACACAGACACACATGCATGCACACAGACTCTGCAGTAGCCTGATAAGACTCATGCTTCACCAATTGGCCCCTGCAAATGTCAAGCTAAAGCCATCTCAGTTTACTGATAGTGAGTGGGCGCCAGTGAATGAATCACAATTTCCTTCGGTTACTTTTGCATATACTGAAGATTACCAAATTAAAACAAGTCTGCAGCTGAGACATAATCTTTTAAATCCCTCTACTTATACAGGATAAAAAGGGGTATAGTGGAAGAAAAAAAAAAAAAACAGAAAACGTCCCCAAAGCCAAGTCAAAGAGAGGCAGCTCACGTCAACAAAAAGCTGCTTACGGCACTGCTCAGAGGAACACTTATCTTCAAACCCTGGACCTGCTTAAAGTTGGGGAGGACATGAAGTGCAAGTCAAAGGTTCAAGCGTCACGTACAGTCGAGATGCTGTTTCATCATAAATTAACATCCCCGGAGCGCCCCGCTGGTGAAGTTGTTCAGCTAAAGTCACCATCAAAACCAGACGCCCCTCGGGAGAGGTATGTGTCACTTACAAGCACAAACAGAGCGTGAGGATCACCAGTTTTGCCGGATGGGGCAAAGACGGTGCCTGCCAAGAGAATTTATCTGCATTTTAGACAGAGGTTTTCACAGATGGTTTTGGGCTTAGCCCCGTTGCCATTGCAAGTCTGACCCGGATGAGTGGCTTGTAAACAGAGATCCTTTTTTTTTTTTTTTTTTGCTGTCTACCGAGACAGATTTAGGTACATTTACATGCTACTATTTTCACTCCGAGATATCGACACTTGTTTCTAAGAATGGTTCTGGTGTGTTTTAGTTTCTGCCTGAGGATGCCAGGAAAAGTACAGATGTTGTTACCAGACTCTCAGGCAAATGTGCGGTTTACGAGGGTTTCTGCGGAGAAAGCAGTTTCTTGCAGACCGGGGGCGTTCGTCTTTGACGTCGTGACATGAAGTATCTAATTTGACGATGCGCTCATGCACCCTGCAAGGAGAAAACAGCCCGTGCTTGTGCTCGGCAGCCTTGTGGCTCGGGTGACCTCTGCTTAGGCACAGACCCTCCGTCTTAATTGTGTCTGGAGGAATTGTGCCGTTTCGAGACAAGCTTAGGTTTCGACTGGAGGGCTCCCTGGCCACATTGAGCAGTGAAACAAACCGGATGCTCTCACACTGCACAGTGTCACAATCTATACCATTTGATTTCATTGGCTTTAATAAGAGTGGAGCAGGCATGATTTTAATATATACATTTTTTGACACCCCCAAAACTTTTGTTCTTGAACTCTTCCAACAATATGAAGACATATGTTCGTTTTTTTTTTACAGTTCAGGCCCAAAAGCTATTTTCTTGTCTCTGACAGTCGTGTCGCAGTCACAGTGGAGGCTAATTTGCCCTGGATTACGTTCCTGCACTGATCTGAGCTTTGTCACGATATGTTCTAACACCCGTCCCCCAACATATCTCAGCGTTTCCACACCCATTAGAAGAAAACACTCATCTTCCCTTTGATTGTGGAGCACATTCGTCCCGTGCTTGATTTGGCATTTAACACAGCTGTGATTTCTCTCCCTTCCCCCCCCCCAGTGATCATCTCTGCGTTGATAGCCGCTTGCTTCGCTGGCATGTGTGTAACATTTGCAGGACTAAAGGCTTGTTCCGCTGGAAAATGAGAGATCAGAACGGCTGATCACAGAGCAGGCGAGCTGCTGACATTAACAAGATAATGTGTGAGGAAATGTAAACATCTGTGTTTTAATGAAAATTCATGGACATTCACCAACAAAAAGATAAGCAACAGCAATAGATAGATGTTCCTTAAGCCCACAATGGTTATTTTGGTTTAAAATCACTATATTTTCCTTTATCAGCTCAAGTTTTTCAGAAACATACATTTGGAGGATTTGTTGATTTTGACAGGTGTTGCATGCATTAATAAAATTAAAAAAAAAATGTTTACAAATGAGCACACTAACCATTACATGATATAATTGTACCACTATCTCACATACTATATATTTTTAATAGACACACAATAGAATGTATGTGCAGTTCTGACACTACTTTGACTGTGTTCAGACAAGATTCAATATCAAATTTACAGTTTATACACTAACAATATGCCGAATATAATGGAATAATATGACACGATTTCCCAAATGATCACACCGAGACAGAATATATTTTGAAAGAGTATCTGCCGTTCAATCATAATCTCATTTTGGCGTTGAATATTTGAAGTTGTTTTGTTTTTTTTGACAAAATATATCCCCTCAGTCATGGAAGGACGACATCTTATCATACAGGATGAGAAAGAAACATCATCTTAACATAAATCTAAACAGCACGTTAACAAACACTTGCAGTCGCCACAACTGTTGGATTTCCAGACTCGAATTTGAAATGACAGCTCAGAACTGATGGTGAGGCTTTTGTGCACTGTCAGAGTTGTCACTGCACCTCGGCATGACACATGGCATTGAGTGTCATTGTTATGCCCCCATGTCCGTCAGAATAGAGGCATAGGCACCCTGAATACAATGGAACATATGGATGAGGAGGTAGACAGTTACGAATAACCACAGATCCACAGCCTCCGCTGCACTAAATGCCGTCTTTAAACAAAAGCTGCGTGTGTCAAAGCCGTCTGACTGTGGATCGGTGACTATAGGCAACATTAACCTCACTGGTGAAAGTCAGGGAGTGAAAGTCTTCTGGCTGTGACCTTTCACCGCCGAGCCCACGTCCTGTCCAGTCTTCAGTCGGCATACAGGATGAACCCTGAGAAGGTGCTATATTTGTTGCTGTTGCCCCCGTGAGCCTTGCCCCCATCTAGTTTTATGAAAACCTCATCACCTGCATCCAAATGAAGGATGACACTGTTGCTGGCGTAGTCATAACTCTGGTCCTGGTCTTGGGCAATGGCACTGGCCCTGACCTGAAATATGACACACACACATGCAGACAAAGAAATGCAAATGGAGGAGTGAGGAATTGTTATAAAGCATTGAACAACTGAGAGATATTTGCATGCAGCATCCACTCATCTTCAAAACAGAATTATTTCTTATTCTACATTATTATTAATGAAGGTCAAACCATAATAGACATCACAGGTGGATGATATCGAAATAAATGTTAAGGTTGTTGCCAACAAACAGTAAATGAGTTTTACTGAATTACATGTGATCACACTCTTATTTTTCGATTTAAGTGGATGAAAGACCTTTTTTTTAAAGGATTTTTGCAGACTAGACTTTTAACATTGTGTTACATGTGTTCCCTGTGGTGAATATCTTGTTTTTCTCTTATGACTCAATGGAGTCAGTTTGCCTCTGAGGAAGGATGACAGAGCGTGCTATCCCTCTGCCTCTGGTTCCACACTTATCAACCTTTCTCAGGGTGGAGCACTGGAAATCCAGCGTTTACCGAACACGAGTGTCAAAACAGGCTAATGTTGCATAAAATGAGGGCGTTAGATCTGGAGCATGAAGTCAAAATCCCTTTCCAGAACTGTGCAAAAAAAAAAAACTGTGTTGGAAAAGTTGCAACGCTTGGACAGTTAGCCAATAAGAGCATATTTTTACCACATCAGTATAGATCCTGGGTTGGCAGGTTTGCTGTTACATTGTAACTTCATCCAGATTTTGGAGAAAGGTTCCAAACTAAGAAAGAACCACAAGAGGAACATTGATTTCTAATAGGAGTAGTGTACAGTAACATATTTCAAGGGGCTGCAGGGTCTGGGAGGAGAGGCTGAGCCATGCATGACAGCATGATGATGGGTTTCTGAGACATGAGGGAAATGCTGCTTAACCCGCTTTTCATCTTCTCATCCACCCTCTGCAGCAGCGTGACATCTAGATACTAACAATTTAATGTAGATTAATATTTTATCCTTCTTTATGTAGTAAACGTCTTAACTTTTTAAAAAGGACCCACAATATAGTTGAAGTGGTGCCTCATCAATTCTGTTAATTAATAATATTATCATAATAATGACTAATATTGTTGTTGCTCCATTTGTTCTTATAATATTAATGTAAGAAGGCCAGCCAAGCTTCTGTTACAATTCATTATCATGCCATCCTCTCATTGTTGGCAACATCCATTTCTCCGCATTCTGGTTTTCTAAAGTATGGATGTGAATGAACTGATTATACTACAAGCAGTTCATCATTCATTCTGCAGTTATAATTGATTTGCATGTTTGCCCCGAAGCCAGGTTTATATGAATGTTTGGTGATCATTAAACAGAAGTGCACAGGATGGAAAGCCAACAGGTGAATCATCATGATTAAAACAGCTCAGCTACAATTTTATACACATTGTGTCCAAGTATATTTGTCTTCTGTGAAAGTTGAAAGTAAGCTGATTTTACACTCTAGTTAAAAAGTTCAAATATGTGGGTAAGGAAATGCATAGTATATCAACTATATATACACTATATATTGTTGATATATAGTATGCAAACTGATTTTTAAAGAAATACAAGGTTTTTATTTTGTTTTTAGGAACGTGCTGATGTTTTCTTGGATTATGGTGTAAAGTATTTTGTTCCTTTGGGACAAGATAACACATGAGTGAAAATGAAAGTTCCCTGGCACAGCTGTTGCACTGCGTTGTATCTTAATCTACAGGTGTTGCGCTGTATTGTGTCGAACCCCGTGCGCAGCTTGTTGCAGCCTCGCCAAGGTGTTTGATCAGTGTCATCACCTAAGGCTTTTAAGACATAACAAAACAGTCCATGAATGTAGCAAATATTGTGATCCGATATTGCGCCTGACAGGCAGCCTGCTACTAGCACATCACAGTTCCATGAAGCTCGTTGTATTTCAAAGGGCACCAGCTTTGAACTAGCCACTACCTCGGGCTGTGTTTTGATGTGTGCAGAGTTGAGATAGCGTTCCACTCCTTCCGCTCACTTCAACGTGTACATCATTGGATGTGTAATACGCACAGATATACAATCTGGCAGCATGCCACTGTGCATTGTCATTATAGTGGACTATAACACCAGACCGAGTCAGACCTAAAATCTCTATACACATGAATGCATGGTTACTCAATTTCGCCTGCCTGTGCGCTGGTTACACTGTTCCCTGAGCGTGTTGCTGTGGGTTCATCCTAGTGTATGATTCAGTGTTCATAACTCATAATGTCAGAAAATGGATCGGTTTCATTTGTATTTGCAGAAACTAGGGGATCGTGCTATTTGTTCAATTCAACATGAAATCCTAAGTGTGTGAAAAAGGTGTCTGAAGAGTTTAAAGCGTCACCCACCAGCCCGTTCTTGATCAGGTCAGCCCACATGCTGGTGCCGTCTCCTCCTCTCATCAGCACGTTGTAGATGAAAAAGTAGGTGCCGGGGATCTTGCACGTGAACTTGCCTGTCGCGCCCTCGAAGTTGCCGCCGATGTTAGTCACCACGTCGTCGAATTGCAGAATGTCGTAACCTTCTTGGGGGTTCCGTAGTCCTGCGTAAAACGCCACCCGAGGCGTGGTGTTGTAGGTGGTGGTGCTCACTGGCCCTTTGCCCCCTAAGCCGAGTATCCCAGTCCGTACGATGTCCACCCCGTCCCCCGGTGGTCCTTTAGGTCCGGGTGGGCCTGGCTCTCCGGGGGGTCCTGGGGGACCGGGCTTACCTGGACGTCCAGGTTTTCCTTGGGAGCCGTGAGCGCTGTAGGTAGGCAGTGGCGGGCCGATGCTGTGATCGCCGAGGTCCCCCTCGTTGTCCACCTGTAGGCCCGTGGTTGGCAGGTCTGTGCCCACGTGCACGCCCGTGCCCGCCGTGCCCGTGCTGGGGAAGGGGTCACAGACCATGCGGCAGGTCCCCAGCATCTCGTAGTGGCTCGCGCTGTCGTCCACGCCACCACCCGTGCCAACGGAGCTGACCAGCACGGGGATGATGACCACCAAAACCAGGACCAGCATGACCCCAACAGCAGCTGCCACCAGGGTCTTCCGCCCGATGCTCAGCCGGGGAAGGGGCTGCGCTGCCAGCGTGGAACTCTCCGGGGTGGAAATGGTGACCGCGTAGGGGGGAGTGTGCGCCCACCTGGCAGAAGGCGATCTCCGGTGGCGAGGACGGTGCCCAGGGAGCGTTGGTATGAGCGTGTGAGTGAGTGACAAGAGCCGTGGAGGATTAAGGGAGAGAGGGAGTGGTACGAGGGACCAAAGTGATCAAGAGGAGAGAGAGATTGAGGGAGTGAGAAGGAGAGGAGAGGAGGAGGAGGGAGATGAGAGGAGAGGAGAGGAGGAGGAGGAGGGTGAGAGACAGCTTGACTGAAAAAAAAAAGAAAGGAAGCAAGGGGAGGAGAGAGTGAGCAACATACACACACAAACCATCTGAGTCAGGGCTGAGGGGGGCACTTTACTCACAGATGTGAAAAGCCAGTAAAAACAGAGAAAGGGACTGTGTTTAGAGAGTAGGGAATGTCAGTGTTAGTCGAGATGCTCCGCTTAAACGGATAACAAAAGATGGAGATGAACAGTTTTTTTTTAACAAAGTTAGCTTTTTATTGGGTCAAATATTGGTGACCTCATAGTCATCAGCTAGGTTTCAATATATATTTAGCCAGATTTCTTAGGGTAATATGAAACTGCCTCCACTGTTTTATCAAGGTCAGAAAGGGTATATTTTTTATATTACCCTTATCTTTGTCTGTGTATGCATGTGAGTGTATATGTGTGTGTGTGCGTGCGTGTGTTTGTAGCAGGAGCTCTTGTCCGCTGGAATGCTTCCAGGCTTCCAGGCTTCTGTGGTCATTCAAGCTGTGACCTTCATAAAGTCGCTAAACTTTTAAAGGGGCAGTTCAGAAATTGTCAGTCAATTACTGTTTGGTGGCAACTTAATAGCATTTTGACTTGTCATAATAACAGAAACAGACATGTCAGTTTATAAGACAGCGTTACAAGAATAACTCTTTTGCTTTTAATTGTTTTTGCAACACTGACACATTATTTCATAGAATTTCACATATTTAGCAAACACTCAGCTATTTACACATCCAGTGCATGTTGACTGACTAGTATCTTTGGGTAACACCTGTGTATTTTTTTTCAATAGATGCTGCAGAAAAGGTCCCATATGCATATGTCTCGTGCATCAAAAAGTCAGAGTAATGCACACAGCCTGGAACGACTTTGCTGTTTCAAGACTTGTTTGTATTTTATTGACTTTGTGATGTCATGTTGTACATCCCTTTGCCTTTATAGGATCCCAGCACAATTGCCCCTACCATTACGCCCATGCTTTTCAGTCTTCCGAGTGAAATCAGGAGAGACGCTCATTAATTTTTGGGAGCCAGAACAAAGACGACCTGTGCTCTCCGGAGCTCCGGCGAGGCACTGAGGGAACTCTGTAAAACAACACCGAGTTGAATTTTTTATAACTTCACAGTGTTGCCTGCTGAGAGTGATTTCCACGCTGTCTTTGGACCAAGACACATTTCCACGGCGTCTTATCCTCCCCTCCCCGAGTTGCTGGGATCCACCGCTTCACCTGACCAGCCAGTTTCAGCCTTTGTTGCTTAACCTAATTTGAGTAAATATCGTGAGACCTTGACTTGGCTCTGCTTAGCCCACATGAGTTTTGTGGCTGCCAAGACTGCTGGCTGTTTTAGATTTCCTGCTGATCTGCTTGTGACCAAATCATGGCATCTGTCGTTTGATAATTTCTCCTCTTATGGGGCTGCTGTCATATGTGCAGCATTTTCATTGGTATTATTGTAGAGTTCTTACTCATTTTTTCTTAAGCTCATTTTTTTAGGGCTTCAAATGGATGGAAACACGTTTTGCATACAGTGCATTTCATTATCATCTAAATAATATTGTCTACATGAAGAAGATTTTGTCAGATGCAAGATAGGTCAACACATTTACATTTGCTGCACACAATGCATATTCAACTAAGACAAATATTACAAACTCTAAATCTTAGCCGTGTGCATCATTTTATATTATAATAAAATCTGAGAAACTGTCATGGATAAAGTAATCATACAGGAATGTTTCCATCACATCCACACAGAGGTAAAAATCACATGGAAATCCAATATTGCCCAAAAGAAGCTCTCCTTATTGATTTGTAAATGCCCCAAAATATTTAAAAATCTTGCATATAAATAGTAAATTCATTACAATTGATCTATTTTCTAAAGCCATATCTTCTGTAGTTACACTGAACCTGTAGCTGAACAACTGCCACACCCCAACAATAATGGTCATGGTCTGCACCATGACACCAACGTGTATTATATATAATACAGCATTAGTCACTCATGCATATCAGATGGATTGCTGGGTTTTGGTAGTTCGGTTTACTGCTGCTTTTCTCATTTTTTATATAACTGTAAATTGAATATCTTTGGGTTTAAACCGTTGGTACAAAACAAGACATTTAAAAGGCATCACCCTGGGCTGTGGAAAATTACAACAAATTTCACTATTATCTGACATTTTATAGACTAAAGGATTAATCGAAAAATTAATTGGCAGATGATTCATTAGTTGCGGCCGCAGTGGTTGGAGATGTTCGCTGAAGAATGGCCTCATGGTTACTGGAGCTCTGTCTTGGTAGATTACATAAAATGCTCGGGGGGTGAAAGGACTATTTTAAAGCCTAAACACTAAATATGAACTCTGTACAGTCTATTCAAAATGAATCTGTTCCGCACGAGTTAGATGATTGAACTGACGCTTGCCCAAACTCAGCGTGATGGCGAGGAACGCTCAGCTTGAAGCAGTAGCCGTCGCCAGCTGTCTGTCTGTTCAGTCGACAGTGTTTTAAACCCACCTTAGATAAATGTACTGATCTGATTTGCAGTAAACACTTCACACTACTCTAAAGAATAACAACAAGGAAGATAGATGGCAATGTCCTTTGTTGGCAGAATAGTTATTTAAAATTCCTGTCAAGATCCTACATTTTCACAGATGCAAATTATGTAATGCTGAACTAGAGGGGAAAAAAATGAATCGAAGGAAACATTTAGAATTGTTTAATTTTTAGATCCAAATGTCAAATTAACAGCATATTGGAGCTTAAAGGTGTGAAATAGCCTCATGAAGAATTGAACACGGTGTTTATTGCAAAATGTTCATTTGTTCAGAAAACCATGAGCATCGTCCCAGAAAATAACTACCATCCAATCCACCCTACCATCCAAGCAAGCAACAGATGTGACCAGGAAACAAACCAAGTCGCATTGAAGTCAACGGCATGGCTATAGCATGCCTGAAAATGGCAGAATCATCCAATGATGTTAAAATTTCACAAGAGTAGTAAGAGCAGAGCCCAGATTTGTTGAATCATCACTGCATGTCTGATGCCGCTGCTGTTATCACAGGACATGACAATGGTACTGAGTCAGGCACCTCGAGCGGCACTTTCCTGCTGAGTCTCTCCAACTGAGTGATACACTAAATCAGAGGTGACCGCATATTCAGTGTGACGGAATAAGGCTTTTAATCTTTTTTTAAAAAAATCTTTTTGTATTGGAAAGATTCCACCTATAAAACTCTATGTACAATTTTTGCCCAATTGGAATCAAACTATCTCATTGTTACAAACACATGGATCTGGTTAAGAGAGAATTGGCCAATACTAACACATTATGCTCCAAAGCTGTTAAAGGATTGCTGAACAAACAAAAATGGTGGAGTGTTGGAGTAACCACACCAGTCACCTCCATTATCTCAAACTATCCAACACATAATGATAAAATATTAAATAGAATAAGACACATTCTCACATATTTTTACTTTTAATGAACCTGTCAATTTCAAAGCCTAAAGGAATTGTATCACTGTCTTTAATAGTTCATTCAGCTTTCTCTCCGGTGCTGCACCCATACCTCACTTCTGTTTGCAGCCTTTAGTTCCCTCGTGTGGCCTTTTATCATATTACTGTAGGTCCTTCCCTAACACCCACACTTGCGGAATTTGCAATTCGTCAAGTGCCTACTTATGATATATTTACAGTATCTAAAAATAGTCTGTAGCAGAAGCGAGTGTCCAGCAGATTTCAGCCAGGTGCTGCACCTAATAGGCAGACATCAAAGAGGAAAGTCCACACATTGCAGCTCCCTTTGCAGAAAGATTTATTTAGGCATCACCAAAAAATGCTTTTCTGCAGACAGACGGGCAGTGTCCGGACCTCCTTCTTCCATATTTCCAGTACTTAAACCTAAAAAAATCATTTTCAAAATGTAGGATAAATGGGAAATGGGATATTTATCTTGACAGCATCATGGCATATTAACAAGAAGATAAGAACAGGTTGTTAATATTAAAATTTGTGGAGGTTCCACAAACACTTATGGCACTTATATGGACACATTAAGTGTCCATATAAGTGCAACAAAGTGATTCTAGTAAACATAGTAAGTAAAATATAACAGTTTACCCCCAACAACAAGTCAACCTGCACCTTAGAATGTTGTATTAGCAACAAATTAGCTCGTATGATTAGCAGTAAACTGATCCTAGGAAAAAATAAATTAAATCACAATATGAACGTCATCTGCTCTGATTGGAAAGTAAATAAAAATCTAGTTTTTTACAAGTATTTTCTTGCTCACAGATCTGACAAAAAGCTGGATGTAACTCCTGCAGTTAACTGCACAACACCTGGCAAAATCATGAATGGCTTTAATCAGGTTTGCATTCACAGGCTAGTTTTATGACCCAAGAAAGACCATTATGATTCAGACTCACTAATCCCAAGTGAGTGAGATGTTTTCCATTACTGCATAACACAGTTAACACAGTTAAAGCATTCAGTCTGAAAATAAAGCGTTGCACATCTCTACGGCTTCTTAAGGATTGTTCAGTGATGACGTTATACTGGCTTCTAGAAGAGACTGCGAGGTGCAGTTTGACAAACACGTTCAGACAAAACCTGTTGTCAGTCATGGTATTGTCTTTGGATCAGTCTCCATGTGACTTTTAAAACTTATCGCAGGAAATGGCTAAACAACAATCAGTCCTATGACCATTCTTGACCTGCTTATATTATTTTTTTAAGTCTTAAGTATATATTTTATTACCTGCCTTGTGTTTTAGTTTCACTGGTATTTTTGTATAACCTATGTAATTTATGTTGCTAATGCTATCGATACTGTTTTGTTTAAGAGACTATGTATGTAAATAAGTATTCTTGCTAAATCCTGCACCCTAAAGTGCCGGGTGGTGAAAACACATATTCCAGATTCCATATTACCAAGAAACGCTATGAAACTGTGTTACTGCAATTACTTTCATATGGAACTCTTTTTTGTCCATATATTTTGAGCCAAAAATGCATCTCACCGTACCAGTTTGGATTTCCAAGCACTGATAAGGTGTTAAAATGCAACAGATGCAGAAAATGTCATTGACTTCTGATCACTGATCCTTACTACAAGCCCAATAAGACTAAGTTAAGTACGTTTTAATAATCTTCAAAAAATCTATGCGCACCACTGCCTTCCAAATAAACAAATGAAATAAGAATAAATAGCCCAATCGGTGGTGTCACAACAGCTGTGACATCTCTTGAACATTTTCCTAGAAATGAGCAGAAAAGAAAATGATTTGATCACAGCAAATACTGACAGGCGCAGCTTTAAGATGTTCTCTGAACTGACTGCATTTACTTCAGTGAACCAGTGGATGGCACCAACTCCTCTCTCTACAACTGATAAAATAAAAGACAAGTAGCCTACCGCTTAACACAACTGGGACAGGAAGAAGGGGAAGGTGCAGACCACCCATCAAGCTCACATTCCAGCATGGACACGGGAGGCCTTGTCAGCAACCGTAGAGCTGAGGAGACAGCGGGCCGCCTTTGATGTTCAAGATGGACGCTTTGACCTTTGGGAGATGCACAGTGGCATAATGGATAGTGTTTTCTATCAGGCTATATGTAGTGTAGAAGTGAAAACAATATCTGTTTGCATCCTGTTCTCTAGTTTAGCCTTTGTAGCCATATTTAGCTGACTTAATTAAATAGTTGCGTGCCTGTAGTGGAGATTACTCACTATCAAATATCAGAATCAGAATATTGTAGATCTCTTGATCTTTTATTGACATTTCATGCAGCAGCCCTTTATATAAAAAGAAAACATGTTCAACCCCTTGTATGTTTACACAAGGGTTCAAACAGAGTAACTTCCACGATTCTTTCCTTTTGGACTCTTCCTTTTTAGGCAATGAACCGCTGCCTCACAGCCCCTCTTGGGATTCTGTGGGAATTCCTTAGCTGGTTTACTTGGCAGTTGCTTTTCAATCCTCAATATGTTGTTATTCCAGGGTGCAAGGTTGGAATGAAGAACTAATTGAGAAAAAAAAATGTGCCATGTTGCCTCGGGCCACACCTGACACAGTTGCTGTCACCTTTGCAAATAATATGTGTGTGGCTGGCATTGAGAGAAGTGTAGTTTCTTATTTTCCAAAAAGGTGCACTGCTTGTGCTGAGATATCTCACTGCAAATCTTCTTGGAGTGTAAAAAAATGAGTGTAGACGGTGACAGTGTAATCTAATAGTCATGACAAAAATAGCCATAAAAGGACATTTTATGGTCTTCTTTATATGATCAGTTTGCTGTTTATATAGGAATATCCTGTTCTATAACACTATTTGCTTTCTGATCTACTATCAGTCACAGCAGCAATTTCTGTGCTGGAACTGCCAAAAGTTAAACTCGTCTGACCACTTAATTTACAGCGGCTGGAATCTACTCGTCGCAAACGGTAGACACATATTTCCCTTTTTAGGGCATGAGAATATATTACGTAATTTAAGGGAGCACTTGAATATCCAGCAAACCCGTCTGTGTGGAAGCGGGAGGCGGTGATACGGAGTGACGGCGCCATCGACCAATCACACGCCGGCGAACTCGCCATGCCGCTCGCTGATTGGTCGGAGGGCGGAAACCGGTGGTTGACGTCAGCGTAGGACGCGCTCACTCTCTGGGAGTTTTTCACGTTGATGGTTTCACGGCAGTAGTTGTAGCCTTCACACAGGAGGGTCGAACTGTGGGAGGAAAGAAGCTAGCGGGGTTGTTTTGGGCGCTTTTAGCAAGAGTTTGGGAGAAAACTGTCCGGGGCGGTAGGAGATATACTCGTTTTTCTCTCGGATAGTGAACGAAAGTTGCCACAATGCCGGTTTTTCACACGAAGACGATAGAAAGTATCCTGGAGCCGGTGGCTCAGCAGATA
Source organism: Lepturacanthus savala (assembly GCA_030544235.1). Classification (NCBI taxonomy): domain Eukaryota; kingdom Metazoa; phylum Chordata; class Actinopteri; order Scombriformes; family Trichiuridae; genus Lepturacanthus; species Lepturacanthus savala. The sequence continues at coordinate 19,269,851 of CM060471.1, read as the reverse complement.
TCCCATCTGGTGATAATGCACGAAGAAGGTGAAGTTGACGGGAAGGCTATCCCGGATCTGACGGCGCCGGTGGCCGCTGTGCAGGCGGCCGTTAGCAACCTCGTCCGAGTGAGTAACTTTCACCCACCTCCTCCCCCCTTTTTTGTGACATTTTACCCGACAAAGTCCCGGCTGAACTCGGCTACCTGTCGCTTTGTGTCCCGCGCCATCCTCTCTGAATTAACGAATAGTCTAAAACACAACGCTCACTGTTATATACGAGCGTAGGTCTTTACGTTTACTTGTTTAATGGCAGGGAAAACCTACGCAGGGTGTCCCAAGTTTGTGGAAGTTGTTCGCCTTGGGGCAAAGGGCAGTGACGCCCTTTTCCCCTTGGAAATATGCCCTACCTCCCTCTGTGGTGACTGACTGCCATGTCCTGACGTAGGCACGGCCCCTGTGTGTGAGCCAGGTGCTGCAGCTACAAGGAAATACTACAATACTACTTAGCATCAGATCTACAGGGGTGGAAAGAAGTATTCAGATCCTTTACTTGAGTAAAAGTACCAATACAACAATATAAATATGCTCTATTACAAGTAAAGGTACTCATTGTGCAGGATGTGTTGTATTATTATAGAATGTTGTTTTTCTATCACTAACAAATGCATGTTAGGGCGTTTTGCTAGTTAGTGTGCAGCCTATTTTTACATACTTTTGATAGATTACCAGTAATGGTACTGCATCATATAATATAGCATATCAATAATAATAATATTACACTTTATATAGTAATCTTGTTTTTAGATCAGCAGCAAATAAAGGTTTGCAAGATGAGAAAGTCAAAAACTTCTTAAAATACGGTTTTAAAAGATTTCATTGTGTCACGGAAAAGTATGATCGATTTTAAATATTGAATCCACCTAGAATATAAAACTAGTTGATAGCACTTTTTTAAAAAACCTTTTTTAAGAGTGTTTAACTATGTGCTACCAAGTTTTTAGGGTTACACCACATGGCATTTTGGATATTCTCCCGCATAACTATTCAAAACAAGCAGAAAGCTTAATATTGAAATCTGAGAGGGTAACTAAAGCTCTCTGCTGAAGTATAAAGCAGCATCACATGTAAATACTCAAGTATAGTACAGTACAAAACTGTCAAGAATTCCTGGTTTCAGTATAGGTGTGGTGTTACGCTACATTCTCCAACAGATGCAACTGAGTCCCATTTAGTTCTTTTTACAAATTCATGACCCTCTTATAGTGTATGGTGGTTTATCAGTGTGGCTTCTTTGGATCAAACTGAGCCATTGTTAATGCCATCAGTTCCACCTGTGTTTTTAAAGTGACTTCTAAAACTGTTTTTATTGTAGTCACATACTGTATTTGTACTGTATTTGCTTCATCTGTTGTAATGTTGCAGTTATTGTTTCATAGCATTGTGAATGTGCAGGTCACAACTCGTCCACCACAGTGTTTGGGAGTTGCTGGATTGTGTATTTGCTGAGTTTGATAAGGGAAACCAAAAAATAGCATTAGCTGTATAATAGTAGCCTCTGTTCCAGTGGTCTGGAAACAGTTGGTATCTACAATAAAAAAAAATATAGCGCCCACTGCTATAACTAAGAAATTTATGAGGATGGGCGAATTTTCAAAAATATAAAACCATCCCTTTAAATCTGGTTGTTTTAGCCCAGATTAGTCCTGAGCCACGATTATACGACTATATATATTTCCCCAACTATATTTAAGTTCCCGTTAAGAGCCAATGTTAAATTGTGTAAATTTTAGATTTATTCCTGTTTGTTCCCATATATTCCTGTTAATTCCCTTTGAAAGTTTCCAATTTAGAAAATTTCCAGAACTTTTCAACTCTAGTCCCATTATGTTTCTCATTCCATGCGGAGAAACTTAACAGTATTTAAGACTATTATGTATTCCTCTCTGTCTTTTGAGGAGTAAATTACATCACTCAATGAACCAGATGTAACTTTTGGGTCCAAGTATATTTAGAACCTAAAACTACACAATGGTGTTTGTGGAAATGTGATTTCCTCGTATTTTAGTCTCAAATACTTTAATACTTGGCAAGGTTCCGCAAAGAAAATGAGGAAACATAAATTGTAAGCCACATACTGTAGCTATTAATAAAAAATAAGAGATGGAGAAGCTAAATTAAGGAACACTTCCTGTGTGTTTTTCTCTTCCTTCTGCATAGTCATTTGTAGCTGTTGTGATACATCTGGACTTTTATTTCTGGCGTTCCCTGTCAGAAAACCAATGCTTTGTTTAGGGGGATTGCCTGCTATTCACCCTCAATTTCAGGAAGATTTATGATCCATTTCAAGACTCCTCATTTCATTCTATTCCTTTGTTTTTCCTCAATGCCCACTCCCAAACCACAGGTCTGTGCCTCATTGTGTGCATTATTTATGTCTCCAACCACCATACCCCCTTCCTGTGTGTGGCATTATAGAGTCAGTATTTAGAGAGGCTGTTGTTTAGTTTTGTGTGGGCTCTATAAACCAAATGATATCTCAGTGCTCTTTTAAGCTACAATAATACCTTGGACAATGGTTCATAGATGCTGTCACAACAACTTTGTTTCCGTGTAATAGAAAACTGTGACTGTGTTGAACCTATAGTAATTATTCCTTGCATTTATTACAACTAATTTAGCAGAAATCTACATTTAAAATGGTACATTTTTGTCAAAGGTCATTTCAGATAAATGTACTAGTCTGCCCTTCTTTTGCCCTGTTTTTTATACTGACAGTGAATTGAAAGGTCTTTGCTTGCAGTGATGATCCAATAGAGGATTATCTGCCAACTCAGCTGCTTTTATGAAGCTTTTTTCTTTTCTTTTCACCTCCTCAGCCTGTTCTTTGGGTTTTATAGCACTGAATGCGTCGCTTTAATATCTAACAATAAGCAGCCTTTTAACTTCGATAACTTCCTGACCGGTACCAGCAACCGGATGGTGACAAAAGCAGAACATTTAGAAGCTAAAGAGCCAGATATTTTGCTCAGTTGTTATGAGCCCAAACTAGAGCTAAAAGGATGTTTCATATTGAACTGGGATTACATTCATCGGGTAGACTTATGATTCCAAATAAATGTTAATGTTGCTTTGTGTGTCTGCAGATAATGTAAAAATCTAATGGCTGGATATCATATAGGTACGACATTGTCAGAAAGTAATATGTGAGAGCTAGATATTTTATTTTGCTTCTAAGGTCAAAGTACCAGTTAATGCAGTTTAAAATATAGGAACAGTATATTGTTTGTTTGGTTGTTGATTAATTGTTGCTGCCATCATTTCTGGACTATTGGGTGCCCTTGAATTTAAGTCGCACCACCTAAATTTAGAAGGGAAAAACAAACATGCACAAAAACAGGCCGCACTTGACCCTAAGCTGCAGGTGTCTATATTATAACAACATATTTAAGGTAATTTTTTTTTTTTTTAATTAATTACCGTATGTCAGGGTTCGTGCTACCACAGAGGGGATTGTTGGGACAGAGATTCTGGCTGTTTGGGGAAACTTCCATTTATTCACAAACTCCACAAGCACAAATAATAAATGGAGTATCACCAGCACCAAGTCCTGGCAGTGATCTAACAAAAAGACTCATTACCGTAAATCAATCAAATTCCCAAACAATCCCATTCTAAGGTCTCTCCCTCCCTCTTGTGACCAAACCACACCCCTATGTCCTGTACCGTAAATATGCTAAATGCATTTTAGAAAAAAGTGCCTGTAACACAGCAGTAAATGTGCGGTAACATGGCTGTCATCTTCTTTGGCTTGAACTGTCTCATTTTCTGATAGAGCGCCCCCTGGTGGCCATTTGTAAAAAAAACAAACAAACTATAGATTAGCTGCATTGTTGTATAGGCCATGGGGTTTAGAGCATGTGAAAAAAGTAGGGGCTTATAGTCCGGAAATTATGGTAATTCATTTAACCCCTCAATTCAGCACTGGTCATCACGTCCTGCTGCATGAACATGCTCTGGTCAAGCTCATCTAGCTTGGGGGTGAAATGATTCCGGCACTGTTAATTGTGATCAGATGTTTCCGACGGAGGGATGAAGGAACACACAAGCCTGTAATTACGATGTTTCCCGTCGCCGTAGCAACATTACAACATGGACAGTGTTATGACTTCATTGAAGTTAGGGATCAAATGTAATTTCTTCAGGTTACAGTCTCACCAGTCCCCGTGAGTCATACATTTGCAAAGCTCAAAAGAAGAATCAAACGCACTGTGTGGTGCTTATCTAAGATTCCTTTGTTGCGGATGACAATTGGGTATTCTCAGGAAGCAGGAATGTTTTGTTTAAACTCATTGCACCGTCTAGGTGTTTCCATATTGGCCCACACACATTCCGTTGTTTACCAGGACTTGCAGCGTTGTCAAGTTTTGCACCTGCTGTAAGTCCGTCAGTATATGAGTCAACATCTAACTATAGGGTAAATGGAAAGGGGGAAAAAAAAAAACGAGGCTGTCTAATTGCATTGCTTGAGACAGTGTCAGGGCGGGGCTGTGTCAGAGAAATCTATTTACCTCATTGTTCTGTGTTGCCCAGAAAGCCACATGTTGCACAGACATCCTCCTCCATCCACCTCTTCAAGCCAGAAGCTTAAACAATTTATCAAGGTGGAATTTAGACCTGGAAAGTCAGACAGAAAGTGGGCCACTATTGATTGTACTTTTTTTTTTTTGAAACAGCAAATTCTGATGATCGTGTGTCAGGTTGTTTTCCATTGCTTGACAGAGTAAAAAAATAGCTCAATAAAAGATGATCTTTCAGGAATGTCTGAGAGGATGTGGCTGCATGAGCAGTTGAGGTTGGAATTAAATGAGAACGGACCAATCCTCTCTTGGTCTCTCAGAGCAAACAAAATCACACTAGCATAAGAAATACAATAATAATTTAATTTAAATCGCCTCAGGAATACAATCATCTCTTCAATCATCAATATGATCCGATGTGGAAAATCGTTTCGTTTTAAATCGTCATGTCTTAAATTATTACTTTGAAAGAGCCTAATCTCATTATTTCAGATGCATGGAGATAAAAGTAACCTATGTGTTTTAAGTGTAGCACGATTACAAACCGTTGTGAGTCAATAGACCAGCCGAGAAGAGCCAGTGGAGCATCCTTTGACTGCATTGCTTTCCGATTGATGCAGTGACCCATGCTTCAATTAAAGGTGAATGTTAGGAATGTGAAGAATTCGCAGCAAGTAGGAATGCATCCTTGCTCGGAGGGGGCTTGAGTTGGCTGAGATATTGAATAAGATAAGCTATTAACAAGGTGCCATGTAAAAGACGCTTAACAGCTTCATCTGTATCCGTGTTATCTGTATTTATTATAAGCCTTGAGTTTACTGATGATTTGGCTTGTGCAACAATTACTGAAAGTTAGTGTAAATGTAGCCCTGTGCAACAGGGCTACATAAAGATCTATTTTTAGTGCATGCATCTGTGGCGCTTGAAAGATTGTATGGGGAAAAAAAGGAATTATTAAAACACATTTAAATCACTTTTTGCTGTGTTTTCACAGCATTGCTAAAAGGACAAAGACAAGCTACCGATGACACTTTGGGATAGATTAAATGTTTATATTATATATTAAGTCACTCTGAGTTTAAATAGTTTCCTGCTGGCGTAAATGGAAGATTAACATGCATTTCTGTGTTAGCCGTCATTCTTTTGACTTGACTACACAGGTCCTTTTTTATTTCAGGCCTGTTGTAGTTCATTATTTTTATAGCTCCTTTTTATAGGCATGGGATAATGAGAGGAATGCCAGCGATGTAGGGTCCTGGAGCGGATAAGGCTGTGTTTGTCTTCCTGTTGCACAGATCACAGAACTCACATGACTTTCAGAGATGCTTCTGCATGCAGATCACCGAGATGTACTGTTACTGATGGGATTTCAAGAAGTTACTATCTTCTGAGGGTTTGAAACGCCACTGCCCTTTATGCAACTCGGTTTAACGGAAGTTGCGTAAGGCAGCCCGGGTTGTATGAAAACAAAGATTTCTTACAGGCAGGCAGGAAATGTCAGCAACACACTCGAAAGTGCTGAGCAACTTAAACGTTGTAGAGCAGTACAGTAAACGCACACAAGGAAGCATTTAGGGACTTTAGGGACTTTAAACACTACTAAACTATGGATAGATGAGGATTTGAAGAGGTCTTGAACAATCATTTCAATCAACTGCTTCATTCTGCAGCTGAAGTCTATTTTCTTCATCAGTCCGTAGCTAATTTGTCAGGATAGGAGGACACAGAGGGGTGTTGCGTTTTGAGGAAATGCAGGAAGCCAAGTCAGGAAAACCCAACAGCTGTCGTCCCCACTCAGTCATGAACGAGAGCGTGAGCCAACAAAGGGAAACCCCTCTCCTTGAGCAGTGAGATTGTTTTAGTTTCAGACCATGACAAAGGACACAATGCACTAGAACTGCCACTCAGATAATACACATGTAGTGTGTTTTGGAAAAACCACATGTGATATGGAGTCCTAGCAGCAAGGTTAGTTATTAGTTGGGGTTAATCTTGCCTTTTCTCTATGTGCGTGCAACAAGCAGTAAACTATAATGGTTTTTTGAGAAGCTCACAATGAATCTCATCAATATTTATTACAAGGTACTGAAATTTAGCGACAACTGATCCAACATGAATTGTAGGTACTCAGTATTACCAATGTAGTTTAGTCAGGTTCCTTAAAAGTACAGCGTGTTATGAAGCAGTTACATTTTTGTAAACACGTTTTCCACTGCTTGAATTGAAATACAAATGTGCTAAAATGCAACTGCAGCATTTGAGAGCACAATCATGCATGAGAATAATGAATTTAGCACATCTTCTTTTTCACAAACAACTTTGTCCAAATGCACGGACAGTCCTGTTCAAAACCCTGAAGATCATACATTTAATGTCATGCTAAGAATAATTGCTTAACTAAGAAAATGCAACTGTTTGACAACAGCCACGTTTAGTTTTGACCTGTCATAAATATTCCAATAATTACTCATGGCATTAATTTTAGCAACAGCTGATATGGCCTTCAGGGTTAGTCATTACCAGTGAATATAAAAGCCCTGGAACGTGGCAGTTCTCCCATGTTTTAATGATTGTTTTAATAAATGCAATAGAAAGTGATGGCTCTATAATGCACTGAAGAATTTAGATCAATTACAAGTGGGTTTGTGCTCCATTAAGTCCCGTATTTTGAAATCCTTCTGACCTCTTGGATGCCTTTCAAATTTGTAAATTGCACTTCCTCCCCAACCCTCAATAAATACAATACAAGCGATCTCCTGCCATCCTTGTTCTGATGGAAAATGACAGCTCATCCATGCCAAGCCTTGTACTTACTCACTCTGCTTTTTATAAGGCGGATCCACACAGAGGAGTGCCACCACTCCCCAGTAACATTGTACGAGCGTCTAAGCCCCTGTAATGTGAGACGGATAGTTGTGATATATTCTCTTCGGCTGCAGGGTCTGTTTTGCCACAGCCGAGTGGCCCGTTTGATTTGTGGCCCGTGTTTAGCTACCTCCTGAACCAAATTAATAATCCATGTTTGACACCGATTGACAGATGCATGACAAACGCGTTGACCTCCGGTGCAACCTCCCTGCCGCCCTTCTGAGTCACTGTTAGCCGAAAGCAATCCGATATCTCAGAATGCGGCCCTCGCTTGTTCTGAGCGCATCGATCAAGGGAATCTAATGGAGTGCTGCGCCATCATTTGTCCGAGCGCGTCTTATCAGATTGCAGTACGAGTCACTTATAGCAGGAATCAGTGACTGAGCTGCTCTTTGAGGGCCAGTTTATTTGTAGGACATCGCTAAGGGCAGCAGCGACAACGCTCGCCAGAATTTTGCCATCATAGATCTTTGCGGTCACCATGACTAACGCGGCATTGTGCTAAAGCGACCCGACATGTGAAAGGCAGGCTCTGTCTTGGCAGCCTTGAGGCTTTCAGAGCGGCCTTTTCTTCTCCCGGGCTGAGCGACGGGCTGTTGTCGACAAAGCCGGGTCTGTTCCGAAGGAGCTGCCACTTTATCAAGCTACTTCACAACACAAGGTTTTCTCCGCCGCGCTCTTGGATGGTAAAAGGAGTGTCAGTGTTTCCACTCCAGACACAAATGTTAAATGAGGCCGTCAAACCAGTAGCAGCAGAAGACGACAGTGAATCAGTAAAAGCTTTTTTAAAAAGAAGGTGAAAGTGAACAACTGCCCTTCCTATGGTTTGCCAGAATCCATTCAAGGAACAGGATATTCATGTTGTGGTTTAGCCTTAGGACTCGGCCCTGATTAAGAATGTGTTGTAATTGGGCGCCCTCAAGTCACGTCGTCTTTTCTCTACCATGCTTCTAGTCTTCATTTTTTTTCTTTTCCTATCAAGGCAAACTAAGTTAAAATAGATGAGTAGTGTTGATTCATCAATTAACCATGCTGTAAGATGATCCAGAGAAAACGTAATCAATTAAGCAAACCTAATCAATTAAACAAACTTAATGAAAGTGTTTTTCAAAGTTTAGTCAGTGTTAGCATTAGCAAGTTTGTGGTCTTAAAAACTGGACGGAGGCTTAGTATAGCAAAGAAAAGCGAGGCTGCTTGACAACAGCAGTTATGAACTTGGGTCACGGTTCTATTTTTACAGGGAATTGTTTGGATCGCTGTTGGGGCTGTGGACTGTTTTTGAACTTCAGAGCATGAAGTTCAGAGGGTGGAGGAAGAAGAAAACAGCAGTGACCTGTTGAATGCTGCAGTATCAAGAGGCTCCACTCCGCTCACTTTCAGACACTCCTGTATGACGCTTTAAGGGGCAAATGACTCAGCGCTCGTCAAATTCAGCACACACACAGCTCTTGGCCTCATCGTTGGCTTATAGTGTAATCAATCTTGCCTCGGTTCAGTTAAGTTCACGTCTGAAATTGATTTCATCCCATATAAATCTTCGTGTTGTCAATTCTGTTCCAATTTTTTCACTCACAACTGCAGATTGTGGGCAGAATGCTTTTATTTTAGGGCTTCATTGTAAGATGATCTATAAAATTTGTGTTTATTTCATCCATAAAATGTAAACAAAATATGACAATTTCACAAGCAATCAGAATCCAAAATGGATTTGTTGATAAGGAAGTTTGACTCTTGATACTTCCAAACCGCCTCTCTAAGACAGACGGCTAATAACCAACCATGCAGTGAAGGTACAACAAATTAAAAACACTAACAGAGTCACAGAAAGGTGTTGTATCTAAAATGAAATAAACGCATTAAAATATGCGACTTGATTGTTATAAGGCTGAGGCAGGAAATCAGTATTACCTCCTGCCCTGTTTTCTGTATTGTCGGCATGGCTCTTTGTGCTACTTCCTTCCTCCCCCACTTATGATTATTACTATGCCAGTACTCTATATCCTTGTTTGTAGCCCCGCTTCCCTTTGGCTGAACGGGACAGAGCAGCTTTAGTTGCTGGCATTTGTATAGAGCTACATGGGTGGAATGTCAGGTTGGCATTTGCCGCCACTACGTCCTGAGATGGGCCGCCTCTCCTCAGCTCCAGTTTTAGTTTGGCACAACCTTTGGCCTTAATTTATAACCCTCAGTTAGTCAGAGTCCCTCTGGTCCAGTGGAAAGCGATTGAGAAGATGGATGCCCGCTCTGCCCCATTCCAGCCTCCACGTCAACCGTCTGGAATGGCTCTGCTGCTGCTGCCTGTAGCCGGACACATCAACACACTCTCTGGGATTGCTCACTACGGCATCAACGCTAAATCACAAATAAACCAAATATAATCACAGACAACTTAATCGTTTTCCAGGAGGCTGCTTGATTGAGGACATCAGTGGTCCAATAGGACTGATGGGTGACAGAGGAAGGGATTGATGACAGGGAGACCTTTTTTTCTTGGAAAAAATATAAATGACTATATAGAAAATTGATTTTGAGGTAGCTTCAAACAGCTGAGCATTTATTTGTGTCAATCACTTAACAGATCAGGCGTTTATTTAAAATCAGGCGGGAGATTAATTCCTTCCTAACAAAAATCATGCTCAGAAAAACTGGAAAAATATGGTAATTTACTTAAATTCTTTTATTTAACCAGCATGATCACCTAATAACGTCCATTCTTCAAAAGCAAGATTACAGTATTGTAATTAAACATCGGCTGCTTCTCCCAAAGTTTGAATTTCATGTCTTATTTTTTATTTTTTTGCTGCAGTGGAGCCTTGGCAATTGACAATTAAGCAATATTATACAGCATGCATGACAGTGAAGTGATCATTCATTGTAGATTATCTTTGATATAACAACACAAAAAACAGGGTCTTACATCTCCCTGTCGGGCAGTGACACAGCTCATTTAACCTAAATCCTGTCACATAATGAAACGTGTGCAATCCTTCTCCCATGGCAGCTCAACGTGGGTGAGTTGTGTCTCCCTACAGAACTGAGATCATGGTGGGGGAGGTGAGTCATGTTGGAATTTTAGGGAGAGGAGGCGTTCAGCTGCTTTACGCATTATTGCTGCCTGGGCCTGGCGACTCCCCAGCAGCTGCCTCATTGAAATAATGGTTCGCTATACACGTAACAGGACATCAATATGGAAAACCGTGTGATTAAAGACAAAGCTCCCTCAGGGAGCGGAAATTGTGGTAAAAGAGTTATTGCTCATGCATACGACATGCTATTGATGTATATAATGCGCGCTTAAGTTGCATAAAATCTTGGGAATAGATTGGGGAAAAAAAGAGTGTCAGCTACTCTGAAACGTAAAGCTGGAGCTTTATGTGTCAACTGATACAAAACCCTTATGAGCTATAAACTAGTCATCTGGGTGGTGCGTGTTTCCTGTCTCCACTGGAGTGTTTTATTAAAGGAAGGACATGTATCTTCCAACAAAAATGCTTTGAAGTTAAAGCATTCTGGATTTGGGGTGTTTGTTTTCTCAGTAGTAAACTAGTTGTAAAACACCTAGTAAACTAGGAGTGTGCAGCCTAAGTTGTAATTGATTGATTAGATAATAGATGTGATGGAGTCACAGAACTGGTTTCTGTAGTTTTACACTACAGAATCTTAAACTTACAGAAGCTGTTTTTTGACCGGAGAAAGTCCGCAGAATTAGTCCCTGATTTTTGAGAGAATACTGGATGAGATGTAGTCAAATAACGCTATTAAATTCATTTTTTTCCTGTCCGCTACACCCCAGAGTGCATTAGCACACTTATACCATGGCAACATATCAAAGGAAAGAAAGGGAAGTTGGTCTTTTGTCAGCCCAAGGTTGAAGTAAAGTGACCACAGAAAGTGTGATGTATTACTTCTGTTTCTATAGTTACTGCAGTGTTAACCTTGTGTACAAATTTAGAACCATGGTCAGACAGAAGACTGGTTTATATACTATATTTAAGAAATTCTGTTATGTTATGGAAGATTGGGATCACTGTCCAATGCATGTTCAGAAAGGCTCCGCCCCCTGCCTGACCCAGAAAGAGTTGAAACAAAGAGAATGTATGACAATGGGGGGATGTCAAGTTAGCTGATAACTACAAACTAAGGACTACTTATAGAAAGCAGGTCAACACATGTTTTAATTAACATGATGTATGTGAGATGTCATTACATTTTTGATTGATGTTTCTGCTCATAAATCATCCTTGTTTTCCAGGTGGGGAAGGAAACGGTACAAACCACAGAAGACCAGATCATGAAGAGGGATATGCCACCAGCTTTTATCAAGTAAGCACAGAAGGAACTCTTTGCAAGCCATTAAATGATACAGTGACAATGATGATGCGATTCTTTCAGTATGTGGAACCCACTCCTCTCTCTGTGGCTCTTCTTTTCTCTCTTTATCTGTTGCAGTAATGGCTGGTTGTGCCCAAGCAAAGGTCAGAAGTGGCATGTTAAGTGCCTCAGTCATTTCCTAGTGTAACATAAATACTTCTTTTGGTCAGGGAGGAGTTCCATGCCCCCATACATGTCCATAAGAACTGCTGCTGCTTTTGATTTATGTCAAAACGCGACATGTACATATTAAAATCAATATATTCACCTCCCTGGCTGACTCCACACCATCATTAAATTGTGCTCAGCCGCTGTCGGTCCCTATCACAGTCTCTAACCGCTGTTTTCTATTAAATGAGAGACCACAGCCAAGGGAGGGGGGATGCAGGACCTGGGAGCCCCCCAAGGTCAGGGATGAAATGCATTGGCAGGCGCAGGTCGTCAAGCTTGACACATTTGGCGCCTCCAAGTCACATCGTCACCCTGTCGTCATCCATCAGCACATGTGCTGGAATGTGTCTCCTCCACTAAATATAGTGTCTGTCATGGTCCAGTTGATGCATGGCTGTTTCTTGGTGAAGGACACTGCTAGCTGGCTCTCCAAAGACACACACACACACGCATGTCAGCCTCAATGTCATAAACACATTACCCTTTATCCTTCAGGAGATTTGTTTCTTTAGAAGAATGGAAACTGAGTTCTGTTTTGAAACATCCGAAATGTGGAAAATAGCAGTAATGTTCCCCCTGTTACTAAAGTAGGAGTAGTCTGTATGCAGGGAACCAGAACATGTGTTGATCCTTGCCTTGTTGCCTGTTTCTCTGTGCGATATGGCTGTTTTGATACCACTGAGGTGGCATGTATGATGCTGAATTAAAGGACAGCGCCTGCAGCTTTGAGTGCTCTGCAGTTCACCGATTGCATCACCTACACACCCACAAACACCCAGATGGCCAATATCAGTCATTCTGTGGAAGCAGGGGTTAACTTGGGCCAGAGCCAACCAGAGTGGAGCTCCACCTCCTGGGATCCAAATCCCCATCCTGTAAACAAGTTAACCTCTCTGTCACAAGCTGTATATTCATGCTGCAGATGTGCACCAAGTCAAAGTCAAGCCAAAGTCCCCAAAATCACAAATCATGGATTTACTCAATACAGCTTTACAGTCTGTGAAGGCTCTATCCTCAGACCCTCAACCATCTAAATTATAGGAGGTATGAAGTTGGCCTTGTTTTAACAAGGTCCCACTTAGTCAAGAATTAACTTATGAAATGGCCTGTGCTAAAATCCTAACTCTAGGCCTATTTACTCAATTAATTAATCTATTTATTTAGGAGTTTTCACCATAATTTTGTCAGCTAATAAAAACATTACATGCATAATGGACCTTGATTGAGCTATTTCCAAGGTTAAGAATCAACATTTAAGCTCATTTTTTTCAGCTACTGTGACGATACCACAGCACAGAGGCAGCATACTTTGTGAAATCATCTACTTTAGTTTTTTAAGTAAATTTATTAATGATCATCTGCACTGATATGCTGTAGCCTGACTTGATACATTGTGGGTGTGAACACAAGCTGCTATATGCACACACACACACACACACACACACACACACACACACACACACACACACACACACACACACACCTTTGAATACAGGAAGGAAATAACTTCTCAGTGTTAAGATGAGTAAGTGTTAGCCTTTCACATGACGTTATGATCTTTGCAAACAGGGTTTGGTTTTAATAAATCATTTCTCAGTTAAATGAATCTAGTTGTTTTTGTTGGTTGTTTTGATTGGAACCTTTTTCATTTACAGTTCAATTCATATTTAAACGTGTGAAGGATTGTACTTTTAGGCATTGACCTACTTTTTAATTCTCAATTTAAACTATGTCTGGAGGTTATGTGAAAAAAAACAACTTGGATTTAGACATCATCAGTTTTCACATGAGCATCTGCTTAAAATGGGATTAAAAGCATTTGACAGCAGGAAAGTGTTGAGACAGATAGAGCTGCGACAAATACTCTATTTAGTTGCCAACTATTAATCACCTTAACTATTTAGTCTTCTATTTAGGCTTTCTTAAAAACAACAAAAAAAACAGCAACATTATTTAATTCCTGCTTCTTAAATGTGTATATTTTTCTGGTCTCTGCGACGGTAAACTGAATACCTTTAGGTTGTTCACTGTTAGTTGAGACAGATTTTCCAAAGTCTTTTGTGTCTAATTGGAAGGCTTCATTTTGGGAAGCACTGATTGAAATGTCACCGTTTTTTAAAACGTTTTTTGGACCAAACAACAAATCATTAGGTGCAGCTCCACTCCCAAAGCCTGTCTGTCTTTTGCTGCAGACAATTTGCTGTTTCCATGCATAATGTTTACCCGGCTTCTAAAGGGCTTGTTTTCATCAGCATGTATTTTTTGATGATTTGTTGTTACCGGGCTTCAAATCAATCATCTCCCTGTCCACAGAGTGGAGAATGCATGCACTAAGCTGGTGCAGGCTGCCTCCATGCTGAAAGCTGATCCCTACTCTGTTCCTGCTCGGGATTACCTCATCGATGGCTCCCGGGGCATCCTCTCTGGAACCTCTGACCTTCTCCTGACCTTTGATGAAGCAGAGGTATTCATTCATTCCATTTATTTTCTGTAACATGTGACATAGCTAAATATTCCCCAATACATTTTAGAGGGCCATTGTATTCTAGCACACCTCATCTATGTAGCAATTTCCTACACCCTAAAGGATGTGGTTTTTTCACTGACTGAAGAAACATATGTGAAGTTAATGGTGGTTTACTGAGGCAACAGAGAGTGGATGGATTGATTTATCTGTCTCTTATACTGTGGAGCTCTCACAGTGCAATAATAAAGAATTAGAGTAAAATATTGTGTTTTTTATTGTCATTTTTTGTCTGTATGGGCCTAGTGATGTTCCAAATAACGGAAAGATGAAAATATCTCAATATGACGATTACTACTTTGCTGTTTTGGCTTGTTCTCCATATGAATGACAGCAGGAAACAGAATTTGTGATAAGCTTCTAACCACCACCCATCAATTCAAACTTCAGCCGGCTGCCCCGCCCGCCTGGGAGCCAACTATTTGCTAAATAAAGCTGCCTGACTCAAGAAGAGACATTTCAGCCTAACCACGCAAAAAGAAATTGCAGTGCACTAGACTATAGGCAACATTTATATTTCAAATTCTAGTTTCTTTATAAATAATTTGTTAATGTGAGCCTTGATACTAAAGTTTGCATTTGTTCCTGCTCCAGACATAACTCTTTTTTTTTTTCTCTGTATATTAGTCAGCGATCTTACCAGATATTTATTATGATCTTTTTGGGCAGATACAGATATCAGACATTGCTTTATCTGTATCACAGAAGTAAAGCAACTCGTGGGCAAAGCCAAGAAGACTGATCGACCAAGAACAGATGCTGAGAAATGAAGAGAACGTAGCTAATGGAGCCTATAAAAGGTTAAAGGTTGAATCATTGATTTTCACTGCGCAGCAGCTGAGTTAAAAGGCTTCAGTGTCTTATTAAAGGACACTTGAGCATGGCCGACATCTGCTGCCACAGAGGACTGATGCTCTTCTGATGTTAAGGACAGTATCTGCTCCCGCTACCGTGCAGCACACTGTAATATCTAAAAAAGATAAATATGGCTCTCGTGTCTGCGGAACTCTCCATACTTCTTACACAAACACTCCCTGGATCTTGAAGCAGGCAGGAGTATCATCTATCAGGCTCGTCCTTCGCTTCCTCTCAGGGATGAAGGTTAAAATAAAAAAGTCGCAGATCAGCGCCCAACGGGCTTCAGGCATCCCAGCAGCGTCTGCAGCCGTCAGCAGGAGTCATCAGTCACTGGTGCCGTCATGTTTCCAATGCAGCTCAGGGACTGCTCTGTGTCGTGTTTGTGGTGACTCCAGCAGTCCACACAGAGCAGGAGTGAAACAGGACAAAGAGGCTGGAATGTCAGTAGGCAGCATTATCAGAGTGTAATTAGAGGGAATGGGAATGGGAGGGGGCTGTGTTTGCATAATCACTGTTCTCTGAGGTGAAAAATTATTGTTTTTGAGGTTTATCTTATTAAAAAATACACAACTCAATACCGTATACAGAGTATTTGCATAAATGGTCCAGGAATCCACGCACATTTATCTAGTCACAAGGGCTCAGAGGTATTAAACAATGGTGTTTGTACATGAACAAAACAATCCCTCAGCTCAGTCAATTAACCTAGAATAAAATAGAAAACAGCAGTTCCCCAAGATACGAACAAACACTGACTGATGTCCATAAATGTTCATAAAATGCTGTATTGTTTGCGAGTTTGTATTTTGAACCGCGTGCCACATCCAACTAGTTCCCCTTTCACTAAGCAGCACTGCTCCATATGTCTTCTCCAACAATCATCTCCCTTATCTCACCCAGTTCCTTTTTGCAGGTGTCTGTGAGCATCTCAACGCGTCAGGCTTTGTACTCCCTTAGATAATTTGCCGCTTCCATACAAATGATCCTTATTTATCATGGCTGATAAAGTAAAGGCTGGTGCCAGTAGTGGTGACAAAAAGTATTAGGCAAGTGATTATAGTGGTAGTGGAAAGTGCAATCTCCCTGGAAATGATTGGTTGCCTTTATCAAAACCTTATGCCTAATGTGACGCATGCACTTTAACATATATCAACTTAGGAATGAATCAGCTTACCAATAGCCTCTCAGAATCTATTGTGTTTGTAAGATGGGCACTGTCTCTAGGGTGATGTTGTCCTTATCTCACCAAACAGCAGCAAACAAAGCAGAAAAACAAGGTCACTTTGAAACAATTCATGTCAATATCTGTGGCGAGATAAATCTCATCAGTCACTTTGTCGTCACTCTCATCCCGGTCATTATCATAGGTCCGCAAAATAATCCGTGTGTGCAAAGGCATCCTGGAGTACCTGACGGTGGCGGAGGTGGTCGAGTCGATGGAGGACTTGATCACATACACAAAGAATCTGGGACCAGGTCAGTGTGCTGGAAACATTCCTCTGCCGTCTTTATTTGAGAGATGTTGCTGTCTTTGTTGCTGTTTTCTGCCTGTATGTGCTGGAGTTTTGCATTGTAAGCATTCCTTTGGTTTGTTGTGTCCAGGGATGACAAAGATGGCGAAGATGATAGATGAGCGACAGCAGGAGCTCACACATCAGGAGCACCGCGTCATGCTCGTCAACTCCATGAACACAGTGAAAGAGCTGCTGCCCATCCTCATCTCAGGTAATCACAACCTACCCACACGTTGCATCTTTCACAAGTTTTTCTCTAAGTTACCAACACACAAGCTGTACTCCAGCACTGCAAAAAGTGAAATCTCACAAGTGACAATATCTTTTTTTTTTTTTTGGATTCATTTGTCCAATATTGAGTAGAATTATCTTACTGCACTGGCAGATAAAGAAAATGTTAGTCAAATAAAGCAATCAACACCAAAATAACCAAAATCAGGAAAAAAGGTAATAAGTTATCTACTAGCTCAATAAGATAACTTATAACTCTTTCGTTTATTACAAGTTTTGTTTTGTATTTCAGGTATCAAAATATTCGTGACAACCAAGACATCCGGCAGCCAGGGAGTGGAGGAGGCCTTGAAGAACCGTAACTTCACTTTTGAGAAGATGAGCGCCGAGATAAACGAGATCATCAGAGTGCTGCAGCTCACATCCTGGGATGAGGATGCCTGGGCCAATAAGGTATGGCTCATAAAAAGACCCGCTTTTACCTACGTTTGTCTATGGCCATCAAGCTCACATGCACACACTGTTCCGATAAATATACCCGAGGAAAAAAAGAGACTGGCTTCTGCTCTTTTTTTTTTGCTGTTCAGATTGTTTTTGCACATTAAAGATGAGACCTGGAAGCTGTGTTTGTGTGAGCGAAGACTGAATTTTCTTTTTTCCTCTGCTACCCACTGTGCTCTCACACAATCCCAGAATGCCTTTGGCAGGAAGCTGCAGACTGGAGGGGATATGGAGTGATGTTCTTTTCATTTGGTGTATTTTTTTCCCCCTCTTCCTTAATAAGGCATGCACTTTGTTTCCTCAGGACGACCTTATATCAAAGTCGGCAGGTGTGAAAAATGCTTTTTGATGTATTTTAAGTTCACATACAGTTAAAAAATTAAAATAGGCATGCTTTTTCTCTTCCTCAATGTGGTTAATATGTTGGGATCTTTTTATTTTTTTCCCGCTCTGCACGTTTGGCTTCTTTCCTGTCGGCTCTTTCTCGTGCCACTTTTTGACACCTTTTTGTTGTTGTTGGTCTCAGTTGGTGATGTGTAGTTGAACATTTGTATTTATGTGGTTCTTCCTTTCTTTTTTACTGTTTCTTTCTCCCTTCACCCCCTGTAGAAGGTAAGCCTTACCCCTATCGCCCCTTGGTTGTGCAGCAGCATGTCTGACAGATATGTGTGTGTGCAGTCTTGTGCTTTTGTGGTGCCATTGTGTGCTTTTCAGCAGCGAGACAGACAGTCGTGAGGTCAGACTGTTGGGTGGAATAAGCAGATTTTAATATTATTATACTGCTAATGGCATTTTGTTTTATTGACCAAGTGTTTTAGTGTGTGGAACTGCTGAAATGTTGAAATATGCATTATCCGCTTGGGATTTGTTTTACTTAATAACATGACATTGTATCATCTGTGCGTTCTCCTCTATGTCAATTAATCCTTATTATATGTATGTCCTCAGTTAATCAGGTATTTGATTGACCTGACCTATGCTGCATTGATTTGAATGTCATTAATGATCAGGAGGAGAGCGCATAGAAAATCGAATGTGAATTTTGATGTTTGAAAGGCTATTTTTTTTTTTTTTTGTTTGAATTCACATTTATGGCCTAGTTTGCTCACAGAAGGTATTTTCTTGAATACTAAATGCACTCCTTTAATACATTGGATATAAAAATCCCCATTACTAATGCCCTGAATTACACCTTCCTACTTTTTGAGTAATACCTTTCTGTGTGTTTGATTATAGGCTGTAATGAATGTGTGTTTGCATTCGATATGAGTGCAGTGGTTCGGCTTTAATTTTCCTTCACTCGCTTTTTCAATTAAGTATACAGGTTGCTGCTGACAGATTTGCAGCTGCACAAGTTTATACAGTAAACTAACACACTCAGATAGTTTCGGTGACCACACTTCTCACAGAGCTTTTTCCTCTTTTTTTTTTTTCTTTCTTTCAGTTCTACTATTCCACACTCACTCACTGTCAGCTATTCAAACAAACACTCTTGTTTTCTTTTATTTTTAACATGGGGATTTTTTTGAGGTCCCATTTTTTTTCACATCTTCTTTATGAATAATTCTAAACCACGAAGTAGAGGTTTGTTCTTATTCAGCTCCTTTTGCGGTGAACCTGCACTCAGTGCTGAAGGTTCGAGCTGCATGACCGAGAACAGTGCCTTGTGTTTTCTGAATTTCTATTATTGTACTATTAAAAATAAGCTCCCTTAACCACTCATTTATCGGCTGTGGTCTCCTGCTTTGCTTCGTGTCCTACAGGACCCTGCTTTGTTTCGCAGACTTCGACAATGAGTGGATTCATTGTCGAGTCGGCCACTGTTGGACAGATTGTTGTATTTCCATCCGCTCTGATTGAGATACAATGGAGAGTCGTTTGGCTTCTATAACATGACACGCTCATTATAGAACAAAGATAGATGGAGAGAGCATGTGCTACATGGTTGTGCCTGACATACATTAGTGATACTGCACATGGATTCTGCTGCATTTTGTGTTTATTCTACTGTAATAAACAGGAGGAGGATGAATGTGGCGATGAGTAGAGCCTGGAGCTTTTTCTAAACATCCAATTCATTCTGGAAATACTCTGAATGAGGAGGAAGTCGCTCCAAGCTTAATTTCACTATAATAAGAAGATTATTGTATGGGAATATAATTATGACATCACTTGTTAAACTCATTCGCATAAAATGCACTAGTTACAGGACTAGATGAACTTGAATAACACCAGTGTCTCTAATAAACTGGTCGTGTTTATGGATAGGACATGTACATTGTATAATTATGAGCATTGATTGACTCTTTTTATAGTTTTAATTGGTTATATTGATTCCTTTTAAGATATTCATTTATTCTTTCTTTCAAACCCAAAGGACACAGAGGCCATGAAGAGGGCCCTGGGGCTCATTGACTCAAAGATGGCCCAGGCTAAGAACTGGCTGAGGGATCCAAACGCTCCACCAGGTACTAAACAAGCACATAAATGTCCCATAATTTATTAATTGTCCTTCCATGTCTTATGTCTTCACTGACAACCTAATTGAATCTGGCGTTGTTCCTGATGTGTCTGACCATGCGTGTTTTGCTTCCAGGGGACGCGGGCGAGCAGGCCATCCGACAGATCCTGGATGAAGCCGGGAAAGTTGGAGAACTGTGTGCCGGGAAGGAGCGCAGAGAGATTCTGGGTACAGCCAAGACCCTGGGCCAGATGACTGACCAGGTGTCTGAAATGAGGGCCAGGTACGTAGCTAAATCGTAGCTTTAACAAATATAATTCTCATATTTCATGGTGTTCCGTTACTCTACGTTTCCTTGCATAGTTTGATATAAAATGGTCAATTTTGCAGTTTAATTACATTTTCCTTCCTTTAAAGTGTAGGGGTGTTAGACAGTAGGCGTATCAGAGGGGATCATAGTGTGTAAGAGTGGAAGTGATTTTCCTCTGATATGTATGATTATCACCAGGGACTCTGAGTCACAGTAGATTAAAAGCAGCTGTCCGGTATTAATCCATAATCTCCTTTAACCCCTGCTTGAGTTACTTGCCTGAAAACTGACAGAAATCCTCCAGGCCTTGTCTGGAAATAGAGACATCAATTTAGGAAGTAGCAGGAGGACCATAAAGCTTTAGATTATTTTATAAAACAAACTGTCTAAATCAAAATGTCTAGATCAGAGAATAAGAAGGGTGCATGTGTAGCCTGTAAAGGTATTTAGCATGTGGTTTATTGTGTCTATATGGTTTCTTTGTGCACACCAGAGGTCAGGGGGCATCTCCGGCCGCGATGCAGAAGGCCCAGCAGATTTCCCAAGGACTCGATGTTCTTACGGGCAAGGTGGAGAACGCTGCTCGTAAGCTGGAGGCCATGACTAACTCCAAGCAGGCCATCGCCAAAAGGATCGACGCCGCACAGGTAAGTCATTCATTTTTTTGGGGGGAAACCCCCCCCACTTACAAATCGTGCATTCAAACATCTCGGTGCAAGAAGCTGACGATGTTTGAACTGTTTTGTGCCTCCTGCCCCTGCAGAACTGGCTGGCAGACCCTAATGCAAGCCCTGAAGGAGAGGAGAACATCAGGGCTCTCCTCACCGAGGCCAAAAAGATTGCAGACATGTCTGAGGATCCCAAAGAAAGGGATGACATCCTGCGCTCTATTGGAGAGATCGCTGCCATGACCGCCAAGTTGTCTGATCTCAGAAGACAGTAAGTTCCTAAGTGTTGGAAATGTTGGGCTCTTTCAAGCTGGGTTTGCCCCCCTCGTCCATTTTTTACACTCTTTTACAGTGATTTAGGTGCTTTTATTTTATGCGTTCTCCTAAGATGGTAAATTTGAGAAATCGTTCTTAAATGTGTCACATTGGGCTTAAAAACCACTCTCTGCCCATTTTTCAGTGAGCTATTTTATCTCTTCCGCTTTCCAACAAGCGGAAGAACCTCTTCTAATCATGGCTGAAAATGCAGAAATTCCACTTCAGATCTTATCACCACATGCACATACGGCTTTTCTTCTTGTAGGAGTACAGATTTTTTACTCCAATTCAGCTGAAACCACTTCTGCAGGCAGACTCCAGTCTAAGCTTTTTATTCACACCCGAGACTAATTTTACTACATTTGAACATATCTTTGTTATAAAACACTGTTGAAATATATTATTATTTATGACCTTGTAGGGGTAAAGGTGACACGCCTGAGGCCAGAGCTTTGGCTAAACAGATCGCGACAGCTCTGCAGAACCTGCAGTCCAAGACTAACAAAGCCGTGGCCAACAGCAGGCCTGCGAAGGCAGCTGTTCACTTGGAAGGAAAGATCGAACAGGCCCAGCGCTGGATCGACAACCCCAGTGTGGATGACAGCGGTGTGGGTGAGTCAGACTCCCATCTTCCCCAACTTCCTCGTCTCTTTATCTCTCTCTCACACTCCCTTGCATTCTTTCCGCCGCTCCTGTGGCAAAACTGCAGACCAGACACTCAAACACGTCACTCGAGCTTCTCCTGTACCCGACATTCCACAGCTCTCGGCCAGCCTCTTTGGTTTTGGCTTGACTCCTTTGAATCCTGGACATCATCTTACATGTTTACAGTCGAGCTGTAGGCTGGTTGCTCGAACAGTCATTGGTTTCCCAAAGAATAACACCATGAAATAATGCAGGAGCTATGGGTTTCTTTCCCACCAGCTGTTGATACGAGCACCCTGTAAAATGCTAAAAGTACCCACCAACTATTTGCTGTTTAACTGGTGCATAAACAAGCAACATTATTTATGTGAGAATTTACTACTTTTCTCTGTACAGCTCTGGAAAAAAATAAGAGACCATAGCAAAATTATCAGTTTTTCAGATTTTACTATCTATAGGTATGTGGAACATTTTTGTTTGAGTTAATAAACTACTGACATCATTTCCCCCAAATTCCAAATAAAAATCTTATCGTTTAGAGCATTTATTTGCAGAAAATGACAAAGAAACAAGATCAAATTAATTTATAACATTATACTAATGTTTACACTTAAGGAAAGTTCAGAAATCAATATTTGGTGCAATAATCCTTATTTTTAATTCCAGCTTTCATGCATCTTGTCATGCTCTCCAACAAGTCTTTACCATTGTTCTTGGGTGACTTTATTCCACTCCTGGTGCCTCTTTAAGCAGAATGAGGTGTTCATGTGTTGGAATTCAACAGACGCTGGAATAGAATGGCTGGAATAAACGTAGCGATTCTGATTTCAGAAAAAAACATGCAGTGGTCTCCCTTTTGTGGGAGATGTGCTGTGTTTCCTTGTAAATGAAATATAGTAGGAGTATTATGTTTGTGCGGTGGGAAAATAAGTGCACATATATACATTTCACAGTGTTAAAGCGTGGTAAAAATGTAGAACAAAACCGTCTGTGTGTGTGTGTGTGTGTGTGTCCAGGCCAGGCAGCTATCCGTGGGCTGGTAGCAGAGGGCCGCAGGCTGGCCAACGCTCTCCCAGCCCCGTACAGGCAGGAGCTGCTGGGTAAATGTGAGCAGGTGGAGCAGCTCATGGCCCAGCTGGCTGACCTGGCCGCCCGCGGTGAAGGGGACTCCCCTCAAGCACGCGCCATAGCTCAGCAGCTCCAGGAGGCACTGAAAGTAAGACGTCTCACACTTAACAGCCATTTTCATTCAGACCTGTAGCTTCACTGGAATAGAGCAGGATTCATTTGTTGAGGCAGACAACAACCCCCCCTGCTGGTTTTCAGTGGTGGAAGAAATACAAAACGCTTATATGATTTGATCACAATGGGAAAAATACAATATTAAAGGTTGGGCAGTCTAAATTAAGAACAGTTCAACATGCGTTAGTGGTAAAATGTGCGAAAAGTTTTTATTTTGCTGAAACATGCTGTAAAATAATAGCATAGAGAAATAGGGCTGCCTTTTTATAATTCCCTAAAAGTTTGCATTTTATTGATAGAATATACCTGACAACAACTATTTGAGTTAATTTTTTCAGCATCTTAAGTGTATTGAATAATGTGTATCATTTTTTATTTTAACTAAATCATTATCAAGAAAGAATTAACAGCTGTTTTTAATTATTTTAATTATTATTTATTATTTACTGTTTCCCACCTCTCCAATGTAACAATCGTCCAAACATCAATTAATAATCAACAATAAATAATAATTTCTTGCAGCCCTTTTTTTGTTTATTTAAGGATCCGTATTGACATTTTCTGAGTAAGATAAGAGAAAGTTATTTGGACAAATCAGACCTGACGTTTCCACCATGAGCCTCCCTGAGTGTTGTAGTTATAACATCTGTACGTCCTCCTCTCAGGAATTGAAAGGAAAAATGCAAGAGGCGATGACTCAGGAGGTTTCCGACATCTTCAGTGACACCACCACCCCTATCAAGTTACTGGCAGTGGCTGCTACCGCTCCACTGGACGCCCCCAACAGGGATGAGGTTGGTACTGCAGCTACTCACTCAATGAGCTTCCTTTCTTGATGTATTGGCCGGGCGTTGTATTCTCTCCAGCAACCCTTTTAGATAATTGTTCCATTCGATCATGTGTAGGTCTTTGACGAACGCGCTGCCAACTTTGAGAATCACGCCAACAAGCTTGGCACCACAGCAGAGAAGGCCGCTGCTGTCGGCACGGCCAACAGGAGCACGGTGGAGGGAATCCAGGCCGCCGTCAAGTCAACGAGAGACTTAACACCACAGGTACGTCAGGGTTTGGTGTTTATATCTGTTTCCGTTTATGTCGGCCCTTCACTCCGCATCACAAGTCACGGAGCTTAAGTGTTTCTCGCTTCTGGAGCCAAGTCGTTGTCGTTGGACAGACAATTAACAGCCGGGATTGTTTCCTAGGTGGTTTCCGCTGCTCGTATCCTGCTGAGAAACCCTGGCAATCAAGCTGCTTATGAACATTTTGAGACAATGAAGAATCAGTGGATTGACAATGTAGAGAAAATGACAGGTGAGGTGCCATAAGACAAGGCAAGTTTATTTGTATAGCACATTTCAACAGCGAGGTAATTCAAAGTGCTTTCTATAAAACATTAAAAGCATCAAAATATGATTTAAAAAAGGTTGATTAAAAAGGAGAAAAATTTTAAATTTAAAATCATAACTGAAGATGATTATTTAGCTGTGTAGATTAACATGCTCTGGCTGTTTAGGTTTGGTGGACGAGGCCATAGATACCAAATCTCTGCTGGACGCGTCAGAGGAGGCCATCAAGAAGGACCTGGATAAATGCCGCGTGGCTATGGCCAATCACCAGCCTCAGATGCTGGTCGCCGGCGCCACCAGCATCGCCCGCCGAGCCAACCGGATCCTCCTGGTGGCCAAGCGAGAGGTGGAGAACTCCGAAGATCCTAAATTCAGGGAGGTGGTGAAGGCAGCTTCAGATGAACTGAGCCAAACAATCTCTCCCATGGTGATGAACGCTAAAGAAGTGGCCGTGCCTGGAAATATCCAGGATCCAAGTATGTTGATGTCGCTCACATATCTTAAAGAGTTGATTCTACATTTACTTGGAACCTTCTGTTAATAGAAATGTTTGTGTCGATCACCAGGTCTTCAGAAGGCCTTTTTGGACTCAGGTTATAAGATCCTCGGTGCTGTGGCAAAGGTCAGAGAGGCCTTCCAGCCTCAAGAGCCAGACTTCCCACCACCTCCTCCTGAACTGGATCAGCTTAATGTAAGTCCTTTAATCAAAGAGTCAAGCAAACTCTATATTTTATTATTTTATTTAATAGTCTGTAGTAGAGCTGGGCAGTAATTTATATCACAGTATTATATTGTATATCACATCATTTTTTTAACCCCACTTATAATAATTGAAGGAATAATTACTGCAGTAAATTGGCTTAGAATTGCTGAGTCACCAGTATTGGGTTATATGAAAATTTAACATCATAAAAAAAAATAATTTTGTATAAAGGGTATACCACCCAGGTCTAGACTGTAGTGAAAGTTACTTTAAAATTCAGCATTTAAAGCTACTTTGGTCATCAAAAACTCATTTAAACTGCCAAACCATAATTACAGTGACTTGTCTTTGTAGCTTAACGACGAGGCTGCACCACCCAAGCCTCCTCTTCCCGAGGGCGAGGTGCCTCCTCCCAGGCCTCCTCCCCCAGAGGAGAAAGACGAGGAGTTCCCCGAGCCCACCGCCGACATGGTCAATGAACCTATGATGGTGGCCGCCAGGCAGCTTCACGACGAGGCCCGCAAATGGTCCAGCAAAGTGAGTGAGCGCCGTAAACACGGTTAATAGGTTTCTGCTTCAACTCCTCCGCTACGGGATTGATTTATCGTCTTCGTCGGCCTTCGCAGGGAAACGACATCATCGGTGCAGCCAAGCGGATGGCCCTGCTCATGGCTGAAATGTCACGGCTGGTGCGCGGCGGCAGCGGAAACAAGCGCGCCCTCATCCAGTGCGCCAAGGACATCGCTAAGGCTTCCGATGAAGTCACGCGGCTGGCCAAGGAGGTCGCCAAGCAGTGCACCGACAAGCGGATCCGGACCAACCTGCTGCAGGTCAGCCTGGTAGTTTTATCCAGAGGGTTCGACTGAAGAAATACCTGAATAATTCCAACTCACCCGATTTATCTGGCCTCGTTGCAGGTGTGCGAACGTATTCCCACCATCAGCACTCAGCTCAAAATCCTGTCCACGGTCAAGGCCACAATGTTGGGTCGCACCAACATCAGCGAGGAGGAATCAGAGCAGGTGAGCAGAGTTTTTCTTACCCCTAAATCAGGCAGGAGTGAAAAATAAGTTGCAAAAAAATAATTGAATGTTGTCACTTTAGGCCCTAAAAATATTTCCACATTAAAAGTTATATACATTCAATATTTTGGCTTTTATGATTTGTATCACCCTATTAAGGTATAAATGTGCATTTTCTTTTCCCATAAAAGGATCTATCCGAGATGCCCTGCTTGAAAATAGAGTAAAATAATCTACAGTTGTAAAATACTGTTATACTGTTGTAATGGGCACAGTTGTGCATAATAATATCTGGTACTACAGTAATTACATAGATACATAGATTTCAAAAGCTGCTAAGTAACACTACAATATGACAAATTTCCTATATAATTAAAAAAAATTCAATATGATTCTAATATGATTACTTTCCACCAAGGAAGCAGGTTCTCCATCACTGCTGCCATGATGTTTGCTAATCAGGCTGAGGAAACACTGAAAGATAGCCTGAACCACATCAGGTTATCTACATGCTAATACTAGCCAAGACTTTTGATAAATGCCAACTGGATTAGTGGGAACCTCCTACAGGACGTTAAAGCGTGTACGTTTCCTGTTTAAGGGCTAAGAACAGTCACAGGAGTCCCGTTTTTTTTTTTTTTTTTCCTCTAATAGCCTTTGAAACATAATTAACATCTATCTGACCACATGTCTTTTCATTCCTTCTCCACCAAGGCCACCGAGATGTTGGTGCACAATGCTCAGAACCTGATGCAGTCGGTGAAGGAGACGGTCCGGGAGGCCGAGGCGGCTTCCATCAAGATCCGGACAGACGCGGGTTTCACCCTCCACTGGATCAGAAAGACCCCCTGGTACCAGTAAGGGCCCCGGTTCCTCCGCTTCATGCTGGATCTGTCCAGCTGTCCATGTGGACGTTGAATGGACGGCTATATGCTTTATCAGAGCTAAACTATCAGTGTCCCTCAGCCTATTGGGGGCAAAGTTTCTCTATTTTAGTCCCATATCCTGTCTGTAACAGTTGCTGTTCTGGTAGAATGTAAAGAATGGGACTATCAGTGCGAGTTATGGGTTAGATTCTTACTGGGATTGTCTTTTTTTTTTCTAAAAAAAAAAAAAAGGTTATGTTTTAAAGGTTATTTTTGACAAATCCCAGGAATATATATATTTTGATTTAGAGGTTGGATTTCACATAATGTAAGGTTATTGTTGGTCTCTTCTAGATACAAACCATGATATATCAAATTGAAATAAGATTTTAGCAAGAGACATTTTGATATCTTTGTACTGATAATGTTATTGTCATCATTTATTCACCTTCGCTAGGATACTGTAAGCACATGAACTTAAGGAGGAGCTACAAGTACATTATAGGCCTGCGCTCGGCTCACACACAATATATCCAGTGGTATTTGTCTGTTTACACTATTCTGTATTATCACAAGTTAAAGAGAAACACTGTTCTTTATTTTACTTGCAATGTAGCATGAGCTCTGCCAAAGACATTCTGCCACAATCTTAACATAATAAATACGTGTATCATCAGACTAATGCTAGTTTTTAGATAAGCTAATTCAGGAAATAAGAATAATTTCTTCCAATAGCAATTCTAGCTTCCACCCAATTCAGTCTCGATGTGTTTTATGTTTCACCTGTTGCATTAACAGTAAAGTTAATCACAGATTTTACACAGCAAGCTAAGGAAGTTTATTCTGCAGAGGCTCATCTTACCTGGAGTTACACTGCACATAGTTGTACGTCTCATGTTGTCTTGCTGTGCACAATCATTTCAATTTATGATGTAAATTGCACATTTCTAGGTAGTCAAGGGAATGACCGGGGCTTTAGAGATGAAGCACATCTGCAGCTGGTGAACTCCTTTACTGTCATCACATTTGTTTCAACATGTCTTGATACACTAAACATAACAGATACTGATATGTGAAATGTCTAAAGAGCTTCGGTTTGAATGTTTGTCTTCGTAAGGATCTGATACCAACCAATGTGCCTTGCAAAATAAACTTTATTTGCAATTGACTTTTTTTTTCATTTTCAGATAACGTTTTGTATCATTTGCACAAGGTATCGTGGTGTTGATTTGTTCAAAAACACCTGTTGTACATGATTCTTCTATAAAGTCCCCCCCCCCCTCTATGCAAACCATGAAAACGTTTGTTTAAAAGATAAGAAATATCAGAATTATGCAAAACTTACCTGGGCTCAGATGGGGCTGAACAACATTTTGCTTAGGCATTGTTCACCATTTTGTAATAAAGCATTTTATAGCACTTTGAGGTGTGTTTGCTCTTTAATTCTTCTGAACATGACTGCATATTAATCATTGACTTTTTATTTTAATACCGAGATTAATTGTCAATATTTATTATTGTCAATATTGGCTGTGTGTGTCAGCAGGAAGGTAAGTTCTAAGATCTAATTATGAATAAAATAATTAGTATGATTATTATTAATTGGTATTTAATGATATTAGCCTGATGAACTGTTCCATGTGTTAAAAGGATGAGCTGGATGAACAGGCTTGAGTGATATCAGTGTATTATGGTGCACCAGGGTATTTAGAAATCCCCAAAACACATCACTTTCTATTAAACTGACATATAAATGTTATATTAAGGTGACTAGATTTCATTTATAGTAGTATCCTACCATGACTGACTGTTATCCAGGTATTAGTCAGATCCTGTGTATTTCCAGGGAACAAATAAAGCTAGGAAAATAATTATTTATTGAGTGGATTGCCCCAAAGTATATATATTTTTTCAATTTTGTCAGTAATCATGGTATAATCATAATATTACACAGTGAATCAGATTTCTAATGAACTCAGCTGGGAGTATGTTCATGTCCACTTCTGAGGAACTTCAGAATATCATGAAGATCTGTGACTCACATTAACATTACTCAACCCAGAAAATGGACAAAGTTTACTGTGTTTCTATGGACATGTCATTTAAGTCTTATACCTAAACCTTTAGCATATGTTTAGACATTTAAAAGAGCATTTAGGGCATGTTTAAACATTCAAAAGAGCTTTATTGCGTGTTTAAACATTTAAAAGGGCACTTTAAGGAACCTTTAGACATTCAAAAGAGTACTTCATGGCACGTTTCTACTTAAAAAAAAAAAGACAAATTAATGCATATTTCGACATTTAAAAGAAATTTTAGTGCCTGTAATTAAAAGGGCACTTTATTGCACGTTGAGACATGCACATCTACGTAGACACCACAAAGCAGCGATGGCTGCTTTAAGCACGGAAACAAAAACAGTGGAGACGTTTCACAATACATTTGGTAACATGGCCGCTTATTAAGGAGACGTATATCACAGAAAGTCCTATTTTAATTGCTTTGTAATTATAAGGGAGACCTATGGCAGTATAATTATAAACTCAGCAGACTACTGCTTCCTTTTAAAGTTACACCACCACATCTCTCCTTCCTCTTTTAATGCGAGGAGAAAGTAACGAGCAGGTAGCACCGGTGGAACCCCTGAACATAATTAATTATTTTCTCTGCACGCCGTTAACCAATTAGTTCATCTCCATCCTCATCTGTGGGGAGGGAAGCCGCAGCCTCTCGCTCCTCTTCCACCGGCGGTGACAAACCCGTCTCCGTTTTAGAAAAAAAAAAAATACCGTCTGACGCTGAAGACCCTGACATGTCGGCAGGGAGGAAAACAGCGTTAAGGTAATAAACCAGCGGTTTTTTTTTTTTTTTTTACAGCCGTGCGGTGCGATGCGTGATGCTGCGTGCAGCTAGCCGCCGTAGCTAGCTGGTAATGCATGTGAATGAATTCGCTTGCTGGCGTTGACGGGAAGCGACAGCGGGAAGTGCAGCTCTTAGTGATAAACCGTTTGAAGCTTTGAACGTTACACCGACTGGAGTATTGAACGGAAAACCGTTAGCGTTTAACGGCTCTCGTCTCTTTTTTTTTCGGTTTTAACGATGCTAACCGCGGCTAGCAGGAGACGTTGGGTTAATCACATGACTGGGACACAAGAATTGTTGCTAATCTGTGCAAAAAAATAAAAATATAAAAGCTTAACGTGGCGTGAAAAGAGCGGAATTAGTTGACTTTCTCCTGTAATTTTGACAAGAGAGAGACACTTTAACGGAAGGAGTTAATCAGTGAAAACAATATAATAATATACATAAAATCACTGATAAATAAATAATAAAAAAAGTGATGCTGCAAAGTGTAAAGAGTTTTCAAATGCGTAATTCACTAAAAATGTATACTATATGTGTATCTTATATTAATAAAGGAAAAATACTATTATAATTATTTATGTAAAGAAAAACACTAAATTACAATTAAAAAAATATAAAAATTATATAATTTTCCTTTTATTGCTTTCAAATATCTATTCTGCTGTATACAAACTTCTACTTTATTTTTTTAAGAAAATAAAAGTCCTCTGCTTCTTTCATATTTTTTATTAAGGGGGTAAGTGCATGTGTTATATATTGAGGGGGATGTAAATGACCATTTAAAAGTTTTGGGTCACTTAGAAATTTCCTTATTTTTCAAAGAAAAGCCCTGTTTTTTTCAATGAAGATAACATTGAATTAATCAGAAATATACTCTATACATTGCTAATGTGGTAAATGACTATTGTAGCTGCAAATGTCTAGTTTTTGGTGTAATATCTACATAGGTGTATAGAGGCCCATTTCCAGCAACTATCACTCCAGAGTTCTAATGGAACAATGTGTTTGCTCTTTGCATCAGAAGGTTAATGTAATAAAATTTTCTATTAATTTTACAACTCATGGTGGTAAATAAAAGTGTGGCTTTTCATGGAAACCACTAAATTGTCTGGGTGACCCCAAACTTTTGAACAGCAGTGCATCCCCTGCATCTATTCTGAAATCTAGACCTACAAATATGAATATAGAAAAATGTGGGTTAACATAAAGAGAAGGAAAAACAACGCTAAAAACACTCATTAGGGCTATAAATAAGACTATGATGTTCCAGTGTCATGTCATTTTCATGTTTCCTGTCAACATTAATGAACTTATGACATGTTAGTGTAATATTTCCCATGCTGGAAGGCAGCTTCTCTTGGCATGAAAACTGTGACAAGATATCCACGTCTAGACGTATTTTCGTATTTTCTGCAAACTTCAGTTGGCAAAAGTCATTCTCACAATTTATGTGCTGAACTGGACTCAAATCAATTTTGTAGCATAGTTAGTAAGCCACGTTCACAAAAGAGAAAAAACAAAGCAAAAGAAGCAGCACAAGGTGAAATAAACCTAGAGATACTACTAACCTGTATACTATTAGTAAAGGTTCTATGTTTATATTTTTAATTATTATATGCTATTTAGCCTTTACTTGTATTTGTTTCTTTTACCGACCTCAGTGTTTTGTATTTTGATTACACTGACATAGGATTACAGCCTCAAGCCCTCTTGGCTCTGATGCAACATACGCGCCTACACACCTGGATTTGGGGATTTTCTACCATTCTTCTCTTCAGATCCTCTCAGGCTCTGTATGGTTTATATGGGGACTGTCAGTGAACAGCTGTTTTCATGTCTCCCCAGAGATGTTTGATTGAATTCAAGTCAGGTGTCTCGGTGGGTCTCTGAAGGACGTTCACACCCACTTTGCTCAGAGTCATTATCCAGTTGGAAGGTGGACCTGCTCAGGACCAAGTGTTATTAAGGATATCTCTGTACTTTGCTCTTTTCAGCTTTCTTTTGGCCATGCAGTCCCCCAGATCCCTGCCTCATGGCTTGTTTTTTGCTCATATATGCATTGACAAATGTGTGCCTCTCAAAAACACGTCCATTCAGTTTCAATTGACTCCAGTGAAGGTGTGGAAACATCTCAGAGATGGTCGAGAGAAGTCTGAGGCACGTGAGTTCATTCCAAGTATCATAGAAAAAGGATCTGAACACTTATGACGATGTGATGTTTCACTTTATCCTTTCAAATAACATACAGACATTTTTAATATTCAGTGTGTCTTAATTATGGGCTATTGAGAGAAAATTGATAAGAAATGAATATTGAACCACTTAAGCACCAAGCCTATTTTTCCATTTTCCTGCTCTAAATGATAATAAATATGGAATATCTCTACAACCACAAAGATTATTGTACTTATACTTATGTTGCTGTTATGAAGCAAATATAGCTAGAATATTGAAAAAGATCTAACTTGTTTTACTACAGATACAAATTTAAAACCTAAAACAAGACCAAAATATCATATAAAAATAGTGCCAACACATTTTCTACTTATCGACTACCTGCTTAATTGGCTTATGATTATACATAATTGTAATGATGCAACATACTTCACATATCAAGTATGTTACAAGATTCCAAGACCACTTTATTCTTATTGTGGTAGCAAAGATTCAGGTGACCATCAGTATTGTATTACCAGTAAATACTAGTTACACAATAATTACATCATCTAAGATCACTCTAAGTTGAACAAACAGCTTTAAGAAATTACACAACATGTAATTAGAATAAACATTTTCTATAAGCCCTTATTGAAAAAAAAACACTATTATAGTAGTTATTTACTTATTACTTAACTCAAATTGATGGTATTCACCATGTAAAGTCTTTCCCAGCTGCCTCAAACACAACATAGAATGCTTTACAGTAATTGGAACATATGAAACCAATCATATCCCAAGAATACACTAAGCCCCGCCCACTTCCTCCAACAGCCAGTCAGCGTTGTCCAAAGTGCAGCCACAGTTCCTGTAGTCAAAAAGCACGTTGCTTTGACAGAGAAGAGGTGTCTGTTGGACATTTAATCAACAGATTAGGCTCCTGAGTTTTCTGACAACATGCCAACTCCCAGGTAAGAGATAAGTGATGGTAAACGCCTCCTGATTCCTCAGGAATCTGTGAAATCAGTTCTGCTTTTATGGTTTTCTTTTTTAAAAACAACACCAGTGTACTCAGCACTCTGTCTTTCAGGGGGAAGTTTGAAAACACTGAAGGGTTGCTTTGCAGATAAAATGTGGATGTGACACTTTTAGGCTGAACTTGGTATTCAATCTTAAAATGTTGCAATGCCTTCATCCTGTTCTAGATTATGTAAATAGCTAAACTGCTAACAAGAGAATAGCTTCAGCTCTCTGATCTAAACCATGCTGTCACTATGTTTGACTCTTTGGAAGTTGGGTAACTTGTTATAAAGACTGTTTTCAGGAAATGGACTTTGACCACTAAGATATCCTGTTGCTGAAAAATAGCTAAGGAAAAGAAATGTTAATTTTAAGGTTATTACCATTTTCTACTTTACTATAAGCAGTTATCCTAAAGCTTTTGAATGACATATACACTGCCTGTAAATGCAGACATTGTGCCACAATACTAATCTATTAACTAATTTATTTAACTTGTTATGTGGAAAAAATATAGAAGTATTTTTACATTCCCCCTCCTTATTGCAAGATGAGAGGCACTCGCTCCCAAAGACTTTGCCTTTGAATGTCTTTTTTGTAGTTGGTGTGCCTGTGTGTTGAGAGACATCATTGAGACCCAGGACCATCCCTAATTGAAATGTCATTGATTTAGCTCAGTAAATCTGAACCAGATGATTTTTGATGTATCACAGCAAGTTGTTTGTTTCAGCTGTAGAGTGGGAGTTTGTATAATACAATATGTTTCTGTCTCCACGCAGTGAAAACACACTCTTTGGAATGGGAAATCCCTTGCTTGACATTTCAGCTGTAGTGGACAAGGACTTCCTTGACAAGTAAGTCACACAGCTCTTTTTTTTTCCCCTTTCTCAGATGTGTTGAAATATCTGTGTCTCATCTGATTTATTTTTGCCTTCTTTGCCAAAAAAAAAAAAGGTTTGGACTGAAGCCGAATGACCAGATTCTCGCTGAAGACCGACACAAAGCCTTGTGAGTAGAATCTTCACTGGGACAGCACATGCTTCAGTAGAGTAACGCAAAGTGTTAGAATTACGTCGAGCCAAATAAGGGACACACTGGTCATTTATACCATGCTACCATCCTGACCCTTGTGAAAGCCGTTCTCAAAATAGCAAAGTTATAAACCCTCCCCTCAGTTCCTGGGACCCGCAGGACTTGACACTCCCACATTTTTCCCATTCTGAATTTTGGCCAAATTAATACAGCTGAATTGACAACCACTTAGGGCTAAATAGTTGATGTTCTCTACATGCCGTGGGATTGACACTGGCTTATTTATTAATTATTATTAATTTATTTAGAGAATCATTTGCTAAGCACGCATGCTTCTTTTCCTCCTTTAGTAACATTAAAACTTTCCTAGAATATACCGTAGGACTCAACACATTAACAATGTGAAGGTTGTAAATAACAGACTTAATGCAATTAAAGCAGAAAGAGACTTAATTACTGACTGACCTTCCCTTTGTTTGATAGTTCTGATGGTGTCTTGGGGGAGAATTTGTCTGTGTTAATTTAGCACAGACATGAAAATACACCATCTTTAGGTAAGGTGATGAGGACAGAGGCATTTTCACTTTGGCTTCTCTGGTAATTCTAGCTTTGACGATTAAGATAAAGATGAAGCTTACCAGAATTCACTATTCAGACATAGCCTATAGCCAAATTGCTTACTTGCTCACTCCAGAGTGCACCGCATTATTATTTCAGGTCTTTATTTTAACCAGGGTCAATCCACTGAGCACAGATGCTCTTTTTAAGAAATCCATTGCACCACATTCTTGGCACAAGCTGCCCGACACAAATACAGCCTTATCTGTTGGAAATAAGATAACCACGCTCTTATCACTGAGCAGGTCCACTTGAGCAGTTTAGGGTTAAGAGGCTTGCTCAAGGGCACCTCACCAGTGGTATTGAAGGAGGTGAAGGTTTAGCCTTGTTTTCATTTTCGAAAGAAAAAAATTCACCTGCTGGTCAGGGGGTCAAGCCATGAACCCTCTGGTCGCGAGCCGGCGTCTTTTAATTTTGATTCAGTTGTGGCGGCCCCGTTCCAGAGAATGGAATTAACTGGTCTTAACTCTGGCATTAACGTTTTAGGAAAGAACTTTAGCATTAGCATTAAACCGTGTGTTAAAGTTAATTTGTGTTCATTAATTTGAGATTTGGGACCATGCATTTTGGAAGGTTTAACACCAAGTGAGGAGTTTAACTCATAATTACAAAGACAGACCAATAGTTTTGGGTACAGAGCGCCTGAACTACATAAATCGACCAGGCAGCTATATTGGACAAGATTCTGCCCGTACATACATGAACCTTTAAGTTTGTGACTGTCATTTTATACTTAAACAAAATCTAAATGTTACACATACAGCTTTTATTCTGACATGGTAGTACACAACCTTTTACGTTTTAAGCCAAAAAACTAAGTTTCCAAGTTCTTTCTCTTATATGACGTCATCAACTTCCTGCCCTTCCATAGAACATAGAACCCCCCAGAAAGAGGGCATTTTATTTACATTGTTATGACATGTACATATATATTTAATCATTCAAGTCTCTAGAATAATCCCCCAAAAGAATTTTGTACATGGGATAAATAGATTTTTATTTATGGGATTTGTGTAGATTTGTGCAATAGCATATATTTGTGCAAGCAGCAACTATAATATAGACTAAAATGCTATGTTCTGCAAAGAAAAGAGTACAAAATGGAAAAAAAATAGGTACATAACATGATTGTTAGTGACTCAACTGATATATTTATATGCATGAAATGTTTGAAAAAAATACCTATGTTTTAAATGGGTTAATCTTCTCACACCTTCTCATCAACTTGAATGAGAAATCAGATAAACAGCAAGAAATTGAAGCGAATAAATGGAGCATAGAAAAAACATTGTATAGTTAACAGATAGTGGTGTTGTTTTTATTAACTATTAAAC
Source organism: Lepturacanthus savala (assembly GCA_030544235.1). Lineage (NCBI taxonomy): Eukaryota > Metazoa > Chordata > Actinopteri > Scombriformes > Trichiuridae > Lepturacanthus > Lepturacanthus savala. The sequence continues at coordinate 19,233,647 of CM060471.1, read as the reverse complement.
ATTCTGCACAGTGCATTCATAAAATGTTGATGTTGTTGGTTGTATAACAAAAATCAATATTGGCCAATATATCACTCAAATATCAATATTATTATCAGCCCATTAGGGAGGCTACATACTAGGAATACATTATTGATTTCAAATAAATCAATTATATATTCCCCAAGCAGCAATTGATACATTTTAGGTATGGATCTAGTATTTTTACATAAAATATACCTTTTTATTATTTTATATTTTTACTGTTTTGTCATGAACTGATACACTTGAATGAAATAAATCTGGCACAGTTGTCCCTGCTTCTCTCTCACTGTTTGTAGTGTGTATGATGCAAATCAGGATTCAGATTAGGAATTTCTTAACCATTTCTTAACTGAATGTGATTAAAAATGACTAATTTAGATGCTTGTGCACCCTCTGTCGTGTGCACTCCTGCACACCTGAGAAGTAACACATTTTAGGTGTCAGTGTCACTAAGTAAATCAGAGTCTGGCAATTGCTAAAACTAAAGCACCACTGTCATGCATATCCAGGATAAAGATAGATCACTACATCAGATCGTCTGTACCTTACAATAGGCTACCTTGTCAGGTCTTGTTACTTGACAAAAGGACACGTGTGACCTTGGGCGGCAGCAGCGGCACAAAGCAGCATCATCAGCAGTGTTGTTCTCCTCCAGCACAAAGGCAGCGGTGTTATCTTTAGCCCCACAGACACCGTTCCCTCCACATTCTGCACAAGGTCAGGGCAGGATTAACATGAGGCTTTGGTGGTTAATTCCCAGCACAATGCATTACAATGCATGTCCCATCCAATGCCACACACACACACATATAGACCAGCATATTCACCATCATGGCTGTCAATTTATATCTGTATGTACATGTAGTATTTTTATGACATTATCCATTAACTTATAGCAGTACAGGTTATCAAAAAAATGATTAAAATGCTGTTATATGAGGCACAGTATTACCGTTAATGATGTTTAGGGAATAGGTGCAAAGGGGTCATTCACAAGGTCAATGGTCCACGGATGAAGAAGAACTTGGCTCAAGTGGTGTGACAAATGACATAATTGCAAAAAAAAAAAAAAAAAGTCCACAACAGAAATGCGCGTCTCGTCGACTATTGTTGTGCCTCTGAATCTACGGAGTGTAACACGATTCATTTTTTTCTCATCACCCTGGTGGGAGAGAGATCATTGGATGCAGTGCACTGTGGCCATGCCTGAATTCAATTATCCAGTCACAGCAGAGCCCATATAATCCTGTTGTGGCTGAGAAATTGCCTGCTGTACAGTAGAAACCATCAACATCGCTGTTAGTAGCGACTGGGGACTTAACATGTTTGTTTTTTTCCTTGAATAAGTCCCAACTGTGACTTTTGATGCATCTTGATTTCACTTCAAGTTATTCATTCCCATTTTTAATTCAAACTGTTAGCTCTATTTGTTCAGTAAGGAAACTAGGGTTGAGACAAGTAGTGAACGATTTGACATCGATCAACAGTACAACGCTTGTTTTGTCATTTATCTCACTAAAAGGCCAAACGCTGCTTTTAACTCCTCAAATATGGGAGTGTGCTTCTAGCCCTTGCTTCATGTAATCATAAATGGAATATCTTTAGTTTTTGGAGGACTATTCTAATTGTATTGTAATAGTTGTAATAGAAGAAACAATCAATAGATGTAATAAATTGATAATTACATTAGAAAAATAATTTCAGCCCTGATGAAAGATAGTAGACAATCTGCACTGCTGTAAACACTTCCTGCATCTCAGATATGACTGATTAAGACACACAACATCTTCCTGTTTGTATCTACACTATTACCCAATAACAATACAGTGTTGTTATAGTTTAGATTAATTTATTTGTTAATTGAATAGGACAGTGTGCTCTTACATTAATTTATCATAATTATTATAAGTCCATATTATAGTAAATAATTATCTCTTGTAATGTAATTGCTTTCATTAAGTTGACAGTTTGAAATTTGGTTATGAGAGGAAACCAACTAACCAAACCCATGTGTGACTTCCTCTCTTCCTGCCTCAGCATTTGCAGCATCCTTGTACATTTTCGAGGCTGATATTGTGAGACCTTATTCCGTAGTTGCTGTAAACATCGTATGGCCCGTGCCGCCATCATGTGTCTTAAAATGTGAGTTTTGTGCCTGCTAATTATGGGATATATTAAATGGATATGACTTTTTTACCTTCTGGGTATTGTCTATACTTCAGGCGAACAGACAAATTAAATCATTCTACCTTAAGCTGCACAGAATTATTTTCTCAAGTGCTGTTGTTCTTTGATTGGAGGTGTTTTGAAATATTTATATTCGCAGCAGGAAGATATTTCATTTCAAACTTTTTTTGTGTTGAATTTACAGGAAAATGTGCATGTACCCTTTATGTCCAGTAGGGGGCAACAATGGCCTGCTGTTTCTACCCCAAGAAAGCTCCATAGGACACAACATGTCAACATAATGAAAACAAGCCTCTTTCTGCAGGAGATTATAATGTGGGCAAATACACATTTTATTTCAGGATAACTAGGCATTACAGGTTGTTTGGAGCACACGGCGTTCTATAATATACCATCCACCCAAACCCTCCTGGGCTTGTTAACCATATCATATTAGAGCTAATGATTATTAGTGTGTCAAATGAGGGAGTCATTGTTACACTGACTGCATTGTCACCTCTGTGGGGGTAAAAAAAAAAAAAAAAAAAAAAGATCGGCTGGCTCCTGGATATTAGTCTCGTTCAAACATTTGTTTTATGGCTCCCTCTGTCCAACGATAATTAATTGTTTACTTTCTCATCTCTGGATGGTGGCGTGACTCTTTTCAGAGGTTGTTTGCTCACAGCAATTAAGTTCATCAGTGCTCATCCTCCCCACTCCTCCTCCTCCTCCGCCTCCCTCTCTCCGTCTACTCCCCCCTCTCCCTCCTTTTCTCTCTTTCTCTGTGCTAAATGCAGATTAGCAGCGTCACAATCGCATCCAGAATAAGAGTAAACTCCTCATTATGCCGTGTGACCCTCTGCCGCATGAATAATTCAGGGCTGCAGCGTTAGTGGCTGGCTGTTATTAGCATTCCGGATGGTGACGGAAAAAAGGGGGAGGAAGAGCGAGAGAGAGAGAGGGCGGGAGGCTCATATCACTGACGGGGCTGACTCAGGGGGAATCAGCGCTGGATTGAGACACGCATCGCACACACATCATCACACGACACAGGAGATCAGTGCAGGTGCCTCTCCACTCAAACACCCCGCTGTCTGTGTACATCTTACACACCCCTGCTGCTGACGTGCAGCTCAATCTGCTTACAGGGAGGAAAACAACAAAGGCCTCTCTCACTGACTACATGCTAAACACTCTGGCTCCTGGGTGTGTGTGTGTGATAGATTCTGCTCTGTAAACACACTTGACTCTAACCCCGCTCACCCCCCCTTTTTATTTTCTTCTATTTAAAATAAATATATATATATATATATATATATATATATATATATATATATATAGTGAATCGTGAGTGGTAGAAACCCCCCAGCGGAGCTATCCTGGTGTGTCAGGGAGGAGAAACACTCCCTCTGTGTGTGTGTGTGTGTGTGTGTTTCTGTGTGTGTGTTTGTGTGCTCACATGCAAGCATGCGTGCAGAAGCTGCATGTGCTTGCCATGGTGCCACTTCACTGGATGCACTCATGCTTGACTGAGTGTGCAGACACATTACAAGCCCCCCCCCCCTCCTTTTTTACTTCCCAGCTCCGTTCTCTGTTGCTGAGGCTGAGTGCTGTACTACAGATTTTTTGTTTTTTTTTAAACCCACCTCTGCCAGCCCACTTGGGGGTCAGAGCATCCACCCCCCACCCCCCGCTGCTGAAGGGCAAAGGTCGCGGGCCTGCATCCATCAGCCGACCTCTGCGCCAAAGAGAGAGTGCAGAGATTAATGGCACTCGTCTGGTAATTGAGACATCAGAAACACGCTCTGCCACCAGCCGCGCTGCTCTTGATGTTTTATTGATATGCATGAATCTGACAATTTGGGGCGCTTGCGTGAATCTGACACGCTCACCAGGGCTGTACTCAACTGTAAGGAATGTAGATCTAGACCTGTTCAATTATAAAACAGGAAAACCCTTCAAAAACAACTGCTGGTAAAATCCTCACATCCTCATGTCTCGTTCGGCTGTTGTTGTTTTTTTTTTCTTCTCCCAATGAGACGGCGTTAACCCGCTGCGACGCGGGGCGATTGCGTTTAAAGCCACGCACTCTGCATCATGAGAGATGGCTGATGCAATCATAATTAAGGCTCGTCCTCGCCGGAGCTGCAAATTCCTGCCCTCTCTCGTCGACGGCGGCTGCCAGCAGGTGGTGCCAGAAGGAAACATCACAAGTCAAACATAATCCACATCTCTGTGCATGTGGGCGTCCCCCCGCCCCCACCCCCTCCCTCCTCATCCCCCCACCTCTCCCTCCAACTCTCCCTTTTTTTTTTTTTTTTTTAAAGAGCGTTTTATAATTAAAATGTGGGCGTCTCAGCCGGTACATACGGCATGTTCAGTTCAGAAAAGCATGCTCAGGGCTATTTTTAGTCATCTTTGATCCCATGCAGCCACACAGGAAAAGCCACTAATGGCAGCAGCCTTTATACATCCAGGCTAGTTAGTGTTACTGTATCTGCACTGATCATTTCTCCGCACCTATTCTGCGCGGGGGTAGAGATGGGAGGCCTGACTGGTGAGCGACATACACTCCCCGTGTATTTTAAAGTTCACACTGGGCCATATGGTCCCCACAGTAGGGGGTGTTGGTGGAATTATTCACACGGAGCACTCTGAATCACCGAGATCCCGGTATCAACCTCCAAGATAAGGGGAACGTCTCAAAGGCTTTGTGCTCCGGCTTCAAATCTCAATCCTCAAGAGAACACCAGAAGCCCCATCCTTGCATACACACTCCCTCTTCCCACTCTCTCCCTGAACGTGTCCCTCTTTCTCTCTTTCTCTCTTTCATATCATCACACACTCACACTCCCTCTCCCACATCCACACAGTACAGTGTGACAAACAACGCCACCCTCTGCAGCGCGGAAGCCAAAAGCCTGTGACATTTCAGAGGAAATAATATGAACTCATCCTCCATGAACTGATTTTGCCCCTGTCGCCTAATCCTCGAGTACAGCCTAATTAAGTACAAACAGCAGTCCTCGCTTAATGCCAACAAATGGGCCGCCACGCTGCTGGATCGGACCGATTATTAAAAGAGATGCACATTTGTTGTTTCTGCATTCTAATGCAATTACTCACCCATTATGACCATGTAATTGTGCAGTCATTAATTGTGCATCCAGTTTATATTGCAAAAAAAAAGGGCTCATCGCAGCTGGAGTTTTTCTTTTTAGCACCCGTGGAACCAGGGCTCGTTGTCTCAGCTGCACAGGGATTTACCCAAATGGATCGAGATACCTGAGTGATGGCGATATGGTGACACTTTTTGTGCAAATCAACATTCATCCCTTACTGTAGTCTATTAAAAAACATGTCAGAGGAAGGCAACAAGGCCTCGCTCAATGTTTGAATCATGACTCATTTGTGTTCAGTACTTTTATGTGCCTCATTCTTTGCCCATCTATTCCCATCGTGCCCTAATGTTGTTGATAAGAATGTCCTATTCATTCTGTGTACCTCGCTGGTTACTACACACAAATACACACACACACACAGAGCGAGAGAGAGAGAGTATCTAGGCATTGAATGAAAAGCACATCTATTTCTGAGGGGGAGCACAAGCACGGTAGAAGATAATTATTGATTTGAAATAAGAAAAGATAAGACTCAACCTTGAGCAGCCTGGCAATAGCGCGCAGAACAGAATAATTAATGGGCCTGTCTTGTGTCGGGACAAGCTTTCACGCTGAGACGAACGTATTGATTTTAAACAGATAAACTGCGTAACCCTTTGTGAAGGGTTTGACAAACAATTTAATTGGGGGGGAAAAAAACACAACAAAATTCCTCACCCTTTCCATCTCCCTTTCATCACATCCCCGAGCTGTTTTTCCTCTTGCCTGACCTATGGAAACAATTACTGTGCATCAGGCCTCGCGCTGCCTCCAGACTACCAAGGAAGGCTCGGTGTAGGATGCACACACTGATTGGGGGAATCTAATCAATGGTCGGGGACCTGTCTCCACTCCAGGTGCCTCTGTTGAAACTGGGATTACTGAATCCTTTTAGCTGAATTGCCCCCCCCCTCCTCTTGCTTTTGTCAGGGAAAGAGAAAGATGGATCTGCCTGTTTAAGTGTACCTGCCTACCATAGTTGAAGCAGAGATAATTTACTGTTCCCGTACAGCCTCCTCCCTACCAATCCCCCAAAGGAGAGCAGCAAAGGAGTCCCAGTCCTCTCACTTCTTCCTTTTGCCCTCCCCTGATTAGCGATAGGGGCCGTTTGATCGTGTTTCCCTGCCTGTCCTTGTGATTTGTAAGCTGTTTAAACGTGAACGAGGCAATTAAATAGGCCGAACGGTGCGTAGGAGAGTGGGTGCCGTGGTGATCATTAGCGATGAATTACCCTGGTGTGCACTCAAACACTCGGGAGGACTTTTCAGGCGGACCACTCCCGAGGATCCAGATCCAATCTAGCCATTGATTAACAGAGACTTGTTCTTCCTGTGAAATCACTCGACGGGGATTTTAGGGCACTCATCCGGTCTTATCAAGATAGGCTAACATCAAAGCCGAATGAAGAGGGATTGGGTAAATGGGCTTGTCTGGGCCCTCCATGAAAGAGACTTAAGAGGAGCAAATCTTGAATTATTGTCTCATGTAAATAATCTACTAGGCTCATTTTTAGGGGGGGAGGTGAGAGAGAGGAACTCGCGAGCCACTTGGGGCAGAGAACACTCATAGTACTTTGGAAGCTCTCATATTTCCCTTGATGGGAAACAACGGTGGGGGCTCCCATCCCCAGGAATGTAAACAACACGATGTTCCCGACTTGTGTGATCTGCCCCAACAATTTGAACGTGTTAAGCCGCGGAGATGTGGAGGTATTAGTTTTCACGGAGAACTCTCAATATCCTCCGAACACAAATATCACATTCAGTAGCCTAATTCCTCTAATTTTAATATGATTTGATTTAAGTTGGATAAATAAATGCCTCTATTAGTGTCCACTTGGAAGGTATGGAATTGAAAAAGTATCACAGCGGCTTGTGGAGAGTGGTGTTTAACCACAGTGTCAGGGGCAAGCGTTATATAATACAGACCGTCCATACATTAGTGGAATGCATGGCATAGTTGGAATTGCTCCTCCATTGAACAACAGCACGGGTTTGAGAAGCGAAAGGTTACCGGCTGAGGACATTTTGTTCAAAACAATTTCTTTTTCTCGCGCTTCCCCTCCCGTCGCAGAGTGAGCTTTCAGACTGCAGTGGATGGAGAGGGATTTTCTCTCCCTAAATGGCCATTACGGTGTCACTGCTATGGGATCACATGATGTTTGAGGGTGTAAAGATCTCGAGGCAGCTGCTCCTTTTCGGATGGGATTTTCGAGGCGTCCAAGAGCAGGGCCCCATGCTGTCTGCACTGAAAGGTGGAGCAAATACTTCTAGGAAGGGGGAAAAAAAAAAAAAAAACGTCTGAAATCCTCAGAAGCTGTGTGTCTATTTGAAATGGGTTCTGGAGTCCCTCGGCTGCCTTCATGTTATAAACACCCACAGTGCTCAAATTCTTCCTTTGTCAAGGAGTCATAACAGGTGTCTCAGGAAGGATTTTTTTTCCCCCGGTTAGCATATTTTCCACTTGCATGGAAAGTTTTTTTTTTTTTTTTTTTTTCTTTATTAGGAACATTCTGCCCTGGGTAGACCCCTTGCCTTGAGACATGATATGCAGACTTTCTTTGAAGCAGTAAAGGTTACTTTCACACTTGCTCAAAATTCGGCCATGCCTAGTTAAACCAGGTTGTGTTGGAAGTATTGAACACCTCTGGCTGACATATGTTGGTAAGCCATGATGCAGCTTGCATACAGATTACCCTGCTGTCTGCAGCATGTATACACACATTTAAAACATTTAACCTTTAACCTCCTGTGAATTTTTTAAAAACAATATATATCATTAAAAGGGAAGGCACTGGGACTGATGTAACAGAGCCTTAATAGAGCCAGTCCCCCCCATGTGATTACACATTTTCTCAACAACTCCTCTCACTCAGTTAATTCTAGGTGGAATTACACATAACGCCGGAGGGAATGCTGTGGTGCACCTTGAACTAGTTACCATGTCATTGGATTTTTTTCCCCTGATGTAAATACACTTAGAAATGGACAGTCTTCAATTTGCAGTTGAGAGGGGGGGGGAGCCAAGGACCTCCTAATGTGGCGTATCATTTTGACTGCAGTTAGGTCAATTTCCTTAGTAGGGTGGACACGTTTATATAGCCAGCCCCCTGGGAGGCTGTTTGTGTGAACGATGTGGAGAATACACATTATTCATGTTCTCAGCTCCCCAGATAAAGTCTCTATATCTCGCAGTGTAGCCCGGCTTTGCATCACGTTACACTCGGGCATAGACGCTATTGATGTCGAAATGGCAGTATGATGGAAAAATAAAACTGTCTAGTATTTCACTGTAGACCAAAGTGTGTTCCTGTGGTTTATGTTTGAAAACTTGTTTACTACCCCCCTCCCCCGATGTCACGTCTGTTTTCTTGAGGCACAGTGTTTAGTCTCTTACAGTATGTTTAAACTCTGTTGTAGGGTTCAGACATCATATCAGATGCGGTCGCTCCCGAAGCCATTTATATGGTTTTTGTACACAAGGAAATTGTAAAGATTGTTTATCTAATTGCTCTGAAAATCTTACCTATAAAATACAAAAATAACTGCCTTCCTCTATTCAATGAAATAGTTTATTTTGTTCCCTTGCATCTTTTTGAAAAAGCAGTTCATGTTCGTCAAAAATGACTTTCTATACTCATCTTGCTTTAATACTCTACTGCTAAGTACAACCATGTGTGGACAATGTTCCTCTTTTGCTTTTATCAAGCTGACATTTAGAGCCTAACTGCCTCTCTTCAACTACAGCAACATTTGTGGTCAAGTATCCCATTTAACAAAATCCAGCATTTGCTCGCTGCTTTTTTTTTCTCTCTCCCTTTTTAAGCAGTTTATATAAACAACTTTCAACTGGAATGTCACAGTTGAAGGATGGCAGAAAAAAAAAAACGTGTATGCCACTCACAGATTTTAGTATCTGGTGTTTTCACTTTCACTGGTCAAGTTAACCTTGAACATTATCTTTTTTAAAGACTCTTTCTACTTTCTTTCAGGTTTGAAGAAATTGTCAAGAGGAGCAAAGTTGAATACCACGCAGGTGGCTCTACTCAGAACTCTGTGAAAATTGCCCAGGTTAGTCTTCTCTGGCTCTCTGCACTGCACCTGAATGTGTTTTGAATATACAGTGGAATGCTGTGTACAATCTCGTCAGCTTGTCAGTCCTGGGAATACAGAGCATCGCTGCACAGCATGTTGACACATTACAGTTTTAGGTGTGAATTCATCAGACCTGCCATGGAAACAGAAAGGCAGGGAGGATTCATAATATTTGCAGTGTTATCTAGTTGACCTAATTTCCTGGGACATATCAAACATCAATTAGAGAGAATTACAAGTAGATGCAATTAACTTGTCACAACAAATTATATCAAACAATGCTGATCTTCTCCCTGGCTGTTAGACAGATTTGAGCATCTAAAAAGAAATTGGTGATTGTCCAAATCTAAAATGACAATCTGAACTTGAGAAGATTATTCACTGAATCCCTTTAAAAAAAAAGAAAAAAAAAAAGACTGCAGTAAGTCTGTAAATTTGACACGCAGTGATTAGCGGCTGATAAGGCTTTGGTCTGTTCACAATAAACAAAGAAAACGCATCCAGCTGAAAAATAATTCTCTTCTAAGAAGAAATGAGTGCAGAAGCTAATTGAGAGGCTGATGTCTGTGGAAGCGTAGACTCTTTTGCGTGTGGGTTTTGTTGTTTGTTTGTGTCATTACTGTGCGCGGAGTTCATATTTGTGCACGCACGCTTGTGTGTGAGTGTGTTCTGTGTGTGTGTGTGTGTGTGTGTGTATTTAAGATAGATACAGAGAGAGGGAAAAGAAAAAAGATAGCAGGCAGCCCCTCAGGCTGCCAACATCCTCATGCTTTGGAGACAGTAAACATCCTTTAACGAACGTAATCCTGTGCACCTCCATACAAACACTCTTTAATTATCAAGATCAGAAACGTTTGCATAAACCACAGTCACTCACAGACATTAACTGCCAACTTGGTTTCATTCTTCTATGCCACAACTCCCCCTGTTTCTAAAATATTAAATCCTGGGTGTTGATTCAGTTGGATTAAAAAAAACAACAACTTTCCATTATAGTTAACCTTGAAAATTTAATTACAAAATTTTCAACAGAGATTTTGTACTAAGTCCTAGATCTAGTTTAGTCTGCCTCAGTTAAGACATCGATCTTGACAAGCTTTTTCCATGCTTTATTTAAGAAGACACCAAAGGAACGGCCCCAAGGTGCGTATCAACTCTCTTGTGAAATCAGATGGAGGAGGAGAGGTTTTATTGCTGGCCCTCGCTGGAGAAAGAGCCGTCATGGCCTCTGCGCCCTCTGAGAAGCGTTCAGTCAACTCAAATTGGTCTTATAATGGCATGGCAGACTCCAGTCAAATGTTATTCTACTGTATTTATTTGGATATTTACCCCCTTTAGAGGGGAGATGTAGTGCTGGATTCTGAAATGCTCAAGATAACAAGAGTGTTTTTCGTCCCACACCCAGAAGTCTCAGAAACAGTTTCTGTCAATATATACCTTGAAGCGCCGGCTTTTCCACATTTCACTTTCAGGTGATGGTGTTCTTTTATGAAAAATGTATAATGCATAACCGGCTCCCAGATTATCACATTGTAGCACCTGCAATATGTGAAACTTCAAACCCCGCTGCATTGTGGAAGCTGAACCTTCAAACACGAATGATATGCACCGCAGCACTGAATCCACATCAAAGGGCCCGGTGACTAAATGAGATGCTCGATCCAGGTCAGGTTTGCTCGGGAGCGCCATAGCCGCCGGAGGAGAGGGAGAGGTGTTCAGAGGCTTTGCACAGGAATCGCTGCACACGCTGGGAAAACCCGGGGTGTGGGAGGATCAATGCATTCGCCGGCAGAACTCCTACTTTCCTCCAAAACCCCAAACCGCTTCATCGGAGGCTGTAATAGGTTAAATACTGCCGCTTCATCCGAGTTAAGATTTCTGCACTATCAAGGAAAACCTAAACCTCGGCTTTAAGGAGATGCGGAATCAATCGTAATTGGATTTAGTCAAATGAGAATTGACCAAGCCGAAGCTTAGACGGATAAGTATTGTTTTCCTCTAACCACCGGCTCTGCCCCTCTCTTTGATTGAAATCATTCGCTCCAGTGTTTGGTAGTCGTTAGTCGGTTGTACGGCGCGCTATCTTTAACACCAGGGAATTGACTTTTTTTTTTTGTATTTTTTCATTCATTACGGTTCCTGTCACTACTTATCCGTATTAAGGGCACACGTCGTGACAAACCAGAAGTCCCGTGGTGGATCTATCAGCACATTTGTACTTCCTTAGCCGTGCTCCAGTGCTCCTCAATAAGCCTTAGATCTTGTTTGGATCAAGTCAGTGAAGTTGCAAGCTTGTATGCAGAGCTCTCTGGCTCTGATTCTAAAGAGAGAGGGGGGGGGGGAGTGCAATGATAGAAGTGAAGGTTGTTGCCTTTGCTCAGGCTCTAACAAACACCATGCCCTGAAGGGGCATCTGACATAAAGGCTCACCTACTGGATGTTGCAGGCTGTAAGGTAACAAAAAAAACAACCCAGCATTGCTCGCTCGCATACAGCCTCGAAGATCAAAAGGCTTCTGCTCTGATAGGGTGAGGCAAGGAAAAAAACAATCAGATTTTTTTTTTTTCCAGTCATTTACAAAGTTGTTTCTGGGGGTTTTGCGATCCAAAATTCGGTACCGCCGAGCACACGTGGTGTTCATCACAGGTGACAGAATCGGCGGGGGGAAGTCGGTTGACTAGAGGGGCTGTATCAAGAAGCACAGTTAATTCATTTAGACAGAACATCAAAGTCCTCCAACAGCTCCTTAGGGCCCAGAGATTGAAGTCTGAGCAGACGGGCTCATAGGGAGTTATTGCCGCTGCCAGGGAAGTAGATCCTACCCTGAGTGCCTTGTGTAAATCGTGCAATTCTCATTATGAACCTCGCAAATCAACATCATTGACATATTTTATCCCTTTGCACTGTAAGCAGACTGTACCCATTCGCCAAAAGGGGCAAATTGCTTTTGTCTAAGTGCCGTAGCTGCGAAACGCGTCACCAAAAAAGTTATGATTAAGTATGTTGCCTTTGCTTTATTTAGATTTTGCGCGTTGTTTGCAGTCTGCATCATCAATCCACTGTGATGTCTTAATTATTGTTTAAACGCGAAGGCTTTTGAAAAATCTGCCGTCTCTGTTATGGTTATGATGCCTGCTAAACATTTCCTCAGACTTGGTCAATCGTGGAAGGGGTGAATGGGGCCCAGGCTTGGATGTTGGCTCTGAGCTCTTAATTGGAAACGCATGTGCACCACACTGTTGAAAGTTCTATTTAAAAAACAGAAAAAATCCCACAGCACTACTTGACTCCGAAAAAGTTCCTCACCAGCTCATATTTTGCAGGGGAATACTTAAACTGGGTTTGATGTCTCATTGAAGGCATTGACTTATTTTCTCGGGGCGAAAATATTCCATGACCTAATGTTTGGCTTTTACAGCTCGTTTTGTTAAATAAATAAAGAACAGCAACTCGCCTCCATTTGAATGGGCTAAATGAAGAAATGCCTATGTCTGGTACCACTTAGAGAAAAAAAAAAAAAAGGACAGTGAAAGGAGAAAGAGTGGAGCTTTTGTGTTGAAACTATGTGACTGAACTTTTAGAGGGATGTGCTTATTCGCTAAAAAGGGGCATTCATAATTTTTACTGTTGCTTGCTGTTTTGACTTCCATTCTGCTCACACCTAATGAATAGTGTCAGGACAAATATTCTTTGTCCGTGATGAGATTTAAATGGCTTTTGAGACATCGGCGGTTCATTCTTCAGCTTCTGGGCTCGACATAAGAGCCTTGACTCGTTTTTTTGTTTTGCTTTTTGATCACATCGAGTGAGCTTGTAGTTCCATAGATCTTGCGCAGCTGTGCCGAAATAAGCACGCTAATGACCGATTAAAAGCCCGAACCCTGGTGGGCCTTTGAGTTTCGCACAGCAGAAATCAAGCCTCTCAAGTATTCGCCTGTTGTTGAAGCAAAAAGCCTGTTGTTTGTTTTAAGACAGGTTAATTGCAGAACCACCGTTAGCGCCCGCTCTGAGCTGTTTTATGGCACCGGGGTCTTGCCGTCTCCATCCCATTACGAAGCAGTGGAAGGTCACAGTCTGTTAAGCATCTCGTGAGAGATGCATGAAACCAAATGGATTTTTTTTTTTTTCCCTTTTTGCTCCTACATTCCCATCTCCGCTCATTCTAGACATTCCAGGTGTGCAAGTGTGCACTTGAGGGAGGGGGGCCGCCATTGTTTTCCTCGGTACAAGGCAGCGGAAGCAAAGAACGCCTCATTCGCTTTGATGAGCGATGTGCTCATGCGTGGGCTTCAATGTCACCCGCCATGAGGCAGCTGTGAAGTCGCAGCTCACGTCTGTGGTGCCATTTACTCAATGATGAAGTGGGGAGATCTCTGTTGGTTCCACATCCACCTCCCCTTTACACACACACGGGTGTACGCGCACTGTCTGAGCATGTGTTCCTCCCACCTCGACTGTATTGTGACTGTATGTCACAGTTAATACCAGCATGCATTAAATCTCAGGCTCTATGATCACGATGATAAGGGTTGACTGGGCGATTATGCGAGGCTTTGTCATCAGAGGGATCGGTTAACAGCTGATGGCCTCCCCGCGTGCCGCCGTCTTTCTTGTGCTTCCCCCCCCGAATTTGACGTTCACAAGAAAATAATTTGTTTGATTACATTTTCCTCAGATGCGCTGATTGCTGTGTAGGTGACATATTACCGTCCCCGTTGAAGTTAATTTGCCGTCAAATTTGCGACTCAATTTAAGCTGCCAAAGGGAAGGCGTGCGGAGTAGATTGTAACTCATAAGTATGCATTGGAAACAGTGTTGATTAACATTGAGGGCTCAAGAGACGGATACACTCAATGTGTATCATCTGGCCTCAGAGGCTGGCAGCAGGATTGAATGTGATATCTTGCATAACGTATCCTTTGCTTTAAGTCCTCGGTTTCCGGGCTCAGTAAGAAAGGCTGCACCATTGGCTCGCTTGCTTTTTTAACTTGGCTGTTGTACAGTTGCCCGGGCTCCAGGCGAGTTCTGAGTGAAATCTAAAAGGACTTGTGAAACAGACAGTAGTCTACATATCTGGCAGCGTTTTCATGTCAAATTACAGAATGATATTTCTCACTGGGCACTTGGTATGCCTGCCACGTCGCTATATTCTACAGCTAAAAGCAGGCACTAGTATGTTTGGCACACAGGCAATGAAAAAAAAATGAGCTCACATGGCTGTGGAATGGTCTAAGAGCCTTTCAGACTGTAAACAATGGTTCATTAAACAAACTATTGGTTGGAATCATCTGTTGACACAGGTCAAGTAACTGATGAATGAAAGGATGATTGTGCATTTTACACAACTGTTCTACATTTTCATATGATTATTGAGCGATGCCCCTCTCTCATATTTCCCTGCAGAATGTCTGTGGCAGTAGTATTTATTTGGCACATTCTCAGCATGCTCCCACTCTTGCGGTTGAAGTGTTGCGTAGCAACTGAGAAAAACAGCTTTAAATATTTTGGTTAAAAAGGTTTTAAGAAAATAAAGAACAGCCTGCAATTACTGTTCATTTCTCCCAAGTTCATAAGTTTAAGGAGCTGTACTATTGTGCCAAGTAATAAATGAAATACCAAATTAGGCTTTGTGTTTGCTTGGAAAAATTGAGAAACGGTATGTCAAGAATATCGCGTCCCCCCCCCCCCCGTGCCAATTCAGTTCTTCATCTATAGCTATTTTGTTTGTTGAATAAGTGCTGGCAGCTGTCTGCACCTTCACTAATTCACAACTGTTTTGAAACAAAGCTCACGGTAGTTTTTCAGAGTGCAGCTTGCCTCGTTTTTTTTTTTTTTTTTTTTTTTTTCAAGCCGACCGAGTATGCCTGTGACAGGATGGAAAATGTGTAGGTGAGTGCAAATTTGAAGTGATGTGCCGCAGGAAAACGGATGGGGATGGAGCAAACGGAGATGGGGGCGCATGTGGAGAGAGAGAAGGCTGGATGACGCACAGCAGGTGACAGACAGACACTAATAGTAATGGCTCTTATCAGTGCTTCGCTCGCTCCCTCTTTTCACATGGGCTCTGACATCCTCCTCCTACTCCACCCCCTCCATCTAGCAGGGGGTGCTGGGAGCTCGCTGGGTTGTGCAGCCCGCTCAGACGGAAAGAGCCTGCCAAACACCGGTCCCCTCACATATAAATTGCATCATTAACATCGCCTAGATTATTCCAAGCTCTCCCACCGGGTTTATGCCAGCACTGGCTCAACTTAACTATTTGACTCACTGAAGACATTCAGGTTTCTTGAGTGACCCGTGCTCAGATCTGTAGCGAAACACGGCAGCTCTGTTCTCTCTCAAGGTTTTAACAAATTCAAAGCTAATCTGTCTGGGTTTTTTCCCCACTCAGAGAGGCTTGTTATATAGTGTAGTGTGCTTTATTTGCTCTATTGAGTTGTCACAACTTGAGCTGTGTGTTGTCATGCACAGCAAAAAAAGACTGATTAGCACTGGGTGATATGGTTAGCAGTAGAGATGAGTGACAAGTCTGAAATCTATATCAATAACAATGTTTTCCAATACCGAAAGGCATAATATAAATGTTACTATCTCAAATGTAAGCAAAATCAACTATAAAAGAATCAAAAGGTAATAACAATGAATTGCACCCCCTTCTATACGTTACATAAGACAACACTCTTCATATGTATAATATGAAGTGTTCACAGTAGTCATGAAATAAACGTGCTTATTTAATATTGATGTTTCCACTGAATGCATGAAATATGTTAATATTTAATTATTGTCCAGTCCTGATATAAATAAGAATATTGTCCTGACAATATTATATATATCATAATCATGTGTGTGTATATAGATGAATGCAAAATTGCACATAAAATATTACTGGTTTTTTTACAATACAATTAACTGACACAATTCTTCATATGCCTAACACAAATCTAACTGATTATTAATTGCAATTTGTTTGCGAGTCATTCTATATGGTGCTGATAATATTAAAGCATTAATCATTATTTACCAGGAAAAATCTGTATTTTAAACAATGCTCTGCTCCAGCCTCTCAGATTTGATGATTTTCTGTCTTTTTTTGTGTTATTTATTTATTTTTTACATCATTGTGATTCTGATTGTGTTCTGCTCCGTTGGTCCCACAAAACAACCAATTTAAAGATGATAACTTTAGCTACAGGAGAAGAGATGGCCATTTTTTTTTTTTTTTTATATTTTATAGATTCATGGAATTATTGATTCATTCAAAGAAAAACAAGCTGGTTAATGGATGATAATATATATTTTTTAACTTTAATACGATTCATTAAAATGTAATATTGAATCATTGGTATGTTATAATTGCTCTAAACTTAATACCTAACTCTACTTGACCTTAATAGTGTTAATTGTCCTGTCGTTGAATTGTATAAGACCATCCACGATCGGTTGCACCTCAGAAGGAGCCTCTTAAACCCAATTGACATCTTCAGTGGAGCTGGATGGAGCTTCCTCCTCAGATCAGTTGGCAATTAACTCTGTAATTACTATTGGAGGTCAGGGTTAAGCTCCAAGCTAAAGGTTGGAGCAGCAAACATTTTTATATGATCCTCTTACTCTATTATCCTTTCTCACCGCTACAAGGTTTTACCTCATGGGGAGAATACATTACATAAAGCCCCTTGGCAATTACTCCTCAATGAATATCCTCGTGGTGTATAGTCCATATGATTAATCAGGAATCCCCTCTGCCCCTGTCCAACCGCAGGCCTGGCTCTGCTTACCATGCAAGTTTCATTTTCACCTGAACAAATGGCTCCTTTAGACAAAAAGTGCCAGCCTTTTACTTTTTACTGGCTGCTTGGGAAAAGAAAAACAAGAGAAGGAGAGAAGGAGAACACAACCTACTGCAGTAATAACAGATATCCCAACAAGGAGGAAAAGGAGGGGTGGGGTCAGAGTAGTTTAAGGTGGTGGAGGAGGTTTTTTTGGACAGGGGGGGGGGCACCTTATAGTGTTGAATAAAGGCACATTTATTTTTGTGCTTCGGCCTGTATCAGCCTCAGGAAATAGCTCAGTCTCTTGATCGGGAGCAAATCCTATTAACTTACAGTGCTCTCACTCAGCGTAATGGGCTCCACCTTGAGACTTGGGAGAGCACTTTTCCCTCTGACACATTGATACCGGTGTCTGGAGGGCTTGGCGTTGGCTAGTCCAACACTCGGGCAGAGACTAATCAAGTCAAATAATCTGCCTGGCTGGAGCAACACGAAGTGAGGATGTTGATATCCAGCGAGCTCATTCAACAGGCCCCTTCACACGTTCCTAACCCAATACCAAAGGATCAGTGCACGGGATCAGTTCAAGATCAGGTTATCCGAGCCCCTGAGAATTGTAAAGCGATCCCCGAGCAGCTTTTGCTTTCTCAGGAGTGATCGGAGCTGTCGGATCGGTTATAGACTGCTAAGGCTGGGGCCAAAGGGAACTCCTGGGGTCTCCATTTATTTCTGTCCAGCAAGGGAGGGACTCTGTGTGTCTGTGGAAGTGTTTGTACTGTATGTGTGTGTGTGTGTGTGTGTGTGTGTGTGTGTGTATGTGTGTGTTTGAGAAAGAAAGTGAGAAAGAGGAACTCAATTTACAGTATGTGGGTAACCGCTGTTCCCCAAGTCAATTCTTAGAGAAACTCCAATATCTTTTAGCGAAAACATAGGGGGCCTCTAGTTTATTATTTTCTGTCAGGAATCTGATGTTTCAAAAATGGCTGTAGTTAGTTTAAAGCTGCCACATACTGTAATTAGCCTACTGTGAGAACCTCCGGAGAAATGGGAGCGCTCTATCAAAGCATAACTACTCCAATTAAGAGACTGCACTAGATTGAAAATTGCCTTTGTGGGTGGCAACAGACTTCTCCTCTGCTAAAAAAGCAGCAAATTGCTCATTTCCGCACATGTTTTGGAGCATCAGTTTCCTTTCGAAAGCCGGTAAAGCCTCATCTAAATGCAACCTAAACATGACCACATTTGATGCTATGTGACTTCACTGATGGATCGCCTCGGCGTGGACCTGCTCATAAATCCATGTTCAATGGCATGTTCTTCTCCTGTCACTATTACCCCTTGTGCCTGCTGTCATCCAGCTGTCTTATGTCTGCAGAGTTACAGTGTGCACCTGTCAGATACAATTTATGGCAAGCAATTTGTTGTGTACCATGGGAGTTGCAGTTTCTTGAGAACTTTCCCCCCCCCCACCTTTTTTCCCTGTATTTGTTAGACATTCGACATGGTTGTTTCTCTCACAGCATTTCATTCCAAGAGTGAAAATTGGGTATCTCCAGTTTTTCTTTTTTTTTTTTTTGTTTTATTTGTTTTGTGTTCAGATAAAGTTGAAGGATTACAAGCCACTTCTTGGGTTGGGAAAATTCTCAATTCGATATCTCGGCTTCATGAAATCATTTCAGAACCTATTGGATTATCTCACCAAATGCGTTGTCACTAATCTTAAAACAAGGCTGATTCCCCCATGTATCTGAGGCACTGACGTTTTTTGGAGGCACACGGTTTTCTCCGGACAGTAACATCACTTGGCTTGTGATGAGCTGTCACAGGCTTTGTTTGATAAAATAAAAGGAAATGAATGCACGGCAATTAGATGTTTGTTCTGTTTTATTGTTGCACGACTGCACCAGAGCTGCTGCTCATGCTCTCAGCTGGGATTATCGCCCCTAAGAGGGGGAAGCATTACAAAATGACAGCCTCTCATGTCGAACAAGTCAAGCTGATTCAGTGAATATTGAAGAGGTTCCCACCACATGTTCTCCTGCATGTTAAGGGAGCGGCGTTAACCTTGTTTTGATTTGCATCTCCTTAGCAATTAAGATAATATGTCGTAATTAGAATTTTAATGTACCGCTGTGAGATTTTTGATAATTATACAGAATTCTCCGCGGTGATTTTCTCTTTTGCCTGCTTGTCTTCACAGATGAATTCATGGCTGATTAGATCACTGCTCTAATCAGATTGAAGTTACATTGTAGGATATCTTCCCCCATGTCTCTGCCAAGCTGACTTTCTCAGTGTAACTGCAAACACATCTGTTGGATAGGGAGCTTATGAATGGTCCTTCTACAGCAGCAGGTTGCTCTGTAACAACACATAGAAACTAAGGTGAGTCAGGCGGTTCCATACAATCAATTATAGTTAGTGGAATACTGTGTCGTCTGTGTCTGTCAGAAATCACTCCTTCATGCACAATTCTTGATATAATTTACACCCAGTACTTAACTTTATAGTCAGTCATAAATTAAAATTTTGGGGAAGCTGATTCATCACCATGTTGTGTCAGTGCCTGTCTTGTGAAATGTTACAACATATCATGAGCAAAAAGGTAGTACGAATGGTAAACCATATTACAGATGTTTTGCACTGAAAATTTGGACACTCAAATAAAATATCAGGAAGTAATTATAACGCAATAGGTAGAAAACAGGAAGAATTTCAGGCACACTGTTAAAGGTACATTGTCTAAGATTTATTGGAATTTGGCAGCATTGAGCAGAACAGACTTGGCAGAAATGGAATAATATTCATAAGTAGGAATAAGACATAAGAATTGTTGTGTTTTTATTACCTTCGATTGACTGTTGTTATCAACACGGAGAGTGGGTCTCAGTTTTGCACTGCCAGGTTTCTACAGTAAAATATGGTCTTAGATTTCAGTCATTTCAAGGTCTGGATAAGTATAGAAAAAGAGAAAAGACAGTGTGACAACATATGTGTTTCCAGATCTGTAGCCATACTAAAATATAAAAGTGTGAGAGTGGTTTTCATGGTATTGAAGGAAAATGCAGCAATATCTTTGAATTGCATGTAGCACCACGAATAACCAAATATTTAAGCTAGTCCGAACATTACTTTAGAGTTATTCAGTGATGTAGTTAATGTAAAAGTTGACCATATTTTCTCCATGAGGCCACCTTTTATAGCTGCATTCATCATAATTTCCATGAGCTCAGTGAATGTACAAGCCTACACAGATGCCTTGAAAATTAAATTACTAACCTTTTTTGAACACACTCTTGGTTTTATTCATAACAGATGAAAACATGGGGTAACAAGAATATGATCTTATTTATTCAGTATGTTAAAGGAAATGGTTAGTAATTTGTACTCAGAAGTCAAATATGGTCTAAAAAAATCTCCCAAGAAGTCTGAAAATTGAAGTGTGGATAAGTGTATAATTTTGAAATAGAAAATGTGCAGGAACCCTGAAACGGTGGGTCTAGAGATGGTCTTTCACCCTTTTTTGCATTGTTTTTATGCCCACCAGAGGTCACTTATGTTACAAAGGTGGTTGCAACCTGCAGCCTCACCACTAGATGATGCTAGAAACTACACACTGTACCTTTAATCTTTGAAAGAGTCTCAAGAGCATCTTTGTGTGATCTTTCATGTCGTTGTTTGAGCCTATAATAGATGATAATTTGCCATTTTTGTCACAATTTCTGCTGTAATCCAATTTCTCCAAGAGGACAAATGAAGATATGTATCTATAACGGTGTAGTTTAGGGGTAGTAATGCCAGTCTGTTGGTTAGATAATATACATATTGACCTAGCTTATAATTATTTGTAATTACCTTATAACTATTCCTATTTATTCAGACTTTCTGTGTCTATGAGTTAATAATTGGTGTTGGTGTTTCCTACAGTGATGAAGTTAGATGCCACTGACATCAGGACAAATGTGACCGCCATTTTTATTATCATAATTTATTGTTTGATTCAGCAGTTCAACATACTGATGGATATAATGAGAATACCATGATTAAAACATAACAGGTTTTAGCATTAATTGGTTGCCTCAGCAGGTCAGTGTAAGCGTTTTGTTTTCTAAACCGAAGCCAAGGTGTTGCTGCTCATAATAGTTCATACACACCCTGCATTGCAACAGTGGGATCATTCCACATAATGCATATTTCATCACAATACCTGGCCTTGATGCATTAACTGTAGTTGTTTGTTTGTTGTGTGTCTGCTTGTGTTTTCACAGTGCTGTTTCCTTAGCTGCTTGTTTTTTATTCAGCACGAGACAGCAGCCAATATTCCCCTTGGCCTTTTCACTACAACAGCACACACCAGTCAATATTGGCAGGAGAATATTTTCCTGCCCCGAGTTGCCACAGTATCAATACTTGAAGACGATAACACGGGCCAGGGTAAATGAACAGAAATCTGCAAAGAAAAACGAAAACCTGAGACCTCTTTATGGTGCAAAATTGGCCACCACAAAGGAATTAATGACGGATCCTTCCAGCATAATTGTCTAATTATGCCGGGCAGATGGGGCACTGCTTTAACTAGGACACATTGTGCTACCTCTCCAGACTCTCCACAACAAAAGGCAAACCAGTGTGACAGCCTCTTCAGCAGTGAGTGGGAGGGAGAGTGAAAGAAAGAAAATGGAGAGAGAGTAGGGGAGAGGAGGGAAAAAAAAAACTGGGTCTGTCACTGAGCCATTCCTCCACTCGATATGTTACCACAGAAACAAATGTATGGTGTAAACACTGCGTGGATCACAGCTCCTGGGAGGTGAATCACTGCAGTGTAATGAGGTTGGTCTACACGCTGCTTCTCAGCTTCCCACCCAAGCTAACTCAATACTTAAACCCTGTAATTAAAGAGAACTGGCCACTCGATAATTGATCACATAGGTTGCCTCGATATACACCATCACTGTAAGGCTTCATGCCACTGTTTATTATAGCTTCCTGCACGCTTTGTCTCCTGGGAGGAAAGAGCGGAGGGAGATGTTTACAGGGGAGGGGCAGGCAGGGATGAAGCAAAGGTAAACATAAAATAAGGTAAAGAAATTAAATGTCGGCTCATAAAAGCTGCCGGAACGAGCGTTGGAATATCACATATCAGTTTTTATCTCATGGGTCTTGCAGGCACTTGGGTTATAATACGATCAGTCCTTACAAACATTTCTTCCCCTCCTTTCCTCCACAATGTTATTAATGGGGCATTAAGTAATCTATGACCTGTATTGACCTCTATCTGTAACCACTAGGAATTACAACAACACTGGAGAGAGTGTCCAATCCCATACCACTTAGTACTTCTAAGCAGATTTTGAGTATGTACTGTTTTCAAACTGGGAAAGTGATAAAAATAAGTATACCCAAGGATCTATTGTTGATGGACACTATTGCTGATTGACACTATTGTCCCATGAATCAATGCACACAAGGATAATGGATAGTAGAGGTCCACTAAGCTAAAAAAGAAATGCAATTAAATTGAAAATGGTTGTGATATAACTATAGCTATAACAGCATCTTAGAAAGCAAATATTATTATTGCATTATTTAACAATAATCCAATCAAACTGCATATACACTATTTTATAGTCATTTTCTGCTGTATGTTTTATATTTGTCTGTTTGTAAAGAAAATGTGAAAGGTAGATATTTTAACAAAGACACAAAAATACACATTCAATGTTTATTTCAATGGATGTTGAATAGATCAAAATGACTCTTTTTGTGTGCATAGTGTGTACATTGAACCCTGTAACACCAGCAGGCACAGGAGTAATTTTTCAGATTTTTCCTTCTGTTCCCCACCTACAGCACTGTAGCTCCTCTTTTGTGGAGTCAAGTGGTTATTATTGACCTGCGTTATCTTGCCCACTGAGGTCCATCACTTGGTTTTGAAGCAGGTGGACAGGAAGTGACAGGACTGACTATTGAGCAGCTTCAAGACCTCTGACTTATAGATTTCCACTGACTCCCCGTGGCGTGGAGTAATTGCTGAGTTTCAAAAATTGATTTATGGAAAGCAAATGTATGATCAAGGATGGGACTGGGGGAGAGAGGGAAGTGGATTGAAGATGTTACAAGGTGAGGCAGAGACAGAAGAGGAAACAGAGTTGCTAGGGGAACATGACCCACACTATTTGTGATAAATGGGTCTGGAGTAAAAACCCAGGGTACACCTGCAGAGGGGGTTATGACAGACAGACCTGAGCAGGTGTGCTGGAGAAAGATGTACAACTACAGTCAGTCTGTTGAGCTAATTTCTCCCCTTTGTGGTCCTTTTGTTTGCCTGACTTTATTTGTTCAGAACGCTGTAGTAGAAAGTAGTAGTAGAAAAATCAGTTAGAAGTCATTTAAAAATGTATTTCCGTTAGAAATACAGAATTAGTTACATGATTTGCTATTATTACAATGCCAAAGCTGTGTAAAGAAATGTAAAGGCATGAGGCTTTGAGTGTGGTCACCATTATTACATTTGTACTATAAGTTACATCTCATTTGTATTTTTGAGCTTAACAGTGACCTCACCTCGACCTCAGACAAATACTTATACTTTCCCTTGCACTGATGTTTTTGCACAGAATGATCTGATCAGTCTGTCATGTCAACATTGGCATCAACCCATTTGGCACCTCACCAAAGAGAAACATATTATTACAAAGTGGGTGTAACTTCCTTATGCCAATCACAAAGTGCTGGTTTAGCATTTCTGAATTCCTGCGGTTGGCAGCTGTTAGCTATTTCTCTGACAACCTTTTAAAGTAGCCTACTGGGGCTTTCCCATCATTAACAATTTTTTTTTCTTTTCTTTTTTTTTTTTTAAATCCTCTCCTTACACATACATATACAGTGACTTTACATTATGGGAAAACCACAAATCCATGTACACTGTACACGAGTGCTTTATTAAATAGAATTTAATTGATGGGGCAGAAAAATATATATAAAAAATACATACAATAGCACAAAGTACAGCCTTGAAATGCACACTATGGTTAACATAACAATGCTGCAATAGTGTTAATAAAAAATTAGAAGCATCCGATGAAGCAGCCGCTCTACCAGGACTATTTTTAAATAATAGAAATCTGCATCTGGATCAGCATCAAAATAGACATTGTAATAGACAATCATGGCATACAGCATTTCCCTGATTGTACTGCAATGCAGCAGTCGGTTGTTAAGAGTCTGGAGACTTTATATATTTCTCTTATTGTCAACAAAACCACAAAGTGGGTGACATGTTCCTTCAGTTCCATGAATATATTAAAGTCATCCACAAGAAACACACTATTTACTCCTGTTTGAGCAATGTTTTCTAAAAGCTAAAGCCAGTTATTGGTGGAAGTGACTGGGCCTTTTTTGAAGAATGTAACAATATGATTTGAGGGAAGGGACCAAACAACACTGAAACATTCATTCTTATGTATTTCTCATGTATATCAAACATATCTATAGATGTTGGGTATTTTTGTTATATATTTTGTCTTAGATGTGCATGTGTTAATTATATTTAACTTCTTATGTGTGCATGTAGATAGCCTATACTTGCAGGTGTTATTTTTTTTATAAATATTTGATGGTCTGGACTCATTGCCCAACATATACAATTTTGTTTTGACTTTTGGATGTTATAGTTTTCTCTTTTTGTCTCCTCCTAACTCAGTAACCAACTGGGTTTGCATTAGTCCCCTTTTTAGGAGATATTATGAGAATTTCCTTCATGTGCGCCAAAGGCTGATTAGTTGTTCCCTGGATTACGGCCCGACTCTTCACTAACTTTCATTGAAATCTGTTCGAGATGTTCTGCAAACCGATAGAAAAACAAACTGCACCTGAAACACCCTGGCAGAGGTAATAATTGGTTTCACCCAAGAAATGTTTATACAATTTGTATGTGTTGCGTGCTACTCTGGTCATTAATAGTATGATGCTTATAGGTTAACCTGCTTTTTGCCCTCGATATCCAGTACAAGTGGGTGTTCTGTGAAAGCAGCTGTGTGATTAATGCATTTCCTCTGAAAGAGGCTAGCATGTCGTGACACTACAATTTTAACACTATATTAATTTTGCTTAGACTGGAAGCCACAAGCAATTGAGATGTAGCAGTGATTGAGATTTTGATATACACACAGTTAGTTTATACTTAAGTACATAATACCATTGGAACAATCACAGCTGGTTAGCTTTTTGCTTATTTAGTCTTTCTGCAGAGGTTACAGAGGGAAGTTAAGTTTATTGAACTTGGTATCCTTCTGTACTCATTTTTATTTCAAGGGTGTGAGAGACACAGCACTTCCCCCTGGCTCTGAGCAGATCCTCTGTGCTGTGTTATTGTAGTGGTGACCTTGGTTCTTCTCTAAAAGCCTTCTGTCAGTGCAGATTCTTACAGGCACACAGCGCTGTAGTGTTGGCTGAAAACCCACTGAATCTGCTTCGCCAAAGCCAACAGGGCAGAAGGGTGCAGGTGCTGCACTGGAATTGTTTTTTCTTTTTTTTTTTCTTTTTTTTGCTTAAAAAAAGTAGTGTGCTTCACCCAGAATGGCTCTCTTTAAACACAATCAGCTCCCTGCACTCCACTTTGGGGTTATGGTTTCACTGGAATTAAATAGCCTGTTTACACTGTGCAAAACAAATATATGAATTGTATTCCTATACCAGACTGTATATATATTTGAGGTGTGTGTCAATTCCAGTAAATAGTCAGTGTGGGATGTGAGGTTGATGGGTGTTGGCCCACGCTCAGTTTTTAAAGATTATTATGAGACTAATTTCAAGGGAAAAAGACTGAATAAGATCGAATTCAGTTTTTTGGCAGATGGAACGGCTTGTTGGCACACGGAACAATATCTAAATAGAAATCACATTTTTCACTCAAGTTAGATTTAACTGGAGTGCATTGTCTTCCTTTCTGGCTCAGAGACTTAACCGTCTAGAAATGTGAAAGTCGCAGCCGCAGAGTTTCGGCATATTAACATTATTGGCGCGCAGGGTGTTATATCTGGCAAGCGCAACCCATTTTGAGAGCGTTTGGAAATACTGTATATGTAAAGAGCATCTGCCACAGACCTTAGTTTCTTCTCTTAACCTGCAAAGCGTTAAATAGGTCAGTAATATTTCCCTCTTTCTCTTTGGGGTTTGTAAAACGCACAGGATACAGGGCCAAATCATTAGCATGGATGGAATCCAGAGCATTAATGGTAACCAGGCAGAGTCGAATGACATTGTTATTGCAGCCGTTCCCGGGAAAGTGAGGGGAGCTGAAAATTTATATTTGATTTATAGCAGGGTTTGAATTTATGTTCCAACTCTCAATAGGAAAGTAAGTGATCTTCGCCCAGTTTCTCAGAGAGAGGGCCCCACAGCATCTGGTGCTGGAAACATCTCTGTATCAAACAGAGTTCCTTCTAGTTTCTCTTTGCACTGCTTAACCACCAAGAATTTACACCTGTAGGGGATATAGTATTACTATGTTTACTGGACGGGGTTCAAGTGTGAGCCTTGAGAAATTATCAGATGAGTGAAATAAGATGCTCTTTGTGGGAAATGCCTAGCAACAGGTTACCAGACACACTCTAGTTTTGTTTTGCCCTGATTACTTTCTCTTTGCTACTTGGCTATTTATGGTTGCAAGGATGGAGTGAAGTCATTATTTACCTTGGTTTATTATGCACTAAATGATATTTGATAGCTTGAGTGTCTGCTCAGTATTGCAAACAGTATGGCATGGATATAAAGATCTTTGATTTGCTTTGCACAAGTGCCGTTATTTATTGGGAGTTCTTTCTGCAGCAGCACATTGACAAGGGCAGAAATATACTGCTCGCTGTCACTGCGAGTGTGCTTTTGAATCCTTGAAACATTGTATCTCCACATTATTATCTGCTTGAAGTGATGATACAAATACCATTCTTTATGGTTTGGTAATAACTGCCTTATTTTTCATAGGGACGCCGAGCATTATTTATCACTGGCAGTGTTCATGGGATTAATGATGCATAACTCTGTCGGAATTGTCTGGCATACAGCACCAGCCGAAGGAATCTGGAAGGTTATCAGAGCAATAAATCCCAAGTTTGTCACGATGCACTGCAGCAGCCAGTAGTTATGACGGTTCCAGCTTGTTCTCCCCCCCCCTTCCAGTTTCCCCCTCTCTGAAAACCGTCAGAAAAATAACACAACCTGTTTAAGCTGCCAGTTGATAAGGAATTTGATCGCAAAACCTCAAAAGTTCAAAGCGGGCAACTGTTCTCAAATCTTCCCCTTATTACGTTGACTCTGCCTGCTTCCAGCTAGATGATGGGGTGTAGATAAGTAGCGCGCCGCACACTCTCTCCACCTCTGATGTTCATTCTTGGCAATGGGAACACGGGCACAGTCTGTTCACTCTTGCATTTAACTGTTTTGTCAATTGCCGTCATCCAATTCTGTTATGTCTATAAACTGAAAATTAAATTAGGTGCGCAGACTGCTACACAAGTTCAATCTATACCCGCCCCAATAGCGGCAACGGTATTTCTTTCATCATGGCTTATTTTCCCCAGTTTAATTTATTAAATAAATTGCCCCTTTAACTTGCCAAGCAGGAGGAAGCCATCCATGCATTGTCCATGATCCGGGCAGAGAGGAAGATTCAGTCTATTAGTGCAATGATAGGCCCTTTACTGCGGCGAGCTCGCTGATTGAATGGCATCCTTCTCAAGGTCAGGCCAGAGCTAAGAGCTATTTTCTGCTTACCTGTGCAGCCAGCCGGCCACAGAATCTGCACACAAACTGCCTTCACACCAGCGAGCTTAGTAAGCGGGGGAAGATCATCACTGATATTTCCATCTGGTAACATGAAGAGAAACCTCTTTGCCTGCAGAAAAGGACACAAAGGCATGAGTAATATGATAAGTGGGATCTTGCTACAGTGCGTAAAGACATTAGGAATGTTGTTTTTTCGATCTGCGCCCAGGGCCCGTATCATATCCGCCTATTGTGTCCCCCCCCCTTCAAAGTAAAGCAGTGTGTTAAATGCGAATCAGTTTTGCAGCAAACGCGCAGACAGGATCAGAGGTCAAGCTGGGAGCACAGCTGTTTTGGCTGCTTGTTTCTGATGAATGTGAAGAAGTCTGCTGTTACTGGCCTGGTGTCCCCAAAAACACAAGTATCTTGCCAAAATAATGCAACATGACCACCGTTGTTTAAAGCTACTAATGTTCAAGGGTCTAATTTATATCTGTCTATCTAAAGCAAGGAGAATCTGTGCATCTGTGGATCGTATATCTCTCTGACTGTTTGTCATATCAACCTCAGCTTTCAGATATGGCTTTCACATGGTACAATGGTGTATATCCTTTTTTGTGGATCTTTTTAGATAGATATTCAAAACATCATCATCAATAAAAGTAAAAATCCCTAGTGTGCTGTGGTGGTGTAGGGGTAGAGCCCTTGCCATAAGCAATACTTGCTTTTAAGCAGCCAACCCTGGTTTTGACTCCCGGCCAGGGCATTCCTTTGCTGCATGTTTTCCTCTCTCCTTCTCTTATTACTTCCTGTCTGGCTACTGTATATGAAAGGCATTTATGCCACAAACAAATCTTTAAAAAAAGGAAAACTTATGTGTCACAGCATTATCCTGCAGCTGCACTTTTGCTACAGTGTAAAGCTGCGTATCATGGCTCCTCCTCCTGTTGCTTCCCAGCAGTTTAGTTACAGTTCAAAGCTCCGTCGTCCTGTTTCTTCCTGCACCGATTGTGCAGCCAACGTAATGAAAGTATTGTAACGTTTCTCAAAAACCACACGCTAAGACGTTAGGCGGTTTAGATGCTAATTTATTCCTCACGCTAACACAGGCTACTGTGAGCCGTAGCATCTTACTCCAAAGTGCGTTCACAGACCCTCAGGAAATCCCAGCACTATCACCTAACAGAACAGAATCTGGGCCTGAACTCATTCATTTAGAAAACGCATTCCCTCGTCATTACACTATACAGAAAAAAGTAAGAAGTAAGAAATTTATCATGAGTCCTCTTTTCCTTGACCTACCTACACAACTTGAAAAGTCATACTTACATTGAAATCTGAACTTTCAACATAAATTTTAGCCTTTTTTCTTACAATAACTGGTATTTGCATGTATCTTCATATCTCAAGATATGTCCATGTCTTACCTAATGTACAATCAATGTATGTAACAGTCCAACACACCCTCATTTAACCAAACATAAAAAATCTACTTAAGCTTCCACTTTCCTATAGGATTACATACTTCCTACATGCACAGCACTAGTGCCTGTGTCCAAATTACTGTTAAACCATAGAGAAGTGTGTTAATGATCCAACAATTTATCTAAAGGGAGCTGGGAGTGTCTGGAATGGATAGTTTTGTTGAAATGACCTTGATCATCATTTCGCTGATGCTAAATGATTTCACCAAATAATCATACCGTTCGTTCCTCCCGGCAGCTAGTGCTTTGAAGTGAATTTTAAGAACCGGCTTCACCTGCGCAGGGGCCAAACACAGCTGCACTCCCACCAGCTGGAGCCCACGGAACATAGATAGGATTAGAGGCTTTAGCTGCACAGGTCCCTCATCATCTCTCTGTCTGAACCCTGTATGGCAACAACCCCCGCAAACACAAATGCCACTTTGTGATCACTTGATAACAACCCCCACCCCTCACTCCGTGCACATACACACTCCGTAAATCAGCTCATGAGCTTTTATAGCCGCCATTGTCTCTGCAGATAAATAGGACAACCCTGCGGTCTGGGACTCCCAGCCCATGAATCTGGTGTGGAGGCATTTTCTTCCCTTGCTCTCGCCCTTAGATAGGTATCACCGGTTGGCCTGGCATTGAGAAGCTGCTCCCCTGGTTTCTGTATCCAAGATCAGCCCCTCATGCCTGCCAGGTAAACCCGTCTGCCTCTCTGTTGCTGCGATAGGGGAGTTTGGCTCTGACTGACTGAAACAACATCACCTTGTTTATCCTGTAAATAATTCACCCCTCCCGGGCAACAGAAACAAAATCAAGGTTGTGTGTTTAACAAGGGAGGCGAGGAATGAAGACGAGCCAAAAAAAAAAAATAAAAAAAAGGGGGGAGAGAAAAAAAAAATCAGGTGTTTCCTTTTTAGATAAACTTGGCGCCTGGAGACAGCGACACATCCCTGATTCCTATGCAGCGCGAAGATGCTGCAGTGAGATGTGTTAGGAGGTGTGTGCGTGTGTGTGTGTGTGTGCTTGGGGGAGAGGTGTGTAGGGGTTTATTTTGTGTGCTCACTGAACTTGCCCTTTGATAGCTCTCTGAAGAGGGTGCAGAGATACTGGCAGGGACATTCTTGTCGTGTTTAACATCAGAACCTATGGAGTGTGTCGGCGCGTCATCGAGTTTGATGCTTATCATGGGAGGCTGTTCCTGGGAGCTGTCACCTCCCCGCCCTGAGTGTGACACACACACACACACACACACACACACACACTTCCGGACATGCAAGCTGCCTTGCGTTTGTTTTGATGTTTTGTGTTGTCTAACATCACTCTCCTGGGGTAGTGAACCGGTGTCTAGTATACACAGATTACTTCCCTCTCACTTCACTCACTATTCTCTCTTTATTTTATGGGTTTTGAGGTTTTTTTTTTTTTTTTTTTTTACTTTTGTGGGAGTTTTTATATTGGTGTTTTACAAGTTTTGAAGGTCACATATCATCATCCTATTAAAATAATCATTTCAAATCACAAATAAGTATTTTTTCAAGTAGCAAATGCAGAGAATATTTTATTTATTCATAATTTCACATACATAGAACATGGACATACATAGAACGTGTGTTACTTATGTAACATTAAAGAATAAAGTGACAATTTTTTAACCTTCTAGTGTGACTTTTAGGCAACTTTAAACCTAGCTTAAACTGTCCTTTCATTCCAAAGTTACATTACCTGGAGTTAAATTAAACAAATGTCAGGTAAATCATATTCGTTGGGAGGCAGTTCCCCATGTCATCACTTTTCCAGGTCTTCTTCGCCTGTTTTTTATTGAATGTAACTCATTTCAGACATGC
Source organism: Lepturacanthus savala (assembly GCA_030544235.1). Classification (NCBI taxonomy): domain Eukaryota; kingdom Metazoa; phylum Chordata; class Actinopteri; order Scombriformes; family Trichiuridae; genus Lepturacanthus; species Lepturacanthus savala. Next base: position 19,202,347 of record CM060471.1, on the reverse strand, counting down.
AGTTTTGACAACTTTTTGAAACTTGTGGTTTCAAAAACAGATGTGGCAATTTTCAATAAAGTGATGACACATGTTTAATGGACTGAATATCCTGGAACTTCTTTTCTCTCTTGATATTCGGCGACATATTTATTGAATTTATTTATTATGCACAGCTCTTTGTCATTCACCAGTAGAACTTGATTCAATAATCATGTTTAGAGCTTCTTCTGCACCATAGATTGTTGCTTCTTGAAGCAGCCGCCACCATAAAAGCTTGTTAAATCACATTAAAAAACTTTGACTTAGGCAAAAAATAAAATGGCCCAAGGCACCCTCTTCACCTAGGCCATTGTCCTATTGGGCATAAAGATAAAGATGTTTTCATGCCAAAAACGCTTTTGTCAAAAAATGCACATACACTTGGGTCTCTGATATGCCTCTAACACACACACACACACACACTGAAATTAAGCAACCCGGTTTGTTTTCTTGCGCCAGACCTGCTAGAATTATATCAAAGCTATAAAGGGCTAAACACAGGAAGTGCTCTGCTGTTGGCTGCACAAACCAGCACAAATCGTTGCATTGGCCCCCGTTCTCAGAGGACAGAAAAGTGGATGAAGTTGCAACATTCCAGCTACAATTGGGGGGGGGGGGGAACCTGCAGGTGTTTGCGAACCACTTTGTGACCGACTGTTTTACCAGCCTGGTTCAGAACAACAAAAGGACTGGCCGCGAACTCCGTCTTATCTTAACAAGCTTAAGATAACTGTGGAGTGAAATGAGGGACTGGTTGTAGATGTCCCCAGGTGTTTCTTGCTGCAGATTTTATAGAGATTCACAAGAAGTTTATGACTTGTCATGAATCACGGAGGCTATTTTAACCTCCGCCCTGTCCCACATGTAGCCGGTCTGCAGTTTAAGTTACAGTTGTGTTCCACTCAGGTATCCAAGGGTTGGCAACGTTAGAATGTTGTTCTCGGGTAAAATGTGCTTTACGACCATCTGTAATTCTCAATATGTCCAGCGTATATTTACATGTGTTCTCAACCGTATTTCTAAGTATTACTTTTCCTCCCAAGACTCTATCTGGCAGCCCTGCTCTTCAATGAAACTGCTGGGTGTCCACAATAATAATAATAGTAATAATCACAATAATAGGGTGGCCTGTTTTAAATAAAAAGCATTTACAGTACTCTATCCCTCTTGAAATTGAATGCATGAATCTGGTTTTCAGCATCGTTTTGGTTTAAGAAAGGTCGTAGAGTAGTAGTGTTTCTGAGATGGAAAAAATATGTTTTCAGAACTTTGTTAATGTAAGACCTGAAGCTTAGATCTGAATCTAAAATTACACCAAGACTTGTGACTGCCGGTTTAATCCAGGCAGTTAATTTCCACAGTTGTTAACCATCATTTCTCTTTTTTCCTTTTAGGCCTGACTGCGAGCAATTTTGTCCTTTTTTAACTTGAAGAAACTCTTACTCATCCATTTATTTATTGCCAGTAGGCAGTTGGTGATGGTGATAGTTTATAACTGTGGCATCATTGTTTCTGTACACTAGCAACAACATCAGCGGTCACCATTTAAAGTCTATTACCCAAAGTCCAAAAAGGAAGAATGCATTGCAAAGCCAGTGAAAGCTGAGCCAGTAGGTTTTGCAAACTTTAATGAAATCAAGTAAACTATTGGGTTCTTGAACAATTTCACAAAATATAGCAAATGTTTTTTTTATTACAGAATAAGTTGATGAACTGTTGGACCTTATCTTTGAGAAGGTTTTCCAGGATCCTGTCCCATATGTGGATGAGGTGCTGAAGATCCCCATCCCAGAGGATGGCGATCTCTCTGCTCAGTTTAAAAGACCAGAGAAGCAGGAAGTGACAGCCTGCTCTATGTTGAGGTTAAATCAAGGACAGTCCTGAATAACATATAGTTTCCTTGTCAGGGAATTTTATCTGTAACTACAGCACCAGGCAGACAGGAAGCACTCGGATTCTCCAGTCCACCATTAGATCATCTTACAAAGCTTCTACAGACCACGTGTCTGTAATAGTTAAGCAAAATACATGAGGTCCATCTATTATTTATTCTAGTATTGCTTCTGTAAAAACCTCACTGATGACACAAATTTAGTTGTTTCTTTAAATTACATTTTAATCAGTCAGTACTGCTGTACCAGGTGGTAATTTAACACAGTAACTTTGTTTTAAAGGTTTGCTATAATTTGTAAATTGTATATATTATTTTTATTACAATAAAAGTTAAGTCTATATAAACTTTTTGTGCTTTCAGTGTTCGATATTTAACATGTTAACAAATGAGGAAAAAACATAAAAGATAACAGTAAGCCATGTAAGATAGAGAAAACTGTAATTTATTTTATTTTCCTCCTCAGTCATATTTCTATTACAATAATATAATAATAATTGGCAATTTATATGCATAAAAAATAACTGCTCTATTTCCCCTTAGACATAACGGCCCATAGTCTGCTCTATAAATGCTGAATGCAATCTGTAGTGAGAACAACAATAACAGCGTGAGAGCTAGTTCGGAAGCTGCTGTAATCTCCTTGTAATCTAGTAAATTTGAACGGGTAAGTGACATGCGATGTGGGAAGGATAATGACTGCATTATTACAATTTCATCAAGCATTCATCTAACCATGCAGCACATTCTTAGGCCCTGTAGGCAAATAGACGTATGCCAGGGAGGATATTAAAAAAGTCACAACATTTCAGCTTTATTTCAATGTTTTGTTAGTAGTAAATGTTTAAGTTAATAATGAGTTAATGGGAGTTGGCAGACAGTCCTCCAGCCCATGCTTGGCCAACTGTCAGGTACCGTTGTCGAGAAAATATAACTGGCAAACCTTCAATGTTTGAGCTTCAGTTTTACTATTGTTACGATAAAAGCTGAATGGAGTCTGTGTCACTTGCAATTATTTACATGCCTGATATGTAAATATCTAATATATCTCTAAACACACCCTCACTCAGTCACTCGTGCGTTTACATGCACATCTTAATCGAGCTATGCTCTAAATTTGGTTTTGGTATCTAATCTAATCTAGTTTACCTGCAACAGAGAAAACCTAATTACTGACAGCAACATGTCCTCCCCCCAACACTAGGGGGCGATATGTGTCGTTTTAGCAGGTTAATACGGCTCCCTTTCCGGTTGACCTATTATATGATCATGTTATGAATAATCCAGGTGTTGAATATGTCCAATCACATTATCTGGTTGTCTTAATCAGAGCTGGAGAACTCCGATATTAATCAGAGTAACGTGTTTACATGCACTTCAGTTGTCCAGTTATACCCTGACAACTTGGCGATAATTAGTTTTTTTTTCAAGCGTACTGACTAACAGTGGGTTTTCCGTGACTATAGCCAATGCTCTCACAGTCCAACCTGATTTCTTGGCCACATTTTTGAAGTTCAAGGCCCTGTTTAATGAGGCTCAGTATTGCTGCTGAGACAAAACATTAGAAAATGAGTCATTGTCCAAATATTTACAGATTGCACAATGCGTTTAAGCATCATTAGAGTATCATTCGGCTTTATATTGTCTTGTAGCAAGAAGCTAACCTGCATGGCAATTGTGAAACGGCTATTACAAGAGCAGACTTGAGTAGTGACACACCACCCTTGCCTCTATGCTGGTGTGTCAGCAAAGGGACACGACTGGCACTGATCACAAGACAACCAGGATCTGGATATTTATATTTATATTTGAAGCTCATATTGGGCCAGATTCCCATCGGGCTACATGCGATGCCTCCCCTTTTGAGCGTTGATTGTGGAGAGAGGAGAACGTAGTTGACTGATCTGAAAGGAAATTACTGGAGAGAGAGCTTATCCATGCCTTTGACTGATAATCAGCTCATTATCGTGTTGATCATTTACAGCTCTCCCTCTTGTTGCTCTCTATTCTTTTAGCTGTGTCACTGAAGCAGAGCACAGAGACTTTTAATGGCTTGGCAGGGAGCCCGCCGTGGTGAGGCAGAGTTAAAACAGCCATGCTAGCCCTGGCCAGTCTCCACTATTTTTTTTTTTTTTTTTTTTTTTTTTTTACACGGAACAGGTCCCGTCCCCCCCCCAACCCCACTTATCAAACCCTCCCAGGGAAGAGAAAAAATTAAAGAAAAACAACAACAGCGACAACAACATATGCAACCCCAACACAAGCAGTGCCCTAGTACCCCAACACGGCTAACTGTGCATGAAATTGAACTGATTGGAGTTATTGACCAGAAGGCTCCAGCCCCTGAGAGGACAGGGAAACGGGTGAGTGTGTGTGTGCATGTGTGTGTGAGGGAGTGGGGGGTGGGGGGGTGAGGGGGGGGTGTTACCTGATTGAGTGAAAAATCCTCAGCCGGTTGCTTTGATGCCCGGCACTTTACAGGAAAGGGTGATTTAATGGAAGCTGCCAGACCTCATCACTGTCAGCGCTCGCGGTGAGGGCCCTCCGCTCCGCCGTGCTTTTGTAAAAGCGTTCGCCATGACAGGTCGTGATGGACAGATGTTTGCTAGTTGTTTTAACTGCACAGTAAAAAGAAACATGGATATCAGCCCTCCACCTCTGCCTCTAAAACGCAGCCTGTGGAACCGGAGGAGGCAGTTCCAGGCCACCCCTCTGCCCTGCCCTCTGCTATTTTAGGCCTTTATAAATAGCCCTATTGAATTTTCGCCGGGTTTGATAAGCCTATTATTAATGTGGCCATCATTAGGAGCGGACATGTTCAAAAGGACCTCCGCTCGTGAGGTGAAGTGAGGAGAACAGACACTTCTTGTCCTTGTTTTTTAACGACGAACCGAGCGGAAACCGGAGTGACGGCCGGCCATCTTTCCCGGGCGACGTGCAGAAAAAGCGTCGCTTTTGTTGTCGAATGGCAGGATAACGCACACACTCGGCGTCATCCATCAACTCCCCAGCAAAAAAAAAAAAAGCCCACTGTGCAGCGTCTTCAGTAGATCTGAATTGCATTGGAATTGCATCATTAATAGAGCAGAAATGATTCCCGGCAACTCCGGGAGAATACATTGACCCCTGAGGGAGACTAGAAACAAGACAATGTTTTTACAGGAGGAATATCTAACTAGAGGTCCCATTACCACTTCATCAATATACAGCAGCAAGTGAGAGAGAAGGCGTAAAAGGAGGGAGGGGAGAGAGGAGATAGAAAAAGGAAGAAAAAAAAAGAAAGAAGAGGGAATGTAATAGCTTATAGTGCTAATGGCAGTCTGAGCGCTCAAGTCCCAAACATTCAGCCGCCTCATCTCATCTGGGCTGTGTAATTGCCCTCCTGGAAGCTGCCACGCGAAGCCGCTGCCTCCGTAGTGAAGAGTGGCAGCTGCTGGATGTTGAGGAGCAGGCCGAGGTCAGCTCCCCAAGTGGGGGCTCCTTGCAACCATGAGATGTCATAATTAATAGCTATCTCGGGGCCCCGAGGGGACATCGGTGCGTGGGTGGGGATGTGAGATTATTTGGGTAAATGGATTCCAAACAGAAAAGAGATGGCAGGCTTATTTTCCACTTAACATAATGTATACTTTATCATCTCTTTGCCTTTAGCTAGTGTGCCTGTGCAGCATCTTACCCCCTGCATTTCAGGGATATTTTTCCTCCCCTTGTTTGTATTAGGCTTCCTTTCCGTATCTAAACGTACCTAGAGATATGTCGCTGCGGTGTATCATGGGAGCTTGCTAATCTTTGGGGAGCAGCATTCTCCCTAGTTAAGTAAATATACATGAGCTGCTGTGCAAGATACAAAGATACACGCTCCCCAGCACCTTCAGAAAAAAATCTGTTACTTCAGCTTCCCTCTTTTCTTCCCATCCTCCTCTCTCTCTCTCTCTCTCTCTCTCTCTCTCTAACATGCCGCCTGGGGGCAAATCTCACTCTGTCTCATCTGCTGCTTAATTTCACTGGAGCGGCCCTCAGTAATGAAGCGCCTTGATGTACATTTGCCAATTTCTTTCTCTGCGGTATAATTGGGATGTGACTAAGCATGAATACCCAGCACAGGGTTGGTTGACCTCTCGGCGACCCCGCGAATAGCGCTTTTGTCATAATGGAAGTATTATCTCACATAATCTGGGAATGGAGAGGGATTGTCTGCAGGGTGCTAGGGATGGAAATGAATTGATATAACTCCCCGCTCCTGTGCACCACAGAGGAGGGGAAAGGGAAAAAAAAAAACCCTGCAAGATACTTTTTTTTTTTACATGCCCATAATGAAGACATTTTCTTCTTATCTATTGCTGCTTTGTGTTTATTGGAGTAGGAGAGCAGCTTCTGGCAAAAGCAGGGGGTGTTTTTTTTCTTTTTCTTTTCAGAGGGGAGGGAGTTATGATTTTTTTGTGGCACCAGAGGATTTCTCCTTGTGTGTGTGTGTGTGTGTGTGTGTGTGTGTGTGTGTGTGTGTGTGTGTGTGCGCTGTGTACTCCTGCACGTCAGTGCATGTGTGTCTGTTAATGACCCTGTAAAATGACAAGCTGAGCTGGCAGTGAGAGTACAGCCGACGGTCAGAGAGAGAGGGAGAGGAGGTGGATGAGGCTGGAGAGTCAGGGATGGGGGGGGGGTGGTTTATGGTCGGCGAGGTCGGTGGTTGCACTGTGATTCACCATGCTGTCATCAGAGGGACGGGGGGCCCCTGAGTGGCCCTCTCTATTCCCACCTGAGAGGCCTGCAAATGGAGGGGGCCCGCGCTGTCATTATTTACAGCCCGCAGCTCCTAACCTTGGATTCGGAGCTCATCACGGCGGAGGGAAAATCAGATTGGACTTGACGTGTACCCGAGCCAGTGACCTTGATAAGTGTGAGGTGCCTGCAGCAAGAGGTTAGGGAAGAAGAGCGCTGCTTCTGTCAGCTTTCGCTGTGGATTTGCGAGAGCGTTGTTTGTGCGTTTTTGTGTCTCTCAGTCAGGTGGGGAGGAGGCGGAAGGGAGGGCCGCTGCTGAATAGCTGAACCATGACTCAAGATGACATGCAGTAGGCAGCAGTCATATGTGCCATTATTACCGTTCATTTTACTGTAAGACGTGACGAAACAATCAACTAATTGACTAGTAGCAATCCGATAATTGATTAATTGATTACTCAGTAGAAAAAAAGTTATAGAATTCTAAAGGAAAAACTTTGCAAGGAATAATTTAGATAATTTCTCAAGCAAAATGTGTAGGGATTAATAACGGAAATGAATATTAGTTGCAGCCCCAGATTTAACAGGCGAAAAGCTACAAACTCTCCCCGATCAGCTGTTTGTAAATTGGCAGCCGTGGTCTGAAAACACACCTGCACCCGGGTAATGAATTTTTTCCCGGGTAATTTTATTTTTCTACTTGATAATTTATTTTTCCATCTGAACTAGTTACCTGGAGACCAGAGAGGGAGGGGGTGGGGGGGTGGTGTGTGTGTGTGTGTGTGTGTGCGTGGGGGGGGAAAGCGCCAAATAACGGGAGCGCATCTCAGGATAGGTGATGAAAATACGTTTTTCTTCCCACTACCAAGATGCTATTTGGTCGTGTGAAATGATTAATTTCACACATATACAGGTCATCCCCGAAAGCAGCAACATCTCATTCGCAAGGGGCCCCCGTCAGCAACAAAACAGGAGGCTGCAATAAAACGAGCAAACAGCAGCACGTACTGTACGTCAATAAATCTTTGGAGGTTAAACCTGAGTGCTGTAGAATTTGAGCAGCCTCATCCCACCCCTTTCCCCCCCCTCCCCTCACTCATCAGGTAAAAGTCACTGAGTACATCAGAACTGTCAAGACCAAAAAATGGCCGACGAGCAGTTTTTGGGGAGTGTCCTGTGGTAGCAGGTACACACACTCTCATACACAGAAGAGTCTGTGTTTGCATAAGTAGGATGGAGCCTTGAATTATGGGGTTTGTGTAAATAAGGAGATGAGACTGCAGGGAGGAAGGAGTGCTTGGATTAGAATAGTGCCTCTGTGTGGAGTGGAATTGGTCTCGGGTTGTTTACGACAGCTCACAGCCCTCATATATCACAAGCAGTATGTTTGCTGTGAAGCTACAGTTTGTATGCCATCTGCCTTAGCTGAACTTGACCCTTCAAACAGACTTATATTTTGTAAACTGAGCTCAGTGTAATTGCCGTTTGTATTTTCCCCCTCTTTTCTCAGTGGATGATCCAGAAGCCGCACAAGGTGGCCACCTTCTTCGGCTGCATCGGCGCTGACCGCTTCGGGGAGATCCTGAAGAAGAAGGCCGACGAGGCCAACGTCGACGCCCATTACTATGAACAGAGCGAGGAGCCGACCGGGACGTGCGCGGCCTGCATCACCGGGGACAATAGGTCAGCCGCCTTTTCGATCAACCCTCAACCAATAAACGACCCCCCCCCTAAGCTCAGATTTGAAAGAGGTTTCGGTTTCTATTTTTTTTTTTTTTTTAACATCCTCAGGCAGTCGGTTGTCTCTCCGGGGCTGGAAGTCATAACAGGGAATCATAGCTTGGCTCACACATCAAAAGGGGAAAAAAGAACAGCTTGAGTATGTTTTTCCAAGCCCCCACTCAGTCTCTGCCGCCCCAGTGGGTTGTCATCCATCTATAGGCTGACAGTAGCAATGTGTTAGCGATGGCTGGGCTATCCCGGCTCTCACCTGTCAGCCTGCTCGGGCTGTAAAAAGGGGCTTTAGCGTCTCTGGCGGCTCTCACGCTAGCATCATCATCAGCCCATCTGAGACAGCAGAGGTCAAAGCCACACACACACACAAACACGCATGCACACACAAATATCACTAACAGTGAGGGCTCCAGTTCATGATAGACCAGGTGTGGATCAATAACCCTCTTCTCTAAACACTTCCTCCCTCCCTTTCAACCCTTCATCCGCCACTACCGGAGTTGTCAGTCAGTCAGTGGCTGGACCTCGACCGCCCCGGGTGTCGGGCCCCGCTGAATGGTCTTAGTGGGGTTTGTTTGATGTGAGCTCTGACACCTGAAAAGGTCAGATGACGTGCTCGGGGAGACGAGCCCTGTAATATTTCTTACAGGTGTTTAACAGACAGCTCGGGAGGCTGGAGGAAAGGTCGCCTGCAGGGCCAGATCGGGAAGGGCGATGGCTTTGAAGGACGGGGGAGCCGCAGTGCCACAGCACTCCAGGCTTTGATTAGAGCAAGTCCTCAGAAAACCAAAATCTACCTCCCCCTACTCAAATCTGACAATTTCAGTTCCAATCTTTAAAGATATTGCATGTTGAGCAATCACATTCTAGCTAATAAGTTTATTCAGTTCTCAATTCTCTGAAAGGTTCAATCAATAAGTCCCTTCACAATCTTTTTTCACTCATTTCACATCAGCTTTTCTAAAGTATAATTATGCTATAGGTTGTGAGTGTGAACCATTTTATTTTGGGGTAAATTGTGCTAATATGTAGTTTGAAATAGTTTATAGAACTTACTGATAAAAGGTGAATGTGTAAAAGGTTCCAGTGAGAGTAAAAAAGAAGAGTCTTTAAGGCAACCTTGGGATTTATTACCACACCACTTTGTGCCAAGATCCATAAAACAAATGTTTATTTTTATGTGTTAGATTGAAAATAGTTGCAAAAGTCAACTGGAAACTTTGGTTAGAGGATACATAGTGGACAAGAGCTGCCTGAGGAGGCAAGTTTTATTTATTTTTCCACAATTACAGATTTTATGGAGATTGTTTTATTTAACTGTATCGTTAAAATAGAATTTGATTATCTTTTATGCAGAAAAATGGTTCTTGGTAAAATTGTCAAACATTCTTCCGGAAATTGCGAGATCTTGTATAAATATACTGCAGAAGTTACAAGAGTGCAGTGTTAGGCTGTAAAGTTCCCCATTTGCTTATTTTAGTATTACAGTTTTGCCTTTCTAAGTGCATTATATCATCCGATCTAGCTGTCATTTTAAGGGCACATGCATTTCCATTCTATTAAACTGCCTCGGTAAAGATTCTCCGCCATGACGCTCCTCATCCTCGTTCTAACCTTTGAGTCCATTACTGCAGCTCGGGTCAGGTGTAATCCCAATCCTGCTGTCATACCCCAGCCTCCATCATCACGTTTCTGATCGACTCTGCTTCTCTTTGACCGCGGTGTGCAGCTTTTTTCGAGCTGTGCGAGAACGCACCTCTTCCTGTTGCAGCACCCTTCTGTCATATGGTCGCCTAACACTTTTCCCCTAAGTAGCAATGATGGTTGCACTCATTTTGATGGTCGCTCATAAAGAGACAGCATGCGAGGACTGGCTAATGAGCTGTGTTAAGATAATGCCACCTGCTTCACTTTTCCACCTCCCACCACTCACTCACCACTCAACTCAAGTGTTCCTTTAGTAATGTGTTTCTGTTGTTTTTCCACCTTTTGTTAACGATTGCTCCCTTTCCCAGGTGATATGATAGTATGGTTAATATGGATAATTTGGAGGTGGCTCATTATTGGCTTTGAAAATCCCTTTGCTTATTTTAATCTCTTCTCTCTTCGAGTTTTCTGATAAGGCATTTTTTGAACAAGGAAGAAAGATAAAGACGTCCAGATGACTTTATTTCACCTTGGTTCAGACATTCTAAGAAAGCCATTAGCATCCTTTTATAGCTTGAAAGAACAAAAGGAAGTCTGGGCCCTGAGTGTTTTTAGGGATGTTTTTGAGACAAAATTAAGATGGATGATAAGAGAGGTGGAAGATTTATGGGGTCTGTCTCGGCAGGTCCCTCGTTGCTAACCTGGCAGCGGCAAACTGCTACAAAAAGGAAAAACACCTGGACTTGGACAGCAACTGGGAGCTGGTGAAGAAAGCCAAGGTCTATTATATTGCGGTAAGTGAGACCCTCTACATTCAAAATTACTGCTTCCCAACTCGATTGCCAGAAGAGGACAAAATGTTAAGAGGCTTTATTCAGGAAATGCCTCAGCGCGCCTTCTGCATTGTCAATATATCCATTCATCCTTTGTCAAGTGAAATGAGCTATGTTACCTATTGAGACAATACAGCCCCATTCTCCCCGTTTCCCCCTCCCCGTCTTTGTGCACGACGCGGCAGCACAGTGTGAAATTGTTCTACATGTAATGCATTCATTCATTTCTTTTAACGTGAAGACAAGCCAACAGGTGCTGCGAAAGTGTGAAAATTGATTATGCAAGTTGGTTCGCCTATACCCCCTCCCACATAATATTCCCTTTACAGACAAAACACACACCCGCGCGCGCGCACAGATTGAGCAGGACAGATGTGCGCTTTGACAGTTGCACACACTCAAAGCTGCTCCACTGAGGTAATGTCTTCACTTACAGCTTCTGGAGTAGGATGGCCCCGCCATGCTCATGTTTCACTGTTTGGGATTACGTTTAATTCCGGCAGATCAACATTTTTCTCTCATCTCGAGTCAAGATGATAGCCTTGAAATTGCATTGCATTCCACGTCTTTAAGGAGGTCATTATCGGTATAAATCAGCATTACAGCCAAGCAATCAACATGCTCCTTGGGATATTGTCCCAAGTGGAATACACAATGCTCCCCCTGTTGCCCATGAGCCCCTCTAACCATGAGAGTGCTGTAGTGAAATAATGATAGAGGTTTCATAATTAGCCACCCAGTCGCAGAAACAAACACCAAAAAGAAAAAAGGGGGGGGGAAGGAAAAAAAAAAAAAGCTGTCAGTGCTCGTGCCAAAAAGCAGATCAGTCGGTCCATCCTCCAGAGTTTGTGTGGTCTCAGTTTTAGCCTCTGCTTCGCATTAGCAAACACGGCATATCCTCTGCAAATTGGCAGTTGGGTTTTGCCCACATCCGACAGTCTTGCGCGCAGGGAAAAGCTTCTGTGGGATTTGGAGGGGATAGAAGGGCCACAAATGGGTGTTTGTCAGTGCTCGGAATCTCAAACGTGGTGTTCAGCGTCCCTCCTGGGCCTCTTTGTCAAAACAGGGGGATCACTCGCTTTATTAGAGTCCCATTCGCACTTCTAAAGTACTTAGCCAGATACACTGCCACAGCTATTCCCACTTAATACTGTGCGGCGTGTCTAGACCGGTGTTCATGAAGGCCTCCTCTCTCCATTAACCTTGTCGAGAGCACTCAGATGTATTTACTAAATTTATAGCCAGATTGTACGTTTCCTCTCTCCCTCTGTCTCCCTCACACTGCGCTAGCCTCCTCCGTGTATTAATGTGCTTTGTTGACTTTTATTAAAACAACTGCTGGGCAGTTTACGCTGTCTTGTACACGCTAATCTGTAAATTTAATTACCAGAAAGCGCGCATGTGTTTATGTTAGCATGTTATTTGCCCGCGCGTGCGTCTGTGTTTGTCGGAGCATGTGTGTTAAAGAGGTGATTGATGATTCCTGGCAGAGTCTCTCAAGGTGCCTGCTACTATGTGGTGTGATTGGATGAAAACAGAATTATTAGAGGGCTCTTGCAGCCAGTCTGGCTCATCCAGCAGCAGCAGCAGCAGCAGCAGCAGCAGCGGGGCTGGTGGCAGACGCAGAGCAGGGAGGCAGCAGTGCCATTTCTCACAAAAGAGAGAGAGAGAGAGAGAAAGAGAGAGAGAATGTTGAACTCCTGCCAAATGTTTGGTGGCAGGCTGTTGCTAGGAAATCTGGGTCCTTAGGCAAATCATTGCACAAAGACCAATAACAAAGGCGCGAGGGGGAAGAAGGAATGGCTAAATGCATTTCAGGCAGAGGATATCTTTTTTTTTTTTTTCCTTTCCCTTCCCCATTGAATGCCATCACTGCTGCTGCGGCGATGTTTACAGTTATTTCTTTACGCCATGAATGTAAACATCAGAAACGGAGGTTGATGCATTGTGCGGATGGGGAGATGAGTGACTCTAATTGGTGGGGGTGATGTGTGCTGGCTGGCCCAGTTAGCCTCTCCTCCTTCCCTTCACTTCCACTTTCCTTCCACCCCCCCCCCCTCCGCCTTGGCCCCTCTGTGGACACCACCCTCCTCCTCTCAGTCTCCTTTTTGCTGTCTCCTTTGCCCCCCCCCCCCTCCTCCTCCAGTCTCTCAAGACACACATACACTTGCTGCTAAATACACACACAGCGTGCACGTACACATTCTGCAGCATACCACTGGCTTGTTTTTCTTACCACTGAGCGTTTGCCCTGTAATTTGATCTCCACTGCTTGATGCATCCTCCATGATGCCACTTTGAATTAACCTATGGCTCCAGAGCTCTCCTTAGCCCCTGCTAATAAAACGACCTCTCCCAACTTATGCCATTTTACATGCGAGGAGGGAAAAAAAAAAAGAAAAGAGTAGCTCTTGGCTCTCGGTCCATTCCCCCGGTCGAGCACGGAGCGAGTAGCAGAAATGAAGAAGCAGAGACGAACAAGACAATTGACTGTGAAAAGGCCTGTTAATGACTGGGCACAGATGGTCAGAAATAACCCAAGGATAGACGGAGGAGACGCTCTCGCCTATGCCAACTGGCCCGATGCACACAGCCCGCCCAACGGAGACACAAGCTGCAGTGGCTGTTAGGTCGCAAACCTGATGACAACCGAGGAAGCCGCCCGTTTACGCTCCGAGCTAACGGCGCAATCACCGTTAGCCTCTAGAGGTTTTGCCACCTCTGGCAAAAAAAAAACAAAACAAAACAGCTAACCCACCTTTTTTTCCCCTTTTTAAATTTTTTTTTAGTTGAAGAATGCCTCACACTGTTAACACAGGCACACTGCACGTAGCATTAATTGACAGTTGTATTCTTGCCCTCACTGTAGGGGAAAAGCTGGGGTTCAGCTTCAGTCACTGTAGCATAATATGCAAAAGGAAAAGAGGCGAAGGGGAGGGCAAAGGAAGGGGGAAAAAAAAAAGCGCAATACTGGCACCACAAGCTGCACGTCAGCCTGCTTAAACCCCCTGAGTGGCACACACACACACACACACACACACACACACATTGTTACTCCACCCCACCAGCCCCGGCAATTTGCAGCCAAAAAAGCAAAAAAAAGGGAGAGAGGTTTTCCACATACACAACTAACTGACACCTCATCAGCCAGCCGAAGGGCTGATTAGCACAGAGGTGACTGCGGCTGTGTCTCCGTCCAACTCGGAGGGACCACGCTGTCCTCACGCTGACCTTGAGCTTCTCTCCCTCGCTCCTTCCCTTTCCCCTCTCCTTCCTTCCTCTGTTCCTCCGTCTATCTCCTCCCTCCTTTTTCCTCTCCCTCCTCTACCTTTTTTTTTTTTTTCTCTCTCCCTTTTCCCTCTCCACTCTCTGTACTGCACCACTCTGCACTGCCCCTGTCCACATAGCTAGGGAGGGATCACGAGGCAAAATGCAGGCGGCGGAGAGAAAGAGGAAGGGAGGGAAGAGAAGTGTAGGGGAGGAAAAAAAAAAAAAAACTGGCAGGCTCCCCCTTTGTCTGCAGGCGATCAGTTACAGTCTTGGTTGCCGATGAAATTTAATCCCCACCGCATTTACATGCCAAGTTTGACTTCTGGCAAGCCTTATTAAATAGATTTGTAAATCATTTCATCTTGATTAGAATCTGTTCTCACGGGATCAACATTTTTTTTCGCCTTGCTTGTGTTTTGTTATGTGCACAATCTGTGCCCACTGGTGTTAAAAATTTGAGAGTCGACCCTCGGTGGTGTTATTCTTTCCGTGTGTGTGTGTGTGTGTGTGTGAGCGGTAGGTTTTAGGGACAAAGAGCGATTGGTGCCAAGCCCCGTCCGTCAGCGGCCAAGCCACTGTGTCAGCATGTCTCCCATCTCTGGAGGTCATGTCGGCGGGCGAGCAGCCGCTATGATGTGTCTTCTCTTTATTAGGCTGACACCACAGTGTCTTTAGCAACGGAACAATGTCATTTCAAATAGCACCTAATCAGATGGCATTTTATAATTGCCAGCGAGCGTCTTATGAATATGAATTCATAATTGTTCAATTACAAGCCGACTGCATCATATTTATTGGCTTTTTTCTTTTTTTTTTTTTTCCCTCTTCCTCCCGCTGGCCTAGGCCAATTATAGGATTTCAATCTTGAGGCAATCAAGTGATAAGGGTGAGGCGTTTAATGTTTGCTGTCACTATATAATTCTCTCGAATGTTAAACATGCATCTGGGAGGGATGTATTTGTCAGAAGGCTGCGCGTGGAGGTGCACCTGCCTAATTGAGTGGTAATGAGCTGTCAGGAGTGCGGGCTCGGTGATTGGCTCTCAGCGGGGCGTCCCGCGCCAGTGGGACGTATGGGCTGGCCCCGGCCCTGCTGGAAGATCAGCCAGCCCCGCAGCCCCGCAGGCCTGAGTGGGCGGGGCGCGGTAAATTACGGCGGGGAGGCCAAACGACGCTGGCGGCCCAGGCATCATTCTGTGGCTTTCACTTGTCTGTGGATTTATTTGGTTTGTTTACGATTATCCTCGCTTGATTCGGCTGTACCACATGATGTCAGCTGTGAAAGAAGTTTTCACATCTTCACAGTCAGATTTAGTCAGATCTGCAAATCAATTTTTAGTCCGTAGTGCATTATATGTACCATCACCATTGTAGTGTTTGAATTCTGAATAAAGAAGGAACGTAGTTAGTTATTGACTATGTTATACGTATTAAATTGTTACTGATTTTAAAGTTGCAAGGCAGGTTTATTTGTGTAGCACATTTCAACAGCATAGTAATTCAAAGTGATTTACATGAAATGTTAAAAGCATCGATATATAAGTTAAAAACAGTTGATTAAAAGGGAAAAACTAAAAAAAATTTAAAATGAAAAAATTGGAACAATCAGAAAATAAAACATAATTCATATTAAATTAGACTAAAAATCCAAAACTTTAAATATGATACGATAAAAACAAGAACAAAGTTACAGTACAATGAAATATGACATCAGCAATAGGCAGCAATGAACTGAAAAGTCTTCTGCTTTAACTTAAAACAGTGAGAGTTGCAGCAGACCTGCAGTTCTCTGGGAGTTTGTTCCAGAGACGTGAGGCTTGTAGCTGGTTGCGTTAGCTTGGTAGATAGCATTTGTAAGCAGCATACAAATATAGATACCATAAATTACCAAATAATAGCTGGGGTGTTTATTTATTTCAGTCACTTATATAACATATCAGGCGTTTTTGAGACCAGGTGATAACTAACTTACATTTTTCCAAAGTAAGATGACAGTACTGTAGTTAAACATCTAGCGGCTGCTTCTCCTCAGTTTTTCTCTGCATAGTTTCCCACAGAAAGTTTGAATTTCATGTTGTACTTTTTTTTTCACTGCACTGGAGTCATGGCGATCAACAATTAAGCAATATTACCCAGGAGGGTGTTCTTTAACGTCAAGCGAGCACAACAGTGATGCGGTCAGGACCTAAAAAAAGGTGCAGCGTCAGTGATCACGTCTTCTTCCTTGATTTTTTTTTTTGAAATGCAGTGGAAGTATAAAGTGTATAAAAATTGAAATACTGTACCTCCACTGTGTTACCACCACTGTTGATTGTTCCATTTATTTGTTTGATTTGCTACAATATAAACACAGTGAAGCTTTGTGAAAGCAAATATGTTTGAAATTGTGGAGGAGGAAGTTTACAGGATGTCAAAGAGCACCACAGCGAGGTTCTCATCACACGGAATGCTGAATGGCATCTATTTTAGTTGAGATTTGTGTAAGCGTACAGTCTATTTTGTTTTTATTACATTCTTTTTGTAAGAAATGTGTGCGGAAAAACTTAAAAAGTTGGCACGGCCTGTGCCGGTTTTATTTTTGGGAGTCTTTATTTCCATCCGCCTAATTTGAACAACAAGGAGAAAAAAAAGCTGCTTTAATCCACTGTATCTGAGTCATTTTCTCTTGGGAGGGGTCGCGTTTTTTTGGACTCTGGCAGCCCTCCAGGCCCTAGTCTATATCACTCCACCAGCATGCGGTGCCTTTCTCCTTGTACACCCACGTTACCTTGTAAAAAAAACAGTTTTTCTCCTTCAGCAGGGAAAACACCATGTCCCTTCACCCCAGCTTACTGTGTGCATCTGCTCTACCGGCAACAAGTCTGTTTTCCTTTTGCCGGCGCTGTAAAGGGGATGAAATAGTTCAGGCTTAATGATATTTCTTCTTTCCTTCACCTTGTCCCCTTGCTCCCTCTGCATCAAAGCACCCGGCTGGTGTGTGAGCTCCTTTTTATTCATGAGACCCAAGTTGTAAAAGGTAGAATAACGTTTCAGCCCTACACTGGGATGTTGTGGCCGTTTGTCGCGAGTTCCACAGCTTAATTGAATAGAGTGAGTAATTATTTGTCAAGTAATGCTGAGCCGAAAATAAATAGCCACTTTGCGGCCGTGAATTGTGCCTGATGGCCATGTGTTGATACTCTCACCAGGGAAAGTAAAAAAAAAAAAAAAACCTGCTCTACTGGCGAGTATCTGATTAAGATTCACATGATGGAACCACAGACGCTTTAGGATAGTGTGTCTCCTGGGCAAAGATAGAGAGGAGAGTTAAGTGTCAAATGCTGTTATACTACTCACGCTGGAGCATAAAGCCTCGACTGAATAAATATCACCGGATTATTCTCTTCACCGCAAACCCAGCCGCAGCGCCGGGGTCAGCCCGGCAGTTCCTGAAACCGAGGCCTACAAAGAGTCGCCGCACATGTGCATCTCTGTGCGGCAGATGCTGGACACTGTTCTCGGAGAATTGTTTCCTTCTGCAAGGTTTCATTTTTCCCTTTTATGTCTCCGTAATTTGTTTATGGTCTGTAATAAGCCAGTGCATATCTTCCTTCTGCCAGTTTGGCGGGGATCCATTATAAACTGCCAGCATTTTTTCCCCCCCTCTCCCTTTTTTACAGGAGACTAATGACTACTGAGGATAGTGTAATATTTTGTAATGATTTGATAATTTATTCATTAGAGTTATAATCCCCGAGATTTGATATTAACTTTAAATTTCAATACTATTTATGCTTGCTGTTTGATATATTTTCACATAGTCTTTAAGTATGATTAGTTGTTTCCATTGTTGAATTCTTTAGCCCTCCTCCAACTTTCTTCCTCACCAAATGGAGTTTGGTCAGTTGTCATGGAGATGGCATAGTTGTCATCACTTTGATAACAAGTGGTCTCATATCAATCGGTATAAACACACACACAGGATTCACAGTAAATGATGCATACATGTTTTGGACTAAAAAAAAATGGTGCATGCAGACATTTCACCACAATATTCAATCATAAGTTTAATGTTACTACGTTAACGGTCTTCCTAAGTCTTCATTATTTCGTGACTCACTTTATTTGTCTCATTCCGAGGTTTACTGGGCTGCGGTGATGCACTGAGTTTCTCCTCTCGAGGCGTGTTTGACGCCCTCGCTGGTTGGTACAAAACAACATTAAAACATAGGCGTCGGCAAATCATCCAGGACATAGTTTGACATTTCGACAAAATTTGTGTATGCGTGCCAAGAGTTAGCGGGGAACGTTGATACCAACCCCTAACTGTAGGCAACAAAAGTGTTAAAAGTTGTGGTTTTACAATGCGTTATGTGTGGGACTATTTTTCCGCTGGTTGCCTGGCAACAGAAGAATAATGACAAGATTCCAAGAGGTCACTGTGCCTGTCTAAGAAAAGTGTCCTCCACAAAACCCTCCGTACACTTTTGTTTTTGTTCTTGCAAACAAATGAGATAAAACATGCTAGACAGTTAATAAGCATATCTTTAAATCGGATTTAGGACTCGTTCCAGTCCTGATGAGCCCGCCGGAACTTCCTGTATTCGCTCTGAATGTCTGAAGCAAACCCTAATCCAGCTCTATCCGGAGTGAGACTGAAGCTTTTTGCCGAAGCATAGTTTAGCTATGTTGTCCAGGGGAGAAAAAGTGAGGTAGGTGTGACAGCACCCTAAAAAAGTATTAGTAATTGTTCCTGGAGCCTAACCTGAATATATTCTACATTTACTTTTACCTAGCACTTTAGAATCCTAAAATAGCAGATTTTTAGGATTTTTGCTTATTAAATTGATAAAACCATATCACCTGTTGGCCATATATATATATATATATATATATATGTGTGTGTGTGTGTGTGTGTGTGTGTGTGTGTGTGTACAACGCACAGTTTCAGTTTAAGAAGTTGCAGTACCACAGCAAACTGTTTTTACTTCATGTAGGATTCTGTTAGCATATTTATGGATTACCACATGTAGGGGGGAAACGTTCATATTTCATATATGGTCCCAGTCAGATATAGGCTAGTAGTCTGACCTTATCTATTGTTTCTCAAGTGTATATTGTAAGCAGCTTTGGAAGCTTTATAGAGACTTAGCCGGCAGGGCTGCCGTTGCTCTGGTGGAACATTTGGACCTCTGGCAAGTGTCAGATTTTCAGCAGCACATTAAATCTCTTAACCCAGTTCTTTTTTTTTTCCCTCCCTCCCTCCCCTTCCTCTCTCTGTCTCTCTCTCTTCCTCTTTCCCCTCTCTCCCTGCCATGCTAACAAGCTGGCTTTGATTTATTTTTCATGTGTGGCGTTGTTAGCCTCTGCCACTTTAATTTTTGTTTTTTTTTTTTGGGTTGTTTTCCCCGGCATCTAAACTCTCGTGCCAGTGGTTAGCCTGGTGCCCGGGCCCTGAGGGGGCAGAGAGTGGAAACGCAACCAGAGCAGCTGCACATCCTACCCCGACTGGGTAAAGTCCTCCAGTCGCGCTGTGATGGGGAGGCCAGAGCCACTTTGATTAGCATGTCCGCCCGTTATTGGCCGGCTTGAATGTCACGCGCCGCGAGCCCAGTCGTCTAATGCTTCGGCCGGCCAATGGGGGCCGCTCCCTGCAATTACTGATAGGGCTGCGTGTTCCAGTGTGTGCGTGGGGGGGGGAGATACCAGGGAGAGTGCCAAAAGTGCCAAATGATTGTCCCCGGTAAATAAAAAGCAGACGTCTTCCTTTTTTTGATGTCCTATATGTGCGTGCCTTATTTACAGATGCTGTGGCGCAATCACATTTGAAAGCATTTTGCGCTCCCAACATAACAAGGGGGGGGGGGGGGGGACCAATCAAAACAATAACTGTGGTTCATTTTGAGAAAGCCCTTGGCTTACATGTCAGAAGATGTAAGCTGACTCATCCACACAAGAAGGGCATGTATCCCTGGGAGCGAGGGGGCAAAAAGCTATGATGAATCTTCCCCTCTGCGCTCTCCTCCCTCCGCTGAGCCTGCATGGATTAATTACATGACTAGTAGGTAGTTTTGTCCCATTATTTATTTTTTCCTAATGAATAATTTTGCTCTCCCTCTCCGCCTAGATTTTTATTCTGCTCAGGATTTTTTCGGCTTCGCCCCGTGGAAATAAGAATGCATTGATTATTTTCCACCTAGCAAATATCCCACCAACTGAGGATAACATGCCTTCCCCCTAATTGGTTTGTTTATCTTGAGCAACAGACTCTGGGTTTGTTTGGACTCTGGCTGGCATCCACACACTGCACCGCTCCTCAGCATGATTACTCACCTTGGGAGGAGGCTGCCGGAGCAAGGTTGATGTTCCCCGCGCAGACATCAGGCTGTCATTCTCCCCGCTTATGTGACATAATTTGCCAAGACAGATTTGTTACAGGAAAAATAAATTCAGGCCTAAAAAGGGATTGATTTAAGGACAGGCTACGAGTGGAGGGAGGAAAAAAAAAAAGGCAACAGGAGGGATGGGGGGGCTCTCAGACACATTTCACCACTCAGAGGGCTGGATCCAAACAAGCTGCCAACAGAAGATGGATTCTGGCTTCATGTATAATTGATAAACTGTATGTTCTAGGTGTCAGCTTTAAAGAGGGAGCTAGGACTATATCAGGAAGCTATTTTTCCTTTTTCTGAGGCGAGCATCATTTTTATTTTGTCCTCCCCCGTTCCCTGGCTTATCTTCTCAGTTCAGAAAGCCCCGTTGAAAATTATCGTTTTCTTTGAAGACGACGTTCAGAAAGTGCGGCTTTAAAAGCACATCCTGTTCCTGCGCCTATTAGGAGCGCTAGTCCGGGGCCAGATAGCCATCTGCAAAGTTGACTGTACATCCTGAGTTATCAGGATTAGCCATCTCACTCTTGACACCTCGCACATTAATATTAGCTATGGGAAACTCTATCCTGCTGAAAGCAGCATAAAAGGATTAATGCAGTGCTTATCCTTTTGGAAATAATGCCCTTTATTGAGCGGATTTGACACTGTAAAGGCTAATGATGACATTGAATGGAGCCAGAATAAGTAATGGCGCATCATCCCGTGTCATGCTGCCAGGATAGTCGCGATTTGCATTCTGGCGGCTCAAGCCGTATTGATTTGGCTGAAGGCGTTGGGTTGTTTTTCCTCTGCAGCACTAAGAGAGTGTTACTCAATCACCGGGCATCCTGTGGCTAATGACAAGCCCCCTCTCTCCCCGCAGGCCCAATGACATGCTTCGTTCATCGCCGTACTGTACGCTACGGTACCATGTCACCTTCTGAGCAGCAGCAATTACTGTACATGAAGCACAATATGCCGGCACGTCACACTCCCGGTCTGTCACGCAGCGACTGGGGATTAATGTGGCTTTGCCCAATCACTTTAATAGTGATACATGTGTCCTGCCAGTCAGATCTATGGGTGTTAGTGGTACAATTTGTGCCACTAAGGCTTGACTATTACGACGAACTGGAGGAGAGCGGAAATCTGACTTTGTACCCTACTATTTCCCTCTGACACAGTATAATAGCTGCGAAAATCGTTTCTATTGTGTTTTTTTTGCATAAAGTCATCCATGAAGTGCAGAAAGTGGGCTGATTCATGTGATTTTTTTATTATTATTTTTATTTAAATATCCCCCATGCACACTTGACTCTGAACGACGGCGGACGTAAACAGGATACGCCTGCGTGGGGTAACTGGACCTCTTGCCACACGGGGAGAATTTAAATCGCGGCCAAATGATTGTAATTCACCGAGAGAGTCTCCTTGAACCCCCAACATGATTTGATTATAAAGAGGTTAAACAACTGTAAAAATAAATCTGTCAAATTCTTAATAAGACGTGCCGTTTCATATCGGCCATTTTGCCACCAAGGGGCAGACAAGTGGCCATCAGGGCCACCTGAGAACAATCGCTCCGTTCTTTCTGCTAAATTGCTGCCTCCCTTAGGTGTTTTCTTTTTTTTTTTTTAAACTGACAAGATAGTAACCTTATCAATCACAGCTGCTTCCCTTTCTCTCTCAAGGACTCGTGTTGATATGTTCTAAGTGCTCTTTCCCTTTGGCAGTTTTAATGGGAATATTGCATGCTCTTTTCAGCGATGCCTCCCTGTTTCTTAATGAGCTGATAAAGCCCCAATTATGGGAGGCAAATCCTGATTTCTGATTTGCATTACTGCCTCTTGTTTCGCCACACACGGCGGAAATGTACATGATTGAGGTGCTGAGTAGCTTGTCTTCCCAGAGACACAGGGTGTGTGTGTGTGTGTTGATGGGCATGTGTAGGGACACAGGAGATGGACAGATTAGATTAGATACAGTAGATGCTGCACGGCTCCGGCCGTTTGTGCGTAGAATGTGATTTAGTTGTGAGGTTTGAGGCGGGCTGTGGGGCTGCTCTGGGCTCTGTGATGAGTGAGGGGACAGACTGACAGTGACAGTGGGGTGGTAATGGCTCTGAATGAGGAAGAATAGCCCCTGTAAGGCCACCCCCCCCCACCCCTCCCAGTGGCAGAGGACAACAGCTTTGTCCGAATGCACTGCAAAATTAATTCTACACCCGTGTGTGTGTGTGTGTGTGTTTTTTTTTCCTTCCACAGAACTAGAAATGATGGCTATTTATAGCTTCAACAATCTGAGGAGAAACGGTGAAAGCGATGGAAAACGTGACACTTAAAGAAAGCCAGTGCTCACTTTTTTATTAAGTATCAGCAGCTGCAGTAACGCCACAGCCTATCACACGTTGAAACATCAGTTTAAGGTAAGAGATGACAAGAGCTTGTATCACATTTGGCGTTTTTATTTTAGCAGGACCCCGATCCGATAGCCCAGAGGAAGGCGGGAGGCCGATCAAAGTCGACCTCTGGATGTGCGAGCAGAGATGTGGGATATAGCATCAGTATGAGTGAAATTGCATGTGTAATTCCTGATTTTCTTTCACACAGCTACATATTTGCCTCCTTCGCCCTGCCTGCCCCTTCTCTCTCTCCGCAACTGAAACATCATGTCTAGAATTTTTTTGGCTGGGGAGAAACACTTCATGAAAAATGCATCCGCTCAGCTCTTTTTCTAACTCTTTGCCTCTGATACTCTTGTCACATCATATCCATGCCATGTCACCGTGTATATTAATTATGCAGCAGGCACAGTTGCGGAGACAATATTGATGCATCTCAACTAGATCCCCTACTGTACGTATATTATTCACTTGTTGTTGCGAAATATAAATAGGACTTAATTAAGGATGAGAAAATGCTTTAATGTTTAGCCTTGTGAGTTAATAATTCTTAGCCAGTGTTTACAGGAAGTTTTTTTTTTTCCCCCCTTTCTGTCTGCTTCTCCCTTGGGCTCCATTTTATTCTCAGTCTTCTCAACCGTTCTGGTCACTTTTTCCGGTTCAACTGAGGTGTTCGACCCCAGTCATCCCGGCTTCTTTTTTAGTCTGTTGCGCTCACGATTTCTCGACGTTTCCCGCCAGCACCTTTTCGGAGGTGTCCCAAATTGCAAAGGTAATTTATTTATTTCTGTGAGCAGAATTATGCATGAGTATAAGGTCATATCGCAATACGAAATTGCCCAGCACATAGCACCGGATCCCGTTTCAGATTTGTGTTTCTGTTTATGAGTCCCCCCCTCTCGTTGCAATCGTACGGAATCAAACGGCACTTGCATATATTTTCCCCTTCACCAAAATGACAATCAGGATGGTGCACGGCTCTGGATGGTTCCTCTTGAAATACAGCTGTTTCCCTCCGGTCCTCTTCCTCCATCTGTAACAAACGGTCTCTCAGGATTAAAAACCACTACAAACACCGCAGAGGTATTAATCTTCTTTCATGACCTCATTCGAAAGTTGCATTAAAAAAAAAAAAAGCATACACACTTGTTATGTGTAATAGCAAAGGCCTTGTATTCATCATGTTAACCCCGTCATTGCCTGAGTAAACATACATCCCGCGCCATCTGTAATGCTAGAATGATTGTTCTATAAAGCGAGGATTGCAGCGGTTTGGCAGGAATAATTGGGAGTTCAAAGCGTAGATCCGTGAGTGTAGCCCGGGGATAGGTTTTCTGGAGAAGCTGACACTTCAGATGTATTATGAAGCCATCACGTCTAATTTTCACCGGCTTCTTTTGTAATTTACCCCCAATTCAGAGGAGCAGTCTCCTGCTCCGCAGCACAATGCGCACTCCGTTCGCATTGTTCACACTCATTGGAAGAGACACTGAGTGAATGAGTCTTGGAGCTCAAATAATGTGCAGCACGGTTCCTGTCATATTTGCTACTGTGTAATATCTCCTGATTTCTAACTTCCTGAAGTGGCTTTTTTTCCCGGGTTTTGGTGCAGGTGCTGCACAGCGTTTAGCGTCTGTTTTTTTTTTTTGTGCATCCAGTCCAAGCGACGTGTTTACAAGTCGCTGCTGAAGCAACCGCCTGACAGATAAAGGACCTCAAACCATCGTATAGTCTCTGAGAAGGGGGAGGAAACCTCTTCTGAGGGAGGACTGGGGTTTTCCACATCCCGCCCAGACATTCTCACACATATTGAGTTTGTCTGTGTGCATCTTTGAAGATGCAAATGTGTCAACCACATGTAACCAACCACCCAGCGAGAAGCCGAGATGCTCAACTGCCTTTCTCACGGCTCTTAAATGGCTGCCAGTGATCTTCAGCGGCTCCGCGTGTCTGTGAAGCCTGCAGTTCTCTTTTTTTAACAGACAGATTAGAGTTTGTGTGGGACGCCGAATAATTTGTGCACATTTATCATTGAGCAAAGCGACAGTTTAACACATTAGACGCAAGAGTTTAGCTGTAATACTTTACGACCTCAAACTGCTACAGTAGACGTATAGATGCGTTTATAGCAATACAGAAGCCAATAATTGGGGTTTAATGTAAACCAGTAGGCACTAGAGTCAGTAAATTGATTTATGGGTTCAGATTTTGAGATCTATTTTACATGACAACACAGATAGAATCCCTTTAAATTTTCATGCACAGTAGCTCCTGAATCAAGAGAATATTTATACCTCAAACTCGCCTGGTCGGCTTTGACTTCTGATGTAAGAAAAAGGAGAAAAAAAATTAGACGGCACACCATAGCTCGCCATATCCTGACAAAGGAGACATTCGTAAATTATTAATGTTTTCCCTTGCACTGTCACCTATCATTGCACCATCCTTCTACTCACGCGTTTTGAAATGCAAGAGTAGTAGTCCTGCAGTGTGGCAAGTCATGTTTCTGGCTCTCATTTCAATATCTAAAGTGAAAGGTCGAGATGATATATTCTGTCCCGCCGCGGTGACAGTGACTTACATGCTACCAGTTCAAGATGGTACAATTTTACAAGGCCCACCCAGGCTGTCGAGCAAACTGATAATGAATCAATCCGTGTGAAACATTTATGGGTGCCCCCCCCCCATCACTTGCGTGAGGCCAATTAGAGCATCCTCCGTGGCCCCTGCTGTCTGAGTCAGGGAAGCCCCTTGCATTGTCATATCAATATTCCTCTATTGATCTCCAGCTGGGCCGAGTCCGGCTGCTCTTTCCTCACATGCATTTGCATTTTTGCAGCGTGCGAGATGACACGCCGGCTGGGCCGCCTCTCCTCATGCAGAGTTAATTTCCGTCATTGTTTGCCGATAACAATGTAATTTACGACGACAAAATCGATCGACGCTTCCATCAGCAAAAATAAAAAGAAGACAAAATCGCTGGTAAGAGATCAGACGTATGGATACATCTCACATCTGTCGTCAAGATAAACAAGAGCCTTTGAGAACCGCGTGGGGCAGCAGTCGCGAGGAACTTTGAAGTGACGTTTGCAGACGAATCATCCCGAAAATTCATGCAGCTGCATCCCAGCAAAATATTTCAACAGATCTTCCAAGTGCTTCTAAGTATAAAAAAAGAACATGCGAAGAGGAGTGCATAGCAAAATTGATTGGAAAACAACAGCCGAACCTGTGCCTGGATTGCACATTCAAAGCTTAATATCAGACCCTGATAACAGGCTAATAGATGTTACATAGATAAAAGAAAACTGAAATTAAATCAAAATTAACACTGCCTTCTTGTTCCCTAACCGACTGTTGCCTGCTTCTATCTGTCTTTTTCTACTTCTTTCTTTTTTTTCGAGAGAGAGGGAAAGGTTTCTTGATTCCTCGCATGCCAGAGAAGGGTCCTCTGAGGATTACATTGGCTAAGCCCTTATCACCCCAGGAAATTCACTGCCTGCTTAAAAAAGTGGTAGGAGTAGAAAATCAAGAGGAAGTGTTATTCTTTTTAAGTTTCTCCCTATTCCCATGGAAAGTTATTACGGGTTTGAAGAAAAGTCCTTTTTTTTTTTTTTTTTGGCACCCAAGTTTCCCCGTAACTGCATTTCATATTTCCCCCTTTTTTTTTTTTTTTTTCTCTCCAAGCGGCTGGTGGAATTTTAGAAGTGGAAAATGTGAAGGCAGGTGCTCGAGAGAGGGAGAGACTGGAGGTTTGGGGAGGGCTGTGCTCACTGGGAAGCGATGTTAAACATCCAGGGGAAATGTTTGTTATTCTAATGGGATACCACCATGGTAACAGCTTTTAGAGACTCCCAAGGCTTTGTGTGGAGTATATGCTCGCTTTCATCAATCTCGCCTAATTTCTTTGGGGATTAGCAAATATAATCAGTCCTCTCTCTCCAAGTCGTCACCTGCTTACCGACATGAATATTATGTTGAAATTTAGCAGAACACAGTCCTGACGGAGGTGGAGAAAGCAATACGCGGGCCATTAATATAAATCAGAAATTGAAGTGAGTCACTAAATGAATTCAGAAGTCATTAGTATTCCTTTTGTGTCGAATGACATCCCAGACAGAATAGCTTACATTTTGCACATACCTACCTGCTTTTTTTTTTTTTTTTTTTAATTCCTAGACCGAGACCAAAAGCCCTTTTGCTCATGTTATATCACCGAGTTAAAAATGTTTCAGACAGAGGTAATGAATTATGTTATTTCCAGACTTAATACCTTTACAGGGGGGTTTTTGAAGGCAACGGAGTGAACTCATTTACAAGACTTGGTGAAAAAAGGAACCCCTGTCTGATGAGGAGCCTACCATGTTTAAAAGGCTCCAATAACTCGTAAGCCCCTCTCAGTTTTATACCCTTTTTTCCCCCCCTCTCCCTCTGCAGATTTCCTTAAGTGGCTTATGTGAATTGCAATTGCCACATTGAAGCCGAGAGTATACAGAATACGTTTCTTCCCAGCTAACGGCGCGTTGAACTCATGCGTGCGGTGATGGAGCGGCGCCGTAGGAGTATAGCCTGACCTAAAGCTAAGCCCCCCCGGCCGGAACAGCCTTCCATCAAACTCGCAGCACTGCTCTCTTATCTTCTGGCATTTCTGTCTGATACAAATAGCCAAGACGTGATATAGTTGGCTACATGTCATATCTGGCATTGTACTACACTCTATCTACCTCCCCCCCACCACCACCACCCTCCCTCTAAAATATAATGCTTTTAACTCACCAGCTTCTTGCCTTGGCTATTTTTTCCATCTGAAGCAGAGACAGACCAGTTTGTTTGCTCGTCTTGGCCAAAGGCCAAAGGCTCTTTCTGATATAATCCTCGCCATCGATCAGACTTTGTTTACTCTAACATGGTTTCTCTCCCCTCCAGCAATTAGAAGGCAACCTTCCACCTCCTGCTCCTCAGACCAGCTTTATACGTTTATTTTTCCCTTAAGTGGTAATTTTTCATGTTGCAGCTCAGCTCTAAGAGGTGTGGGTGTACAGTATATTAAGTAATGGATACAACCAGACTGACACGTTGGGTATAAAATTACTTATTTAAAAAAAAATCCTTTTTTTTTTATCTTGGAATATCTTTGAAGAGGTAAGAAGATCTTGTACTGTATTATGAGTAAACGATTTAAATCTGATTCACATCTTTCCTATGGAGCACTTCGTGGTGCATCCCATGTGTTTCGTTTAGCCCACTCCACTTAGAGACCTCAAGCGCTTTTTAGAAAAATAGACGTGGCTGTGGAAACTAAGGATGACACTCCTGTCCGTCTGAGAGGCTCTCGTCAGAAAAAATCAGGCAAGAGGCAGACTGAACTTGGCTAAAGAGGTTTATCATCCACGCAGCTTTATTGCTAATATTGTGATCACAGAGCGATGGCCACTTTAGGCAGCTCCATTACACCTGTTAGTGATGGACCAAAATGGAGTATAATATTTTAATTTATCGCTTCCCACAGAGTAAATCTCAGTTAGTTTACTACGTAGGGAATACAGCTCTGGAAAAAAATAAAAGACTGCTGCTAAATTATCTTTTTTTTTTCTAATTTACTATTTATAGGTTTGTGTTTGGGCAAAAGGAACATTTTTAAACTACTGACATTTCCCCCAAATTCCAAAAAATGATGGTCAAAATAAAAAAAGATGCAATGTTTTCAGACCTTAAACAATGCAAAAAAAACCCAATATCCAATTCATTTTAAAACAACATAATATTAATGTAACACAGAATAGTTCAGAAATCAATGATTGGTGCAATAAGCCTTATTTTTAGTCGCAGCTTTCATGCGTCTTGGCATGCTCTCCGCACGTCTTTACCATTGTTCTTGGGGGACTTTATTCCACTCCTGGTGCAAGAACTGAAGTAGCTCAGCTTTGTTTGATGACTCATGACCAACCTTCTTCCTATTGATCACATTCCAGAGGTTTTCAATAGGGTTTAAGTGTAAAAAATGCAATGTTTTTTTTCTCCAGAGCTGTATATGAATGAATGAGTGAAGGAAACAAATTCATACAGTCAGACTTTTTTTAAAAAGTAGTAAAAGCACAGCCAACGTTAAGCTGCTCAGCTCTATTTATAACAACAATATCAACGTTAACAATTGTGACAGTACTATAAATAAACAGTAATATATTTAAGGCAGGAAATAGTTTTAATGCTCCAGTTGACTGAAGTGATGGAGACATTGATAAAAAGCTGTACAAGTCTAATGCAAGATGCAAATGAAAACTACTTCAATTAAAACAAGATCTTCAAACACCACAGTATTGTGGCCACAAAACAGATTATGAGCCATCTTTCTCTGGCATAAATTAACCCTGCAGATGAGTGCTATGTATCTTTTTGACTCTCTTGTCTTAGTTATCTCGATTCAAATTATTGTAATTCTTAATGGCAGAATTATCAAAGCGGAGCCACATGCTAATGCCTCTGAACAATTTCCATTTTAACAGCTAACACGTTTTTTTTCTCGCTCTGTTAATTGTGTGTTTGGCAGACAACCCTGACACCTACCAGCTGCATCTGAATTCTTTTTTTTTTTTGATTCGTTTCAGGTTGTATACTAGAGAAGCTCTCACTTCAGTCAAGAAATGCTATTCTCAAGTGGTAGCAGCTCTCAGTATACTAAAGCACTAATATGACTCACAGATTGTATCCCTACATGGTCCGGCACCCCTGTATCTCTCTGACATGCTTGTCGTGAGCTATGAACCAGTTACACCCATCAGGTCATCTGGAACAGGCCCTGTGGTTATTCCCTGGGTCTCCGCACAGATCGGAGAAACCGCTTTTAGCTTTTCACGCTCCAAGCCTCTGGAAGATCCTAAAGCAATCATGTTAGGTGTGCTCCGATGCTATCGTCTCTTGGAAAACCAAACATTCAGCTGCGCCTTTAAGTCGTTTGGTTTCTGTCAACTCACGGGTCGTAGAAACTAAAGACACCAACCCCCCATTTAGTTAAAATAAAAAAAAAAAAAAAAAACTCGTTGTTTTATACGGAAAAGGAGGGAGGAAAGGGGGAAAGGGGGAGGGGGACATTTCCGGCGTGGCGTGTTCCTGACGTGTCGTAAGGGGCCGCAGGTTTGTTAGCATCTGTTTTTACCGCTGTCTTGCATTTACAAATCTCCAGATGATTTGGAGGCAGGAATATCTCCAACGGTCTGCTATTGCAAGACTAGAATAATACTTTACTTTTTATTTTAAATTAACGTCTTATCATTTGTTACTGGTCAATTAGTCGTAATTATCATTTTCATCATGTTATTCTTAGTGTTTTAATGGTTTTAATTCGCATTACTTATTTTTTACTCTTTTTTTTTTCCCTCATGTGTTATTTATGTGTTTGTTTTCATTGTGTTTACTAATGTCATATGTTTTATCTTGTACACTATCCACACATGGTTGTCTTTTATTTTTTTTGTTTTGGCTGCAACTAGCTCGCTCGCGCTCTGTGAAGCCCATTGTGCTTCCCCCTGGAATGAAATGTGCTATATGAATAAAGTTTTGCTTCCTTGCTTGTTAATATTTAAGTGCTTTGAGGGAAGAACATGTGTGTTTAGCCCAGTGGAGAGCAATAACTTTCAGCAGCTCACAGAGAGAAAAGTACAGCAACAGTGGCCAACTTTTAATGGTATTATCATGCATTTACTTTAAAATGTACTTTGCTATGAAAGCTCCTCCAGTGTCCTTCAATCTGTCATTTTTTTTTTTTCTCTTTTGATCTCTAAGATTTTAAATCCAGCTGAGGTATTTTCATCATTTGCGATGAGCTGTGCACAGATAGGAATGTTCTTTTCACTCGACGATGAATTGTAGAAGCAATTTCAAGTTGTAACAGAAACTGACCCGCTCTCTTAAAAAAGCTAAATACCACAGCAACAACGGAGTCTGTTTTTTTTTCGAAACTTCTAGAACTTTCTGTTCTGTACACAGTTTCATCCTGCTCATTGTCTGTTTACATCATCTGTGTATACTCAATATTTCTCGCCCTTGGCCCGAATAACAACAATCAGGGTTGACTCGTAGCATCATCACACCACCAGAAGGACAAAAACATGTGGAGTGAATAAACAATCTTAGCCTTGACGGCTTTTCTTACCAGTTGTCATTTTCTATAGCTGTCTTTTTTTTTTTTTTTGCATAATTCCACGGTGCATTGGCTTGGCTTGATTTGATTTAGACCTTTACTTTCAAGGAAATTGGGCTTAGGGTATGAAAGTTCACACTCCTTGCCTCGACGCAATTGATTTTTCTGAGTTTAATTTCAGCAGTGTAGCGATTCCAGTGAGCGTTAGCACCATGTAGTGTCACTGAGGTCCAGACGCACTGAGAACTTAGCGCGAGTTCACTGTGATTTTACAGTTTTAAAGATGAGGGGTGTTTGATTTAACCTGTTAAAATCCAAAAAAAACCCTTCTACAGGGGCAGGATTGAGTTTTATGCATATATGACATGAGAAAACCTCAGCTACAACACAAAATAAAGTATTTTTATCTGCGGTAATGCACAATTTTAACGTTATAGCATCAATATATATCGGCGATTATCAATAAAATAATAAAATAGCTTAATATATAATCAGTAGTAGGGCTGCAACTAACCGCTATTTTGATCAATTTAGATCTGAACTGTGCAATTATTTATTTGGGTCCTTTATAATCTCCTTTTTAAACATCTTGCAGAATATGTTCATGTTCTGTAATGATCCTCAGTGGGATTTCTGTGATTTTATGGACAAATAATCGATCTTTGAACTCGTATCTTTTTAATGATTGAACTTTAGCTTCTTAAATTTATTTAAGCTAATGTATTTTCAATTTTTTTTTTCCTGATTTGGGTCTGTTTGCTATTGTTTTAACAAATAGTCATGTATCAGTATCAAATACCAAAGTGGGTCTCAAATTTGCACAAAGGGTTCTTTGCTTTTCTCTGTTTCATATCATTGTTAGCTGCTTATAGTTACATTTGCAAGTTGTATTTGATTAGGAAAACCTTGTTGAGATCTTATTTTCAAGAGTGTTCATGCTGACATGAAAAACAAAAATAAGTAAGAAGAAACCAAATGAAATGGGCACTCCAATTTTACACATAAAGGTCTGTGTGCTGTTAATGAGGAGTACCGCTCAGCCTGTGGAAACAGCATGGGGGTTTCTCAGACTGGATGGGATCTCGTGAAAAGACGTTATTGTGTTACATTATGGGAATTGTGTGATCCGGGATCTGA
Organism: Lepturacanthus savala; assembly: GCA_030544235.1. Taxonomy (NCBI): domain Eukaryota; kingdom Metazoa; phylum Chordata; class Actinopteri; order Scombriformes; family Trichiuridae; genus Lepturacanthus; species Lepturacanthus savala. The sequence continues at coordinate 19,170,209 of CM060471.1, read as the reverse complement.
AAGTCGTCATTCTCTGTTTTATCCGTCTCTTGAAGGTCCCCAAATTTTATGGAAGTGCGATGCTACATCTCCGCAGTATTCCTTTCAAATACAAATCATATGAAAGACCACATCCTAGAAGTGACACTTTAAAAACACCTGCAAGTATCATACATGCTCTGCAAAAAAAATATATATTTATATTCCTGTTTGCGCTGCGGAAGAATTTATCCGCCGTCAACCTTTTCTCTCTCTTCTCAGCTCAGATTGTAGTTTGGCAAAAGGCTGTCGGCGTTTTCATCTGGAAGCCATCTTATTACGGCTTCACATTAGAAGATTAAGACAGGCATGAATCATTACAAGTTGCCCGTTTGTCCTGTGTCCTCCTGTTTTGCTGGTGCCGAGTCTGAGTACTGTCAGAAGTTATTATTACACTGAATTCAAGCAACCCTGTGTCCTCGGCTCTGAGCAGTGGGCACCGAGCTCCTGCATTGAGTTTGACAGCCTTCACACAATATTGTGCAAGGGCGCTCCCTTAGCTTCTCATGCTGGTTAAATGTAATATGGCAGATGGATAGTATTTGCAGGGAGAGCGGGGGTCTCACCCTCCCTCTCACTCATTTTTTTTTTTTTTCGCCGTCTCTTGCCAGTACCTCAGACGTTTCAAGGGGGAGAAATATGTATCAAATTAACTCTTAGCAACAGGGCCTCCGAGCTCCCTGCCCTTGTCTTTTCAGCAATCAGAGCTTTGTTATTTTAGTCTTTCAACCAAAACCAAACTGGATTCAATGGCTTCAGCAATTACCTGTAATTTTCCAACCCGGTGTGCTCGCTTTCACCAGAGCAACTGCAGCCAGCGAAAGGTGAGGGATCGTCTCCTCGGTTCCTCGTTTTAGTGTTTAGTGTTAAGTGCACTAATTCATTTTCATCCACGGAGCGGCACATTTGGAAAATGTTCACCTCCCCGGCAAGAGGAATGTCTGCCGAGACGTCCGACGCCGAACCTTTATCTGACTCACGTATTGGCGCCAGTTTCGTCGCCAGTTCAGAAGAGACAACTCCGAAGTCCCAACATCTATTTTCACATCCCAGACTTTTATCCCGTTTTTTTCCCATCGACCCGCGCGCACATTCCCTCCTTTTCCAGTCCTCATCCTGTTCTCAAATCATGTAAGAAACTACGGGAGCTCAACTTGACTCCAGAAGTGTACGTGTGTGTGTGCTTGTAACAGTCGGAGTGATGTTTCCCCTTCAGAGGTACTGAAGGAGAGAGAACTGCTCGCACTAAAATGCTAATTAAGTGCAGTGTGGCAGACAAGGACACTTGAGAGTGTATGCATTAGCAAATTTTAACTCCCTGCAAACCAAACAGTTTGTTCTGGGCTAATCTTCCAATGATGGAGGCAAGAACAACGGTAAAAAAAAACGACAACAAGAAAGCACAAACACCGACTTCAGAACGCGAGGAGAGAGCGGGAAGCTTGCTTTTCTTTTTCAATAACGAGATAACACATTTTCTTTTTTTTTTAAAGAAGAGAAGAAAGCATCTCCTCTGGCATAATTTCTGTTTCATCTCTTCACAGAGGTAACATATGGTATCTGTAAGGGAGAGTCAGCTCGCGCTATGCGGTGAATTATTTTGTGGATTAGTATTGGCATTTAAATGCTCTTGGCTTTAAATCTTGTCTGTTTTAGATCTTAAGTACATTCCTTGGCATCCCGCTCTCCCGCTCAGGCTGGCCTCTTACCCCGGCCAACACATTTTTGAAACTGTAGAGCTTAACAGGAGAGCAAAAGGCAGCCATTTGAAAAGACCCTGAAGCTGATCTCAAATTACTTTTTAGTGAGATACCACCACAGTAAAATCAAACCAATTCTTCAATGTTGCGATGCCAACAAAACCTTAACCTCAAGTTGGGGTTAAGAACCTTTTTTTTCTTCTACTTCTTCTTTTTTTTTTCCCCTCCTTGCTTGTAGTTTCCTCTGTTACTTTACAGAGCCGAGGCATCAGAGGTTAATGTAATTAAGGTCTCCGATGGCTGTACAAATTGCAGTGTGACACACGCTCCCCTCTGAATGTTCTGCGGTTGACTCTAACGTCTTGTTTTATCCACGTTCATTAGAACGACCTTGTCCAGGTATGTTTAGTTATCGCTCCGGCCTTCTAGCTGCATCTCTATATTTCACGCACACCACTAGAGACCTTCGCGACATCGGGGTGGGGAGGGTGGGGGGATGATATCCACTCACTCGAAACCTCGGATAATATTTAAACCAGAGAAAATGTTTTAGAAATAAATAACGCAGCAGTTAGTAAGCGATGTCTCTGCCCGGTTGTTAAATCCAGCATTTGTGGCACATTTATGTTGCCCTGGAGATCCAGGCTGACATGATAGCCCCCTTTTCCTCATCTCCCAGCGGCCTTTAAAAGCACAAGCCCTCCCTCATGTTTTCCAGTACAGTTGGCCTCCCTCCAGCTCCCTCTAGAAGAAGTGGATGAATTCCTAGATGTCTGATAAGCTTCACCAGAACATGATTCTTAATGGAAGAGAGAAGAAGAAGAGGCAGATGCTATCAGGGCCGTTGGATTGCCTCGCAGTCAGCCCAGACGTGCTAAAAGTGCGGGGAATGCTGAATCATGTTGGCGAGGTTGTTAGACATTTATCTCCTCTGTTGGATTAATTGAACTTGTTTCTAAATGAAACCAACTGCCCGTTTTCGACGCAAACAAAACTTCATTAGCATTATGAAAATCTCAGTTGCTTTGTAGCTTTTTTCTTTCTCTCCTCATTTTCCTTTGAAATGAAAAGCCTTAAATGAGCTCTTTTCATCCTAGTAATTTTTCCCCCCTCCACTCAAGGCACTTTGTGACACCATTAATCACTTACCTCTGTTTGTTTGTCTTCTTTCTTTCTGCAGCTTATCGAGCCAGAGACTGACACAGATCCCCCCCCCCTCCCCACTACAACCACCGCCCCTCATCATGTGTGAAGGTCTTGTTTGTCCCCGTGTTTGTGTGTGAAAACAGCAGGACCTTCAGGATCGGGGAGTAAAATATAGTCATACTGAGCTAATGAAGCTCCAAACCTCAGCTATCGATCCAACCTCGCTACGGTGCTCTACAGAGATAACTGAGGAGGAGAGCAGTGTGTGCATCACGCGCGCTCTGATCTGTGTGACATCTAATTCTGTGTAATGAACCCTGTGCACCAGAGAGCATGATGGGGGGCTGTCCATAGTAATGACAGGGATAGCGTGGCCTGGGCGGCTTTTGAAAAGCTTTTCTCAACGCCGGCGGTTAGCTCACAGGGTTTTCCCTGACAGGAGGGATTCATCACAGGAGCAAAATTGCCTCAATAAAACAACTTGAAACAAAGTCGCTTTGCAAAATTATACATAAGCTACGTTTTATTTAAACAGAAAGTTCTCTCCGGCTGTGGTTCTCAAACTTCTTCACGTCAAGAACCATTAAACTCATGATAACTAGACCACGGACCCCATCTCATAAGATTTAAGATGTTTCATAAAAGAAAGTGTCAGAAACTCGAGGCCAAAATTATGGAGGACTGAAACTGTCATAATCAAGAATAAATAAATAAAATCTCAGTACATAAACAAATATAGCAGTAAATATTCATATTTACTTAATTTTCCATTGAATAAATTATTAAAATGGAATTATTTGTGTATTATTCACATACCCCATTCATTTTCACCTCAATATATAAAATGGAAAAGAAAATTTGAAATTAAATACATTCACGTGGAAAGGGAAAAACAAATAATAGGAAATAAATACTACAAAAATTAAATAAATTAATTTATTTCCAATTATAGCAGCCCCCTATACAAATGGTCCTACATTCTGTCACTGTGAAATGAAGAAAAGGAAAATATTCTCCTTTTTTCTGGGGGGGCACCTCTCTAAGGACCCCTAGGGGTCCCCGGACCCCACTTTGAGAACCGCTGTTCTCTGGTTTATTATTGTGAACGTTGTGGTTATATAATGTATTTATATCGTCTGTGTTCCTGCTACTTTGTACAGTCACATTAGCCTCCCTCCTGCTGAGATGTAGCTTTGAGGAAAGACCTGACATCACTGCACCGATTTGGGTGACAGAGAAGTATCGAGCGATGAGATCACAAGTGTTTGACGGCAGTTTGACATTGTCCTAAATAGGGTGAAGGCACACGGCCAGAATAAGGACTTTTTATCCCGAATGTAGTGTATTTGCAGGTTAAGAGTTGAGCAAAGTTTAACGACAGCTGGAATTCACAAGAATGGAAATAGCGGCTCGTAATAGACAAAAAGACATAACTACTGCACGTAGAGGTGAGATGATGAAACTCTAAAGGCTCTGAAACACGCCACCACCTCCCTGCCTACATGTACAGCCGACACAGAGTGACATTCGCATTCATTTGGAGTCGTGTTCGCGGCCATCTGGCAAACGTAGGTCCGACGCTCACCTTCCGTTTTGATCTGGTCCACCAACTCGTCAATGAGGAGTCACCGGCTCGTCGCTAAATGTCGAGCACATCGCCTACTGGGGCTTTATCAAAACAACTGCCTGCTGAAATGAAAGGAAATTTACAGTTACACCAAAAACACAAACAGGTGAAGGATGATAAAAGAAAAAAAAACACTCTAGAGCTAAGGGGACCTGTGTCTCTGTGGGTTTGTCAGCACTGTTGACCCCTTTCACTCACATTTCACCAACAATGATAAGAGTTTTAAGGGATAGGGAGTCTCTAGGTTGTTAAGCCCTCCGAGACAAACGTATGATTTCTTGCTGTATAAATAAACTTGACTAAGATCTGGGGATTTGAGGGGAATTTAGTGTGATTGCAGTGGCCATAATTACTCTTTTCTCCGAGGTGGTGATGGTTTAAATTCCCTCCATCATTCCTGAGTAATAGGAAGTGTCAAACAAAACCTTCATGACATAGTACTTTGAACACTCCCCCTTATCCCTGCAGAATTAAAATAGACCTGAGTATGGAAAAAAAAAAAAAAAAAGAAGAAGAAGCTTTTCCTTTTCCATGACCACCTCTGCTGCTGGTGCAAATGAAAATGCCCTTCCCAAAATAGATCATTTTTACCCTTCATATGTCCACTTTTATTTTAAGCCCGGTGACACCATGCCATCCATCACACCCGGCTTTTCAGATGTGAGCAGCCTCGGGGAAAACACTGATACAATGCAGGAACGTGTGATAGCGTGTCGCTGCTGGCTAGTTAGGACCTCTATGGTTAGATTACCACTAATTTTGTCTCAGAGTAGCATTTAGACATTTTCTTTGTGTGAGTAAAGTGGAAGTCATTCCTCTTTTTAAGGGTAAACATTGAAAATGGATGCCCTGCCTTTCCAACTCTACCCTCAAATTACCATTTGACATGGCCAAACATCGCTCCGCAATATTCGTCTGCCAGGAAAATGCATTTCTGAACACATTATTGATTGTTTTGGCTGGGTGGAAATTGTACAAAGTGTACCCAGCACTTTGATCATCTTAACCTGGAAACGCGATAGTCACCCCACTTCACAGGCCTCTCTGACACCTGGGAAACTGGATCTGGTATTCTCGATACATGATCTGCGCCGCAAAAAACAAAAAAAAAAAAAAAAAAACTTCACTTCTCCTGTTTCGGAGTCGACCGAGGCTACTGATGGGAACTGGAATTTCACATGGCTCAGGCTGAGGCTTTTTTTTCCCCCCACAAAGCCACTGGAGTCACAACATTTGGAGCCTGGTGGAAAAAAAAATGTCCTGTATGATTTTTATGAACGGGATTCCTGCAGCATTACTTCAGCATCAAACACAGAGAAACACCAAATGTTGTGTTTGTTTTGGCGGGGGAGTGTGTTTGCATCAAAACTGATGGTTTTTGACAGATGTTGAGGGGCTACATGAAAACATGTACACTGAAAGACACACATACAGATACTGCAGACTTCATATAGCTTCAATGGCAAAGATTAAGCACTTAGTTTGCTTTTATGAAATGAAAAAATAACTTTTAGAGGACAGAAAAATACACAGCAGGTAGAAATTGTTTAGTGAATGTGATGAGTTGGAGTGGCTAATTAATATCTGGAAAAAACACATATTTGTACTGATGATTGGCTTTAAAGATATTGTATTTATTCAAGCATTTTGTGACTATGCTCACTTATACATGGACTGGATGCAGTGTGCTTTTTAGATAAATAAATTGCATCAAATCAGAATGGACTTCAGCGCTTCAATGGTAATGAAATCAGGATTTTTTTTTTATTTTGTATTGCACAGATATTCAGAAATCAGTTCATCTGTTTAAGTTCTGAGGGATTTAATGTGACGGCACTGGCAGTGGTACTGTAGTGGGGTTAGAAATAAATTACACAAAGTCAATGTGTGATTAGTGAAGCTGTGGCACGGCTTTTAAAGTTCACCACCCCTCTGGATATTTGATAGAGCCGCGGGCCTTTGATCAGCGTTAACATTACGGTAACCATGACAGTTTATTTTCAACTACCGAAAAAGAAAAAAAAAAAGACCATTTGTGTCAGAAAACAATCTCCCCTTCCTCTGACACGTTGGCACACTGCAAAAGAAAAATGTCAGGGTCAGTGATGGGCCATTAGCCCAGACTGAGTTTCTTTTGTGCGCTCGGATCCATTGAAAACAACTTTTTAGTCTTCAATAGATGGTACCGTGACACAGCAGCCGCAGGTGCTAACCTGGACCTTAACTTGAAGACGATGACAAAAAAAGAACACAGGACATACAGTGCTGCAAAGGAATGAGAATGTCTAGCCAGAGAGTGAATGGCACCAGCACTGTGTAATAAAGAGTTCTCCTGTGTAGCACTGTATGCATTGTAATGCCTTATACATTTGATTGACACCTCAGTCACCCTCTGTTCAAGTATAATACCTTACCTTTTTCTTTTTTCATGGAGGTCGCTCCTCCATTGCTGCAAATGTCATAGTGCTTTAATGAGAACTGCACTGTAGCCCACAATAGGAGCTTTTCAGCCAGATTAAATGTATCAGTGAGCAGAAACTTTCCTTTCCTCCTCCCCCCCCCCTCCTCCTTTTTGCCCCTATTGTGACACAGTGGTTTTACAGAGCAGCTTGTTGCTGAAAAACAAGGTTAAGAAGATCAGTATCAAAGAGGGAGTGTTTTTGTGTGGCTCGCAGGAGAGTCTCGCTTCAGGTTTCCACCTGAAACACAAAGGTGTTTTCTTACCTGATTTGTATTCATTCACACAATGAGTGGACCTGCCTCTCTTGTTTCCAAGTAAGGAGAGTCCAGACGAGACTTTTGTTCGCCCTATCATCGGATACGTGCATGTTGCTTCCTCCAGTACGAGCCTTGGATCGCAGCCACAGGCTTTGTCCTGGATGGATTTTTTCCTGTCCTTTTTCCTCTTCTTTGTTACACTGTGTGTGTTCTAAGAAACCATTTCAAGACAAATGTTTGAGTACTACTGCTGCCTTTTTTTTCTTCCCCTTCTGCTTTGCTCCTGTGTTATTATCAATAATACCATGCCTTGTCACCCTAAAATTTCCTTGTCAGAATATAAAACCCACAAATTAGCAGTTTAAAGTGTTTCAGTCCATAGGAACCTTCAGTTCACTCCATTCTCGCACATGTTCCACTGTGAAAAAGCAGCATAACGTTGCTATACAGATTATTTTGTTTAGTACAGTTGGAAGTCAGTCAAACTGCTGAAAAAGTATGATGCAAGTAAATATTATTATCTCACTCCTTTTCAGGGTTTTTTCCTGACGGTGTCCCCAGAGTCGATCCTCAAAGTGGCGAAGCACGCTTCAGATAACAACAAAATCCTCTGCATGAACCTCTCAGCACCTTTCATCAGCCAGTTCTTTAAAGAGCCCTTGATGAAGGTCATGCCCTATGTCGACATCTTGTTTGGCAACGAGACGGTAAGCGAACGAGACGCGTTTCAGATTTTCCTCCATATTGTTCTGATCTAGATTTACAGCGCATGTGTTTAGTTTTTGTACATGTTTGTTTCCACAAGGGAGGTTATATTTTCAGTCATTTGCATTTTGTTTGGCTCGTTTTTCGCTAAAATTCCCAGTTAAACATTATAGCTGCTAAACATGCGCGTCGTTGCATTGTCATAGCATGCTAGAATTTAGCTCAAAGACATGTTTTTCATTACTACTCATGCAAATTACTTTACAAATTCAGCACATTAACACCTCTTTGTCATAATTTCTCAAGTTCTTGTTGACTTATTTGATTCAAACTGAAAAATAACAGCTACTGGAACAGTAATGTATCTTCACACAGGATGCCTGGTTGTCTATTAACATCCAGAACAAGATGCAGATAAAATGCTCCTGAATGTTTTCTATTACTAAAATAACACATTTCAAAGGATTCTGCAGCCTTTGTGGAGGTATGTGCTTCCCGGCTGTTTACAGTTTAAAGCTTCACGATACGCCATTTAACTTCTCACTCCTCACTGCCCTGTAAAGAGATGAATAAGAATTAGCCCGGTCATCATTCATCTCAATACCGTCACCGTTTCATGCCGGTTAATCCATTGATTTTTTTTTTTTCCGTTCACGGCCCCGTGGAAGTGAGTAGCCGGTCGGAGGTCAAGCTGTGGTCACAGACCGCGGTGCTGCGGGGGAAGTATCCTCTAACAGGCCGGCCGAGTCTGAGCCGGCTGGACAAACTGCACCTTTGGGGAGGGGAGCAGGGGAGTGGATGATCACTGGACTGAACTCGCCTCCCCGCTGCTAAAGCTACTAAACAGAGCCCTTTCTTTGGGGTTAGAGATGGGGTCCACAGACCAGGACAGAACTGGAAAAAACTGCTCAGCATTAGAGGATTTATTGCTGTTGCTGACTTCAGCTTTTTCCTCTTTTCTCCCCCCCCCACCCTCTCTTTTACATATGCACCTCTCCAGCTCCCTAATTGCTGTGAGGGACGATTCTGTCTCCCTAACCACGGTGTACATTTTGCAAGCGTTATGTATTTTCGGACGGGTGGTACTGTAACTGTTTGTTTAAGAAGTTTGCTCACACCTCCAGTCATTACAGTTTAATGGCTCCGGATAATTGCGACGTATGTTTGTTGAAGGAGATTATCTTTTTTGGAGACTCTGTCAGGGCTTGCTTCTTCCTGGAATTGAACCGGGCCAAAGTAAGGGATTCAGTGGGAAACAAGGCAGATATTCACCACTCAACCACCTCGAGCGGTGAGGTCTTCCGAGGTCTGTATAGGACTAATACTTGTCCAGAGTGTTTTGACTCCTTTTGCCCCCCCCCCCCCTCCCCTCGTTGGCTGCAGGGCGGAGGGAAGCGGGGAATGACTGCTCATACAGTCGAGCCCGAGACCTCCCATTGTGCTCAGGCCAGACAAGGTTGGCGGTCATGCAGTGGTGCATGGTGAGTGACAGGCAACAGGGCCGCCTCGCCCACGCTCCAACCCCCCCCTCTTCCCCCCTCCCCCACCGGCCGTCCACTCGCGCCGACTTCCACCCCCCAAAGTGATGGATCAGCCTCAGCCTGCGATGCTTTCATAACAAGTCAGTGACAGTCAGGATCATGCAGACTGACTTCTATAGCCTTCCAGAATGTGCCATAAGGGAAGGCTAATGTGTCTGCCTGTCTCTGCCTTCCTCTCCCACACTTACTGAGTCATGATACAGAGCTACGCGCATACTCAGGGAAATATGATTAAAGCAGCTGTAAAATATGACGTTTTGAAAATAACTAATGGGTAATTTCGGGGTAAGATTAAAGTCCTCGACAAGCGAGCGCTGCGTTATTGGTCCTGACTTGGATCTCATTTCAGTTAGATCACAATTTCCTTTTGATCGTCTCGACATTCCAAAAACAGTCGTGCAATGCCACAGACTCTGAAAAAATAAATGTCAATAGCCTCTGTTTCTTCTCTTGTTTTTTTCACCCGCTTCTGATGTTGAAATGTGTCTGTGTTTCTGACTGAGTCTTACCCTGGGTAATTCTGCTGTAACTCGATCCTGCTGGTACTTGTTTGAAACCTGGCATCAGCAGGCCCTGCCTGGCCTATCGGCAGCCTTGTACTTATATAACAGTCTCCCATCCATCCTGTAATTACTGCCTTTTTGGGGCATAGTGTAGTGTCTGTTCCCTCGCTGGCGGGGAGGTGGAGAGGCTAGCGACGGCGTTTCCGCGTTGCCAGGGCCTCTGAGGTGGCGCGCAGACATCAGACGCTACTTCACTTAATTGGCAAACATGTCGTGTGATAACCTGGGAACAGCACAGGCCTAATTGAGTCCTCCTGTGCTGTCCTCCTACCTGACATGGAACCCAGGGCATTTACATCCAATCCCTTCATTTAATGGCTGCAGTTAATTAGGCCAGAATGAGGGAATCATTACCGCTGGAAAAACCACATGCCAGTGGGTTCGCCGATAAAATTAGCCACAATTTGCCTTTGCTATTTGAGCATAAGAGATAAACCACACAATGGGGGGAAAGGATTGGTCCATTACCGTCAGATTTCTATTGTGGAATTCAAGACATATCATTGACAAATGGAACGATTAATCAAGACTCAATTAATCACCCTGACTGATGTTTTTTTTTTTTTTTTTTTAAGCTGAGACTCTTAATTTAGATGATTTCATGTGCTTGGGCTCTTTTTTTAATCTGTACAAATGGTTTTAAAATGTGCCTCCTTAATAAAAAACGATACGGCAGATGAGGAGCTCAATATTTTTTTCTTCTTTTTTTTTTGCCCCACAGCCAATACCCGACAATCTCCTCACTCCTCTGCCATTTAACATTATGTACCACCCCCATACAGGAGCTCCACATGGCTTCCATTGCCGTCCAATGCATTCTGCAGCTCCGCACACACAGAGGGAGATTATATATGTAGGTCCCAGCCTCGTCTTCCAAATGAGAGACAGCCATTGTAATTGAATACTCAATAGGTGAGCCATTTAACAAAAGTGGAAATGGCATTCGGCTATGTATTAATGTGCTTTGCTGAGGCACAAGGAGCCATCATCATTTCAATGTTCAAGCTGTTTTAAAAGAGCATTTAGCCTGCCATCTCTCCAGGCCATGAGAGCCAAATGACACGGATTTCTTCCTCCTCTGTACTTTGTGCGAATGTTCCTCGCCTAATATTTTGTGCGGTTATCTCGCTTATTTTCCCCCCTCCATCCCTCAGCACCTCTCCGTGATCTAGGTGGAGGGATACAAGCAGCTCTACAGAAGGTTATTGTCATGAAAAGCCCCTCAGGCGTTTTGGCTCTCAGCCCTATTTTTCCTCCATCTGCATGCAGTGTGTGTGTATGTGTGGGGTGGGTGGGGGTGCAGCTCTAATGATTTTTCCAGGACAGGCTGAAGTGGGTGCGCAAGTGTATATGTCTGTGTGTTTGTGTGCATGGAAAAAAAAAAGGAAAAAAAAAAGACAGGCGAAGGAGATGCATGGGCAATATGGCGTCATTTCATAACATCTCTCTAGATTCGTCATCTGGCTTTGTTTGTCTGATAATCTGCTTGGAAGCTTTATCTCCGTGGTGAAGCCCACTGCTGTTTATCGCCTCAGTAACGTGTACGGGACCATGGAAGTGCGTGCTCTCTACTGTCAGTATGTGAGGGTGATGGCAAGTTCACTAAAGATCCCTTAGGGTAAGAGGGGTGTTCTAGCAAAAAAAAAAAAAAAAAAAATAGGAGAAAGATTTTTCCCCTTGACAGCTCACCCACAGCGGACTGAAGATGCTACTTCTCAACAGTAGCTTGGGGAAAATATCCCATCTCACTGCCTAAAACAAAGAGATGTGAGAGCCAGATTAGCGTATTACCGAAACAACTTTCCTTTTAGGCTCTCCCCTCTCTCCTCCTGTCAGAGCTGTCTGCAGAGAACGCGGGGGGAACATGAGACATTAACCTCCATGTGTTTATTCACAAGGCCCCACAAGCCAACCGGGAGGATGAACACAGAACCATCCCCGGAGCCGGCGGAGCGGAACAATCACAATGTGTCATTGGAGGGAAAGACATGGAGTATTAGCCGCTGCTCTCCTTTGTGTCTTTCACAACTGAATTTTAATTGAATGTGCTATTTCTGTGATGAGTCACATGCCTTTCCGTTCAGAGCCAGAGTAGGCTACACTGACCTTCAGCGTGACGTATAGCCAGCGAGTTGCATGATGAGTCATAGCACACATCTGTGATGATCTGATAAATGCAAACGCTGCCTTGTTTTATTTATGTTTGTGTGTGTGCGTGTTTTTGGTTGTTTTTTTTTTTAGATCAGTGGTTTGCAGTCTCTGAATCAGGTCTCTTAAGATGCAGTATTTAAAAAGATTGGAAATAAGAAAAATGATTCTGCTACACCAAGTGTTTGTTGTTCCTGATTTCTGATGCTAATCTTTGTGTTGTGATAAATATCCTAAAGAATCCACAGATATGCTGGCAGCTCTATGAAGCTGTAGAGGCTTTGTGCTAAACGCTAACATCAACATGCTAACACGCTCAATGATAGCAACAGTGTCTAATTTCTGGCGGTGTCCACTGGTGACGTTGCAGAGTGCCTCAAACCAAGCGTGTAGGAGATCGCACACAAAGAAAAAGGCCATCTCCAGAGCTACTGTTTGGTTTGTCCATTTTGGGCCACTGTAGAAACATGGCCGACTCCTTGGAGGTAGACCCGTTCCCCATGTAGATAAAAATGAAAACACAACAGTTGTTATTTTGATTGAATTATATACTTAATAAAACCGGATTATGAATATTACACTCTGTTCACTCTGCAAAGTATTTCCAATTTTCCTTTGACTCATTGCTTTGATTAAACTGTAATTCATTCATCCTGGCTGAGTGTGAGGCCTGAGCACCCTCAGGACATTTCGGTGCTGTGGCCTTAGTTGAAATTTGAAGTCGATGCCCACTGGCCCACCACTTTTTTTTCCCTTACACAATTATCACGAAAGAAATGGCTGTAAAATGATGATTTTCTAAGCGCCACAAACTCTCCATCATGATCATTTTATACAATTACAATTTGAGCCATTAGGACCGAAGGAGCCATATGAGCGAATTACGTTTAAACTTGCGGGGAGTTCGCCGGATCAACCAAAGGGTGATGGAGAAAAAACATTTCCAGGATAAATGGCCAGTAAGCAACTTTTTTTTTTTTAAGTTGTTGTCATAGTACATTGTCTCCACATGTGTCACCAAAAGCAAACAAGTCTCCTTGTGAGTATTTACTTTTACAATAGATTTTTGTATGTTAATATACTAATTTATAATACATCTTAACAGTAGCACAAGTAGTATTGAGCCATAGAGACAGAAAACTGACTCATATCAGTTATTCATAAATATTTATCCAAAATTTAACATTATGTTCTAGCGGTAAAAGTATAGGGAATTAAGCAATACGTTGCCTACTTGGTCAGTCTCACTTTAAAGGGTCACAAGACAAAGGGAGTCACTTTCCAAGATCTTTGTCAAGTCAAGATAGTGGAACTGCGAGTATTAAACCGGCCTTTTTCCTGAGTTTGTGCTTTGCAGACATCGAGATGACTCAGTACAGAAGAATGAGATTAAGATTAAGATCTCTTTATTGTCATTTCTCAGCGCTCGCATACATCGAAAGGAAATCACCGCTCTGTGTTTGACCCATCATATACACGCGAGAAGTATTGGGCAGCCACAATTTTCCTGGCCTGTCTGTTTGCGAGTCATGGTACTTCAGGAGCCAGCATGGCTCCACCAGAGGAGTCCAACTAACCACTGTAATTGTGCTTGTGCCGAAGCCGCCTTTTCCCCAACCCCGGGATTGAACCATGAAATATTTGAAAATGCCGGGGTTAAGAGAGGGGGGTCTTTGGCAGCGCGACGTGAAATGTGAGACCATAGAGCATCTTTAACAAGCAAGGCGGACAGAAAGCCAGCCAGTCGGGCAGCCGGGGCACACGGCGGAGCCCTCTGAAGGAGAATAATTATGGATGTAAGAGGAGATATTGCGCTGGGAGCAGATCAATAGTGCCCACGTTCTGCTGGCGCTGAGGCCAGTGTATTTCTGTCACCGCGGGAGAGAAGTGCAGGATATCAGCTCGTCGGTGGGGGACGTGCAGAAGTTTGAACATAGGCGGGCTTCCCAGATACCCTTACAATCCCCACGCCTGTCCTCCTCCTCCCAAATCACTGCTGCTCAGAGTTGGCTGGGTGCTCTCCCCCCATCTCCAATCCTCTTATCCACACAGAGTTGGCGGGAGGACTGGCCTTTGTCTGCTCATGATTGTATTTCCACAGTCCAAGCTATACAGTCATGTTTTTTTTGTTTTTTTTCCCAGTGTCATTTGGAGGGCTCCCGTGTCCTTATGGACAAAATTCTGGATAAGAAACAACAAAGACACAATCAACAAGTTTAATCCAACCACCCGTAAAACCAAACTCGCTGGGAACCTATGGATTTATTTGATAAACGCCGCTCAGCTCGGTCTATCCGGTGCTTCTACTTGCATTTGTTTTCTGATTTATTTGAGTCTTTTTTGTTGCATCAAGTATTTCCCTTCCAGAACAGAACAGCCATGTGGTTAATTTGCTCTCCAGGAACCATCCATCACATGTTAGCGTGTTAGCTTTGTGCATACATGTGAAATGATTTATCCCGGTTGTTGAAGGGCCTCTGCCCCTCCATGTAGCTTTTCATCTGGCAAATGGCCATCGTATGCCCCAAACAACACATAACACGTTGGACATCATCTCAATTTTTGTATGGACAATTTATTCAGACAAAGCTGCATGTCCCCCGTGCACACAAGTGGTTTGAATTATTCTGAGGGCTTTTTTTTTTTCTCTCTCTCCCTGGGTTTTTCATCGTCTGAAGCATGCAAGTTCCCGCTGAGCAGATCTTTGTTTCTCATTAGGAGGTAAATAGAGCAGGCCAAATGTTCATACAGTATGTTTATTATACACAGGAGGACATGGTCACTGTTCTCGACAGTTGAGCGCAGGAAAAAAAGCTGTTTGCTTACTTGACCTTTGTTTGCAGTGCCTGCAACCAAATGTCTTTACTGCAAGAAACCGACTGCAAAGAAGTTGGGTTTAACCTCATCGAAGGTTCTGGTTAGCAAACGTTTCAGCAAAGGCTGTTTTCACCCAGAGTGAAACAGTAAATGTATAACCCTAATCATCACATCATTCACAGGTCGTTATTTACTCGTTACTTACTTATTCACTTATGTGAACTTTATATAGCGAACAAGAAGGAAAACAATGGCAGGCTACAAACATGACGGCAAAAAAGAAGGAAAAGAATCTGAAGTAATATAACTTGATTTGTTATGACTGCGTTTTGATCAGAATTTGATTTACAGGAGCAAAAAGCAAAGAAGAAGTCCTAGGTTGCCAGATTCTTATCTTTTTACAGTTATAGATGTTTGGAAAACCCAAACATCTGCTTTTTTTCCCCCCCCCAATTCAAACCAGAGGAAAGAACAACTCCAAATCCAAAAATATGTAATATCAAATAATCAGCATTGTTATAGCTCACATATTTCTGTGTTTCAAGCACAAAAAACAAGGTTTATAACTTAAAAGCATTCAGAGAGTTTAAACTCCACGAATGCTGGACAATTCCCTAGCATCCTATCGCTTAAATTTTTAATGAATTGATGTATCGACCTTGAAAATATGGCCCAAAGAGCTGGAATCAAAATTGCTTTTATGATCAAAATGTGGATTCTGAAAAAGTAAAAAAAGAAACACAGACAATCAATAAAATGGAGCAAAAGTAAAAAAAAAAGTAAAAAAAAAAAAAAAAAAGGTTGCTGAAAGTTCAGAGGCCTTAATCATATTTCCTCCATTAGCTTTTGACTTGACTTGACTCACGACCATCACTTAGGAAGATAAAAGATCCCTCGATATAAGCTGCTACTAACAAGTTTATATTGTACAGCTGCCGCATTAGCTTCTTGATCTGACCAGTCCACCATCCGCCATTTTTTTTTTTTTCCCTTCACGCGGTGTCGGTTCCTTGAGGGACCTCTGGTAGTCTGACGTCGTGCACTGACCCCTTGTTAAAGCCCGGAGGTGAGATGTGTGATAGAGGCCCTTAGAGCTGATAAGGCCATCGGGCTGATAACTAACTCCTCCCAGCACAAAGCTGCTACCGCCACCGCTTCCATTAGCCCCCATCAGACCGGCTAAATGCCTGCCTGTTCCCTCCCGCGCTATCTGAGGTTACATCCTCCATTCCGAGCCCCTTATGCAAACCCCGCTCTCCCGTTCTGAGATTGCTATCAGCTGAGATATTTATGTACTGCACAGGTTTCCGATTGTTTAACCTTTGGACCCGCGCTGTAGGTGCTGCTGTCGTCCCAGTGGGCTCGCTAAGAGACCTCTCTCCTGCCCTTGTAGGCAGACTGAGATAGATGGGAGCAGAGGCTGTTGCTAGAGGTGTGTAATGGACTGGCAGGCAAGGGCACTGCTGAAATTGGTCACATGAAAGCTAAGGTCAGCCCTGCACTTGCTTGCAAGTTTGGACAAATATAATCAGAAATGGATTTAAAGGGGAAATGTTCAAACAAATCGAGGTTCTTTTTTTCCCCCCCTTGTTTCTGGTTCTGTTTTACATTATGCACTTTTCCAGAGGCCGTTTCAAATGTACAGTAATATCTTATGAATTGGCTTAATTTAACACTTATAATGCTGAGGAGTTGTGCAGACCCTGTGGTGCTTTGTAATAAAACTTTATAGTCATTCGCTTTTAACACAACACATCCTCTGTGTAAAGTCAAACTTACAAGATCATTTACAGGATTTAAATGTTTTATGTCAGTTATATAGCACGATCCATTTCCAATTAATACGGTTTCTAAAATGCCCTTAAAATCCTGCATCCACACCTTGTGACGTTAGTTAACCGCAGACCCACGCAGACACGCATACACTAAGCACACACACACTAAAAAAGGTGCTGGTGAACCAAATCTCAAAAGTAAAAGTGTTGCCGTCTGCTGAAAACAGCAAACCAACTGAAGTATTTTCTTGGTGCTTTAGCTGAACAAAGGCCAAACACTAGCACAACACATCCACACTGACAGTCCTCCTGCTACAGATAAGCGAAACACGATAGCATAGACAGCACAAAATATAATAGAAAAAACATTCAAGGACAACTGAGATGCAGGCTGTGTTATCTTGATGCATGTTATGTTTAAGCTATTAAACATACAGTATTTGAATTGCTTTACTGGTCTAATGGAGGCTGTGTGCACTGTGTGTAGTGTGTAAGAAACAGAATTTGTGTCAGGTTTATCAGTATTAACAAATATGAGCTGAGGACTTATGAAAAGCAGTGACATTGTAGTTTACAGCTGTGCAATATATAATGAACAGGTGAGCAGAGGTATTTGACAGAAGTTAAAAATAATTAAATAACATCTAAAATGTAAATGTTCTACCTCACTACGGTACACCATCTGGTGAATAGTTGAGTTGTATGAAGTTGAGGGAAAATAGAGATGTTTTATTTTTAAAATCTCAGTCACTATCTTAGCAAATGAGAAGTCAAATTCCATGTAATGCATCTGGGAGATAGAGGAAAGCCTCAGCTTTAGCAGGGAGACCGGCTAAACTGTGCATGGTAAGATGACGTAATTCTGTCAGTAACACAAAAGCCGGACAATCACAGCCAAATGTAAGAAAATCACCAGGTAGGAATTAAGCACGCCATTTAATAGCGCGATAAAAAATAAAGCGTAATGCCATCAGTTGCTGTTGAGTAAATTCCCAGTGGCAGTAAAAGCGACTCCCTCCTCTCCGGAGTGTGTTGTCGCTCTGTGTGTTTACCCTAATGTTTGTGGCTTGTCATGCTTGAGCAGGATTGCTGCATTCTCCCGGGAGCTTCAGGAGGGCTCGGTACAGGTGATTTATTCCTCCTAATCTGTCCTGCACAGTAGCAGGCGGCGCGCCTTCCTCCCAACCTACACGCGCGAGGCGATATCAGCTCGCATGATCATATTAATAATCGCCTGCATTTTTTTCGGCCCGCATATCTTCGCGGCGGGAGCTTCCTGTTTCGGCAGCACCCGGACACAACGCCGTGGGCCGACGTCCTGACACCCCGGGACGAGCTTTTGTGTTTCGTGACCCCGAGGCCGTGTCAAGGGCACTCGCAATCCACCACCGATGCCATCGCCTTAATTAGTTATTCATTCTCCATCCCACCCACCACCCTGTAATGTATGCTGTAGTAATCTGGCTGGAAACGCTTCAGTTGAATGCCAGATGTTGTTTTTACTGGCCATTTATGAAAGCTGTCTGACTCGCCTCAGCGATGCCTTACACTCACATGCACCGAACGAGGAAAACATGTCGTATGCCGTTTTTATATGGAGTGTATGTGTAAGTAGTGATAATTGGCTGAATTATTCGAGATGTCACGACCCAGTCACGCTCCGTTTGGTTTTAAAGGTTTCCATAGTAAGTGATTTGCCATTTCCAATTGATCCATCCAGACCTGATAATTTGTTCTCTGCTATTTTGCACAGTTTGACCACTAAGCCATTTCAGGAGACATATTTTCTATAATATTGAAAATCTGTTCTAGCCCTAAAATGCTTCTTGGCTTAATACTCAGGTGTCTTTGAAGCAAGCTCTTATTGATATGGCAATCAAAAAGGAAAAAGAAAACAGGGGTGTTGTAAATAGCTTGTCAAGGCTAAACCCTCCTCAGTACCACCCCCCTCCCCCGCACGCACGCACACACACACACTCTCACGCACACAATGTCAAATACAATTCAATTTCTGCCTTAGAATCAGCTTGGGCTAACACGGTCAAGCAAATGCCTATTTTCTGAATGGCCTAGGGGAGTTACGCTTTTCAGCTTATCAACTTTTATTAACCTTAGCACTGAGGTTTGCTCTTTGATTTAGATTCTTTGGGAATCACTGAAATTGGATTTTTTTTTTTCCCCAACTCTTACTCCTACTGTGACATATGCTCGACAACTTGTTACACAGAAGAGAAAACCCAAATGCTTGCTTTGGTTTGTTACTGGAAATATTTTATCATGAGAGCCGCCTCTCTAATACATCCATTTATTTTCTTTCAAGTGTCCTTATCTACCATGGACACATGCATGAAATGTTTTGGCTCGTACAACATTTCTTTTTATCAGATGCAGCGTAGTGAAGAGATGAGGCCTGGAAGTATTTTTTTTTATGAAATCTTTCTTTTAATGATCGCCTCACTGCTCCTCGATGCAGCAATATGTGATCAAGGATTAGATTTTTTTTTTTAAGGTAAGGTATTACATAACATTCAAATTCATATGAAGTGTCGGCTCCATTACAAATAAGCAAATCAAGTCTGTCCAACTTCTAAATCAGTCCTGCTCGGCTCCTGTCACTTCCAGCGTCGAGGAAAACAAAGTGTGAAGCGTTAAACTTCCCTTTGCGTATGTGTATGTATTTCCTTTTTCATTTTTGCTTGGCAAGAAATCGTAGACTCCCGCCCCCCTGACTGGGCTCTGGATTATTAGCTTAAGCTCTCTAAAAATATCCCTTTGACTGTTTAAGCCTCTGACAGCAGCAACATCTCACACATTCTGATAGCTTTATCCTAACTATGGCTGCAGAGGGCTCATGCACTCAGCCCAGCCTTGTTATCATTTACCTTGTTTGCCCGAGGCAGAGGAAACTTACTGAGTCCCGAAAAACCGCAACCGTCAACTCTCACCATCAGAGTCATACCAGATCGTCACAAGCAATCACGGCAATCTCTGGACGAATGGGGATGGCTTTTTTTTTTTTTTCGAGCATGAGAGGATTTTATCCAGATATCACTCAAAGTACTTGTAGCAACAGCTGCAAAAGCACAGAACTGTCATTCGAAAACTCTACCACAACATCCAAAAACAGCTCAGGAGAAATATCAAACATGCAGCCTGAAATAAAAGAAATTCGAAAATTAATGCTGTAAAACCCTTAATTAACAGTGACATTTCCGTTGTATTTACTTACCTATGTAGTCATAGTAATTGCATATTTACCATACAGCATTTATTAAACTAATACATTACAGCAGGTTTAACTCAGCTTATATTACAAAATGTTTTTTAACGTAGGCATTCATATCAGCTCATAGAAATTAATAAATTCCTAAAAGGGATTACATTGTACACATGTGGCTCATAGACATCGCTTCAATTATCTTTTCTTCTAACACCCACACTCTCTCCAAAGGCTTTTCTCAGAAATATTATAGCTGCTAACTAGAGAGAGACAGAGGGTGAGATAGAGGCACGTGTCGCTCAGCAGCACCGTCGTTATTCCAGCGTTCAATCATGTGTCTCCTTTTAAATGCTTCGAGATGAAATATCACTGTTTTGACAAGACATTTTTCCAAGCTGCTCGTGCCGCATGCTCATCGGTGATGGAACACTCCTGAGGAGAAAAGTCAATACGCGGTTGTAAATAAATGAAAACAAATGTGAGACCTAGGCCCTCGCTAGATTGAAGAGGCAAAGGGGAGGAGGGAATAAAAGACTACTCACTTTTACTCATTAGAAAACTGGTTCTTGACTACAGCGACTAATTGACTAGACACTAGCCTCTTAGCTTCTGTACGTGTCGAAGGAGTTGAGGGGGGATTGATGAATTGACATGATGATGTTGATCCAAGGCAGAGAGCCATGAGGCGTTCCTCCAGGGACCAGTGACCTTATTGTTCCATGTCATCTCCTGCCCTTCTGTTTGAGGACCAGGTTGTCAACCTCTCCCCAAGGTCACGCCGTCACCAGCCCCCCCTTCTTCTTCTTTTAATTGGATTATTTTGAATCATAGTATCAACTTATTGCTACCTGGAGTCAAAAGTGAATTTAGAGAATGAATGAATGGAGTTCATTTGGATAGCACCTTTCCAGATCAACTGCTAAACAATTCAACACCAAAAACAAAAGTGTAACAATAAGCAAATGAGTGATACTATTTCTAAAATAGAATTTACACAGTTTATTTGGAAAGAAAGTGAAGACAACACATATAACACGAATCATAAAATATTAACTGTTAGTTAAAAGCTAAAAAAGATATGTTTCAAATTGTCACTGAGTCCAGGGAGTCTAATATATAAGTAGCATCCCCAAAGGTTTTTGTGGCGACCTCGGGAACAGTTAAAAGAGCAGCTGTGGAGGATCTAGGGGTTCGCGGAGGATCATAAAATGATAGAGGCGGTGATATAAAAGAGGCCATTTAGTGCCTTAAAAAATAAGGGAAAGACCTTAAAATCAATTCTAAAAGACACAGGGAGGTAAGGTAAAACAGGAGTTATATGATGTCTCATTTTAGTTTTTGTTGAAACCCAGGCAGAAGCATTCTGAATGCTGTGTAGTTTTTTCGATGGCTGCTTTTGGTCGGCCAATGTATAAAGCATTACAGTGCAGTTGTCAAGACTGATAGAAGGAAAAGCATGAACAAGCTTTTCAGCATTGTATGGCTCAGTAGAGGTCTCACCTTCACTGTATTGCTCAAATGATAAAAGGCACTTTTGGTCAACAAATTACTGAGTTATCTTACCTCTCACCAGATTCTTACTTCTTACAGAGAAGAGCACCTGAATGCTCAAGGATGTCTGTCACAATTGGTGGCATTTTTCTGACGTAGTAACCAACAGCTTTTCTGTTAAAGGATTGTATCAGTGGTCAGGCCCAGTGGTTACGGCCTATTTACTATTAATCACATATTGGACATAACAACTTACCATTTAGCAAAGCATGCTTATAGGTTGAAAATGTCTTGATGGAATCTTCTTTTTTCATTAGGAGCAACTAATGATGAGGCTACAATTGGAATATACACTGGTATATTGTAGTTTTTGGATGTGTTTCTTCATTCTTGCCACCCATGGATTTCCATTTATTTCAAAATCAATTAGCAGATTCAGGTTCTAGCTATAAGAAGCTAGTTTAGCAGACTCTTGAAACTTCTCCCAAAGCTTCTTTACTAAAAATCACATATAGTATAGATCCTTTCTGGTCATTTCCAAATGTATAATTCATTCCTCCCTTTCCAGCAACCCTATTTATTTCCATTAATTTCAATAGGACATGAAAATAGAATGTCTGCAAATTGTTGCTAGATTATTGCTGCACTATGATGCAATTTATTTACAGACAGATTTTGCAAGGTCTGCATTGCTTTACCACATCAATGAAGCAACATTAACAAACAATGCAGACTTTGTTCGCAGTGATTGATTAGACCAAATTGATTACAACCCCTTAGCAGAAACGTCTCATGGTGAGCCTCATCATAGGTTATGGATTTAAGAGGATAGTTAAGAGGTCCTGAAAGGGCTGACCCATTAAAGGGGCTATGTATAACTTTCAATTTCTGAACTATTACTCCTGTTTTAAGTGAACAGGATGCAGTGTTATTTAAAATGAGACTTTGGACGACTTCTTCAGCGACTCTGGACCAACTATCACCACTATGGCCATGTGGACCAATTTTCATGTGAAGGACTAAGGTTGTTTTTTTTCTAGGGAAAAATAGTTCATGTGAGCTCCAGATTGGCTTATCTCTCCCACTACCCTCAATAAACGACCAGTCAGTTGGCACCCACCACAAAAAACAAGATGCTATCTTCTATACTAGAAACACCCCGCAGATATTAGCTCTACAGCTAATGCGATTGCTAGCTGCCTCTGTCGACCACCACACATCTCCCAACAAAACAACCACCGCAATGACAAGTCACTCAATCCCAAGAACACACACACACACACACACACATACACATACACACACACACACACACACACACACACAGAGTCAAAACAAACAATATTTCCTCTACTAAGGGGGAGAAAACAATCTACAGAGTGATAACAGAACATAGCTTACCCCTTTTTCTTTCTTCTGATGGCAATCCAAAGGTGGTAATAAGCACACATTTCACCAAAAAAAAAAACCAGTGTGATATTTCCAGGCAGGAAGTAGCTTGTTGCTCCCAAAGTCACAGAGCACTGCTTCCTGGGTGGGAACATAAACAATGTTGGTAAACAAAGTTTGTGGGTCGTGTCGGGTTTGGGTGGTTAATTGACGCATATTTTTTTTGCTAGTTTGGACGGTTTTGGCTCTTTCTCTGGCCAGTCGCCACAATGCACCTATCATACTGTAGATACAAGACTGACACAGATTCCTTTATGTATATTCTTTAATCTCAAAAAGTATCACTGCATGTACTGAACACATGACTTAACCACACTTGTTTTCCATGAGCATGAGTGAATTGTCACAGCTTCTACACAGACTCAAACCACACACTCAACAGGTGAGTGATCCACTTATTCTAAGCCACAACGGGCTGTCAGTCCCAGTACGAGATCCACTGCGTAATATTAGTTTCACTCTCTAGTTATTGTGGCTGCTTAGCCGTCCTCCATGTGACAGAATATCCCAACAAGTTAACAAACTTTTGTACAAATCACAGTCACCTTTTTAAAAGTTATCCTCCACTTTGTCCTCCCCTCCTTTACCTCGTAAAACCTGGCAAACACTTTGTCTTCATCATGGTTTATTTCCCACTGAACACACAGCAAAGTGGGGATTACTGTCAGGCTAGTAGTGCTAGTAGTAATGTTAGTTTGATCATCCATTCATTACCATCCTCATTAGGTTTGTTGAAGTAAGATGTAAGAGGAGCACAGGATGCAACCACACTGTTCTTACTCTCAGGGTGTCAATACAGAAAAAGAATTTGTGAAAGTTACACATAGTCCCTTTAAACTATTATTTAGTTTAACAGATGTATGTTTGTCTCTCTCATCCCTTTCATCATCATGTAATCCCACAGATTTATCTTGGATGCCTTGGGGGGGTCTCAATCCTTGGGTCGAGATTTAATGCAATTTGCAGAGAAGTTAACCAAATTTTAAGACTCTGCTAATAGAGTATGAATATTTGATTTTCATGGTAATGAAAGGAAACTAATGGCTGCCTGAAATGGGACAACATTATATGTGAAAATCTAAAACTGAACTTGAAAAAGGTCATTAAAGATGTAAGGTCTACATGATTTGTAGCTGTTGGAGATACATCCTACAATAACACTGGTAGTGTCCTTTGAATTGCACCTGTTAGGAGACAAAAGACACATAAGAGTCAGTATTGAATGCCTCCAGTGTCAGGAATTCCCATATATATACCAGCACATATTCATGGTTTCAGTGGTGGTTTCATGGCTGCAGGCTGGCGTGGCGTTATCTCTTGCTGCTGTGGTAAAATGAGATGAAGTGGGGCAGTAGATTAAATGGGTGGGCTGCATGCCTATTAAATCAGTAGTTGGCAGAGCAACTCTTAACTCAGGTTACTTATTCTCAAGTGACACGGCTGCACATGTAAGGAGCTGAGGCAAAGCGAGATGTCTTTACTTCATGTCTAGAGTGTGACATTCTGCTCTGTTTGTGACTGTAATTAACTGTTCATTTGTGTTTTTTTCCCCTCTCTTTTCTTTCTCTTTTCTAGGAAGCGGCCACATTTGCCAAAGAGCTGGGCTTTGAGGTGAGATGACCAGCAATTGCACACTAAACAGATCCTAAAGGTTTATTTTTGCTGATAATGAAGTTCTTTTTGGACAGTGATTGATGTGCTATTATACTCTCCAGGCCTTGCAGCAGTTGCTATGGAAACCTGGCAGTCGTCATGGTTTCTTTGTTCAGCCAGCTCTCTGTTATGACGCACTCTGCTAGGTCTGCACCCAACATCGCCTACAGATGTTATTTATTGAATTTTGAAAAGCCTCTTGGGAAGCTGAGAAGTTGGGCATGGTTTCAAGCCTTTCTCTGCAGGCTTGGGGCTCATCAGGTTGCCTGGTTAAAAAGCCTCCTCATTATCTTCATTGCACTCAGGGATGATACTGTATGTCTTCCCTTCACTGCTATAGCATTACACCACACTGAAACACACTGTAGTCTTTTAAAAAACAAATTACAGCCACCTGTGGTTTTTGATTATGGAAATTAAAATCACAGTGCTTGTTACCCCATAGAATGCACACTATGTGTTCTAAAGTGGGGCTGAATGTTCCCTTAGTCTATCTTTTGCTTGTATTTTGCATATTCCTCACACTGCTTTTAAAAGCGTGTGTGTGTGTGTGTGAGTTTTTCAAAATGGGCTCAGGTATTTTAAGTGCCTTCTCTCTTTCAAAGGTAGTGCTGCCTTGAATATGGCTGTGCTCTGTGTGAATAATTGTCATCCAGAATCACTAACGGTGTGATCAACGTGACTGGAATAGAAATGCAATCCTGATGGCAGTGACAGGTTTAAGAGAGGAGCGGGGGGGGGCTCACAAGAAAAAAAAAAACACAAAGGGCAAAGTGTAGACTCTCCTGGTACTTACAATTCTTTGACATTTTCCATGTCAACCTGATTTGCCAGAACACTCTGCGAAATTGCATTGGATGAATGCGATTTCTCAGATAATATCAGAGGTCTGTACTGTACTTACTTCATTTTTTAGATAGTTGCAGTTCAGAGTTGTTCAAAGTTTTCTTCACAGATGACAATTTGACATGCTTTGTACAAACTGGTCCCCATACTGTAGTTGTGCTAGTCAAAAAATGGCAATACACTGTACAGAATCATAAATTACAACTTCAAGTAGTAAATAACAAATATATTGTTGCATGGTAGTATTGGAGAAAACCAGTGTGACCACAGAACAGCTCTGGGAATTATGGTTTAAATTAGTGATAGTATAATAAAGATATTTTCCAGCCCTGGTTTATTAATGTTAAATTAAATATGCAAAGTGTAATAATTCAATTAATCAGCTCAAACGTCCATCATTGATCCTGGAAACTGACCTAAAACCTAGGTTCCACTAAATGACAATTTTTTCAGAGGTTTCATCCACATCTCTTGATCAGCAGAAGGAGTTTGCTCAGTTGTCATGGAGATGGTTCAGCCGTTACATCCGAAGCCAGAGACGGTGGTTACGGTCGTAATTTCATTCTTGGGTCACTTGATAACAACTGAACCTTTTCCACTAAGTGGATCTTGAGCTAAGATTTTTTTTTTTTTTTTTTTTTTTTACAAATCAAATTCTTGTCAAATGCATTTAACCTTTTCGACCTTCAGAGCTCTTTACAACACATTTTATCATTCAATCATTCTCATACACTGACAGCAGAGCCTGCCAAGGTGTCAACCTGCTCATCTGGAGCAATATAGCACTTATTTTCTTTATTTTCTTTTTTTGTAAAGTGCTTTACAAATGTTTTTTTTAATGTTCTCTCACCCTTTCACAGACACTCAACAACACTTATCAATTCGTCAGCAATTTGGGGTTCAGTATCTTGGCCAAGGACACTTTGACATACAGACTAGAGGAAGTTGGATGAGCTGCTCAACCTCCTGAGCCGCAACCACCGTAATGCGCACAATAACACAAATTTGGTGTGTCAATTTTGTAAAATGATAAAGCAATATGATCTTTTATCAAGAATAAAATTCCATTGTAGCTAGAATTATCACCCGGTTGTATTACAAAAGACTTGAGTCTTTTAAGGCCAGTGAGGTTCATTTAAATTCATGAATAATCCAATTAATTAGTCAGCGTGGCACTATGGTATGAGTGATTCTATATGGTAATTGGATATTGTTGCCGTTCCCGGTCCTCATCTGGCCCAAAACACACTGGATGATGTACTTTGAATGTTTTATGAAACACTGTTATCATCACAACACAAATGACAGCAGCACTTCCTCAGCGTAAGATAAAAAAAAAAAAAAAAGAAAAAGAGCTTGTACTTTCCAAAAAACGGCAATCAGCAGATCCGAACACAGTTGCCTGATTGTGATCTGTTACCTTTAAACGTATCTGCATCACGGCTCTAATTGAATCTCTCCCTGGCAGTGTTTCTCCAACAGCCTGCAGTGGAGGCAATCAGCTTCTCACTGGCTTCGATACAGAAACACAATTTAACACCCTTGTAAAGCTTTCATATTCCACAGCGTGTTTGATTTACGTCCGATCAATTGCCTCACAATCGTAAATATCGCCATTTGTCAGCAGTAAACCAAAGTGACCACATCATTTGTCAATTCGCTGAGCACTCACACTCAACATTGTTTTTCTGTGTTGTCGCGCCGTAGGTAGTTGCCAGGTAAGTTTTCTTTTTTTTTTTTTTTTTTCCAGGCAAAACGGAAGAGGTTGTCTCTTGAGTTATTGAGTGTGTGAGTGTGCGTAGGATGCAGCTAAGATGCTTACCCTACCACGTCGGAACCACCACGTTAGAGCCCTTTTAGCGCCTAAACCCGAGTAGAGCGCTTTTTTTATGTCCGCGAACATAAAACCATAGGTGACAATGTGCCGAAGCCTTGTGTGGTTTTTGCATTCAGTGTCTGGAGGAGTGCTTGTGGTTACATCCAGTCACAGTGACAAATTGCCTCTTTTTTTTTTTTCACCATCGCCTGCTAACAGCCTCTGTATTAACCTCACCATTAGCACTTACTTAGAGTGTTACACCCATTTTTCCTCGCCCAGGGTCTCCCCGGACCTCTCAGGGCTGATTAAAGGACATTTGGGAAGCATTTAGAGGTGTAAAAGCTCATTGGTTTGAGTGAGCCAGTGTGGCTGGTGGTATCGGGTTGGAGCCTATCTCTCTGATTACTCCCATAACCGCAGTATTTGGCCGCCCTGAAGGTGCTCGAGTGTTAGCTTTGATACAAATGCTAGAGGCTACGACCCTTAATGCTAACTCCTCAGCGTGCTGTATTAGAGGGAGTCCACTCCGCTGCGAGACGGCGATAAAGACATTCCACCTGCTCATAGTACATCTTGATGAGTTAATAATAAAGTAGCACTGACAGGTGTGGGTTTTTTTATCCCTCTCATGATCAAAGGCAAACACTCCAGAGAGTTTTGTCATCTCCAGGCGAGAAATATCCATTCTGTGCAGATGCCGAGGAGAGATGGCCTGTTTCAGGAAGAGAACGATACAGTACACGCGCCGCCATCCCTTCAGCTCACAGAAGTAGCTTTATCTGACAACAGCATATCTTCACACGCTTATTTTCATCTCACTTAGGGAATATGACATTCTAATATGTTGCAGCTCTCCTGTAACTGCACGGAAGCGTCAACGAATGAGCGTATTGATCTTTTTTTTTTTTTGTTATTCCGAAATGGTTTCATAGCCCATCTGCTTTCATTATCAGTTGATCCATCTGCCAGAATTGGAAAACTGACCCCTCTCAGTCACACTTGAGATCTTTGATTAACTCCTTAGAAATTGCTCTTCATGTTGCTTTGCTTCAGGTGATGTTAAACTTAAACTTAGCCCGTGGTCTGGTGTATATTTACAGACAGATGACATTGGAGAGATCGCAAAGAAGACCCAAAACCTGCCCAAGGAGAACACAAAGAGGCAACGAGTGGTGGTCTTCACCCAGGGCAAGGACGACACTGTTGCAACTGTTGGTAGGACATTTTTGTTTTCCTTTTTTCCCCCACTCTCTTTCTTCTTATCTACTCTTATTTCTAATTCTCGAAGACATCCTAACTTTGGCCCCTTTTTGGACATCTTTACCCTTCACTTAAACCTCATACCTCAAAACTGCAGACTTAAATAGATGGTAGATTGTCGACCGAAGAGAGCCGAACGCTATCAGTAATTTCTTTGAAGTTAATCTTCCAATATTGACACCAGATGTTAAAAAATACTGCTTGCACCACATTTTGTCATTTCAGAGCATAAAAGTAGTGTGTGTGTGTGTGAGGGGGGGGGTGCAGAGAGCAGGCATTGATTTGAGAAGTACTTCTAACTTTGTCTTGGACAGACTCCAAGCAATCCAGCAATTTTTAATGCTTCAACTCTTACATCCTGCCCTTTAATTCCTGCAAAATGCTGGCAGAGTGACCTCCGGGGAGGTTGACAATGTCGGTTTTAAATCAATATTAGATTTTTGCTGATATCCGATACGGCGATATTTTCCAGCTCATTTTGGCCGATTGCCGATACTGATGTATGCATTTGCCACCTAATTGGAGTGAACACCAAGTCTCTCCTGTAGGGGATATAATGATGCCCCGCTGTCAGATGCAGACAAAATACAGTGTTAAATAAATTCACACATTCAATGGCCACGATATGTAACTACTTCAACTTAACAAGTTGCAAATCGAGTAAATAAATGTAATCTCTGTCCACAGGGAGCAGGAGAAAGTAATCGCATTGTACAACTCCACAGCAATTAACGCCAACTGAAAGAACACACAGTATAGTCTTTTTCACACTGTGAATAAATGAGCCTAAGGTAGTAGGCTCCATAGGCTTTACAGACAGTTGCTTTAAATCAATAATATATTAACTGACTATATTAATAAAACCAAAAAAGAATAAGAGCCCATAATGTGCCTTAAAACTGTAATGCTAAAGAAATGCGAGTCGGCTCATCGTTGCATGCCCGAAGCTAAGCAGACATTGCAAAAAGCAACTTTTCTATCCATTTCAGACACTTTAAAAACCCACACTCCACACTGCAGACACACCTGTTGCATCCCGTGCATCATCTCATTGGTCGCATCAGCAGACACGTAGTAGTTTTCTTTGATGCCGGGGACATTTCTTAGCGGAACATCAAAAGGGCAGCGACGCCATGACTGAGCCGGGGTTACAGGTTTAAGCAAGGCGTGGAGAAGAGGACAGTTTCTGATTACTGCTGGGATTCTTTGCCTTTGCCTTTGTTTGGAACCACGGGGCGTCTCTCCTTGTTGCCCTTGCAGTCCCAGCTAATCGTGTGCGGGGAGAGATAGCCTCAGGTAAAGACTCCATCATACAACTCATCACTGGGGACTACAGAGAAGCAGGACTGTTAACACCACACGACACTGTCTTCACATGTGTCCACTGTCCTCAATTTCACACTGCTGGCAGGAATCATTGTGAGCTGAAGCCTTTTTACAGCGTGTCACTGATGGCATTTTAATCAATAATTAATTATTTCTTTCCTGTATTTTCCATGGTTTTTTTAAAAATTTTCATTATAGTGCTGCTATTTCAGCCAGACTCACAAGATGCTATCTGTTGAAAAAAATAAAGGTTAAATCTGCTCTAATCAATATTTTTATATTAACAATGACAATGTGAAGAAAGCTGCTCATACCGTGGAAATAAACCGACAGGGCATTGTCTCCTTAACTCCGCGGAGCTTTTTAATGTGTTTTAACTCAGTGTTTTCGGTTTTACGGCCCACAACTTTAGTGTTTTGGTTCACTGTCATTCTCATTTTCAGTCGCAGCAGGCAGCAGTTCTCAGCGCTAAATCTCTGATGAACCCACTGTAAGCTACCTGCCGAGCACCAAGTGGCACGCAGACAAAGTTAGGGACTATTTAGCAGCAAAAGAGACAAATATTTGTATGCGAAATCACATTTATTTACAGAGTTCAGCGCCGAATTCATGCATGTTCAGTGCAGTGAATTGTGTTACACACACTGTTCACGTTGTGTGGTGTTGCATCATTTGACACCCACTCAGTGGATTTGTCATATAGGGAGAAGTAGTGATATAGATATGGGAGCCAGGATGAGCATCAATGCTAGAAAAAAAAGGAAAGTGAGTGGTGTATCCTGGTGCAACAGAACATTATTACTATAATACAGCTCTGGAAAACAATAAGAGACCATTGCATTTTTTTTTTTCTGAAATCAGCATCTCTACATGTATTCCATTCTACATGTATTCTGCTTAAAGAGGTCCTGATTAGGTGAAACCTGAACCAAGAACAATGGTAAAGACTTGTAGAGAGCATAAAAGCTGGGATTAAAATGAAGGGTTATTGTATATTAATTTCTGAACTTGCCTTAAGTGTAAACATTAGTATTATGCTGTTTTAAAATGAATTTGATCTTGTTTCTTTGCATAGTTTGAGGTCTGAAAACATTGTATCTTTTTGTTATTTTGACATTTGTCATTTTCTGCAAATAAATCATCTAAATGATAATATTTTTATTTGGAATTTGGGGGAAATGTTGTCAGTAATTAGTAAAATCAGAAAAACTGATAATTTTGTAGTGGTCTCTTATTTTTTTTCTAGATCTGTAGGTTGAGGACATTAACATTAATAATCAATAATCTTACAAAACACTCAGTGATTTTTTTTTTGTACTTTCACTGCTAACTTCTTTTTTACATTCTCTCTTTCTACTATATCACTGCATGTCAGCTATGGTATGGTTAAGATTAGGGAAATATTGCTGCAAATAAATAATTTTTAGGGTTTGAAACAGTTAAAGCTACGCGCAGGAAACGCCGTGCACTTCCTGTATTGTCACTGAACATTAGCGTTGAGCAGAAATCACACAAAACGCCATACGTCTTGAGGTTGCTGTGTAAGCTCATAAAGAAAGCAACAGGCGTTGGTGGTCTGGTGGGCGTCGCATGCCTCGGATGTGTTCTGCTCTCAATGTACTGCATCGCGTAAAACCCTTCAAGCATGTAAAATAAAAAAAAATAAAAACTGTCTTGCTTCGAATTAACAAAATTAGAGTGATGTGATATATCGTTACAACAAAATTCCACTTCAAGTAAGTAAATGATTACATTGAGTTATCGCTCAGCCTTAATTAGTAGCATTTATTTAAATTGATCACAGTCAAATCCTTTGGCATACATTCCCTTTTCATGGGAATTTGAAAGAAATCCTGAAGCGCGAGAAGAATAGGAATCCATCCATTGTGTTGGGGGTGATGGATAATTCCTGCCCGTTTCTCTCATTGCTCCTGCACGAAGACAGAGCCGTGAGCCGCTGTGAACTTTATATAAAATACATGATGAGTGAGGGCGGGATGAAAGACAATGTGTTTCAGATGTCATCTACAAAGGCAAACATGATAAATGTCATTGACTGTGCTATCACTGCGGTGGGGCTGTTACAGTAGTAGGTGCAGGGGAATTGGTGTGTGTGTGTGTACGTGTGTGTGTGTGAACATCGCTATTCATGCCAGCCAAATAAATGTCAATGTAAAAAGAGAATTAAAGATTTTCATTTCCCAGAGGCAGCGCTCTAATAAACTTGATCTCTCATTTTGTTTGCAATTTGTCCTCCTGTCAGAATTTGATCATTTGCCAGCCTCCGCATGTCATGTTAAACAATTTTATAGTGATTAAGGATGGGAGAATGCCTTCCCCCGTGGTATAATTCTCCAAAAAGAGATGTCAATTTGTTATTGTTCTTCTTTTTTTTTCCCCTGCCTGCCCTTCATTTAGAGGCTTTCAACACACCACCGCTTCACACATGCTTTTTTTTTTTTTTTTTAAGAGCTGGGAGCAGGGGAAATGGTCCTTTATTTAGCTGCCACTGACACTGCTGAACTACACTGGGCTTTTGCTTATACACCCATTAAAGCAGTAATTAAGATCTTTGTGCCCTGAACCTTAACGTAGAGGAGATCTAATAAACGATCATTCAGCTGGGGTTGCCGCTCTAATCGCTGATAAGGCCTTGATAAAGCCTGAGTCGGCTCCTCTGTGAGTTTTAGGGCTCTCGAGGGGGCAAGCCAGGCAGATTTCAACTTTGAGAAAAAGAAAAAGACCTGATCTATACATGTTAATCACATGAGGAACGACTACCGACTACAAGGAAAAACTCCCTTCTTTATTTATTCCCTTTTTTGAAAGGGTGATTTGTCACCAAAGTCAGATTAAACAGTGCAGAATTATTTTACGACCTCCTCGAAGAACTCTTAATAGCCCGTTTTAAAAAGCCGGATGTTTATGTTCCCTACTTCATAATAGACAAAATCAATTAACAGGCCGGGCTATGAGAAAGACCTCCTCTCTTTCCCTTGGAATCTCATATTGAAATGTTTTCTTTCATGTCTCCCTGAAAGGATATTGGTTGGCGGTGATCTTTTGCCTGTGGTTACAGTAATTACAGGCATATGTTGTTTTGTTTTTTCCCTCAAACTCAATTGTTAACAAAGATGCTGGTTATAATAGGGAAACAGATTGGATGTCAACTCGCTCCTAACCTGTTGCATTCGCCAAGAAAGCGGTAAAGTTGTTTTCCTCTTTTGAGGCTCCGAGTTTTGGCTGAAACGCAACAGGAGACGTTCCAGAAGAAGTATTCTCTGGGAAGTTTCTCACATAGAGATGTTGTACTGTCAAATACTTCACCTTGCGCCTTTTCAGTGGAATAGACGCGTTTTATTTGAGTCACTGGGCAGCCCCGGATTTAAAGTGATGTATTAATTGTTCTAATTGTGCCGATGATAAAGTGTGACAGGATCAAAGCCGGTTTTAATGGCACGCCGACTATTTGATCTACCTGCTATCCGTCAAAGCAACAATAGCGTACGCTGGAACACAACCAAGCGAAGCGTGTAATATTCCAAGTCAAAACAAGGCTCCATATGCTCATTTTCCAATAAAGGCGAGGTCGTCTTATTTGCATGCAGTCGCCTTGCTTTTTTTTTTTTTTTCCTTTTGCAGGAGACCATTTTCTCAGTCAAATATAATGGCATTGTTCAGAAGAATAGCCAATATTATTGACTTAATTGATACTCATTTCAAAGAGACACCTGTTGAAAGAATGTTTTAAGTTTAATCACGACCATACAAGAGTTGTAATGAGGCAGCTATGAAGAGCCAATTAACAAAAGCGAACAATTATAGC
Source organism: Lepturacanthus savala (assembly GCA_030544235.1). Taxonomy (NCBI): domain Eukaryota; kingdom Metazoa; phylum Chordata; class Actinopteri; order Scombriformes; family Trichiuridae; genus Lepturacanthus; species Lepturacanthus savala. Next base: position 19,136,561 of record CM060471.1, on the reverse strand, counting down.
TCACTGGAAGGAAGCATTTGAATTTCTCACAATCGCATTGTTTTTCACTCCATTGCAGGTAACCTGTCAAAGCACAGCACTACTACACATCTACGGATTCTGTAGAAATCGGCTGCTTCACTCAATTTGTCAGACTTAATTCTAGGAAAAAGAATATGATGGTGCTTTAAAAAAAAAGTTAACAGTTTTAATGATTGAAAATAATGTTGCCAAGTTCATTGCAGTGAAATGTGAAATTCATTTAATGGAGGCGATGTTTTCAGATGTTCTACAATCCAGTAACAACAGACAGAGAGAATTTTAGAAGGTCTTTTTTTTTTTATTATTTTGTATTTTTCTTTTTGCAGTTTCCATGACAGATGACTGCCAATGAGCTCGTTGTTACAGACGGCCGGGGAATTGTTGGATCGTAACCTGAGTTAACATATCAGTTGAATTTAATAATTTGCATCAGTGAGGTAATTTGAACTTTCCCCCAAACAGCAGAGTACAAATTTTTGGCCTTGATGATAAAAGTACAAGGAATATTGGATGTCTATTGTGCCATATTTCAGAAAAAAAAAAAAAATCTTAGAAAAGGTCTTTAAATTCCCTGAACCACCATGCAACCGACAGTAAGATGATCAGCCAGGAACATAAAAGACATAAAAAACATAAAAGTGCTGAAATTCAAACTTTTCAACTAAAAATCTTTTAAACATATTACTATTGTCATGTTTATAAAGGGCAAAGTTATTAAGCAACAGTACGAGCCTTGACAGTTAAGTTACCTGTTGAACAGAACCCAGAATCTCAAAATGTTTTGTTCCTATGATTTGTAGCCAAAGCAAATCATAAATCATGGTTAAAAGTCTTTTAGAAAAAACAGGCACTAAATTTTCGAGCCACTTTTTGTGTGTTTCCACAAGGCATACCTTTGGGGATTATGTATTTTATGTTGTACTAATCATAAAAATGTGGGATTTTGGGCTATATAAAAAAGATGGATTTGAGAGGGTTGGATATTTAAATCAACTGTAAAACAAATAAGAAATGTGTACTTTCTACTCTCAGATAGAGTTTTACTTGTATACATAAGTAAAGTTGAGATTGAAATCAGTACAGGGACAGACTGTTCTGCCTCTGGTAGATTTTTAAGAGATTGAGGTTACGTTTTGATATAACTGTCGCTCATAAAGTGATTCTAAATTTGATTCATAAAATGGTGGTGACTGGCAAAATTGGCAAAATTGTTGAGTTTGGTCCAATTGGCCTGTGGTGAAAATTGGAAAAACAGACCTTGTGGTTGAATTCACAAGAATTCTTGATCACAAGATGGCAATTTCCTGGAGGGACTTGTTGAGTTAAATACAACAATAACAAGAAATATCCAATTCTTTATGAAGTTTAAAGGTAGAGTGCGTAAGATTTAGTGGCATCTGGTGGAACAGACTTGACAGAAATGGAACATTACTGTAAATTACCAAGTAATAGCTGGTTTCAAATAAACACATAGTTTAATTTATTTTAAAAAAAAATTAAAAAAATAAGGAAGAAGACTTTTTTGCAAGTGCCTTGCATCACTCTTGTGCTCAAATGACGTTAAAGAACACACTCTCGGGTAATATTGAATATTGTCAATCGCCATGACTCTGGTGCAGCGAAAAAATGAAAAGTACAACATGAAATTCCAACTTTCTATCATCTAATCTATAAGAATTTGAGTAAATCAACATATTTTTCCAGTTTTGCTGAGCAAGATTATTGTCAGGAAGGAATTAATCGCCTAAACTGCCACCTGGCTATTAACTAATAGTTAATAACTATTAACTAACCCAGGCTTTTATATGGTAATATACTGTGTTTATAGGCATAAAATGGTATTTAAAATAAGTTTTATTACCTTAAAACAGGTTCTGCTGAGGTTTCTACAGTAGCCCAGAGCTACTAGAGGCTGTCAGAAACTACACACTGTTCCTTTAAGAGTTTTAATAAGGATCCAAGAACAGAAGTGATGATTGCAACCACATATCAAAAGGTTTGTTGTTGACATTTTCGACTCGTTTGCTTAATGAATTGTGACACCTTTGGATGTAGCGTTATCACAAAGATGAGCATCACTCCAGACCTGCTGATAATATGATCTGACGTCTTCTGCACCACCCGCTCTGGGGAGGAGGCTAACTGTTTGTTTTCACCACCTTAAACATATTTACGGAGTTATTTATATTGGATTACTTCTACTGAACTGCAGAACGTCTGCTGAGCAAATGCAGCAGCTTCGCATCTGAAAGGAAATATTCTCTAGCAGCAAAGTGCGTCGCCACAACGCATCGCAATTAAAGACTTAAGACTAACAGACAAATTGTAATTTATTATTAGCACATTTTTCATATGCAGTTAATCATTTCAAGAGGGAGGAGGATTCTTGAGCTTCATCTGTGGCATTAATTAAGCAAAGTCATTATGCTACTAATTAGCTGTTCCTAAAAGGATTCTTGTCGTATTGTAATTTATTATCAAAGTGACAATCTGCTACTTTCCTTTTAAAGCGAAAGTGTATCATTATGAGAACAGAGTCTCTTTATCAGATACGTGTTTGGTAGCTGACCTGTGATAGCCGCATTCTGCTTTGTAATATGTTTGCGTTTTAGCACAACTTGATGGAATTTCCCTCCCGTTGTCATTTCTCTGACATCAGGTGTTGAGCATATGCTCGGCTGCAGGTTTTTGTATCTTGCCCAGTAGGACAAGGACAGAAAATGTATTCAGAATTTTTTTTTTTTTGCAGAAGTCTCTAGCTTATCTGCAACCTTGGATATTCTGTGAGCTGCTGTTAGTAGGGAGCCTCATTAAATAACTTTTTTTGTCATTTTTTTTTCTTTTTCCCACCATGTTCTCGTTAAACTCCCAGCCTTTTTTTTCCCTCAATAAGTGGTCTGTCAGCCGCCTCGTGTTCCTTTTATCCACATGTCAGTCTTTTGTCTCCTGCACCTTATTGAAGGTTCACGTCGGCACCAGAGCTCTTGGATCGTTTGAAGATTGTGTGTGTGGTTTAGATTGTTCTGACATAAGTTGCTGATTTAATGTCACTCTACACCTCAAGACTTTGTCATCTGGTAGATTTTTGTTTCTCCCCCCCTGCCCCCTCCCCTTTAAACTGGATGTCTCTTTGAAGTGCATATGCTACTGATAATTGAAGCAATATAATCCACTGAAGATAATAAAGAGAACCTCATTCGCTGGAGACCGTTTTGAACGGAAATGACTCACAGTAACCGTTCTTGCATTGTTGTTAATTTATCAGAGTACTCGCCTAAAGCTTTAGAGATGTTAAGCATTTTTGCCTTTGATCATCTGTTGCTTTTGGAGCATTTAATGCAGGCCAAAGACACTGCAGTCCAAGTGTCAATTAATTCAGAACCCACTTAACCTCGCCATTTGTGCTTAAACAATATTTGATGGATTAAGCCATTAACAATTTTGATGATAATCGGGTTATTTGTTAAAGTAAAATACCAAACATTCACCAGTTCTTGTTTCTCAAATGTTCACTGTGTTTCTCTGTTTTAGATAATTGTAAATCTAATTGCATTTTGGGCTGTTGTTCAAAGATAACAAGCAATTTGGAGACATCTCATGATATTTTTTTTATCATTTTGTTTGTAGAATAAAAAGATAAATATTTTGTAGTTATACAAAATCATTTACAAATCTTTTTTTGGGGGGGTTTAATGTGTTTATTGCACTCAGCAGGTGTTGAGGTTCACACCTTGTGGTTTATAGCTTCACAAAATAAAACAGAGTTTTTGTTAGCCATAAAAGTGAACTACACAGTGTGAACTTGAATCACATTTTTTTTACTTTGACTAACCATTCCTCAATTATTACTCAACTCTAATTATGTAGCACACATGTAGTGTACTGTCACAATTATTTATTTTAAATGTCATTAATTAATCCAAAGAAAACTAAGCCAAGCTGAAGTGTTAAATCAAATGACCAATTATCTCCAATTATATCAAATCCTTGCTGTGTGAAATGACCTGTGAATAATGTAATGTCAAGTTGTAATCAACGAAATAATGGGCTAAAACGGCAAGAAAAATAGCGTGCACATATATAGATATATATCAATCATCCTATCTGCTTGTGTTGAGCTTTAATTAACAGCCGTCTCGTGTCCTGATCGCAGGTGAGAGAGTCACCATGTTCCCTGTTTTGGACATCAACCAGAACGATATAGTGGACACTAATGGTGCGGGAGACGCCTTCGTGGGAGGTATGACATAAAAACCATCCTTTCCGCAGCTTGATTTTTGTGTACATCCCCAGTTAACCTTTGATATCCTCCTACTATGTAACGCAGTAATGTCTCCAGATTATATGAGCGTGACATTTCACCCGCTGTTTTACTCCGTGTGATCCGATCACAGCGCCACATACAACAGTCATCACATCCACTGACGGTGAAACAGTATTGTCCTTCTCCCCCCCCGATCCCCAAACTGTTTCGGAGGTTGACCTCTGACCTTTTGTCCACCCAGGATTCCTGTCTGCGCTGGTCCAGGAGCACTCACTGGAGGAGTGTATTCGGGCCGGACACTACGCCGCCAACGTCATCATCAGACGGGTCGGATGCACCTTCCCAGAGAAGCCAGACTTTCAATGATGCATCCCAACACTGCACAATTTGTCTTTTACACAAGATACTTGTATATGTATGCGTCAGGATTTTATGTACATTTTTTTTTTCTATTTACAGTGACTGCATGGGACTAAAAATGCTGCAGCTGAAGCTCGAATAATCAACTCAGATGTTTTAATACAACTCAAACGATGTACTACAGTAGTAACATATGATGGAATAATATGTTTAAAGGAGTTTAAAGGAACATACAGCTGAAAATCTATCTTTTAGGTGCCAAATACTCACCCACTGTAGGCTTGAATTGTGACTCTTAGTTTACATCTTGCTTTTTAGCAGAGGACAACATGGATTTGCAGTATAATGGATTCCACTGACAACCAAGCTATTTATTTGCTAAATAATATTTCACCTCACCTCATTGCTCAATGGTGGAAAAACAGTATTATCCTGAATGGTTTTGATAGTTACAGTATATGTGGACCTGAACACTTTGGCGCTTGCTTCTTACATGAAGGAGTTACAATCAATCGCGATGGTGACCCAGAGTCATGGCCAAAAAATCCATACAAACTTACCGGGAAAAAAAAGCCTTTTTCCTGAATCCCATTGTCTATGTTGATCCTCACGCTCAATGTGTTACAAACAATGATCACATCGCCAATACAGTGCTATTTACAGTACTTTATCCCTGCTCCGTCTGGACAATACAGTGGCAATAGTGCAACACAGAGGTGGTGTATTCTATTTGTCTCCTTCACAAATAAAGACACAAAAGCAGAAATCTACAAACTCAAAGCCGTCTTTCAAGCCTGCAGAGGGTGAGTGTTATAATGCTTCAAATACGGGATGTTTTCGGATGCCTTTAGTATTCACACTGTCGTTGAATGGGGCGCCGTTATGGAAATAAGTGACCGTTTTAATGGGGAAAAAGATTGAAAAAAATGTTTTTTTTTTGTTATTATACAAATAAAACAATATCAAGCTCATCCTACCAGGATATATTTTTTTATACTAACAGAACTTTTTGATTTGTACGATTTTTCCTTTAATACGATGAAAAACAATGTTTAACACACTGGGTTTGTCACTTTCCCCATTATTTAATCAGCCAGAGGCATCATCATGCTAATCACTTGTGGACAGCTCAGCACCCTCCATTAATGGGGAATGGCAGGGGAGGTGGGGTGGGGTGGGGTCAGGACCAGCCGGGTGTCATGGCTCCGCTCAGTCACCCCCCGACTCATGCTCGCTGGGTCCTAACTGGACTCTCGGGGTCTGGAGCAGCACCGGCAGGGCTGCAGGAGATCATTTTTCTCAGTTAAGGGATTAGTGGCCGCTCTTCGTGGCGATCATTAGAGGGACCTGAAAATTAGGCTGATCCTTCGTCCCCAGCTGTGCTGTCGCTGGGGGTTGGAGATGAGGATCAGAGGGAGGCCCCTCCCCGACCACCCGCCTCCCACTGACTGAGGGCCAGCTGAAGTGTCGGCCAGTGTCTCAAGTGTTTTGTGGAAAAAAAAAAAAAAAAAAAAATCAGTTGTACAAAAGACATTCGATTGAGAATAACACTGTTTGTTCCCCTAGAACAACCTGTTACATCGTATTTTCTTTTATTTTCTCTTGACAATGTCAGGAGGAATCCGATTCTTTTGCACTTCCCTTCACGAGGGCTCCGTTTCATGTAATGAGGAGTAGTTTATGCATGTATGCTAATCAGGGACATCTAGGTGAACGCATTCTCCAGCCAAAATGTTATTAACAACTTTGAGACACTTTTTTTTTTTTCATCAGCTTTTTTTTTTTTTTTTAAGGTTTCACACAGATGCGCTTTGAAAAGGACCACATTTCTGATTGGGCAAGATCACACTCCATGGCAGCTGGTTCATTTGCTTCTCAAGATGACAGATGGCAAAACACAAACACAAAAAGAGGGAGCCATGATTAAGTAATGAGAATGCCTGTCACAATAAGGAAACTACTAAACATAGTTTTCTCACTTTTTTTCCCCAGGTAAACTTTTTTTTTAAACTAACATCAAATCTAAGCATTTGATTCACAGTTAATCTACCAATTTTCTATGCTAGTTAGCCTCAGGCAGTTAAAATGTTAGTGCACCCATGTACAGTAACAGCAACTTGTGTGCACTGTGTTTGCATTAACAACTCTGATGTCTTGACTTTGTGATATTCGCCTACAAAAGTGGGTTCACGACCAGAATATATATATATATATATTTTTGAATGCAATCAAAGGAGTAACTGGGGCCCTGGCCAGTGTTTTTTTGCCCCGCAGATGGGCAGCAGTGTTTGTGAACACCAGTGTGGCAGTTGGCAGAGATTGATGAGGGGGATGGGCAGATTGCAATGGCACATGCTCCAATTCAAATTATCCCTGGACCCATGCAGCAGTGGAGGACCTGCTGGGGCCCAGGGTGGCATTCATTATAACCAGACACAAGCAGGTTTGGTCAGTGCCTCCATCATGACACCAGCTCTCTCTTTATCTTTTTTTTTTTCCACATTTCACCTGCTTTTGACTAGATTTTGATAGCAAGCACCTTACATGAAATTGCATTTTACTTGAACGCAATTCACCAGCAAGTAGATTTAAATGAATGTCAAGAAGACATGAAGGCTGTAAACGCTGAAAAGGACTCATACAGGTAACATTAACGAGGTCAAAAGGAGCATCCGATGAAGACGTGGCGTATCGAGAGAAAATAAAAAAGACTATTTAAATGAATGCAAATCAAATTACACATCCAATCAGGGTTAAATGTTCTTTTTAAATATCAGCATGTGCAATACAGTATGTGTTTATAATCTAATGGAAATTTACCAATTATCTCTCTAATTACATCTGTATTGCTGCATGAAAAATGAGCTTTCTGCCATTTCTAATGCTGCTAAAGAGTTGTTGAATAAGCAAGGGCAAATCTGGAAAAAAAAAAAAATTAATGATCTACATTATTGCTTATAACTACTGCTCTTCCTTGGGTATGCTGAAGTTAATTAGCAGATTAGTGATAGTGTATAATAACCCACACTGCCCTGAGTAATATTGGCCATTCGGAGGTTACGGCTTATTTTAAAGTAAAAGCCTGGATTTATGTGTTTGTGTCAAGATCCATCGCATTTGGGCTTATATCTGGTGCGCATCAAATGGAAGTTTAACATGGCCATAAGGGATTTATGGCAGAAAGGGTGTTATGACATAAAAATGTTATGTAGCCTGTCGAGACTAATCCTCCGAAAACATGAAGTGCAAAAAGGAAAGAGGAGGAAAAAAAAAAAAGAAAAGAAATGCTCCTTGGCTCATCACTGGACACGTTGATGGTGGGGGGAAAAGTGAAATTGACAATATCATTGTAGGAGCGCACTAAAGGGGCGACGGTCCGCTCCACTACACTGAAGTAGGGATGTCTACAGTGGAAGAAGAAGAAGAAGGGGGAGGGTACCACTTTGTCACAGGCTGCTATGTAGATTAACCTTTCAATTAGTTGTTATCAGGTCCTCTCCATGTCTCGGCGCAAGCTTTTCAGCCTTCGTTTTAAAGAGATCAAATCCAAATCGCTCGGATATGTCGCCGCACATTTTATCCTTCGACGTTTCCCCGATAATGAAGAGGAGTATCCGAGGGGGGGAAAAACTTGAAGAGGTAAAAAAAAAAAAAAAACTACCAGCAAATATTTACGGTAGCCTGTGTGCCCTTCTTTCTCTCTCTCTCTCTCTTTCATTCTAGTTAAATGTTCGTTCTTGCATGGAACTTGGCGTTAATTTGTTGTGCGGAAGATTAAGAGAGGGTCGGTTTGTGTAACATCTAACAACGGCGTTAAAAAAAAAAAAATCCAAGAAGGCTGTGTATCATTTCCTAATATAATATGGAAAACGAGAGCGACGCTTGAAGCTGAGAAATGGGAGCTAAAAAAACTATAGCGATACATAATTGAGAAGCAGTGATGAAGGAGCTGCTCTCCCAGCAGTCGTGTTAACTTGTATTCCCCCCCGGACATGTTTTTTCTCCCTCCAGGGCGCACTATTTTCCCTCATTGGGAGATATTTGATAGTTAATGGTGATAAAGAGGTCATGCCATCTTTGCACATCGCAACACAGGACGTTAAACGATTTCGCTGGCGGACGTGAAAGCGTGCGGAGGAGGAGGGGGGGAGAAACTCTACTTTTAACGTTTATTTATCGCTTCCCCTTCCAATTCAACGTCACATAGTTTAAATGTTAAATATCAGGAGAATTACGGCTCCTCTCGGGGGAGGAGGAGGAGGAGGAGGGGACGAACAGGGAGGAAGATAAAGAGGAGGGAAAGGCGATAGCTTTCACACGTTTTAGCCTGCAGGAGTCTTGAATAACGCTACCTGGAAGAATACATATATATTATTAAACGAGACGTGTTCCACTTTAACTCCTCGCCTTTGCAGGTTTTTATGCAAACAAAATGATAGATTTAACAAACAGCCAATTAAAGTCTAAAATGATCCAAATCACTTTCAAGTGTAACCAACTGTTTCAAGGAGGAATCTAATTAAGGTGGGCCGGTGTTAAACGCTTTGCAAATGAGGTTAAATATTTATCTCATTTAATTACAACTCGGGCAGTTTATGTCTGCTATGGCGTACGTGCGACTTAATAACATCCTGTCGCCGCGGGTAAAGCTGTAAGTTAAGATATTACGGCTGTTGGAGGTAAATTATATCAATTCATCACTGAAGGCACCTTAAGAGGCGGGTCAATTGAGTGAAGTGACAGATCATACAGCCAGTGCCGTGCCTCTCGGAGTGAGCTCATACATAAAGATTGACATGTGCTTTATCAAACCAGAAATCGGATCTTGTCTTTACAGCCAATATTGAAGTTGCTAGGGAGGGCACATTAGTGTAGGTAAGGTTTAATGAGACTCCATTGGATTGTAATCAGCGTCATGTCGGATTCATGTAAACTACAACATTGTAACAAAATGGCGACTGTTTAGGTGACATCAGTAATGCTGGCAACTACTGTCATTTATCTGCTCAACTCGGCGGAAACACAACTCTACGGTTTGTTACGTAGTTATTACCGGTTTGTTCTTTCGTTAAACGGCGCGGCGACGATTTGCAAACGGGCGTGAAAAAAAAACGCCTAACGGCAGCTGTCAGGAAGTGAACATTGATTATATACATCTGTCAGTAGGAGCTCGCGCTGGATCAGTTTGTCGTCGCTGGCCGTCGAGCTGTCAAAAGTCGCGTGCGGACAACTAACGGTTACACGTTATATATATAAATCTTCCGTGCCTGTTTTTTTTTTTTTTTTTTTGTGAGTAACGGCTTTTTTTTTAACTGACACTTTGGAAATGACGTGCTGCAAAATTGAAGTTGTAAACGTTGTTGTTGTTTGTTTTTTTAATGTCGAATCTGAAACCAAAACTATGTCGAGGACGGGAGTTCATACTTTTTTTCTTTTTTTTCCCAGAACTCGGTAGAAGTTTCTAGCTAAGCTAAACTGTCACAGTGTGAAAACTTATTACATACTTTAACGAAATGGTGTCTTTTGAAGTGGGCATGTATGTGGAATATGGTGACGGACTATGGATTAAGTCACCCTCAATTTCTTTAGCAGCCATGACAGCTCCTGCATCTGTTTTTATCCATCCGTGTCTCATGTTTTAGCACATCTTAAAGGTCCTATATTGTGCACTTTTTCTTGGTTTTATTTGAAGTTTTTTATATCCATAATGAGATATATTTACCAAAAATCATTATAATTTTACTTCTCCTGTCTCAAGCTTCTCTCTAAAGCTGTGGTTTTATGACTGTCTTGTTAATATTAATGCACCTGTCGTCAGATTGGCTGTGAATGGGCTATGGTTGTGACATCACAACTTCAGAGATTTATATTATTACATAACTGTAAGGCACGGTTCATGAATACAGGCTGTGTGTATTGAGTATTTTGAAACATGGGGCTGTATTTATATATCTTTTATTATATTCAAAAAGCAATTAAAATCTTGCTTTCAATGATATGGGACCTTCAAAAGTTTTTGCTACTAGCCCTACATCCAGTACGCTATGACCTAGTTTGTAGAATGTGACTTAGAGGAAATAACTTGTAATTAAAAGTAGAGTTTGTGAATTACAAATGTATTTCACCATTTTTTTTTCTTTCCTTTCTTTTAGATTTGATCTGCGATTTCACTTATCACAGCTCCAGATCAGGCGGTAACTACGATTGTGGAATTTATTAGTGCCAACTTTTTTCCTTGAGTTCAACATCAAGGATTGAGGAAAAATATACGGATGGCAGAGTGGAACATACTTTTTTGATCTTATCAAGGATGTGGATGTACCCATTGTTCAGCAGCAGCAAGGAGGAATCTGTATGGATCGCATTGTTGTGAGTGTAATTGTTCAACCATGGTAAAACTTGCAAACCCTCTGTACACGGAGTGGATTCTTGAAGCAATACAGAAAATCAAAAGGCAAAAGCAGAGGCCCTCAGAGGAGAGGATTTGTCATGCCGTGGCCACGTCGCACGGACTGGACAAGAGGACCGTCCTTGAGCAGTTGGAATTAAGTGTTCATGATGGCTCTATACTCAAGGTTACAAATAAGGGGAGCGCCTCCTACAAGGACCCAGGAAACCCCGGGAGAGTTGGATCAATCCCGTCCGCGAACGTGTCCGTGCCATCAAGGGAATCTATATGGAATTCGAGCGATCTTCGCCATATTGATTGGAATAAGATACTTAGGAGGGCCATTGAGGGCCTGGATGATACACATGGCTCCTCGCTGAAGAACATCGAGAGGTATCTGAGGAACCAGGACGACCTCTCGAACATCGTCGATAACCCTGCCTTCCGGCAGAGGTTACGGCTGGCGGCCAAGCGGTCGGTCAACAACGGCAGGTTGTTGAAAAACGGCCCGCGGTACAAGCTCAGCCACGGCGGCGCGGAGGGAAGAGGCTCCAGGTGTCCAAGTGCTTCCCCCTTGGTCCTGTCATCGGTGACACTCCTCCCCCACGAGCGAGACCAGGTACACCCACCTCGGACTCTGCATTTTCACCCTTCACCTTGCTGTGTTCCAAGTTGTTGCTGGGCAAAAATAATCTGGTTTTCAACCTATAACGCAGCCATAGCATCTACTAAAGCTTCGTTTTGCATGCATTATGGACTTTTTGTCAAACTTTTTTGGGGGGAAACTTCGATGATCTCATTCCTAGGAGGAAAGGGTGAAAGTTTGGGGGCGACTAGAGCACAAATTTACTTTGATGGGAATTTTATGATTGTGGTCGTGATCTTGGCAGGTCCGAAACACCGCCATCTAGAGCGCGTCCCTTTTTGGGGTTGTGTTGCTCTTGGACTCCATAATAAGAGATCTTGGATAACCAGAAAGTCATGCTGACAGTGTGCGGTGGGCAGTGTGCTGTAGGCTTCCCACAAGTTATGTAACCCTAGCCTAATGACCTTAAGGGATGTGGCTGGCTGTCTTGTGAGTAGCAAAGCATTAGTGAGCAGAATTATTCGTAATTTACAAAGGCAAGAAGGCAAACTAGTCCTTAAAAATATGGCCAGGGAAATCGGACCTGAGGTACGTGTGGTCGGACAGCATATTCTCAGACTGCGTGCAGCTGTTATGACCTTTGAGCTAACTGAGATGCCCCAGAGAGGAAAAGAAACCATATAAACAAACTTCCAGGTTGCATTGTTTCCGCTGCTTTTGGCACCTCAGGGGTGGTTTACTGTTTGCAGAGGTTGTGTCTCTATTACTAGTGCACTGTAAACAAATGACAGCACTTACAGTTACTTGTAGAGTGCAAGAAGAGTCATCTATCGGCCCCAAAGTGCAGCATTACAGCCATGTGGAGAGTTAGGCGTGAAGGCTTTTTTTTTTTTTTTTTTGCAGACTGCATGTTTGAGGCTTATCAAGACGAAAGCTGCGGTCGACTAGTTCATATGCACAAGTTATGCAGCCGAAGTGGCGAGCAGCATCAGGTTATAGAGATGTCACCGTGCTCCCCACCAGTTTCACAGTGAATAATCAGGAAGCGACACCTTGATACTGCAGCCACAACTGTGACTGCGTCTGTGGTCTGGGCCAAGAGTGAAACCGAGAACTGTTTAGAGACACAGTGTCCTGCAATGGTTCTCATAGCCGAGGAAAGGCCTGCTGTTTTCCATTTGGAACATTTCAACCTATTGCTCCCGGGCCTGATGACATCACCTAGCCCAGTCCAGGTTTACCGTTCACTTCAAAAGGATGAGACATTTCTGCCCGCTCTAAGCACAAACCCGTGCATGTACGTGTGCATGTGTGTGTGTGTGTGTTGAGAAGATTCTTTGAGGTAAAAAAAAAAAAAAGAGCAGTCTTGGTTTAGAGTTTATTACATTCTGAAGAGACTCTGGCAGGAACAAAGGCAAGGAATGAGAGATTTTTTTTTTCCTGCTGTGTTATGCAACCACTTGAGCTCTCTCTCTCTCTCTCTCTCTCTCTCTCTCTCTCCACCAGCAGTGTTCTAATAGGACCCCACCCCCTCACTCAGGACAGCCTGCTCTTTTGAAGCAGCATAATTTCCTGTAATGTACTTAATTTAGAATCCCCTAGAAAATCATCAGCATCTCTTCAGCTGTGTTTGTTTCTCTGTTTTTTAGCATTTTTGCACCGTAGTAGATTGCAAATTGCTATTGGTAATATATTCCTTATGGAAATTAATTCTCCAGTTCCTGGATTATACTTCATAGCTCAGTGAGCGGACATTATGTTCTGTAGTTAGGAATTATTACGTTTTTTTTTTTTTAAAGAAAATGTCTGTCGGCTCTGAGCATTTCATTAGCACAGACATTTTGTTAATCCAGAGTTTAAAGGCTCATAGGAAATTATTTACTCATTGATTCAGTTTTTCTCTGCAGGCGCTATAATAAAAACAGCCACATGGATGGGTTACGATAGCTAGTCGCGTCTTGGATCTGGTACACAATTTGTTAAGCTTTGATGCTAACAAACCGCCTACCAAACCTTTTATCTTTCCTCACTCTTTAGCAAAGAGCGATGGGTACACATGGCGCAGGCTCCTCACTTTTAGCCAACTGTCTCAGTCGCTGGTTAGAATGACAGACATCACCCGCAGCGAATTAGAGCAGCTGCTGGAGCTAATTAATGTTCATTCTGTAATGGGTAAAATGAAAAGTTTGGCTATTCTCTTGTTAAAAATGCTCTCTGCAGCTGGTGTCGGTATTCAACCAAAGATTGTTTGTGAGCGACAACACATCACTTTGTCACAGCGGTTGTTGTGTTTCTGCAGTAGAGACAAACGGAGTGGTGTCTTCAGAGAAATGATCCAGCTGATCATCACTTTAAGAGTTTCCCAGTTAAACTTTGATTCCTTTTTCATATCAACATTTTTGATCTAATCAATGTAATAGTTCTCAATCAGGAGTTAGTAGCTTGTGAAGTGCAGGGGAGCTGCAGCTGTAATTGAATATGTAACATTTCATTATGCCACGCATCTCATTTTCATGTTGTAGGTACAGGTTGTGAACATTAATTAGACTGCCACTAAAATCTTTAGTGTTCCTTCTCAGCTAACAAATGGAGATTAGACATCTTTGAGTTGTAGTTCTTTGAGCCTTTAGTTATTGCAGATGTGGAAAGGTCAAACTAATGAGATATGTGAGGGATTCAAAGGATTTCAATTCGGTAGAACATTATTGAACAATATCCCCAGTGACATGCATGATCTTTTTGAAAAAAAAAAAGGATAACTCTTGATGTAATCATACCTTCCAAGGCCTTGTTTTAAAATGCCTCTGGCTGCATCTTTGAGAAAGAAACTGGCTTGTGATCAAGGACAATAGCTAATATTTCTGTTTATCTCTGCTCCAAGTGAAAATGATCTGAACTTTATCATGGCTCTATTTGTCAGACATTGTGCAGTTAAATTAACAAAACATCACGGTTATGTGTATGATCCTTTTGATCATCAGTGTGAGGAAATTGTGAAAAGTCTCACAGGTTGAAGGTAAACTAATAACAATTAGCTTGATAATAACCGTAACATTGTAGTAACATAGATAATCTTTTTGTCAATCGACCAATCGTTTCAGCTGCAGCTTCTAACCAGGCCTGTTCAACAAGATTGTTCGGAAGTTGTAGACCTGACTAAATCAGTGTACTTTATTTTCTATAACACGAGACGATACAAGATCGACAGTCACCTCTGAGCCGTGGCGTTGTATCTGACAGGTGTAGCAGTAGCATTTCAGTGTTTTCGGTCCACAATCACAGCTGTGTGAGCAGCACTCAGCGTCTAATGTCAGAGCCCGCTTTCAAATATTGACCCGGCAGGTTGGAAAATAGAGCAATCATTGATGTGGCAGTAAACTGCTTTTCCCCCTTCGCCGTAACATCTAATTGATACAACAGCCGGGAACAATGACCAAATTCCCACTGTATCCTCACCGCATTTCCCCCAGGGAATCATTTAGATGGTGTGACAGGTTTAAAGGATGGTGCTGTCATGTGTGAGTTGACGGATGGAGAGCTGGGAAAAAAAAAACAAGATACCTCTTTTATTCCACCGTTGGTCTGGAGGAGGTCAGCACCAACAGAGATTTAGAGGTCACAGATTTGGTTTGAGGTGAGGATGCTGATCTGCGTCATAGAAATCAGGAACTCATTATCGAGCATCCCCAGAGTGCCTTTAAAAAAAAAAAAAACTCCAGTCGATTGACAAGGCCTTAGTGTGTGAACTGATGATGAGGTAGGTTATTTATGGTCACACCCTGTGAGTGTTATTTTCCGTTAAGAACTTCCTCTCAAGCAGGGAAGGAGGCAGCAGCTTATTTGACGCTCCTCTAGAGGCTTGCTTATATGATTGAATATTTAAAGGTAATCCGAGTTGAGTATGGCCATAATTTCAGCCCTGAGATTGCTTAGGTTGTGACTGGTTGCTTTTTTAAAGACATGACAAGTCAAATATTTCCCGGTTTCCTCCCCGGAGTCAGGCTCTCGTCGTTCTGAGTGATCAATGGGGAAATCCTCTTAAAGCTTGAGCTCATATTTTACTTCTTCTGAACTTTACCGTAAGCCCTTAAATGAGTGTTTGTTCTGAGACTTGCAACATTTACGGTGGATCATGGCAGTAACAATGAGAGCATGTTTTATTATTGAGGTAATTTGATTACATGCTGGTTAATCCTTTCAGACTGGAGTACAAGCTTTAAGAATTGGATTAAGCCCTTAAACTATGATTACTAAGATCACTCTCCCATTCAGATGTAATGGATAAAAGAGGTGGATCTCAAACGCAGCATATCTCTGAGGACAAGACTCATTTATTATTCAGTTCTAGTCTGTGAGAACTTTTTTTTTTTTTTTTTTTTTTATTCTCTGAGCTCGAGCTTCTAGTTTGTATTTTTGTGGCTGTTTCATTTCATCCACACGCAGGTTTTATCTTCTTGCCTTAACCAGCAATATGTATACAGCGATTTCCAAAGATAAAACGTCTAAAAACAAACAGGCTTTCAAGCCCTCCGTACGCAGCCTGTGCGTGTTTTCTGTTTTTTAAACAGTTTGTCTCTGTTTGTGTTCCCACCCAGCTCCGGGTCGACCCCATCCCAATATGCAGTTTCTGTCTTGGAACGAAAGAGTCAAATCGGGACAAGCGGCCAGAAGAGCTGCTGTCCTGTGCAGACTGCGGGAGCAGTGGTAAGTTCGCATAAGCCATCACATATTGTAGCCTGGACAGAACTGTTAGTTCGTTGGCATTATTCGCATGCATCAGTGTGAGTGTATATGAGCAACAGAGCTGGACAATATAGTTAAAATATAGTTATAATCATTTGAACAATATTGATATAGTTCAATAGTGTAGTTTCTCAAAATTGTGTACCATTTTGTAAAATAGATATTAGAAATGATCATTTCAGTTAAGTAATAAGTCGCCATACTCCAATTATAATTTTAGAGTCAAAGAACATGCATTAAATTAAACATTTATTAAATGTTCTCTCCCATTATGTCATTTAATTTCACAATCAAGCTATGCGTATAATTATTTTATCGCTATAGATCTATTGGACACTATAATTTGTTCTTTAGAAATGAAGTCTTTTATATTACCAGATGGAAATTAGTTTTTTTTTCTTTTGCCTAACTATCTGAAAAATCATAACACTTCATCACATTGATGCAAAAATCTAATATTTCCTTAAGGCTGTCTTTCTTATTAATTTGCACCATAGCCTGCAATCACCAAACACAACCAGAGATATTCAATTTTCTTCCGTGTGAAGGTTATAGAAAATTCTGCGATGGCTGATGTCATCTAACAAGATCCAGTATATCATGTCACCAAACCCTGATCTCAGCACTTCTCTGCATTGGCAAGGGAGATGTCATATTCTTGCAGAATATTTTCCGCTTCCCTTTTTAGGGATTTATTGGAAGAACAGTGCTCAAATTGAGTGGCTGTAGGGAAACCAAATTGCTTGCAAATCTCACTGGTCTCAAGAAGGACTGCGGCCATTAGAATCTGAAATCACCCAAGTAATTTTCTTTCAATTCAGAATCTCGGTCGGTGCTCCTCCTGGTTCACCCTCTGCATGCTTCCGCTTGGCAAAATCATCAACCACTGTGGACTATCTTTCCACTGCTATGCAGATGGCACATATCTTTACATGAAGACACATACTCTCTACCATCAGCAGCATCACCTCTATCTGGACTCACTACATGAGGAGATAAGGGTGTGGATGAGGCACAACTTTCTCCAGCTGAACAGTTCAAAAACTGAAGCTATCCTCGTTGATTCCCCTCATCAGACCCGAAACTCTACCATAACCTCTTTTACCATTTCTGGCAAGGACATCCCATTAACATCAATTGCCACTAACCTCGATGTCAAGTTTGACCCCCATCCCCACCTTTGAGGCCCATATCAATCATCTCTGTAAAATATCATTCTTTCATCTCCGGAATATAGCCAGACTTTGTTCCACATTCACCTTGAGAGATGCTGAGAAGCTCGTCCACGCCTTTGTCTCCTCCGACTCGACTACTGTAACGCATTTCTCAGCGGGATCCCCAACAAAAGCATCCAAAAATTACAACACATTCAAAACATTGCTGCTAGGATCCTGCTGAGAGTGCGAAAACATGAACACATCACCCCCATCTTACAGTCACTACACTGGCTCCCCATCCCCACCCGGATCGAATATAAAGTCTCCCTCCTCACATTCCAGTGCATCCATGGCAATGTACCTTAAAGAACTCCTCACCCTCCAGAGCTCAGCCCTGTTCACTTCATTCTACCAACACCTACAGACTTCTCCCCCCCAGGACTAACCCCTACACTCAGAGACAGAGCATTCTCCTCCTCTGCCCTGGAACGTCCAGGGCAGAGGAGGAGAACGCTGTGGAACGGCTGTGGAACATCCTCCCTGAACATCTCAGGGCTCCACAGCACATTGATAGTTTTAAAAAGGGTCTTAAAACACACCTTTTTATAAAATCCTTTAATATGCAATTCTGTTTTATTTTTGTTTTCACATGTCTGTTTTTATTTCTTGTAACACTTTGAGATTTCTCCCAAATACAAAGTGCAATACAACTAAAATGTATTATTATTATTATTAGAATCTCCTTACATAGTGCAATAGTTACATAGTTACATACCACTGCAGATTGGTAGCATGTCTTTGACTCTTCTTTTGTTCCAGACCAAAAAATGCTATAACCCTCCATAAAATTACCACTGCCTAGGAGTCATTTATGTTTTAACAATTATTTATGTGCCTTAAGGAATTGTTCTCCTGGTGACATTTTTATAGCTCAAATTTGACTAAGTAGCGTCGAGGTGGTTTTCATTAACCGCTCGTAGTGTACACAAATTGTGCTCTCACTGTAAAACAGCTGTTTTACAACCATGAGAGGGAGTCGGGTGAGGGAGAAGGCGAGCTTTTACATGACTTTCATGGATCAGCTTCCATTAGAATGAGTGCCGCTACTGTTTCTGCCTCATTAAGATCAAATTATCTGTAATTAGTGGCTCAGATGTTTGATCATACTGTTTTTTAGTCACAACTTGTGGCAGAGGGGGAAAAGTGTTGCAGACATACAGCCCCATCATTGTTTTGATGATGTAATATGTTAATATTTAACCTCACTGTGTGATTAAATGGAAAGCCTTGTCTCTTGCTCTGTGACACAGAAAACGCTGGTAGAAATGTGTCATGCTAATACGTGTTCTTGATTACTTTTGAAGGGCATCCATCATGTCTGAAGTTTTCCCCTGAATTAACCTCAAATGTGAAGAGATTACGGTGGCAGTGTATTGAATGCAAAACCTGCAGCTCCTGTCGAATACAGGGAAAAAATGCTGTAAGTATAATGTTGCATACATCTTTACACACACCATTTTCAACTGTTGTAGATCCCATTTAGTGCATCCCTGAAGATTTGTTGGTTTTCCCTCAGATTTTTAAAGCCTCTCTCATGCACAATTGGGCTCATTTTTTGCTAAATAGTTTAAAATGACATGAGGTTTTGTTACATGTATGCAACAGAGACATCCTTTATACATGCCTGCCATTTCCTTTCAGGATGAGATGTTATTCTGCGATTCATGTGATCGGGGCTTTCACATGGAATGCTGCGACCCGCCGCTTTCAAGAATGCCAAAAGGTGAGGTGTTTACACTGTCTGGCTTTCTCTGTTTCCTTCTCCACTGTCAATTCAAAGCCTTTTCTTCACAGACGGCCGTTTGGGGCTGTCACTCAGCACACAGAGAGGCAGCGGTGGCTTATTAGGAGCTTTGCATGCATATCAAATTATTCCAGCATCCCCCAGGGAGATTCGCTATCTCTGGATTACAGTAGTGACCCTACAGCGAGGCTTGTAATGATGGTGCATGTACTGTAGTAGGACATTTGGCAGGCAATTCATACAAGTCACATAGCTTCGCTCCACAAGCTGACACAAAGTCTATTTCACTGGACAGAGAATTGACCCAATGTTTTTCTTATGGATTTTCGCTTTGTGCTGAGTAATTGATTGTCATTGTGAACTTGCGGGATTCTCGCCAGCTCTCGGTATTAAAGGAAATGTTTCAAATGAATGTACTGTATGTCCTCGGAATTGATGAACCCGCCCTAACGGTACTCTCTGTTTTTTGGACACCCTCCAGGAACCTGGGTCTGCCAAGTCTGCAGGCCGAAGGAGAATGGGAAGAAACTGCTGCACAAGAAAGCCGATCAGATCAAACGTCGATATGCAAAGCCAATCGGAAGGCCCAGAAATAAGCTCAAGCAAAGAATGTAAGTGCAATGATCTCAGTATATTAACAGATTAGTTGAAGGGAAATTCATAGTTCATCTTTGGCCTTAGCTATTATAACAGGTACAAATAATGGTCAAAACATGAAATGAGACCCAAGTTATTATAAAATAAAATGATCCTTTAATAAAGAGAGAATAAGAACACAACAAGCAAGCAGGCTGTAACAGTGAATACATGTTTGAGAGATCCTTATTCAATTTTTTTAATCTTTTTTGTCTCTGCAGGTCTGTAACCAGTGGTGATGGCTCCATGGTAGCACTTGGAGGAAGGGGGTCACCTGGTAGGGGTCAAAAGATTACCGTCTGTTCCACACCTTCATCTGGTCATGCTGCATCTGTGAAGGACGCCAGAGACAGATTGGCTGTTGCAGACCCCCGTTGTGCGGTCGACGCCACCCAATTCACCACTTCCACCCCCACCACCACTCCCCCCCTCACGCCCACCTCCACCCCAGCTACACTCACCGTTAACAAGAAAACCAAAGGGCTTATCGACGGTCTTTCCAAATTCTTTACCCCTTCCCCCGTGGGCCGTCGCTCGCGAGCTGTAGCCGTAGAGTCGCCCGCCAACCAGTTAGGCTCTAGGGACAAGGGTCCGCCCAAACTGTCCAAGCCACCAGAGCCGTTTGCCTTTGCTGCTCACGCCACTCAAAAGATAACCCCCTCGTCCTCTGCACTTCCTCCCGCCCCCACGTTGCCGGGACTTAGCCCCCCGTCGCAGGTGTCCAGCAGCTCCACCTCTGCTAACTCGCCCCAGAGCTCTTCCAGCCAGTCTAGTGTTCCCTCCCTGAGTAGTCTCTGCAATAGCAGCCAACTTAAGGGACTATTTGACGGACTCTCACACATTTATACTACTCAGGGACAGTCGCGGAAAAAGCGGCTACCTTGCTATGCGCCGCCGAAGCGCATGCACCATAAGCAGGACTCACCCCACGCGTCCAAAACAGGGCCCCAGCGCCTCGGAAAGAGCGAGTTCAATAGAAATAGGTTACACTCCACATCTGCTGGGCCAGGCCGACCCAGAGGACACCCGTTTAAGATGGTCAGTCATTTCAAACGTAACCCCTTCCTTAAAAAACACAGGACGCTAGGCAGGCTGAGGTATAAAGTGAGCCCTCACAAGGGAGCCCCCTCACCAGGGAAGGGAGACTTGACAGACGGAAGAATTAAGCCTGAGAATAATCATGGTAAGCAAAGGCTTGAAACGCCAGCCAAGACCTGCGTCTCCACACCTTTTAAGCTTCTTTATTTATTTTAAAGCTTGACACTCGCAGTTATTTATTTATTTTTTTTCCAGACTAGAGCTAATCTTTTCTTTGAGAAGACACCCTCAACATCCTAACAGTCTACTAATCTTCTGCCTAATTTGAATTATTTTAGTTTCTTAACCCAGTTTCGTTGCGTTTTGACTTGGCTGCGGAGTTTACGTTTCCATCCTCTCGCCCGTTGGCTTTTGTCATAGTGCATGGCCCACTAACTCCCTCATGTTGCCTCCTTGCTCTGTCCTTGACCCTCTGCAGTAGTGCGTACATTGTGATCACTACCTAGTAGAGGCTGTAGTCCCATCAGCGCTCTTCCTCATCACACCCTCACTCTTGAAATCACTGTCTCCACTCAGCCTCACTTCCAGCGGTCATTAGACACATACAACCCAGTGATTCACCCACCCAAGCTGACTCAGAGCTGACATGATGATTATAGCCAGAAGTGCAGTAACCCTTGCATTTCACTGTCTTCAGGAGTGAAGTTATAGTTGGGGAAAAAAAAAAAACACATATCGGAAAAACAAATGGATATATTTCAAGCAGTCCCAAACAATATATTGCACAAACACTACTTACCCTAGCAGAACATTTCCATAAATATGTTAATGACACATCAGTTCCACTTGTAATGGGTTTTTGTTTTGGTGGTTAAGTCATGGTGTTGATGTCTTTCATAAAAATTACTGCCTGCTTTCCAACATCAGTTGCTTTTCATGTCGACACTCGCTCCCTTCACTGCATCTGCTTCTTAATTCATGGGAAACTGTCTTGGTGGATGACTAAGCACATGAAAGCGGTTACGCAATTAGAGTGATTTAGTTTCACTTCATTACATTAGGGATTTTCATATAAACATGCAAAGATGATATATTATGAAATTCCTCAGAGACACAGCCTCAAACGGGCTCAGCAGCAACACTCACAGTATAAATCACATTTGCATAGAATGCATTTATGAGATTATTCAACCACGGCTGCTTCAAACAGGCCAGTGTTGATTTGCTATCTGATGTGTTGATGTTGTGTTATTGTGACTGCAACAGGTCACAATGGCGAGGTGCGAGTGAAGCAGGAGGCTCAGGCCGACTTTGCAGCCATGTCCAGAGACCACGTCACAGAGGAGGACATTGAGACATTTATGCATGTCCAGGAACTCGCTGCGCAGGTGAGACGAGGCATAAACATCTTAAAGGGGCCCTGCTATGAAAAGGAAAAAGTGCTGTGGTGTGTAAATATTTGGGTCTCTGGTGTTCTTGCTAACACACAAACTCCAATGAGACCACCCACTTATTCTGTTGTGCTCTGTAGTCTTGCTAAAACCTGGCTAAACACATCAGTCATTCAGAAACGGCTCTGGTTGTGATGTCACAACAGGAGTGAAAGTTAATGGTTACTCCTTCTGGAGTGCTTGTACTTGTCTTTTGTTTCTCCAAATGACCCCGGCTTCCTGAGGGGCATGACATTTCCGACCATAACCCTAGGCCAATCACAACTGACTTATATTAAACTATTAAGCTACATTCCAATAAATCATATATTTTTTAACACAATTGCATATAACAGTCCCAGCCCTCCTTAAACTATCATTTATTCTACTATCCTCATCCTTATTATATATTTTCCTATAGAAGGTTTCTTAGGGGATCCACAATAGTGCTGCTGCTTCGTACCATGAGTCTTAAATACTTTAAAATCATAAAATAACATTTTTTTTAGCCCTGAACAACTAGAGCTCCCATGAGGTCTTAGCAGCATGACTAAGCCTCATGGGAGCTGTAGTCATTCAATGCTAACAAAATATAAAACGTATAATCTTTTATCTGTGCTCAAATTGTACCAACTCAATATAGTAGAAGCGGTAAACATATTTGGAGTAAAGACAGAAAAAACAACAAAGCTTTTATAGAGATTTATTTTTTTTTTACCTTTATTTAGAATAAAATATGATGAAATGTATTTAAACTAATAGATAAGCATACCCAGATAGCAGCTAATTTCTATTCTATATTTTTATTATTATAGTAGTATTTATGATCTAATTTTTAATAGATTTAGGTCAGAATTTCAATTTTGTATTATATCTACAATATTGATCAGAAAATGTTGTCACAAAACATTGATTGATGAGAGATGATTGTCTTTGTCACGACATTCATCCCTTCACATTTGTTCAATATTTTTTCAGAGAACTGGACCTCTGATGAACACAGACTCCATACGATGTCCAGCAGTCATTGAATTTGGGAAGCATGACATTCAAACCTGGTACTCGTCACCTTACCCGCCTGAATACTCAAGGTAACGTTGATTTAACACAATAAAATACTGTTTGTTTTATTACTTTATCACCGGAGACATATTTAATTTGAATGTCCTTTTAAAAACCTCCCATGCCCGAGTACAAACCGCAGCTCTCCCTTTTGTCTTTGTTAGATTACAAAAGCTTTATCTGTGCGAGTTCTGTCTGAAGTACATGAGAAGCAAAAACATTCTCCAGAGACACACAAAGAAGTGTGGCTGGTTCCACCCACCAGCCAATGAAATCTACAGAAAGGACAACCTTTCCGTCTTTGAGGTCAGCTTCCTTTTACAGCAATAAAGCAATAACTGTATGCTGCATGAGATTCCACTGAATGGGTTCTGGGAGGAGGAGGGAGAAATGGGACTGTTTGAACAGTGTCCTCTTGCTCTTTTTATTCCGTGTTTAGGTTGATGGAAATGTCAGCAAACTATTCTGCCAAAACCTCTGCCTGTTAGCCAAGCTTTTCCTGGATCACAAGACCTTGTATTATGATGTGGAGCCTTTCCTCTTCTACATACTTACAAAGAATGATGAGAAAGGCTGTCATCTTGTGGGCTATTTCTCCAAGGTAAGAATTACAGAGTGATTATATGGGAAATGAAGGAATACCACACATCATATTTGAATGGTGACACTGATACAGAGCGACCTAATTTGTCCATTTTTGTGAAGAGGATGTCATTTATTCACAGTAATGGTTGAAAGATGAGTCAAAAATTGATTAGTAAAGCAAAAACGGCAACAAGCTTTTACTGCAGCTTTTCAAATGTTAGAATTCTATATTTTTCAGTTTTATGTGATTGTAATTTAAGTATCTCTTTGACTTGTCAGACTAAGCAAGCAAGACCTTGGACTTTTAACGTTTCACTATTGTCTGTCATCATGAAAACTAAATAATGAATCAAAAAATGCAACAGAAATAATAATCAACGGATTAAGCAATGATGAAAGCGATCACACACAGAGCCATACTTCTTTATTGAGTGTGTGTGTGCTGTGCATACACACATACACAGATTCAGACAAGGACAATGGCAGGTGCAGTAAATTGCCAGCTTCAGCGGAGCTCTGACATACTTGATCTGTTTCTCCTTCCCTCAGGAAAAGCTTTGCCAGCAGAAGTACAATGTCTCCTGCATAATGATCATGCCTCAGTACCAAAGGCAGGGATTTGGAAGGTTCCTTATTGATTTCAGTAAGTTCCTTAATGCTTTTTTTAGACCACTGAACTTGAGTTTTTTTTTTTTTTGTTGTTGTTTTTCTTGGTCTTTACAAAAAAAATTTCGATTAAGGGGGGATTTGTATCTTGTGGCAAGGTGCTGTATTTAGTTAAGGCTTTGAAGTGGCCAAATCAAGAGCATTCATGTACAGTGCTCAGGCAATCACAGAAGATTAGGGGTGAGAAATATTACATTCTATCTGTTTATATTATTCGATGACCAAAAGTGTTTCACCCAAGCATTGCCTGAAGAGTTTTTTCTTTTTTTTTTTGTAGAAATCCCAGTTATTTCTCTCTGACTTGTGATGAGGTGTAGATGCTGCTTTTATGTTTTAGTCCAGTAAATGCAACACAACACATGCAATATTTAAAGCCTGGCGGCCCACTTATGAGAACAGTTGCTGCCTTGAGTGGATTTCTGTGTTTAGGCTGGCAGTTTTTTATAGCTTTTTTTATTATTTTTCCAAAAGTTGTCTCCTTGCCGAGTTTGTGTGTGATGAAGAGAAGGAAAAAGGAGCGCGTGTGGGGAGGGCGAGCGGTAATGGAGCATTTGATTTCCTGTTCACTTTGGGAGCCACTGAGACACAGAGATGTGAGAGGATCTGTGATATTGAGAGTGTGCTGATAACAAAGACAGGGATTAAGAGAGATTGAACACAGCTGAGTTCTGAGCTCTTTGAAGGCTTTATTGGAAAATGTAGCTGTGGAGCTGGAAGTTGTTTAGATTAAGATTTTCTGTTATATTGGATTGTATTAGAGGAACACTTTGTCTCAGGTAGCTCTGAGAGCACAGCATTAGTCAGAGCCTGTCTGAAAAATGTTCTCTTTCAGATCATAATTCAAAGGAGCTGGAGTAGCTCTTTTGTTTTGGTTTATTAATGATAATATACTTGTAAAATGACAGAAAATGAAATATGGCTTTTTTTTTCTCAATTAATTTATTTGAATATTCATTGCTAAGTCTTTGTTCTCACTGACTGCTCTTCTTAGCTTTAGTAATGAATATTTTCATGATTATTGGAATATTATGTGTTCACTGTTCAGTGATTAGATTTGCTTGTTTGGGTCTCGGTAGTGGGTGCACATTAAAAGGCATTAATTAATTTCATGCTGCTCATAATGGATGACCCTTGACAGTGCCGCTATAAAACTAATTACACACAGATACATATTGGTATTATTTTTTTTTTCCTTGTTCGTTATCTCTTCTAAATGCAGTCCCTTGTGAGCAATGACATCCAGCTGCTTTTCTGTTGCGCTCTGTCGCTTTGTTTCCTCTTTACTCCCTCTTTCAACCTCCTTTGTTGCCCTTGTCAGCATGTATCATAGCTTCTGACAGAGGTTGAAGCAGAAGAAAACTGATTGCCTCGCTTCTCTTTATACTATTTGAAGGTGAAATCCTAACCAGGGTTCAGTGTCACATCCTTACATGAATATGTAATCTATGAAGCGGGGGGGGGGGGGGTTGAAATGCAATCTGAAATAACCCAGCAGCAGCCTCTGGCTTTGACTAAGGCATTTTGTTTTTGTTTGAATCGTGTCTTTTTAGGTTACCTTCTCACCAGGCAAGAAGGACAAGCCGGCTCCCCAGAGAAGCCGCTGTCAGATCTGGGTCGCTTATCCTACCTGGCATATTGGAAAAGTGTCATACTGGAGTATCTTTATAAGCACCCAGATAAACACATCAGTGTTAAAGGAATAAGCAGGGCCACTGGGATGTGTCCACACGACATCGCCGCGACTCTCCAGCAGCTCGGCATGATTGACAGACAGGATGGCAGGTCAGTTTCTGAGCCGCAGTCTCCTTCAGCCCGCGCTGCCTCTTCTATGCGCCGTCTGACTTATCCAGGCCAGTGGGTATTTTTAACAGCATATCCATTAATGCCGCTGAATATTGACAGAAGTAAGTCAGGTTAAGCACCCCCAAGGACACGGAGCACCTGCTGTCCCAAAGAGCTCGTCTTTGTGCTCGTATTTAACCACACATCACCTTCTGTCTACCGCGGCTGGCACTTCTTGCTGCTTTTGGAAATGAACGCG
Source organism: Lepturacanthus savala (assembly GCA_030544235.1). Classification (NCBI taxonomy): domain Eukaryota; kingdom Metazoa; phylum Chordata; class Actinopteri; order Scombriformes; family Trichiuridae; genus Lepturacanthus; species Lepturacanthus savala. The sequence continues at coordinate 19,109,780 of CM060471.1, read as the reverse complement.
TAGGCTTTTCTCCTCTGTGGTCTAGGATCGTGTTGATCAGAAGAGAGCGGCTGATTCAGAGGCACACGGAGAGGCTGAGGGCGAACCCACGGCAGAACGAGGTGGACCCCGACGCCCTGCGCTGGACGCCTTCCACCATGCCCAACGCCGTCCTGTCGGAGGAGGAGAGGGAGGCAGAGATGGATGTAAGTTTTCCCGATCAATCGGGAGACACTAGTCATCTGTTAATATCGTCTGTGATACTGAAGGATTGCTTGATCAGCTGGGGAGTTCAAATAGAGGCCACTAATGGGCAGAGAATTCTCACTGTCAGCAAGCATCTAATGTTGTGCAAAATTGGCCTAAATCAGTTCACCACATACTTAATAGTGCTGAATACTCCATGAAATGTAATCTTACCATGGCTGCTTAAAGGAAATGTTTCCTCCATGACGGGCAAACATCCAATCAGGACATTGCTCTTATTATCAGGAGAAACCTGCAGTGAATCATTTGTCATGATGTTAATTCCAGCCCCTTGTTTTCCCATTAGCCTCATTGCTCAGATGTTGGGAGTTGCGCGTATGCCTTTCCCAGAGATAATGTGTCTTGTCTGTTTAATTACCAGGCTGAGCGGCTCAAGGAGCAGGCCAGTTGCTGGGAGAAGGAGGAGAGAGAGGGCTACATGATGACTCACAGCAGCAGGCAACCTCTCACCAAGGTGCACTGCAAGGTCCCCTACAGGACCTACGAACGCCGCCCGGCGCCGTCCTGGACCAGGCGTGTCCAGCCGCCGGAGGACTTGAGCGACGATGATGAAGCCGACGACGATGACGAAGACTCCGACGGCTCACCCCCCATCCTGACAAAAGCGCACGCGATGCTCGTAGCCAAAAGAAAGGTGACTTTTAATGTTTATTGATGTGACTCATCCCTCCTTTCGCATCACCACAAGTCAGCCGTTTTCCCAAGAGGAATTACCGTATCGATTATCTTGAGTTTTATTATAGAACAAAATGGAATTGAACGTATATCATTTGATATTTCCTTCATCGGGGACAGTGTTATGTACTTGTGTGAGATAGGAAGGTTTGATAAATATTCATGGTTTCAGTAGAGGGTTCAGTGGCTTCCTCTTGTCATCTAGAGCCTCCCTGTGTGCCTGCAGCTGTAGATAATAGATTGTGTTTTCACTGCTGGTGTCGAGACTGTGCAGGCTAAACCTTGTACTATTGTCAGTGGTCATGGTTAATTTACTGCCCTCCTCTGTGCTTCTCACATCTGTTCTGTCTATATGGCACTGCCCCCTTGTGCTAGAGATAATATTACAGCCAGCTGCGTGATGTCAGGGAGACCTTCTCGACAAAAACTGTATGGAATCCAGCAAAGAACAGCAGTGGCTGTTGGAGTTTATTTAGTGCATTAGTTACAGTATTGATTTCACATTCTTCCTGTGAAGGATTTCAGAGAGGAGAATGGTTGAGTAGGAAGGCAGCCGTTGGGAAACAACCGGAGAATGTAGAATATAGACTGTGGTTCCTGCTTATTCCTGCTTGTCTCATTTGTGGTTTTCCACACCAGGCTGCATTGCTAAACCATTTAGTTTCACAGTGTTGTTTTAACATTTTACATTTGGCAAACATGCCTAAATGAATTTATGTTGTATCATAAATGAGGTCATCCACCTAGTGCCCTAGATGTCATCCTCCGGTTGGAGGTTTTATTCTGTTTTCATCGGTTTCTCTTTTATTTGATTTCAGAGAACCATTGTACTCAAGAAGAGAGGGCGTAAGAGAAAAAGAATAAACAGCAGTGTAACAACAGAAACCATCTCGGAGACAACGGAGGTGCTGAACGAGCCGTTTGACAACTCAGACGATGAGCGCCCTATGCCCCTGCTGGAGCGCACTTGCCGAGTGGGTGAGATGGAGGAAGATGAAGAGGAGGAGCAGGAGGACAAGACGCAGATCACACCAGTGAAACGCCGCAGAGGTCGGCCGAGGCTCGAGAAAAACGCACAGAAAATCAATCTTGTGCACTGGAATGAAGGTAATTGCATCCCTCAACATTTTTATTGTCGTAAAATTATTCTAAAGTGAAGTATTTCCTATAAAATATTGATATAGCAGATTGCACTGATCTAAAATGTTGGGTTTTTTCTATAGGAGCTGATGTGCTTTCTAAGAGACCCAGCAGACCTCGTCCAGTGAAACGGAAGAAAGGATGGCCCAAGGGAGTGAAACGCGGACCTCCCAAATGGAGGCTAAAGAACGAGCGAAAAATGGGCTTCAAGCTCAACCTCTACACGCCCCCCGAAACCCCGATGGAAGCAGAGCAGCACCACATTCAGACCGAGGAAGCGAAAGAGGAACCGGACCACGATTTGGTTAGCGCGGACGAGGGCAGCAAAGGAGCCCGACGCTCTGCGAGTCCAGACACAACACTAGAGAGGCTCCCCTCTGAGCCCCCGAGTCCTGCTGACCACCGATCTCACAAGTCCAGCTCCCCTGAGGGATCGCCGGTGGCTTCTCCCATGTGCTCGCCCGCCACCTCTCCTGTGGCTGCGTCCCCCCGCCATGAGGACAAAAGTGATTTTCCGGAACCGCCCGAAGGCGACCAGCAGGAGAGCGAACCCGAGCAGGACTCGCCAGCCAAAGACGTGGAGCACAGAATGGAGGGCGGCGTGTCACTGGGGAACGGCAACGAGGAAGACGAGGAGGAGGATGAGCAGAGAACTGGAATAGAGGATCAGGACGCAGACGACGAAGACGACAGTCACGGCAAGACGGCAGAGCCCGAGAGCAGCAAAGCAGAGCCTGAACAGTATTCGAAAGAATCACCCGAAGGCACCCCACCTTTTTTAGATCCAAAACAAGACAATGACTCTGAGCTGAGTCAGCAGGTTTCCACGGAAACGTGTAGTGAGGAGGAACTGGCCGCTGCCACGGAAAACATCCAAGACACGGCGATGGAAACGACAGTAGCAACGCCGCCACCCGTACCAGTGGCGGTGGCTTCGGTAGCAGCTGTGGACTCTGACAACCCGGTAGACTCTGAGTCAGAGGAGGAGAGCACGCCCAGTCCTGGTCCAGATCACGCACCCCCTCAGCCCACGGAAAGGCCGGCGCTCAGTCCTGTGCTGAGGGAAGATCCCCCAATCTGCACGGAGCTTGACTCAGAGACGGCCCAAGCTGTTCAGTCGCTGACGCGCGAAAGTGAGCGGGAGAACGTGTACCAGGATTGCGTGGAGAGCCAGGAGGCGTGCAGGAGCCTGCAGACCTACGCCCACGTGGCCCAGAGCCCCCAGCTCACCCCGCTGGATGACTGCCCCCAGTCGGACCACAGCAGTCCCCTCTCCTCCGCCCAGTCCCACCCCAGCCAGTCCGTCCGCTCCGTCAGCAGCCCGGCCGTGTCCATCCTGGAGAGCGGCTACACGCAGATCAGCCCTGACCACAGCGCCATCTCTGTGCCATCGCTGCACAACATGGAGACGAGTCCCATGATGGACGTGCCGTCGGTGTCGGACCACTCGCAGCAGGTGGTGGACAGCGGCTTCAGCGACCTGGGCAGCATCGAGAGCACCACGGAGAACTACGAGAACCCCAGCAGCTACGACTCCACCATGGGCGGCAGCATCTGTGGGGCGGGCCCCTCCCAGAACAGCTGCTCCTATGGCAGCATCCCCCCCAGCGGCCTGGCGCAGAGCAGCTGCGCCGTGAGCCAGCAAATGGCCGCCGCCGTCAACCCGGGCAGCTGCGGCATGATTCAGCAGAACAGCCTGGGCTCGCCGCCGCACTGTGGCGTCAAGTCGCCGCAGGGCTGCGTGGTGGTGGAAAGACCCCCCAGCAACAGCCAGCACAGCCAGCAGCACAGTCAACACAACCAGCGCAGCCAACACACTCAACACAGTCAACACGGCTCCCACAGCAGGCATGGCCCACACAATCAGCACGGCCAACACAATCAGCACGGCCCACACAATCAGCTCAGCCAGCACAGTCAACACAATCCCCACAACCAGCATAGCCACCACCACAATCACCACCTGCAGCACAATCAGCTCAGCCAGCACAATCAGCACGCCCAGCACGGCCTCCACAATCAGCACGCGCAGCACGGCCAGCAGCAGTCGCCGATGGCCCAGTGCGCCATCCCCACCAACTTCGCTACCACCATGCAGCTGGCGGACATCCCAGAGTCCGGCAACCCCAACTTCGCCCTGTACGAGCGGATCAACCACCAGGGGGAGTATGGCGGCGGCCACTACTCGCAGTCATCGGGCCTCAGCCTGGCCAAGCTGCAGCAGTTCACCAACACGTTCATCGACCACCCTCACTCGCTGCCTTTCAACCACTCGGCCTCGCACCCCATCACGTCTTATGCAAACACACCCACGCTGTCGTCGCAGCATTCGGGCCTGGTGTCCCTGTCGCAGACACCGCACCGGGTCTCCAACCCCCAGGTGCAGGCCACCATGACGCCGCCGCCGAACCTCAGCTCGCCGCCGCCCATGATGCTGCAGCGCAACATGGGCATCCCGCCGTCGCAGCGCATCCAGCCCCAGATGGCCCCCAAGGGCCACATCTCGTCGCGCTCCAAGTCGGCGCCACTCTCGCACCACCAGCAGCAGATGTACTCGCGGCCGCCGCAGACCGTGGCCATGCAGGCGCCGTCCAGGACGTTGGCCACCATGCCGCGCATGAACATGAGCGTGAACATCATGCCGGCACCAGCCTACAACGTCAACTCCATGAACATGCCCTCCCTCAACGCCATGAACGGCTACAGCATGAGCCAGCCCATGATGAACAGCGGCTACCATGGCAACCATGCCTATATGAACCAGTCACCCCAGTACTCTATGCAGATGGGCATGATGGGAACACAGCCATACCCCCAGCAGCCCATGCAGGCTCCACCACATGGCAACATGGTGTACACTCCAGCTGGTCACCATGGTTACATGAACACAGGCATGTCCAAGCAGTCCCTGAAAGGGCCTTTCATCAGGCGGTAACTCTCCGCAGGACTGAGCTGGTTCTTCTCGCGTGCATTTTGCTGTTCAAAGATGCACTGATCTGGCCTTGTTTTTCTTTTTTTTGGTGTCTTTTTTTTGTTATTGTTTATTACTTAAAACCAGCAGCAGCACTTGGAAAGAATGCAAAAATTTTCATCAACGAGAAAACTTTGAAGCTAATGTTTTAAAAAAAAAAAAGGAAAAAAAAGTATTTTTGTTCCTCCAGATGGGAAGCCTTACATCATTATGATGAAAATCTATTTAATTAGTGTTAGTGTCTCTGATGTGTCTTTGCAGGTTTAGAGCTCAGAGGTAGAGATTTCATCAGTGGTCTTGCAGTCGTGTAGCAGCCTCAAATGAAGCCATTTAATGTGCCTGCTACAAGTGGAGTTAGTGGCTGTTTGAACCTGTTCAGTGTACCTGTCTAACAGTGCTGACAATTAGTTTGTACTATACTCATGCCTTTGTATATTTAAATTATTGTACTTATTTTGTAAAGTGACAACTAGCATGCTTCAGTCTCTGTTAGTGACAGTGCATTGAGTAGTACTGTACAAGTGTTGTGCTTAATAGCAAGCCATTTTAAAGATATCTGGCCTTTATTAGGTTTCCCTCCACAGGGAAAAAGATGAAACTATATTTTGTTAATTCTAATAATGTAAAAAAAAAATGTAAACTTAGTCCTGTTTTCTGTTCGGTTTGAGAGGTTTTATTGCTATGTATGTATAATTCTGAAGTCTTTTGTAACAGATCTCCTTGAGGCAGCTTTCTGTTTAATAAAGCAGACTGATTTCTGTCAAAATAACAAAGCATATCTCAGTGTTTGTACCCTGAAAATTCTAAAACATTTCAAAATGTCCAGAAGTGTGGCAGAATTTAAAAGAACTAAATGATTATAATGATGAATAACAATAAAGAAATTATAAATTTAGTCCAAAGTTGATATTTTACATAATGCCTTTAAAGCTACGTTTTCATTCCATCTGTAGATTTGTTTTCTATCTTTATAAAATGTTGGATTTATATTTTACCGAAGTGTAGAAGAATAGAGCCTGTGAATAGACCAAACTAAGCTAATGAATTGCATGTAATTCGCAACTTGTACTTGTGTTTTTGTTTATATTGCTCTTTTGTAGCCTTTGTACCTGTACAGAGTTGCTGGTAAGAAAAGGGGGGAAATACCTGGCTATGTGCACAAAAATCGGACAGAATGACATTCTTGTATTTATGACTTTTCTCCTTTTGTCAGTCACTTAAAATGCTGTACATTTTAGCATAAGAATAAATTATGATTGACCATGTACATGTTTGTTCTCCTTTAATTAAAAAAAGCAAAAAAAAAAATTAGAACCAAATCATAAGAACGAGAATGAACAGATCAATTTACTTTCTCTTCAGGAAAAATCAAGTCCAAGAAAAACTTTGACTTGATTTTTTTGACATTTCACCCCCTAAGACTTTGACCAGAGCAGTAACCATACACACCAAAGAGCAACGGGCAAGTGAAAACACTATTAACACATCTTTAAAAGGGAAAATGCGGAAACTATAATTTTAATGATCTACATTTGGAGACCTGGCAGATTCTCAGTTTCATTTTATACACTACCGTTCAAAAGTTTGGGGTTGCTTAGAAATTCCCTTATTTTTGAAAGAAAGGCACTATTTTTTTAATTAAAATAACTTTAAACTAATCAAAAATACATTTTATACATTGCTAATGTGTTAAATGACTGTTCTAGCTGGTTTTTGATGCAATATCTACATAGATGTATAGAGGCCCATTTCCAGCAACTATCAGTCCAGTGTTCTAATGGAACAATGTTTGCTCATTGCATCAGAAGGTTAATGGATGATTAGAAAACCCTTGTGAAAACCCTTAGAGAAGCTTAGAGAAGCTGGAAAACTGACTTCCTTTGAGCAGGTTGAGTATCAGGAGCATCACATTTGAGGGGTTGATTCTAACCTTGACTTGACTATATTTTCTATTCATTTTACAACTCATAGTGAAACACAAATTTTTCTCGGTGACCCCAAACTTTTGAACAGTAGTGTAAATTTAGACAAGTGACTTTCTCATAAGGGCTTAAACCTTAAACAAATTAGTTCTTCTTTAGCATGCCTTGAGACTTAACTTGGATTTGTTTCACATTACTTGTGACTTAAATAGGACTTTCCCTGAATTTCATATGACTTGACTTAAACTTGGAACTTGTCTTCAGTGACATGAAACCTGACGTGAGTCATTGTGATAGACCTGGACTGACTTGTCTCAAGATTTACTTTGATTTTGGCTCAAATAACTTAGACTGTTATCATATATGTGATAGATCACATGTGTCAAGCTCCAGTCCTGGAGGGCCGGTGTGGGTGCAGGTTTTTGTTCCAACCAAGGAGCTACACACCTGTTTCTACTAATCAGCCAATACAGCCCTGGCTAAGGACCTTCATTAGTAGAATCAGGTGTGGTACTGCTTGGTTTGAACAAAAGCCTGCACCCACACCGGCCCTCCAGGACTGCAGTTTGACACCCCTGTGATAGATCATCATATAATCAGCTCTGCTCTGTAGCGTCTTTCCTTTTCTCCAGGAGCTGCATGTCCAGTTCCCTCAGCTGTTTCAGGAAGCCCCAGTTGGGGACGATGCGCCGGCGTTTTTTCACGTGCTCGATGGCGTCCACCACGGTCATGTTCTCACAGATCATGAGGTAGGCGAGGAAAAGCGTGGCGGACCGACTCCTTCCCATCACACAGTGCACCAGCAGTTTATCTGGAGATGTGTAAATCACACCATCAGGGAATTGGTACATACATTTATACAGTTTGTTCTTGTTTTTTTTTTGTTGTCTTGTGTATTTTGATCAATTTAAAGAGTAAAATAACTTTTTTTCCACTTTCTTACTAGTATCTAGCCCTGAAATATCATGTTCTATCATTTTAAGGTAATATGTTATAACATATGTTATATATATATATATTTGTTGGTGTCTTACAAACTAATCAACTATCATGATTGGCTACTATTTAAGTGGAATGACCCTTTAACTCAGTGCAGCCTTACTCTGAGGATCGCTTAGCGTTTCCTCAATAAACTGGGCAGCAGAGAAAAAATACTGGCTGAGGTCAAAGGTCGCGACGTCCTCCGCTACCACGCCGTAATAGACGATGTCCATGTCGCCGTAGTAACCGGCTCCGGTGTCCACGTTGTTCCACGTCCCCTCTGCTGCATTCAAGATGTGTGTAATCCCCAATTTCTTCAGATTATACCTGTCCTTTGCAGTCTCTCTGCAAGAATATACACGTTAATCCTCCTCATTATTTCATCACGTTAGTAATTTAATGCTTCTTTTTTTTTTTTTTTTTTCTACTTACTCGTCCCCGATGTAGACATTAGGCCAGACCTCGTTGACATGAGTATAAGCCACGCTCCCGCGGTTGAGGATCTTGTCCAGCTCGTAGCCGCCAGGTGTGACATATTCGTCCCCTGCGCTGGATTCCTCTGCTGCCTTTGTAACATTTATCTTGGTGCCAGTCTTTGACTTGAGAAAAGCCATTTTCTCACCGCGGCTTCGTTTCACGCATGGTTTATTAGCTTAAGGGGGGGGGGGGGGGAGATATACCACACTTGTTTTTTTTTTCCCTTTTTCATTTTTCTCTGCCACACAATCATGAAAAACCTCTGTTTTGTTTTTCTCTTGTTATTTTCCACATGCATCTCCAACACAACTCACCGGGAGATTGAAGTCCTTAATTTTCCTGCTCGACGGTTTTGTTTTCCATCGGCCTGTCAGCTTGTTGCGAAACCGTCCTTAAAGGCGGAACATGGTGGAGGTTTAATTCTGGCAGCCTGGAGTCAGGGCACAGATTGTATAACCGCTGTGTTATGGGGGCATCAAATGCAGAGGGATATTTTTAGGGCTGTGATGTGGCGGCCTCCTGACCTTAGCTGCCACGTTCCCCTGCCTGTGGGGGGGGAAAGCTCCCACCCAGCCAGTCCCTGCCATCCACTTCTAAACACACAACTTTAATCTCCACTGCCTGGCAGGAAGCCGCGCTTATCCAAACTTTGCACTTGCCAGAGGATACCCGCATTCAGCGGAGTGAACAGGGCACTCGGAGCTTTTTTTTCGCTCAGCTGTATGAAGCGACTCCTTGAAAAATTGTGTCAGCCTCTCTTCGCCTTTTCTGCATATCTTTAGAGGCCAGGAGAAGCAGTTGTAAGCGCTGCTTCACAACACCCGTTAAAGACGTTCCTGCATCTTCTGGGAGCCTCTCAGGGGCCAAAAAGGGAACTAAAACGTGTCAGACTGTTAAGACAGATGAGTTTTTCTTCACAAGATGGCACATGCCTTTGATTCCCCGTTACGCGATATGCACGGTCCATTCAGCGATATCTAAATGGGAGCCCCCAAAGTGAGAGCGTAATGATGACTGTATTGCAGGAATTGGCTGGAAGACGCTGCTAACATGTCAAGAGTTTTCACACCATCAGACTCCTTTATTTTTCCCTCATATCTTCATACTCGCCATCATTCATTCTGACAGTGAAATCATTAAACCTGTGATATCCAATTCCTTTTATTTTGACAGCGTCTCTCTCTTTCTCTCTTCTCTATGTCTCCCAGTGTGCTCTGGAGAGCATCTCTTATTAAGATGGCTCCGGCGTTTCATCTCTTTTCAAAGTCTGACCTGAATCTGTATACACGCTCAGAACCACGCTGGCATATTTTTGTCATCTTGTATCAAGCCTCTTTAGACATCACAGTTTTAACTGTACCATGATGGATCGCAGCGGCTCGGGCACATTTTGAGAAATGGGAATAAATGAAGCATTGTTTATTTATAGGTTCACACTGTATTTGTGTTGTTGGGAGTAGCAGGGTTGTTTGTGCTGCATTTGTTTTAAAGGTCTCTATGATATTAGCCCATGATTTTACTACTTATAGGTCTGTGTTTGGGCAAAAGGAACATTTTTGTTGGAGTCTATAAAATACTGATAACATTTCACCCACATTCAGCATAAAAATGTTATTGTTTAGAGCATTTATTTGCAGAAAATGACAAATGGGCAAGATAAAGAGAAGATACTATGTTTTTCAGACCTCAAATTCATTTTAAAACAACATAATACTAATACATTTAAGAAGATTTCAGAAATAAATATGTAGTGCAATAACCCTTATTTTTATGCTCTCCACTAGTCTTTACCATGGTTCTTGGGTGACTTTATTCCGCTCCTGGTTCCTCTTTAAGCAGAATGAGGTGTTCATGTGTTGGAATTCAACAGATGCTGGAATAGAACGGCTGGAATACATGGAGAGATGCTGATTTCAGGAAGAAAATGCAGTGGTCTCTTACTTTTTTCCAGAGCTGTTTCAGAGTCAGACAAATCAGTGATTCATAAGTTTTTAAATCAAAAATCAAGTCCCAAGACTTCATAAACAAATACTTAGATGTAAGACTTTCCAGTTGTGTCAACATTTGGATGTTTTCCTTTTAAAACTAACTTTTTTTTTTACATTCCTTTCAATACAATACACCTAAAATATAAATGTATTAATAGTGAAGCTTTGTGTCTGTTGCTGTCCAGTTGCTGCAGGACAAGTCAACATCATCATCATCATCATCAACTACTTTAACAGATGCATGAAAACTTGCTCGTGCAGTGTGATCCATCACAGTGAACATCAGGCCTGCAGGCTGTCTGTTACTATCATGGGAATCCAGCACACACACATTCCCAACCAACGTGCTCTTGCGCCACATTATCACGCAATGAAAGCGTGACGCTGTGATGAGATTTCACAACTGAAGAGTTTGCTCATTGCACTGAAATGAATGGAAACCAGTGGTTCCCTGGAGGGTAGAAAAGACATCTTAAAAACCTATAACACGAGTGCTTGGATTAAAGGATGAAGTGATTTATCTCTAAATGTAAACTATAATTGGCAAAGAAATTCTCTGCTCTCATCTCCACTTCTTGGTGTCATGTCTTCCTCCTCTGCAGAGCCAAGGACGAGTCCAGGTTGCAGAGTTGGTTCAGAAATCCCACATTTGGTAGAATGTTTCTGTGGCTCCGAACAAGCTCGAGAGCCTCCACCAGGGTTCGCTTTTCTCTGATCATGAGGAACGCCAACACCAGAGCAGCTGAGCGGCTGATTCCTCGTGCACAGTGGACGAGTACCTTACCTACAGACAGGAGACACAGTCACCTTAGATGTCTGCTGAAAGCCTGGCATTACATCCTGAAGGTAACAAGATTTCTAATGCAAATTCAGCATTTTTCTCATAACAGGGTTCCAAAATTGAAAAATGTGGAAACTATCCATGTAAAAAAATGGGAATATATGGGGATTAATGCGAATATATAGGAATAAATCCAAAATTTACTAAATTGAAGGTCGGCCCTTAACAGGGAACTTTAATATAGTTGTGGAAAATATATCATAGCATAATGTCGGCTAAAACAACCAGATTTAAAGGGATAGTTCAACATTTTTTATATCATGATTTCCATAGTCATAGCAATAAGTGCTTTACCTTTATTTGTCAATACAAGCTGTTTCCAGACCAGAGCCAAGAGCTGCTCAGCTCCTACTATGTGTTAATGGTATTTTTTGGTATTGTCTGTATTTTTGGTGGACGAGATGTGACCTGCACATTCACCACGTTATGAATCAATAACTGTAACATTAACACACGTGAAACAAATACTACTTTCTTCAGTAGTCCCAGTACTCACAGTTCCTTTATTATCCCATAGCATAGTGGAGTAAGTTTTGATAATATAATCAGGTAAATACATTTGCTTTATAATGGTATTCATATTTAATTGCAAATATTAGATACATATTTATTCATAAAGTAGCTAGCTACCTGGAAATTTAGGTGCTAAATGTTGAATATTCCAAAATTCCCCATTTTAAATTCCCATGGAAAGTTTCAGGAAATTTACCGGAAATTTTCCACCCCTTTGCAAACCTAATTACCAGTGACTGCATTGGATTAAACTACGTGGAATCCAGACATCCTTCTGTGAAAAAAGACTTTTATTTGTAACTCAGATGGAATCAAACAAAAACGTTGCATGATTCATACTGAATTTTATTTTTCTAACAGCTTTTTGTTGAATAATTAAAAACCGTCTCTTACATAAAAACACTCTGGCACAGTTCAGGGTCTACAGTCATAATTGACGACATTTGGTTTACTCACTTTAGCTTTTAATTCATGCAAAAACAAAAAAAAAAAGTCGTCCTCTGAGTCATCAGACTTGGGAAGCTGACAATATTTATTTCTGTATTTCTCCTGCTTGGATCTGTGACTTCCGACTCGTCGGCTACCTTTCTGATTCAGAGCACGGTGGATGAAATCAGCCGTCTCGGTGAAGAATGGGCTCAAGTCAAAATCTTTACAGTCGGCTGCCTCTACTCCGTGATACAGTATGTCGGTGTCTTTGTAGAAATGTGGCCCAGTGTGGATGTGCTGGGGGCCATCTGCAGCATTCACCACATGTGTTATTCCCAGATTCACTAACAGGGTTTTATCCTGAGCTGTAGCCCTATAAATAACACAAGGGATGATAGAATGAATGTCATTTCTTGTGATTTTTTCTCCCCCTGCCTATGGCCAGCTCTGTAAACATGCAGCATGTTTGCCAGTTCATCACCGGTGACTCAAATGTACAGATTTCATATCTGTCCCACTAATTGGCCAAATATAGGACGTGTTTGCAGCAACAGTTTTACATTCAAATCACCATATTGCAGCTGAGCCCTGAAGTGAGAATGTCACTTACGCGTCTCCGATGTAGAGGTTGGGCCAAACCTCGTTGACAGCTCCAGTGCGGCGTCTGTTCTTCAGCAGAAGGCTGAGCAGATCGCAGGTGGGTGGTGTCTGATACTCTTGCTCCTCCTCTGGGCTCATATCCGCATCCTTCACTTGTGTCACATGTAATTATCACCAAATTACATCAAATGAAGCACTTACAGAGCAGATAACTCCCCATCCGGAAGAATACGTAATGTTCCTGGATGGGAAATTTGTGAAATTTTCCTTCCTGCTTCCTCCTAAACTCTAACCTTATCGGAGCAGCTCGCCCTGTTTGCCATCTGAGGTGGATATAAGTGTTGTTTAGAGGCTGAGCCTCTGCTGGAACTAGACAGCTGAGGATGCCAGAGCCTGGGCAGGAGCAGTGGGGACTATTTATTCCTCAGATGACATTGACAGAAGCCAGCATGCTTGTGTTGTGACAACTTGGACTATATAGCCACAGCAGTGTTTACAGTTCTAATAGTGTAAGCGATTCAAAACATTGGGAAGAATTATGTGAGGCTGCCAGATGTACTGGATTTAAAGGATAAGGCTGCTGCTATTTCATTTTTTTTTTTATTCGTCCCTCTAACAAGTATTGTCTGTGTTTTATTTGGTGACATATTCCTTCATTGTGATGGACACGGACACTGTAGTTTATTCTAAAATGACTCAGAAACTGCCTTCAGACAGAATTCTGAGGCTGTTTTTACAACACTGTGTTTGACAATGTTAATGAAACAATCTCACCTCCAGGTCCATTAGGGGCTGTTCTAGAGATTTCATATCATATCACATGATCTTCCCTAGGTCCAAATAAAATTTGCCAATTATGTGTTCGATTATATGTTCAAATTAAAAAAGACCCCAAGTTCTTCATTGTGGGAAATCCTGTTTGACTCTTGTCTGTACATTAACTAGAGAATGGAAGCGAGGGGAAACAGAAGCCAGAACCTCCTAATGTTTCTTGATTAGCAAAGTAGATTTTTCATTTGTTTATTTGTACAGAAGTGTAAAAATGTCGAGTAGAAGGAAGACAACAACTCCCGTCATGACGTCATCACCTCCATCTTCTTTACAGTCGCAGCATGAAATTACATATTATATGCATCATATTATAATATTATACATATTATATTATATACATATTACTCTCTATTGCATAGTGTTGCAACAATTGGCAAAAATGGCAACAATTGTTTTTATCTTAATTTTTCTAAAAAAAACTTTGTTTTTATAGTTAGGTGTGAAAAGGAGGCTTTTATTTTTGAAGGACATTCAATTCATCACATGACCAGGATATCCTGTTTACCAGACCCTTTTGCTCATGGACATATATATATATATATATTAAAAACAAATCCAAACTATTAATGTGGTCATTCAGCACTTTACTTTTTTAACAAGAAGTGGAATATATCTTACAAAGAAAAGACAATTAAAACATGTTTTATCATACATATCTTCATTGTGACATCTACTTCAAAATCAGATACACAGAGGAAGCGGCATATAACCGTTCGTGGACTAATTGTTTTCCATTTTTATTTTCTTTCAAGTACTCGATGATCCCTGGAAGTGCAGCTCTTTGTCCAGCTCCCTGAGCTGCTCCAGGAAGCCCACGTTAGGCGAGATGTTCCTGTTGGCACTGACGGCTTTAATGGCGTCCACCAGCGTCATGTTCTCGTAGATTATCAGGTAGGCCAGGACCAAGGTGGCCGAGCGGCTGACGCCCATTATACAGTTGACGAACACTTTACCTACCGATCGGTGGGAAGAGGGGAAAAAACTCAAAATTCAAGAGCTCAGCCGTCCTCTAGCAGCTCCATGTCTGTATTTACAAGCATGCGACAACTGGATTATCGCGCTGAACTTTATTCCGACTGTCTAATTTGTTTCTCCTCTGTGGATTAAAAACCAGGCACATCACAGAGAGGAGTGCTTCTAACCCCCCGACTAAAAAGTTTTCGACAATGTTGCAACAAATGTTTCTACACACGGTAATCCCTGGTTTCCTTATCGGGGCGGAGGGTTAGGGCGCAGAGGAGCGCGTAATTGAACTGTCTTGGAGTCTGTGTATTCCTGCTGGGGATTACTATAGGCCCTGCCACACGCTGGAGCCCCCGATCAGCCAGCATGTGAAGGAGGAGGCCTCATCTTATTACTGTCATGTCAGATACTGACTTCACTTTGCATAACAGGCCGGGCAGGCACAGGCCACAAACATAATTGTGTAATTTCCATGTCCAATAAAAGTGTTGCTTACAAATCACCAGGGCAATCCATTTCAAACCAATTTCCCTGGCCAAGGTCTGAGCTTATGAGAAGATTACCACTGGGGAAAGATATTAGCTTGATATTATGTTTAGTGTTTGATTTGCATTTTAATGACTAATACAACTGGGGGCTGCTGTAATGGGAATTGACTGACAAATGTTTCAGTAGCTACCTTGCCTCGCAGAAATGTGTCTTCCCCAACTTAATGTGTGAAAATGATGAGAAATACCTTGAGCACGGCGAGAAGCCCTCACCTGTGGGCGAGCTCAGAGCGTTCTTGATGAAATTGGCCGCTGAGTAAAAGTAGCGGCTCATCTGAAAGGATGGGAAGTCAAAAGCTTCCACTCCATGATAAGTGATTTTGGTGTCTCGGTAGTAGCCGGGCCCCGTGTTGCCGCTAACGTTCCCATCAGCGGCGTTAAGCACATGGGTGATGAGGTGAGCCTGGAGTGTGCGCTTGTCTCTGGCTGCTTGCCTAAAGGGAAGAAGCATAATTATGTGTCTGTGCAGATAAGTGAAAGACGGGTATGACTGGAGGTTCTTTGGTTTGCGTCCGCAATTGTTTTTTTGAGCATTTGACATTTGAGGTTATTGGGGCTACTTCTCGTTGTTCCAATCATCATAAACAGACTGAAAGTGGGAACAGGAGTTGGTAAAGGTCCAAAGAAAAGGTCCAGAAGATCTTAGGGACATGTTTATATGACATGTCTCTATTAAGCCAGTTTTCCAACACTTTGTAGTATTGCTAATTCCAACATGTTTTATTGATTGCTTTTTTTAAGTTATGATAGTTGCTGTCCATGGTGCTGAATGCAACAGATCAATTGATAGGTAGGTAGATATACTACCATTTAAAAGTTTGGGGTCACCTAAAATTTTCCTTATTTTTGAAAGAAAAGCACTGTTTTTTCAATAAAGATAACTTTAAACTAATCATAAATACACTCTATACATTGCTAATGTGGTGAATGCAGCTTTCAGTCCAGTGTTCTAATGGTACAATGTGTTTGCTCATTGCGTCAGAAGGCTAATGGATGATTAGAAAACCCTTGTGCAATCATGTTAGCACAGCTGAAAACAGTTTAGCTGGGTAGAGAAGCTAGAAAACTGACCTTCCTTAAAAATATTATTTCAAATACAAATAATTATTTCTAACCTTGTCATTTTACAACTCCTGGTGGTAAATAAAAGTGTGACTTTTCATGGAAAACACAAAATTGTCTGGGTGACCCCAAACTTAACGGTAGTATAAGTAAGTAGGTAGACATGTAGGTAGGTAGGTAAAATTAATGCCGCTACTCCGATAAATAGTGACATTTCGGAATAAGTTAAGCTGCTAACTTTTTTCTGTCATATCTAAATGTGAAGTTACCATGAAAACGTGATTTATGGCTTTGCTGACTGTTGTCATTAGTGTATTATTATGCTAACAGTGAACTAACACTCCTCTACACTCAGCTAGCCGCGGTTCTTTTTTAGCTGTGTTGTAGTGGCTTGCTAGCTTGCGCGTGCAGACAAAGCAACGCTCTGGAAAGGAGGGTGAGTGGCTTTGCTTCTGTTGGAGTTTAATACCCCAGCTTTAAATCTTGATATAGCAAACAGCTGCTTATTTACACATCCAGCAGAACATTAATGTTAAAAAAATGTTAGTTAACACTTTTAGAATCAGGTTTCTTTTGATTTTCACCAATTCCTTAAGGAGGCATATCCACTAGTTACTTGCTAACTTTGTGTGCCTGCTACTAAAGAAACACATACAGGAGTTGCTGAAGCGAAACAATAAAGCAACTCGCTTGTATAAATTAATTAAAGGCACTTTTAGGCATTAATAAATTATTGTTTTTAAATTAATTAAATGAATATACTTCACTGGTGACAGTTTGTACAACCCATTAGCCTGCCTTAATGCAAAGTGTCCCTGTAATTTGTCGAGTTTATTTAATATTCTAGTCTCACCGGTCTCCTATGTAGATCCTGGGGTAGACCTCATCCAGATGATTGTTGGGCCCTTTCTTTGTCCACATCAGCCTCTTGAGTTCTGCAGCTGGAGGGGTCTTATACCTGCTGTCTTCCCTCTCAGGGCTGCCTAAGCAGCTGAGGCCTCTGGGCATGTCTGGATGCTCCACTTTCTCCTTTACAAACTGCCGCATAAAAAAAACACACACACACACATTTGATATTCCAACAAACTGGGAGTTTGAGCAGTGTTTTTTTTTTAGACTGCACTTTGAGCTGAGAAGTCATCAAAAGGGTGGGAAATGTGTGTTTTCTCTTTATTTTGCTCATCTGCAGAAATGCAGATCCAGTTACAGGCACCTGACTTATCTATAAATGCTAAATAACTCTATTGATGGTCACTAATAGGTTTTATCGAAGCGTAGGCATCATCTTAGATAACGCCAAGAGAGAGAAGTACAACAAGGGATTAAAGTGAGGATTGCTAATTAGAACATTAGCTATACAGGCCTGTAGCCTTTGTAGTCTATAATTATGCCAATAAATGCACTTCAGTGTGGCAAAGGACCACATGAACACATAATTGTAGGATGACCTTATGATGCTCTCGTTATTTTATTCACAGTCCTGTAGCTCTTGGTGGATTTATTTATCTCCGGAGATTCAGAAAATTGGTATTCAAGTCCTATAAACATCAGCGTTTCATTTCCTGCAGGCAAGTCTAACCTGTGCATTTACAATTTACACACTGGGCTTTAGAGAGACTTATACTATGCATACTGTATACATTAGCATCCATTCAGGCAGCTGTGTGATTCTGCTCCAGGCTGAGGACGTACAAGTGATGTGTGTGCATTGTTACAGTAAAGAAACCGATGGCAGCTCTTCCTCTTATTTGCATTCCGCTGGTGTGTGGAGACATAATGTGCCACTGGGGTTTGAAGACCTATTGTCCTGTCCACAGGGATGAGTCATTGAGACCAAAAATCTGTTTTAAAGATCTTTTTGTAAAGCTGTTGTGTCGTGTGGAGGTTCATTCAGACATGATGGTGGCTTTATGCACGGTTTCATACGTGCATGTCGATTTTTGCAAGAAAAGATGCATCCGACCCGACATATGTTCCATGCATGTGAGTGTGTGGGTCTTAAAGGCAGAGGAAAAGTGTGTCTCTGCACAAGTACAACATGTGCCCAGAGTACCTGGAGGCTCTTCTTTCTCCTCATTGATCTATAAGTACAACCGTTCCCTCCCTCCCACAGTCAGGGCAGAGAACTGATTTCCCTGGTGCACATGTTGAGCTGCAGCGCTGCTTTCTTAGCCTCCCCCCTTAGGCTAACCTGTCCTTCCTGCTCTACTTCTGTGTAATTAAAGATGCTATGTATGGGAAAGTGCCCACGGTTAACATGGAGGGCAAATAAAAATGGCTTTTTACCTCCTCCGGGCCTCTTCTCTGTGGTTTAATGAATTACACTTCCCTCTTTAGCCTTTTGGATGTGCTTCGTCTGAATTTGTGGGCAAATTAATAAAAGAAGAAAGTGTGGTGATCCATCAAGCGATGTAGTATCATCACGGTGCTTATTTATAAAAGTGCTTCATAAACATGTTTCCTTTGCAAATAAAGGCACACATTACAATAAACACAACACAATTTGTTTTCTGTTTCTTTTTCTTCTATCTGCAGTAAATTCAGAATATTGTTAGAAGACACTTGCCTTGGCTGGAAACGTTGCTTTTCAAGGTCTCTCTGCAAGAGCTACATGTAGGTCGACAGCACAACGGTCTGCGTTCTCCTTGGTAATACACCCTGCAACCTTTTTTGCTATTTTAACATCTGAATCTCAGCCCAAAATAATTCCGGCATCATATTCTGCATTCCTTAAAGGTTACCCGAGCTACCAGCGCAGGATGGAGGAGAGGACAGACGGCTTCTTCAATAGCACAAGATTTAGATCAGTGCTGCTGTACTTGAACTTAAATCTGACACAGTTTCTAGATAGAGATTCACCGCTACAATGAAATGTGTTTAAATGAAAACCTGGAGGTTTCTGATCACTTTTAGTACATATGTTAATCATTTCCTCAGTGTTTGCACAAAGGCTAATACAAGGCAAATGGAAAAACTGGCAAATAACAATTGAAATTAACATTGAGTCTTGACTAAATCAGAGAAATAGAATATTAAGAACAGCACACGGAAAAATACTCAATGTTTCTTTTTATCATGGTAAATAAAATCCACAGAAGAAGAACAAATATTGAAATTTAATGAATGTATTTTTTTATGTAACAGTTGTTTGTATATCAGATTATTTTATCCACAATGAACCTTTTATTTTAATGTTTCACAAGATGCTCTGTACATGTGCGTGTGTGTGTGTGCGTCTGAGAAATTTACAGAGATCTCACTGCTGTCAAACTGCATAGGAAGCATGTGTGTGTGTTTGACATATCTAATATTTCTAGAGATGAGTTGTGAAGCGATTCAAAAAAACCCCTTTGAAGTACAGTGGAGAACAGCCCTGCAAGCTTAGCAGACACCAACGGAACAGACTGAACACAGACAGGTTGATATTATTTGATAAAATGTCAGATGCTTTAGATTGATTCCCGTCGTGAGCTCGAATGTCGATAACCAAAAACAGAAGCGTTTTATGTTATTTCCGAGACACCTTGAAATTCACTGAAGTATTAAAGTTTGTAAAACATTTTCCATATGACATTTGGTCCATTCGGTTGTAATACAATGTGAGTTACTGAAGCAATTTTTACAAGAATGAGACATAAAAAACAAACAATTCAAGACATATATAGACGTAATTATCCCATTTTCAGTAGTTCTTCAGTCTTGTCCTCAAATTCACCTCACATTAAGATAGTGTTGAACCACGCTGTTTGTTCGGTAAGACGTCCTCACTGCTTCTTACTAAATCATCAACAAAAAAGATCAGCCATTGTAGCTTTTTCCACTGGATACACAGAAAACTCATTTTGACTTTAAAGGCTCACACACACACATAGATACGTAGAAATGTCCAAGAACTCCCGTTCACAAACTTTATCTTGAGTCCTATTCCTAATACAAGTTTATTGCGAGTGAAAGACAGTGTGCAGGAGTTCTCTATTGCACAGAAAACAACAAAACTGTTTAGTGATGTTAGCACCAGAGAAACGCTTGTGATATGTGCTGGTGAAAAGTAACTAAGTACATTTACTGAAGTACTTAAGTAATATTTTGAGGTATTTGTACTTTATTTGTCCATTTGACGACTGTAGAGAGTGTTCTATCATTCAAGAGGACACCTTAGAACACAGTTCGTCACTCAGAAGGGAACTTCACGGCGTGTTTTTTTCACTGAAAAGGGCACGTAAAGTGTCAAGAGGTCACTTTAGAGCGTGTTTTGTCACACAAAAGGACACTTAAGAGCGCCAAATGTAGCTAACGGTAGCTAAATGTAGCTAACTGTAGCTAACTGTAGCTAACTATGCATGAAGTAGTTGAAACTAGCTCAACTTCTGGAAGCTACAACAGTAACATGCTGCTTCCAAATATGCTTCTATATATGATAACTTATCAGTCAGAGGGACTGAAAACATTATTTTGATACTAAAACTTATATAATTGTATTTAGGATTTTGAATGCATGACTTTTCCATGTAATGGACTACTGTTATATTGCTGTTTTGGTACTTTTACTTTTTACTTGGTGGCCAGATAATCAGCTGCTCTTTCCATATATATGGCTTCAACTGCGCTGCAAGTTGACATGTTAGGTAGCTAGCATGTTAGCCTAAACTTAGTGGAAATTTATTTCAGTCCTTATTCACCCTTTTCCATAATGAATGAATACAGAAATAAGTAACAATAAGGCATTGGATTAAAAGAAAAACAAAAAGGTGTAAGCTAGGTGTTAGCTACCTTTTTATATTGCTATAATTCTAATAGGCAAGACTTTCACTACTAGTTTTAGGCTATAAAAACTGAAAAAATGATATGCTCACATGCAAACAATTGCAAGAATAGATAGTAACTTGCTATTAGTAATGTAATATTTTAATATATCAGTAAATGTTAAGCATGTAATGTTTTTGATGTCATGTTATCATGGCAAAATGCTAATGTGAGGCATGTTGCTGTAACAAATAAAACCCGTTATAGGTGGGCTGTTCTTTCTCCTTCCATTATCACAGTATATTAATGTAATATTATGGTAACATGTTAACATAATTAAAATAATAATAATAATACATTGATATAACGTAACATTATGGACGTTAGCGCCACGCTACCGTGTGGCTACAAGTTGTAAACTTCTCCCAATTACAGGATCTGACACGTTTTCTTTTTTCTCGCCAGCTGAAGATCCAGATCCAGCAGCAAAGCCAGGAAATTCCTGTTGGGGTAGATGGCTCTCTTCTGGATCAATTTCTCCAAAGCCTGTTTGAGCGGGAGGTGGCAGTAGATCATGAGGTACGCCAACACCAAGGTCGATGACCGACTCATTCCCATGATGCAGTGCACCAGAACTTTCCCTGAAGAACCAGAAAAGATGAAGGCAGAGAATGATTAGTGAGAGGCCTCAGTCTTATTAATATCATACATGACTGCTCGCCTCACACTGTGGCCTTTCTTTTTTTTCCTGCTGTGAGCTAAAAATAGAGCCCACAATTCATCGCCTTTGTTCATTTAAGGTCCCTTTGCAGACTGGGCCTGCCTGTCTCTTTAATCCCAACTCGTCCTCTGCTTGATAGCTTCTCTGAAAGGAGCCATGGTCACATTATAGACTTAAAATCTGCAAGGTAAGACCTTTATTATTACCGCTGGCTGGAAATACACTTACATACTACTGTATTACAAGCTGCGGTTACAGGGGACATTGAAAAGATGACAAGACGGGAGAGTGTATGGGTTTAAACGGTGAATTAAAAGACGTGACGTGCAGGGATTAAACACACATAAGTATAACTAATTTACTATGATAATGCATGTGTAAAAGAATCCTCCAGGAATCTTACCATCAGGTGACTTCAGAGCTTTATGAATGAAATCAGCTGCAGGCTTGAAGTAAACATCCAGATCAAAGTATGTTGAGTCATCTGCTGGAATGCCACAATACACAAAGTCGTTGCCATAAAAGGTTTGGTTCCCTATGCTGCCTTGCTTGGAGTGAGCAGCATTTAATACATGAGTTATACCTAATTTCATCAAGGAAGCCTTGGTTTGGGCTACTGCCCTAACAAGACAAAGAGATAGAAAGACTATCTAAGTATCACAGCACAACAGGTTCACAGCAGAATGATACAATAACTGGCAGGAGATAACACATTTCCTCCAGGCCAAAGAGCGTGGCTTAAAAACCAAGGTAAACGATGCACTTACACGTTCCCTATGTATATGTTCGGCCAGACCTCGTCGACTTGATTGAGGTGTAGCGTGCAGGAGTCCAAAAGCTTCTGCAGATCCTTCACAGTCGGATATTCTTTTCTCTTGCCTTTCAGGGCCGACATTTTTAAGTCCAAAATCCCCCCGTCTTGGATCGATTACTGGTCCAAATGTTTGTTGTATTAAAGCGGTTCCCGTCTACTCCGGCTCAGGATGATCTGTACGAGCAGGTGTTTATCTGCAGTCACTGGACAGTTACCCAATTTAGTGCTTAACCTAGCGTGTAGTCTTACTTGTGCAGAGGGCAGAACAACAAACAGCGCAGCCCGGGCTCTGCTTTTCACACCCCTGTGGGACTCTAATTTAATAAGGCCCAAACAGAGATGAATCATTCCATAAAGCAGCGATAATTGGGTGCGATTATGGAGAAATGTTTAAGTGCGCTGCTTATGCGGGATCACAGAAAGTCCACTGCAATGCAAGCAGCCTTTATGGAAACAGCTCATTGCATTCTGTTCATTTCTCTGACATGGATATTTTGTGAAAGCAAATTGGATGATGAAGGAGCGGAAAATGGAGCTTCACTGTTGGCTGCACATGACATCAAATAGTGCTCACACCACAGAAAATATCTTTTTTTTTTAAAAAAAAAAACCCTCCTGTTATGTTGCAGGTCAAGTTCACCCATTTGAGCTTCTAAATAAAAGAAAAAACATAATTAACCTCTCTGTCGCACCATGAAATTTAATCACTTCTGCTTGTTCGGGGTCGTGAATGTGTATGTAAAATATGGCTGTGATGATGCGCTGTGAAACATCATGTGGTGTACAAACCCAATCAATAAACATCTCCAGGTTCTTTTGGCCTGGAGACAGTTATCGATTGATTATTTTAACTACTGCTTCTACTTATTGATAAATCATGCGTGTGTTGCGTGGGCAGATCCCACCTGAGTATATAAAGGAAAATTGAGAACTTCCTGCTAATGAACATGTGTCCGGGCTATATGAGAAGCTGTTTCTGAAGCTTTCAAAGTATTTCTCTGACTGACATACTGAGCGATGAGCTCCAGAGAGATTCATCCTGCATTAAACATGATCTTTTATTCTGGAGTATAGCGCCAGTATTGGAAGGAGCATATGAATGCAGGTGAATGAAAGAAAACGTCTCTTCCTATATGTCTGATTCACAAGATGTAAAAGATGGCAATGGGAACCTGGAGATGACGAGACATGTCGGCAGGTATGCACGGCGGAAAAAAGAAGACTTTTGTGAACCCTTTTACATTACTACACATTCCTCTTAGCATGTGGACTGATGGTTAATTATCAAGAGCAGCTGAAGTGAAAGTGACACTTTAATTGAACCCTGTTTTAGTAATATAGACTCTTAATTAGCGGTGTCATGTAATGTAATTGTTTATGCATGTATTTATCAACAATTATAACCTCTCCTAGACAGTCAGCATAGCTGTAATCATGTCTAATGATTCAACACTACACACATTAACAAATCCTTCCTTATTATTTGCCACTACACACAAACCATTCACACGCAGGTCTAAAGCTGTTAGAGACATGTTGTTATATGTTCTGTTTTCAGGTTTTAATGCATTATCTGTTAATACACCAAATATGGATGCTTTATATGTTATAGTTGTTGGAAATCACCTGACTGAACATACAGGAAATGCTAAAGAGGACATTTTAACATTTAAAGTGTTACCACATTACAAATATGCAATGTAATAGGTGATGAATGAACATAATTAATTGAGTTTAATATAATTTTCTGTGTTTTACAGCATAATGGATAAATACACTACCGTTCAAATAGACAATTTTGTGTTTTTGAAAAGTCACACTTTATTTACCACCATGAGCTGTACAGTGAATAGAAAATATAGTCAAGCCATTGATTTGTATTGGAAATAATATTTTTTTTCCTTCAAACTTTACTTTTGTCAAAGGAAGGTCGGTTTTCTAGCTTCTCTAAGCAGCTAAACTGATTTCAGCTGTGCTAACATGATTCCACAAGGGTTTTCTAATCATCCATTAACCTTCTGATGCAATGAGCAAACACATTGTTCCATTAGAACACTGGACTGATAGTTGCTGGAAATGGGCCTCTATACACCTATGTAGATATTGCACCAAAAACCAGATATTTACAGCTAGAATAGTCATTTACCACATTAGCAATGTATAGAGGGTATTTCTGATTAGTTTAAAGTTACCTTCATTGATAAAACAGTGCTTTTCTTTAAAAAATAAAGAAATTTCTAAGCGATCCCAAATTTTTGAACAGTCGTGTATCTTCAGCATAATACAAGTCATTCATATTGGGTTTTAAAATGAATTATTGCCAAGGTGTGAGTCATTTACACATATCTCCTATTAGTATTTGGGTTGTCACTTGTGAAAAAGCAGCACGATTCACATGCAGCACCAGAGTCAAGGGAACGACTCTTGAAACAAAGGCTCTTGAAACAAACTGATTAAAGTGAAAGTATCTCCCTCCACTGGCAGCCACTTAATCCTTCGTTTGTCTAGATGAAAACAGGCACTCGAGGTTCTGTCGTGCATTTTTCTTTTTTTTTTTTTTGCAGCGCAGAAGATTAAATATGACCGGGGATTCACGGTGTCTCGTGTAGCTTCAAATCCAAAGCCCGAAGCTGTTTGAGGAATCCCCTGTTTGGGAAAATCCACCTGTGCTCTTTGACCTTATTGATCGCCCCTAGTAAGGTGTAACGGTGGTGGATCATTAGATATGCCAGGACGAGGGAGGCGGACCTGCTCACCCCGACTGCACAGTGGACGAGAACCCGAGCTGGTGAAAGAAGAAGAAGAAGATTTCGATGAGCCTGAAGCGTAAAGCGATACTGTGGGTTTTATTCTGAATAAGATGATTCGAGGCGAGGCCTTGCACAGTTTGAATGACATTAAAGCAACGCGATGGGTATTTACCACCAGCCGTGACAAGTGCATTGTGAATGTATTCAGCAGAGGGAAAGAAATAGCGGGAGAGGTCAAAGGATGGTGAGTCATCTGCAGGCACCCCATAATAATCCGCTGTGGATCCATAGAAGTCATGACTCCCCTGACAGTACATCCTCCCATGAGCTGCATTCAGAACATGAGTGATGCCCAGCTTCCATACACTGTAGCGATCATTGGCTACTGACCTGTGAAGAAAAAACAGCAGGAACAATACAATACAATACAAATGTGCTTCTAATTGTATGTTAGAGGTAGTAAGACTCACATGTCGCCAATGAACAAGTTAGGCCAAACTTCATCCACAGGATTACCAAACCTTTTTCCTCCGTACAAAACCTTCTCCAAGTCTTTCACAGAAGGAGTTGCGGGGGAAACTGCACAACCTTCCTGCAGATTATTCATCATAACGGACAGAATGAACCTTTAAAATAGCCTTCACAGCACAATGCTACTGTGTAACCATCCATTTGTATGGTTTCTTCCCCTAACATTTATTTTCTAGCTGGAGGCTTTAACTACAACCATGTTGGTATTGACAAGGACAGGTGTTCCTGGTCTAAAAATAGATCAGTGACCCATATTCCAAATGTTGGTCACCTTGAGTCACAGTTATACCTTCATGAAGTGCAATTTATTTGTTGTATTAAACTCCATGTCAGATCAGAATGAAGATAAACTAAAAATGACAATAGTCATCACTGTTAGTTTTTAATAAAAAAAAATAAAAGTGTTGGAACAACAAGGTGCCTCTAACTTCATATATTTTCTATTTCACTTACATCAAATATTGTATTTCTCTGTATTCCCATATTATTCTTCCCTTAGAG
This sequence comes from Lepturacanthus savala, assembly GCA_030544235.1. Taxonomy (NCBI): domain Eukaryota; kingdom Metazoa; phylum Chordata; class Actinopteri; order Scombriformes; family Trichiuridae; genus Lepturacanthus; species Lepturacanthus savala. The sequence continues at coordinate 19,083,533 of CM060471.1, read as the reverse complement.
AAGGTGTCATTGGGAAATTGTGAACAAACATTCTATATTTTTTTATCTTATATTTGGAAAAATGCAAATTGTCAGAAAGAATAAATGTTCTGTACTGACGAAATGTAAAATAGTAATAAAAATGTATAAAGATATAGTATTTTCTACTACACTATATTTATCTGACAGCTTTGGTTTCTTTTCAGATGAAGTTTTGATAAAAGATAATGTATATATATAATATATTCTCAGTTTAAATTGTCAATATATTATTTTCTATTGTTTTAAGTGTGATATACTTTTTGTAAAAGCTGCTATTTAAGTGTATTAAACAAACCGAGTATCTAAAATTGTCCCTAAAACAAATAAACTGCTTTTATGTGTTTGTGATAAAAACAAACATCATTTACTATAATAATATAACACAGTCAGTGTTGTATTATTAGTACTTTTACTTTTTCTTGTTCCTTCCATGTTAACATTATCATGATAATAATTCTGTACTTTTAAGTAACAATTTGAATTCCAGACTTTTGCCTGTAACAAAGTACTTTTATACAGCAGTATTCTACTTTTATACAGCAGTATTCTACATTATTCTACTTCTACCTAACACCTAATATATTTTTTCTTTTGTCTTATACTGCTAAAAAACTTTCCTAATAATTTTCTAATAATTTTCCTAAATCTACTTCTGTACTTTAAGTCCTAATAACTCCTAATACATTTGTAAAATTTTGGCTTAAAATGCTGAAAACAAAACTTTTTTCACCATCACAATCACACTGATGCTGAGCGCTGCAGTACCCACTTTTCACCAGTAGGTGTCACTGCTGGTTAAACAGAGTCAATCCCGTTGTATCAATTGTATGTGCGCAGTTGGTCTGGACATTACGGCTTTGTGTTATCAACAGTAATGCTAACCAGCACGAAGCCAGGGCGAAATGATTTCCACCGTATTTCAGAAAACACTAACACGACTTCTTCTGATCCTTGTGAGATGCCACGCCGCCAGTCAGCTGGCAAAATAAGTTTCCGCATCGTCTCCTGTTATATCTCGGCCAGGGTGAGTGAGCGGCGGCCGCACCGATAGATTAAGCTAGGAGACGGCTGGTTAGCCGACGGTGGCTAATGAATTAGCCTCCTGGGCAGCGTTGCTGTGTTGATGTCGTTCGGTTTCAGGTCCACCTCAATCAGGCATGTGAGTGGTTAACTTAACGTTGAACTAGCAGGTTTTCTACTTAACTTAATAGGCTTTTGAGTTCGTTACATTAGTAGTGGCGTTATCTCCTGGACAGTCAAGTGTTTAGTTAAAAATACTGCCCCCGCAAATACACTTTACACCTTTACTATTGTACCAGGTGCACCTCTATAATTCACATCCTGTCCATTTATGTTCAAAGCTGTGTATATGAATGCATATTTACCCGTTTTGTTAATAAATCACAGTTTCATAATCAATTCACGAACTAGACAATCCAATAATCTTCATCTTTGTGTAAAACAATACGTGGTCAGTTTTCTATCATATATATATGATATATGGCATGTTAAGGAATAAAGAAAAAGGCACAATTAAAGAATCAGGATGTCTTTGTACAAGAAGAGAATTATAAATATCCTGCTGTTACAGTTTACAACATTAATATTCAACATGTATGTATTTATTCAACTTTAGTATTTCTCTCTATCTTGTGTTCATATATTTTTATGTGTGAAACAAGCAAACAAATAAAATATATAAAACAGATTGTTGGTAGGATGGTTTTCACAGGCAGCCTATTTCTGTTGTGAGTAAATTATTTAACATTAACAGGGGTAAATGTCGTATTCATAGGATGAATATAATATTGTATGAATATATTGACAATCTAGAGAGTAGCCTTAAATAGAGGATTTTTCCAATGACACTGTAGTGAGCATTAAATGTGATTAACCCTGGGTAATAATAAGATTAGAGATGGGGCCAAAACCCACAAGTCATCCAGAACAAGTGGAAAAGTCTTAAAGTCACTGTCTGAGGACTACTGTAGGACAACTGCATAACTACTGTCTGCTCCTTCACCTACATTTTGTAGGGTGTGGCTCCTGCTGTGCAAACTAATCTTGCCTAATTCTTGCCCAGTGTTTGCCTCATACAGTTGCTCAAGGATTGAATGTTCACCTCTGCCCGTGTTGCTCAGGAATGGTCTTGTTTGTCACTAACTTTTTCACAAAGTGAAGTTTTTCTTCTGCCTATGAGGCAGTCTTTAGTGGTTTCTGTGGAAATAGCATCGCTGACTCAGTGGAAATAACGTGAGTAATAGGGCACATAAGATTCCTCCGTTGGAGAAGTCAGTTGTTGGAGTTGCTGTTGTGACGGTTTTGTTTTATTTCCCTCAGCCTTCCGATTGAGGAAGAAATGACCCAACTGAGCGTTCGCCGCTGGACGCCGAAGCATGTGGCCAAGTGGCTGAAGGAGGAGGGCTTCTGCGACTACGTGGACCTTCTGTGCTACAAGCATCGACTGGACGGCACCAGCCTGCTCGCCCTCAGCGAGTATGACCTCCGCTCGCCGCCGCTGGAGCTCAAGGTGCTGGGCGACATCAAGCGGCTCATGGTGTCCATCCGCAAGCTCCAGAAGCAGAACATAGACGTCCTGGAGGAGCTGGGCCTCCCCTTCGACGGCCACTCGCCTACGGGCTCCGGGGGCAGTCTGGACTGGCTGTGTAACGGCGACCCGAGCAGGGACTGCGACAGCACGGACACGGCACCGGTGGGGGAGGAGTACCACCAGTACACCAACGGCAAGTACAAGCAGCAGACCAGGCGCCTGGACCCCGAGTACTGGAAGACGGTGCTGAGCTCCATCTACGTGGTCTTCGTGTTCGGCTTCACGTCCTTCGTCATGGTCATAGTGCACGAGAGGGTGCCCGACATGCGCACGTACCCGCCGCTGCCAGACATCTTCCTGGACAGGTGAGTTTGTGACATCACAAAGAGCTGGGACCCAATCCTGGTCCAATATTCAACTTAAAACAATCGTGAAGCTCCCTGGTGCACAAATGCTTTACAGTTGAGTAGGAGACAGCAATTAAATATCAGAAAATAAATGTATTTGTAGTAGTATTTATTGTAATAATATAAAAATATAATATTTCAGTTTTTCATTTTATTAAATTTTAACTGTTTCTTTTATTTTTAAAAGATTTTTTTTCCCCCTTTAACACAACTGTTTTTTAATTGTATCTCGATGCTTGTTAAGTTATGTGTAATGTTCAGGATTTTGAATGACCTTGTTGAAATGTGCTATACAATTAAACTTGCCTTGCCTAACATATGGTGTATTTGTAGTGAGAGTCATCCCCAACATGTCAATTTAAGTATTTTAGTGTATTTTTTTTGTGGAGAAGCTATAAATTGTTGTAATTATTCAAAGTGGAACATGTTCTGTAACATGTCTGTAGGGGATCTTTAAGCATGATTTTCCTGACATGTGCTACAAGGGAAAAAAAATAAATCCGTCAGCACTGAAAAGCCATAAGAGACAGATTGTTTTTTTTTTTTTTATCAAATGTCAGCCTATTGCACCAGATGGTGGACATTATAACTGCCCTACTTCCTTGTACCATGTTTCTATTATTGTCCTCACCTATTCCTGGTGGGCTAGCTGTGGTTCAAAGAGATCTTTGAGAGTTTTTTAAAGTGACCTACTTTGTAGAGTCACCCGTTGTTTGGGATCAGTTTTGAGCTGCTCATGGAATTTCTTTGCGCATTGGGAGAGCTGATTCAGGTGTGTGTGTGCATCTGATGTTAGGCTGCAGCATATTTAGCTATCAAATGAATACCTGTTGTCATATATCTGAAGCCAATTTAGAAAATAGAGAAAACTGCTTCATTTAAACAGCCTTTTTAATTCAACCAGTGTTTAATATACAAACAGAAAGCAGAGACTGACTTCTATATTCGATATTTCCTCTTTTCCAACAGTGTGCCTAGAATACCGTGGGCCTTTGCCATGGCGGAAGCGTGTGGAGTGATCCTCTGCAACATCTGGCTGCTGGTTCTGCTGCTGCATAAACACAGGTAGAGTCCTGACCGGCGCCCGCATCGGTAGCTTGTTGACACTGTGGAGATTTTTCCCTCTGACACGAACAGTCTGTCACATCTTGATGACTCGTAGGTCCATCCTTTTGCGCCGCATGTGCAGCCTAATGGGGACGGTGTTCATGCTGCGATGCATCACCATGTTTGTCACCTCCCTGTCTGTGCCGGGACAGCACCTGCAGTGCTCCGGAAAGGTAATTTATTGATCGGTTTTAAATTCATCCCATCTTAAACGCTGCCTTCCTGAGAGATTAGTGTTTCACTCCTTCTCCTAGATGTACGGTGACATGTGGGCCAAACTGCAGCGGGCCATGGCCATCTGGAGCGGGTTTGGGATGACGCTGACAGGAGTGCATACCTGCGGTGACTACATGTTCAGTGGTCACACCGTGGTCATTACCTTGCTCAACTTCTTTGTCACAGAGTGTAAGTAGCTTTTCTTGACACGCTATCGTCTACCTGTTGACCTCAGAAATCTCAGTGGTGAGGCTGGGCGATTAATGGGATTTTAACCGCGGTTTTGATTTGCATATCAAACGATCTCCAAAACAATATAATTGAGTTGAAACTGTATTTGACGTTTTTCATTAAAAGAGAGTGTGAGTGCTAGGGGGCGATTGAAGCAGGCTATAAAATTATATATATGTGGCAGCAAATGGTTAACGAACCTGTTCAATCATCTCAAACAACAGTGAATAAATGTAAATCGTGATAATGATTTTATCCCATAATCGATCAGCCCTACTTAGAGGTCACTTTTACATTCTTTCATATTCAGTTGGGAACAGAATAGTAAGCTGAAATGGCATTGGGGATAACGAATGGGTGAAAACCTATTATATGGCTGGACTCTGTATGCAGAGGACTTCACAACATCGGATACAGGAAGTGGCAACACTCAGCCGGTGAGTCACTGGCTACATTTACATGTGCACAGTACAGCCATTATGGCCAATACTGAGATTAAGGCAATAGTGAAATTTGGCATTTACATGATAGTGAAGGTGGCAACTCTCTTTAATAAGCTCATTTACATGTGTCATACTCAGTGCGTTTACACGCACATCATCATCATATTTCGTCATTATAAGAAAACAGCTGGGGCACGTTACAACTCCGGCATTTCCAAACAACAAGATAATTCCATGGGTTTCATTTCATATGTAATGCACGCCTTGCATATTATGCAGGGGGGTGTGGAGCATGCATATATTCACTGTCTAGTCTAACGCTGAAAAACAAGTCCAGTCACATCTTGGTGTGTTAATCAGAGATGGAGAACTCGGACAGAGTAGCGTGTTTACATGCACTTCAGTTTTCCAGTTTACCTTAATCCTTGGATTAAGACGATCATTAGTTGAGGTTTGATTACTTATGATTACGTCAATAGGACAATAATGAGTAATAATGAACAGAGTTCTAGTTGATGCTTGTTTCTTCTAAGCACGAGACACAACATGAACTCCGTTGCCTCGAATTTCCAGAAATACGTCTTCTTCTTTGACAGCACAGCATTGAGGCGAGTCCCGTACACTTGTGGTGTGACACACAACTCCTTATATAGACATTCACTACAGGAGTAGCGGGTGTGCAATGAACAAGCACAGACTCTCCATATATATCCCCAAAAAGTTTAGTTTAAAAAAAAAATGCGTTATCTGTGATTACTGAATCTCTTTCCTGCAAACTACAGAATATTTTGAGCACACAGTCGCTACATCAGCAGTTACATGTTCAGTAGATTGAATCAGGTGTATATACAGGCTGGCCCCAAATAAAGCAAGTAACATTAGAGTCATCCACACATTATACTGTGACTATGAGAATAATCACAGTAAAATAATGGGTGTTGACATGGGTTCTGCCTCAGTCGCATTATAAACAAGTTACTAATGGAAAGTGAGTGACAGACAGGAATTGGTCCTGGTAATTTAAGTTTTTATTGACTTACAAACCACAAACAGAAAAAAACAAATTGTGACTATTAACAAAAATGAGTTTGACCTTTTGTAACCCCGCAATGCAATTTACAAATTGAACCGACCTTTTACCCAAACAAAGAATATGAGTCATAACCATGACTACTGTAATTCCACCATCATAGCACCGATACCATGTAATAATGTAGAAGATGAATAAAATAGAAATGAATAATATAAAAAGGGGTTGTCTTTAATTGATTCTTCATGTTTCATGTCTCATTGTTTTGCATTTTAGAAGAAAGTAAAGGTTTATATGATGCACGGTTGGTTATTTTGATTCTGGTTTGACTTTTTTTAAGGATAAATAAATAATTTAAAACAAACCAATACTAATAACTTCAAATGAAACATGAGCTCTATTTCTACTTGGTATAAATTATCCAAATTATTTAAATTAATGAGAAAGTACAACCTGTTATTAAAACCCAAAGTACAAAATCAGGACAGTCAGAGTTGGAGAATAGTGGGACTGTGTTTTGAAATGTCCCTTTGTTGCCACCCTGTGCTTTTGTTTGGGACTACAACAGAAATGTAGAAAGCTCCATTTCCTCAGTCTGACCTGCACAGAAATAGAGTAAAGTTGCACACACGAGTGAGTTAAAGTATTTTCTTATCTCGCAGACACTCCAAGGAGCTGGAACTTCATCCACACGTTGTCCTGGGTCCTCAACCTCTTCGGCATCTTCTTCATCCTGGCTGCACACGAACACTATTCCATCGACGTGTTCATCGCCTTCTACATCACTACCAGACTCTTCCTGTACTACCACACTCTCGCCAACACTCGGGCCTACCAGCAGAGCCGGCGAGCTCGCATCTGGTTCCCCATGTTCTCTTTCTTCGAGTGCAACGTCAACGGGCCCGTCCCCAACGAGTACTGCTGGCCCTTCTCCAGACCCGCCATGATGAGGAGGCTCATTGGTTAATGAACAGCGGTGGTGCAGTCTGTTTTTTGTGCTTTTTTTTTTGTCTGCTTTGTCAAGTTGCCAACCGACGCGTTGTGTGATGTTCTCATTAACAAAGACGACTGATGCGACCCTGTCGGCACCGAGGGCTGATGGGATGCACAGAATTTCGAATAATTTGGGACTTAGCTCCTTGTCTGCTTTCCACTGTCATCATTTTATTTTAGGTGGATTAAATAAAATCCCCAAAACCCTGCACTGCAAGGTGGGAAATGAGCAACAGCCAAAGGCCGAACACATGAAAGCTGGTACATTTCAGACACAATGTATTGACTATCTATGGAGTGGCTATTTTAAACCATGTGATGGTTTAAAAAGTGAATTTTCCACCTTGCCCTGCATCATTTTTTTTTTTTAAACTGGATATTGTTTAATATAATGCTAGCTAAATTTTGTTGTACTTCACAACTTATAATTGCAACATGGTAGTATTTGGATAGTCCGTCCCTCCAGGAAATCACAATGCATTTTTAGAATTCCCACAGTTTCTCTGCAAAAGTTGATACGTATCATTAAAGCAATGGCGCGACTTGACTTCGCTTCAATGCGATCAGATTAAAACAACACAATGATTAAAGCAGACGCCTCATTTTTCAATAAAAAAATAACCTGCAGACCACTTTTCTGATGGTTTGCATGAAAGCAGAGGCAAATTCCAAGCAGAAATTGTAATTTTTTGCCAGTTCATGTGTTATTAATGCAAAAATCACATGAAAACTTTGCACATTCGATTGCAATGTTTGAGAAGGCCAACACAAAAAAAATCAACTTGACTGTAACAGTCAGAAAAAGGATCCTGGATGGACTGGATAGTACAGTAGCCTACATGATAAAAGCTACATCAACACAATTCTCAGGCAGCAGTGCACATAATCCTTTACAGCAGTTTTTACATTTCCTTTGGAATTAAAACAAATGATAATTTCAAAGTTTGGGATCTGGATCCTTGAACTAAAAGTTCGATCACATCTCCAGCTTTGTAAATTAACTAATTAAAACTAATAGACCACTGTTAGTGGGTTGTAAAGGATCTATTTTACAAGGTTGCTGCGGCTGCTTGTCTGTACGGCAAAATATCATTCACCATGTTGAGAAGCAGATCTTACACATTTGCATTCCTTGAGATTTTATGCTTAAACTCTGGCAACGTTGCTCAACGCTGACAGAAACAATATTAGCTCATCGTATGATAAATTACAACATACCTTGACTTAGTTCTTTGTGTAGTTCACACGGCCGGCCGTTTCCGTACCAGGCCCGTTCAAGAAAATAGAGAAAGAAAAATCTTTATCTGCCAAAATCGTGGATTGAAGGATTTTCTTGCAGTTGTCTTAAAGATAATTCCATTTGCCAATTATGTTCAGTGTTACAATAGGTTTCTCTGTGTAGAGATGTCCCAGGTATTCCATGTTTACTGTTGCATAGTTGTATAGTGCTTTTTTTTAATCGGTATAAATTGTACAGTGAATGACCAGATTTACAGGAAGTAAAATTTGACCTCCCTGACATTAATCCATTGACATTTATCTGTAGTAATCGTAGCTAAAAGAATCCTTCAATTTGTACGTATTTGTTTGTATTAATTTATTTCATTTTGTAAATGTCAATAGGTATTTTTATATATTATATGTACAAATGTACAGCAACATGCACATGGATAAATATGTTTACAGTTGCTCATGACTATGCATTTGTTTGAAACACAATGTGCTTTTTTAAGATGTTTTTTTTTGGCATTTTTGCCTTTTAATGGGATAGAGAACAGTGAGGTGGCAGACAGGAAACGAGGAGGGAGATGGGTATGACATGCAACTATGGTCCCTGGCTGGAATCGACCCAGGGACGTTGCGTTTGTAACCACTCAGCTACCAATGTGCTCCCACAATGTGCTTTTTCAGTGTAATATTGATTCCATTAATCGAGGAATACTTGCCACTGTAGTAGAGACGTTGTATCTGATTTGGTAGCGTGTTAGAAAACATGAATATTCAGAACGGGGTTTACAGGTTATGACACATCTGTTCACTGAGAAATGATGCTTTTGTGTTGTTACGTTCCTCCAAAGCCACACTAAACTTGTTTCATGTCTCGTTCAGTCATTTCCATCATTAAAGATTCAAAATCAAAGACCAGTTTCTTATTTTTTTTCAATCACAAAGCATAGAATTTATCGGTGTTATAAGTGGACACTGTTATAAAATGAACTGAAGTTCTATTTTTCTTATGTAGTTTAAAGGATAGCTTCACCAATTTCAAAGTCTGTCTTAAAAATGAAATTTAGATGAACTTACTGATTAATTTGTTTTCTTTCCATATTAATTCCTCCTCATTATTCTTACAGTTATAAATCCCTTCATAATGAATAGTACAAGTGATGGACAAAATACATAAGCTGCCTTTTTTGCTAAATGTATTTAAAAGCTTGGAGCTTGAAGCTTAAATCATCCAAATTATTCAAATCAAGTGAATATCTTCAAAGTCTTTGATTCATTTTAGTGCAAAAAACAGGAATCACAGAGTAACAGCAAGTGCAAAATGCTAAGGCCTCTTATAAGCTTCAGATCAACTTTTAAATGCATTATTCACAAAATTACTGTGAATTTTGGCTCCCATCATTTACCATGAAGGTTCACTTGACAGGAATCTAATCTAATGGTCTGATTGAACTGGAGAAGAAAATACAGGAGAAACCTATGGAACCTGACTGGTGCTTGAAGACATAACTTGATTACATCCAATTCATTTTTAAAGTTTGGGACAAAAAAATAACATACCAATATTGAAAAATTAGTCTGCAGTGTAAAAATAATAAAACATTTAATTTATCATTTTTAAGATTTTTTTCTCTTAAATATTTTACTTGTGTATAATTTAATTAACATAATTTAATATAATTTAATTTAACATATATTTAAAAAAAGACAAGAATCAAATTAAAGACATTTATACATTTCGTTTGGCCGAAGAAGGCCATGGTTACCATGGAGATTTAGAGGTCTTCCGGTTGCCGGTGTGGGCAAATTTTGCCAATTTTATTTTTCTGCTTCTGGCGAATAATAAACGTAACATTTAAATTATGCTCATTGTTGTTATATAGTAAAATAAATATGTAAGTTACTTGTCAGGGAATAAAAAATATGTTCCCTCGCTCTGATTTCAGACAGGCACAAAAGAAACAACTATATTTTTTGAGGGGTCCTGCGAAGCCGAGGTCAGGAGGGTGTTTTTGCGGTGTCTCCTCAATGCCATATCGCCCTGCGCCGGTCTCTTTCGGTTTTCCTGACGTTTTCCCTTCTCCCTGAGTTGACAACAACATCTACACCAGCAATACTCTTTAGTAAGTAATGAGCCGTGTAATTATGTCGGTTGTTAATTTTCTATTTTGCTAGAATATCAGCATGCAAGATGGCTAACTTACCCAACGTCTCATTTGCTAGCTAGAAAACGCCCCCTCGTGTGTTCAAACTCCTTCAAAATAATGTAGCAGCGGCTGTAATAATTCCCGTCACGTCATTGGCAAACTTCACGTCTATTTGGAAAAAAAAAAAACTAAATACACACGAATGGACAAACCTCAGCTTAATTCAATTATTACAAACCCATTATAATTTCAAAGAATTTAGACGTCTTCTTTGCAATTATATTTATACCGAATACTACAAATGTTAGAGGTACGTTTTCAGTTATTTACAGACTTTCACGTGCTTAGCAACTAAAGTCACAGATGGTTTCATGATATTCCTGTTACTGTCAAGCATTAGTGTCTCAATCCTCTGACGTCTAACCTTGACCGTGAGAAGAGGTGTTATCAGAACCTGAGAGTAATGGAGACTGTAGCCTATGACTGTTCGGCATTACAAATATTACTATGTTATTAAACTCCAGTGACCACACATTATAACGTCTTAATGTGAAATTAGGTAGTGGTGAACTATTTAACAGTACTGTAAATTTATTGCAGTCTTCAACCCTTAAGGTATGTCCCTATATCACCATTTAATCTCTGAATGTGTATTTTTGTGACAGGCAAAATGGCAATTCCACCAACATACGCAGACCTTGGAAAATCAGCAAAGGATATCTTCAATAAGGGATATGGTAACTGGAAGCAAGTTAAAAGGCAGTTTTATTAGTGTGATTTTACTGACACTCAGACAACAGGATGCAAAAGTATCATTAATTCCAGTGCTTAGTTCCTCACTGTTACTATTCTTGCAGGTTTTGGACTGGTTAAGCTTGATGTGAAGACAAAGTCTGCAAGTGGAGTGGTGAGTTACTTATAGCTGTAAATGTATTATGAAGAATGGCGAATAATATTAGCTGATATCATGATATATCAAATATATGTTTAGTAGTTAATGATATATTACCAGATTTTCTAAAGCTTAAATACTGATATGAGCACATAAGTGGATGACCTGCTTTAACCTGCCATATTGTTATCATTTAGGAATTTAAGACATCTGGATCGTCCAATGTAGACACCAGCAAGGTCACCGGAACTCTGGAAACCAAGTACAAGTGGTCTGAATATGGGCTGGTGTTCACGGAGAAGTGGACCACAGAAAACACACTTGGGACAGAAATTTGTGTTGAGGATCAGGTAAATTTAAAACCTCTTGTCATGCTGCTGATCATCCTGCCAATTTCCAATTTAAGTGTGTCTAATGGAATTATTTTCTTCTTTAGATCACCAAAGGGCTGAAACTTACTTTTGACACTACATTTTCCCCAAATACTGGGTATGCTGCAGGAAGATATCACTATTAAATCAATGCTGAAAAATTATTCCCCTAAAAAAAATACTTTACCTTAATTTTCTTCCTGTTTTACAGCAAGAAGAGTGGAAAAGTCAAGACGGCCTATAAAAGGGAATACCTTAACGCTGGTGTGGATGTAGATTTAGATTTCGCTGGTCCTACCATCCATGGAGCAGCAGTGGCTGGTTATGAAGGGTGGTTGGCTGGCTACCAGATGACCTTTGACACAGCCAAATCCAAGATGACCCAGAGCAATTTTGCTGTTGGCTACAAGACTGGAGACTTCCAGCTTCACACTAATGTGTATGTTTGGACTTGAATAGACTTTTAAATGAAGCACCTTAAAGCACAGTTGTTTCAAATCAGTTAAATCAAGTAGATTTCTGACAATCTATAGATGATGGTGAATTTTATGCTTAAAAGACTTAAACCTCGTATAAGTTTCAAGTAAATGTTTTAAATGCATATTTGCATAAATTATTGTGGATTTGTCTCCCTCCGTTTCCATTGAAAGGCCATTCGAAGGAGGTCTTTTAATAGCCAGTAGAAACAGAAATGTCTTTCATTGTTCCTCTGGGCACCTGATTATTGTTTAGACATCCTTGAAAATGTCACTTTTCCTCTGGCATTTTTGGCATTTAGTGCTTTAAAGTTATCGTGCCTGTTCTCATTTTTCAGAAATGATGGCTCCGAGTTTGGTGGATCCATTTACCAGAAGGTAAACGACAAACTGGAGACCGCTGTGAATCTTGCATGGTCAGCAGGCAGCAATGGCACTCGCTTTGGAATTGGTGCTAAATACCAGTTAGACTCCAGTGCCTCCATATCAGTAAGTACCTTTTTATTTAAGCTCAGGTTATGTTCATGTTTGTTTCTATCTATAAAAGACGGACAATTCAAACACATTTTGTTGCATCTTTAATTCTGCGAACCATGAACTTTGATGACATTTGGATCTAGATGTGCTTTAAACATTAATTAACCAGCACATGTGGAGATGTGTCCAGCCTTGTTTGAGTTATACTTTCTGTGAGTGCTTTCAGTTCATACTATATGTTTTTTTTTCTCCAGGCTAAGGTGAATAACTCCAGCTTGGTAGGAATTGGATACACCCAGACTCTGCGGCCTGGTATGAACCATCTCTTCTTAATGAAACAACTTCAAACATCATGAGCCTTATACCCAGTAACCTGAAAATAAATTTTTCAATTTTTGCTTCCAGGTATGAAACTAGTCCTCTCTGCACTGGTGGATGGAAAGAATATCAACGCTGGCGGTCATAAACTTGGTTTAGGGCTGGAGCTGGAGGCGTGAGGATCTTTTCCAACATTTCACAAACAGAGGAATATCAGCTGAATTTAGCATTTATGCTTCTTGTCTGATCAGCAACAGATGTTGTAAAGAAACGAAGCCAAAATAAAAACAAAACCGTTCTCGAGCACGACTATGATGGAAACCTTTCCTCCACCAGCCTCCTTTCATTGTAGCTACAGTAACTAGTCAAATTCCATTCAGACATATGAATAAACCATTTACTCCTTCTGCCTAATTATCCTGCATTGGGAAAATAATGTTGAATGTTTGCTTCTTCAGTTTGACAATCCAGGAATCGTTCCGAAAACACAAAACCTTGTATTCTTGCTAAAGTGTGATTATGTAGAATGTAAATCTGAGCTGTTATTTTGCACAGTAGAATATACTTTTATTTAAGCTCTTCCTTTTGTTTTAATTGCACATTTTATTTATATTTTGGAAGTGATGTTCTGCCTGTTGGGAGAATTACTCCCAATTCTCTTGGCTTAATTTCACTTCTCCTTGTAGAAAGGCTTAACTAAGCTGCGTGGTGTGCTTCAGACTCCTACATTAAATACCTGCTTCTAGGTTACGAGACTCCTACTGTACATGGATTTTATTTTCCTCAGTGTGACTTGAGTGAACGAATATGACTGAATTATCCACCTTTCTTCCTGTTTGACGACAGCAAACACTAATCAGGAACCTGTTTGGTGTGTGTCTACCTTTGCAATAAAGTGTTGAAGTCAACCTTTATTCTTGCCTGGAATTTGAGTGTAATAATTCATCGGACATCATGGAGAATTAATGCAATACAAACACAGACAGGGGGTGGAGGCTTTTTTTAATCAAACTTCACTCAAATGTTGCAATTTGTCATGTAACAGGAAATGAACTACCACTGTTACAGCAAGTACATAAAAATACTAACAATCTGCAGTGTTATGAGTCTAGGAGGTAAAACAAATGTGTTAGCTTTCATCACATACTACACATTAGAGTTTAAGAGGTCTGTTTTCTTGTCCCCACCCCCTTGGCACCATGAATTATCATATCGATGAGAGGTTTACTATAGTTTGACAGCCAGTGTCAGCCCATCTCCCACTGTCAGCATGCTCAGGGTGATCCGAATGTCTCTGTGCAGCTTCTTGTTGAGCTTGTCAATGGCCACAGTGTCCGCGTCGTCCGGGGAAGGATTCACCACCTTCCCACCCCAAAGCACCTGCAGGACCCGAAACAAGGATTTAGGAGTATATTCTATTTTAAGCGATGTCACGTTTATGACAGAAATGTAAAAGCCCTTACGTTGTCAATAGCAATGATGCCCCCTTTCCTTAAAAGCTGCAGACACCTTTCGAAGTAGTTGTCATAGTTCACTTTGTCTGCATCGATGAAGGCAAAGTCAAAGGTTTCAGCCTCGCCGGCAGCCAGGAGATCATCTGAGAACAGAAGGAAGCATGTAAGTACATCTCACAGCTGTGTTCTGCTGCTCAGCGTATGTATCTGATCAATGAAATCCACACTGCCAGATAAGAATCTCCTCTATCTCCTATTATAAATATAAATTTATATAAAAGTTATAAAGTTCTATTTTAGTATCTCTCAGTAATTAACTTGACAAGATGTGATTTTTTTTAATTCCATTGATTAATTAATGATTGATGATTTAATGTTTCTTGTAAAACATTTCTATGCAAAGGTTTTTATATAAATGAATATTTATTGTAACTGCAATAGAGACAATGAAGAGTCTGAGGCACACTTAATAAATATCGGTGGCATTAAATTACATATTCAACCATGAATGTGTTATAAAATTATAATACATCCATTGACTCAACCGAAAATAAACCGCGAAGAAGACGCTCCGTATGACGTCACCGACGTAACGTACGGTTACGCCGACGCTCGGTTGTTATGGGGAAAATTTGATTTACGAAAGAAAAAGATTTAAGGAGAAAAACTTAAAAAAGGTGCTTAAATGGTTAAAAAAAATATATATAATGTATATTCCACATATGCAGAAATAATTTCCAGTAAATTAATCCAACTGTTTTAAGGACTGAAGCGCGAAGAAGACGAGCCACCTGAAATACATTAGCCAGGTAAGTGTCAACATATTTCACGTTTGTTGCCATTTGTAGGTATCTTAAAGTTTTATGGTTAAAAAAAACAAAAAACGAGACACTTAGCGTCTGAACTTTTTAGCTAACTAACTTTAGAGGTAGTAAACACTGCTAAATGCTAATGCTGCACTCAATAGCTGTGTCACGTTTTCACACTAATTAAGGAAAATTGGTTTCAGCTTGGGGATTCCTGATTCTCCAACTCTGTCCGCCATTTTATCAATGCATGTTTTTATGGCTAAAAGACTTGGCACGTTTGTTTATGACTATCAGTCTGCTCTTTTAATACAAAAAGCACTGCAGTAAGTACGAGCAAATCTGTAAAATGTATTCTTACATTAACTTTTAATTAGTTTAAGATATTTTAATATATGGCTACCAGATGTTGTAGAACGGATCTGCTCTGACCTTTATAAATCTGTCCTTATTTTAAACTCTTTAACCTCAGTAAATCAGGTACACACTGTGGTGGGTTTATCATAAACCTTTAGATACAAATCCTACAACTGCAGCTCAAACTGTAGCTGCTAAAGACAAATATAAGTTAATGCAATAATTCCCATCTTATACCTGAAATGTCAGTTATGGTAATGGAAGAGCCATGGTCTATATTAATCTTTACACCAGTTGTCAGATTGCAGTGAACATTAAATTATGAAAACTGATGTATGACAATACCCAGTGTTTTCAGTGCTGGCTGTATGCGTAGATCAATTTTGTTCTCGACTCCAGCCTGTGAACAAAAAGACGCAGGATGAGAAATGCAGATGCACATTACAGTCCTGTATATCATCATAGGTTTCTTTCATAAGTGTATTTGCATGCATGATAATCTATTTATTCTGTTTTTGATTCAGTTTTGCAAACAAGATGTTCACAATAACCCAGTTTAGCTGTTTTCTTCATTGTGATCAATCAAAATAAGATGTAGTAAATACAGGTTATATCAGTATAGGTTGATTACAGCTACCCTTGCTAGCTGGTCCCCTAGGTTAAATTAGAGTAAGTAGATTTAACCTTAACTAAAATCTTAACCCAGGAATGTGTTAAGCCTAACCCTAACCCCATAATGCAGATAATTATAATGCTGCGAGCTTCAAAACACTGAGAAGGAAGTGGAAGGCTGCATTTATGGATAATGCTGTGTTTTCCTACTAATATTTCTAATTGTGGTTGTAGCTGACCAGGTGGAACTTTTCCTTGTTTTTACAGTCTAAGGTCGCCGCTTTACAAAAATAAGTGTTAAGATTTTAAATGGCGATAACATGACTGTATATAGATAGTATGACTGCAGGGTTTAAAGTTCAGAGAGAAAGTTGGAAGGAGAGGCTTTATGGTGTGTTAATTTCCTGAGGCCAAGCAGTGAAGCCCCATAGTGTTTGTTAGTTAAACTCTATAGTACCACCAGTCGGTCAAAGTTGGAGGTACATTTTCAAAAACCTGGTATCACTGGAATCCTGGGAGCAAACCAAGTCCAACCCCTATGTGATATTTTACCCAGCCTCACAAATGTATTACTTTTTGTCTTTGGACTGGAACTGCCTCGTAAAGGCCAATAGAAATAGAACAGGAAACAAGTTCATATCTCAACAATGCATTCATGTATTAAAACCAAACTTAATACATGTGCTTTAAAACCTATTGGGAGGACACTCAAGAAATCTGGTGACCTTTGATCTCAATTGGAAAAAAATGTCTCATGATGTGTTTCTGTTAGGAACAACATTCCAATGCCTGATCATATTGTGGGTTGTCACATTGAAGGTCCTTTCCCAATTTTAAGTATTCAGCCACCATATTGAATTATATCAAAATCAGCAAACATATTCCACTGACCATATATCTTGGTCAGTTGCCACCAAACTTGAAACAGATGATTTGTAGAGCATGCCTGACACGTTTTTTTTATTTTTTTATTGTCTGTCAAATCTTTTAGCCGTCAGAACCAATCGAATTTGATGTGGCCTTATATCTCAGTCAAACTTTGGTGTATCAACATGAAACGTCTTGTGGGAACTTATAAACTCCTCTACGACTGATTGCAGTTATATTTTATAGTGATATTATATCATCACACTCCCATAGAGCTGCAACAGTTGGATATATTTATTTTATATGCATATTTTTATATATTAATCATTTAGTGTTGCTCAACAAATGGTAAAAAGAAAAATCTGAAAGGCCAAAAATGTCACCAAATTGCTTTCTTTGTTTGGATAAATCACATGAAGCTGTAGTGTGGAACATTTAAATATAAATGAACATCTGGTCTAATTCATTTAAGTTCACACAATGCTGATTAAACCTTTCACTAAAAGGCAAATCTCTGTATCTCTGTGTAGACTTGATTTCTAAATTGTGTATTTGTGGCAACATTCTCCCATATCATTAATGAGAATAACATGCACACCAGCTACTTCTGGGTATCCTTTAGTTAACTTCAATGTGTATGAAATAATAGAACAGCTCTTCTGGACTCCAAGTCTTATCAGACCTAATGACTCCAATACTGGCCGTGAAACGTGTAATTTCACAGGGTTGTGTAACACTCTAAACAATCAATCCATTGTTTTATGGCTGCAACTGTAGCTTTTTCTTCTACTCATT
Organism: Lepturacanthus savala; assembly: GCA_030544235.1. Classification (NCBI taxonomy): domain Eukaryota; kingdom Metazoa; phylum Chordata; class Actinopteri; order Scombriformes; family Trichiuridae; genus Lepturacanthus; species Lepturacanthus savala. Next base: position 19,065,735 of record CM060471.1, on the reverse strand, counting down.
GTGTAATTACTCTCTCATCACCAGAAGAGGAGACATAAGCTCCACACTACAGCTTTAAAGGATTCACTGTAATCAACTAATCGGACAGTGTTTTGTCTTTTGGCATGCTGCCTCCTCTGCCAGATGGGTACAGCAGTCAGTTTTAATCACACAAAAGACTAACAGACACTAAAGTCTGCTCCACATGCAGATGCACAGACTTGCATCAAGCAGTACTTGAATACAGCTGTTACCTGTGGCGCTTGAAAATCCTCTGCAATGATCAGCACTTTGCAGTATGGGAATAATAAAGGAATATTACTCATCATACATCAGCTGACTGACAACCAAACAGTAAAAGAAGAAGAGAAGACAGTAAAATAGATGTTTATTCTACCTTTTTCCAGAAGGGTTTGCCAATGTTGGTGTAGTCCTCACTAATATCACATGCCACCAAGACACCGTCATCAGGCAAACTGAGTGCTATGTTCAGAGTGTTGTAGCCGGTGTATACACCTGCAAATGCAAGAAGTTATTAAGATCAACATGAAAGCTGACTACAGAAAGAGAAAAATGGTCTGTCTGAGTTAGACGTGAAATAACATTATGCATTTGCTAACTGTGTGTGTTTACATATTAAGTAATTGGGTTAGTGTCATGTTGCTGCAGCGATTGGAATAAGGGACATCTGATTCACTTGATTAGATTTTTCCTGGAGGGATTTTCTGGGCCAAATACAAGAATCTAACCTTTTACAAGTGTGCAGTTGCATGACATAATATTGCTGTGACACACACATTAATTTGTCATTTTAACTATACAAACTACACTATAACTATAAATTACTGTTTAGTTTCAATTAACTGGTTTATCACGTAGTCTCTAAAATATCAGAAATCCATCACTGTGTCCAAGGTGGTTAAATCTCTTGATTAAGTTTGAACAGCCCGAAACCCAGTTATATATTCAGTTTACAATGATATAAAACAGAGCAGAGCAGGAAGATTTGAGTTTGGAGAAGACAAAAACAGACAATTGACAGTTTTTGTCTGGAAAAACAATTAGTTCTAGTCAATAAATAGATGCTGATTGAAACTGACGATATGCAGTAAAGCAGTTTCCATCAATGAACAGTTGATGGACTCATTTGTTCTTTTCCCATTGAAGCCTGTGAGCCTTTAAGTCATTGACTGTCATTTTATATTAAAAATAGAAAACTGAAATGTTACTCATACAGATTTTTTCTAACATGATAGTAGACAACTTCCTGCCCCTTTCTCCGGAGAACATGGGGAAGACAAACTCTCCCAGAAAGGCGTCATTTTATTTAGATTATTATGATTTCCAACCACGACGTGTATATATCTATTATCCCCCCAAAAGAATTCTGTATATAGGATAACTAGATTTTTGTTTATAGGCATATTTGTGCAAGTGGCAACTATAATATCCATTAAAATGCTATTGTTATTGTTGTTAGTGACTCAACTGATATAATTATATGCTTATATGGGTTAATAAACTACAATCCCTCATTACAGAGCCTGTTACTATCAGTCCAAATGCTTTGCTCACAGAAAAAACTTGTTATCAATACATAAAAGGGATTAGAGTCTGCAAATTAAAGCAGAGCTTACAGCAACCAGGTAAATAGACTCCTCATAATGCTTCAGAGACTAAACGTGACGTTGATGTTGACATTACCGATCTCTAACGCCTTCTTGGCTTTTATTAGTTTTGCCAGATTGGCCATGAACTGCGACTGCTCAGAGGCCACCATCATGATGTTCCAGGAGTCTTCCATTGTTCTCTGAAAGCAATGAAAGGAAACCAGTAGTTTAAGTTCCACAAATTACGCCGTGAGACGCAATTACATCCTCTGACATGAACTGTGCACACAGCAATATTTCAGATACCGGGACGTACCAGCCGGAGTTCTTTCAGGACCGGATGCTCCCTCATGGAATGATTGAGGACGTACTGCAACAGTGGGTTATTTTCTCCCCCACAGTGACTTTTGATGATGCTCATTCTGGAAGATTTCTTTTTCCCTGAGGGGAAACAAAAACAATGAAACAATTACCAGGACATTAGGAGCAGGACGGCATCATGGGACGCACAGTACCATCCATCTTATACATCTATCAGGAAACAACTCTGGTCTAGTTAATGTATTTTTTGATATAGATTAGATAACATTGTAATGATTTTTCTGGGAAATTGAATTATTGCAGTAGCAGTAACAGATCCAGATAAAAAAAAATGAATGCTGGAAATTGTGAGACAATATAGCATGACATCTTGAGGGCAACCAGTGTTTCAGGCTGAATGGAGAGATTCATGTGACATCAGTATGGTTTGTTTCTGGCCTGCATGTGTAGATCATTTCTGATGTTCACCAAGAAACTCAACTTTTTTTGTATGTGTCATTTCATGGATTGTTTCTACATCACTTTTTTCCCACAATTTTTCCATTTTCTGCTACAATAGAGGCCTGCATGTAAAGTAGCATAATCCCTCCATCGACTGGGCGAGGTGCTACGAGTATATGAGAACTTTGTACTGGGCGGTCCGCAGATTCTAATCTGTTGAATTCTGTTAACATGAGGCAGTGTGTCTGGAGAATATATCATATTGTATGACATAACTATCCAACATGTAGCTTGGCTGTTACTAAATACATATATAATGCATTCAATTTAATTCAATTATTTTCATTCAATGTTCTCCTACTCAGGATTGAGCTGCTTGAACTGGTACGCACTTAGATCTGCCACTTGCTTTCATAAAACTCCATTTTCTAATGTTCATTAAAAATCTTCAAGTTTTGGCTAATTCACATGATTGTGATCAAAAGCGCTGTAGCTTTGAACCATCACTTGCACAACCACCCTAAATGAAGCCAAGATAATTATAGTTTTTGTCCTACACAGGCAACATGTTAATTATTACTCAAGCTAGCATGTTCTATGATACAATCTGTAATCAATAGAAATCTTTCAATCATGTTGCATATGTGTGAAAAAGGAGCTATTTAATTCCCCTTATATCCAGACCTGGAACACATCTCCATGTAAAGTTTAGAGATTTTTTTCCCTCTCTATGTGAAATGTCAGTGAACAAACATGAATCCGTCATACTGCTGTAGTAGCGATATAAACCCTAATAAGCTAATTAAGCTTTAACACATGCGTTCTTACCAAAGAAATAACCAGCGACAAAGATGAATCCCAGTGTGACGGATCCGACCAGGGCCTCTTTAGAAATACTTCGCAAAGACATGTCTACAATTAAAGTACCACTTGATTTAAGTATTAAAATAAGCCCGGGTTTAGTCTCCTGTCCTGACCTCGCTGAGCATTTCCGTGTGGGCTGAGCGGGCTACCGTAATACCACGAAAAGAGGCGAAGCTCCGTTGTGCTCGAAGCGGTATTTTATGCACAACAAGCAGGACTTTTAATGTATTCACATCACTCCTATGAGTTCAGGAAGGCGGCAGCAACAGTCTATCATGCGTTTAGCAACGATGGCGCGACGCTAATACGACACATAACGACGTGAAGACAATGAAATGGAAACACAAGTTTTTGATAAAATCAGCATTTCGTCGCCCAAATGATGTAGACACATTCCTCCCAATGAAATTGTGCTACATTGCAGAATTTAAACCCGCTCAACAACTCACCACGTATTGAGGTCTCTTGGTGGCTGGACTGCTGGGTCTGAGAAGGCGATTTACTAAATTCCTGCTCTAACGAAGCTTAAAATGTGTGTCAGTTCATGTACAGAGAATGACTGTCATATGACCTGCTGCAGCTCAGATGATAGGACTGTAACAGACGCCCACTAGTGCTGTGTGCAAGTTCAAGCTTTTGTTTTTTTTGGAAGATGTCAGGGCATGTTATATAAATAGTGTCTACTGAACCATGAAATCTCTTACTGCAGTAAAGGCATCAGTACTAACACTTATGTTTAACTAGTAAAGTCCTGCATCAGAAGTATTATCAACCTACGTTATTGTATTTGTATTATTATTAAAATGCTTTTCAAGCAGCATTGCATGTTGGACAGTTTAGTAATGGTCTATACCCATAGAGTCCAATTATGGAATAGTAACTTGTACTAATCAGAATACTTTATTAATCCCTCATGGGGAAATTGCTTTTCGTTACATTTCCAACTCAAGTGTACAAGAGAAACAGTATTCAAGGCAATAAAGTACAGTAAGAAATATAAATATATACAAATATACACATGGACAGGACTTATTTCACTGTATTAAATAACCAGGGCATTAAATGTGGTTTATTGTGCATAAATAGGGCATTAAATATGTATTATAGCACATAAGAAACTTATGAAAAGACTATAGAAAAACTTATGAAAGATGAGATTTGTGTGTTTGAGGTTGAAAGATTTTCTCAATTTTAGTTTTCAGCCTTTTAATGATATTTAATTTTTTTAATGTACACACGGTAATTGATATCTAGAAATCTAGAATAATTTGATCTGGCCTTGATACAAAGGCCTGTTTATTTAATTGTATTTTAGACTTGTAAAAGATGTTTTTAATATACTTATACATTTTTTCCTTAAGTCCATGGGTTATGTATGTATAAACTGGGTTTTATATGTATAAACTTATTCTTTGCTACAAACAAATGATAAAATGGTACAATTACCTGAAAATTGTAAAAGTATTGTATGGATAAATAATTTAAAAAATAATTATATTAATAAATATGGAAATCTAGGACAAAAATTAACTTATGCGATCATTATTTTTGCTAAGGTGACTGTGAAGAGATGTAATACAAGTCTTCATGCAGAGAGGGGCAGTGTTGTCATAGTAATGACTCTTTATAGCACATAATTCCAGCTTCATATTATTATCCCTCCTGCTCTCTGAAAAAAGGAATTTCATACTAAAATGTTTTGGAAGGTTCTCATTTTGTTGGACTACTTAAACCACAAATTAATTTTAGATTCATTTTGGATACATTTGAAGTGCATTGAAAAGGGATTTATTGGTAACCAGTATGAACTGGAGGGATGATTACAGCCATCAAAATATCACTATTGTTTTAAGACAGACTTATATTTAGTGAACGTATCATTGAACCAAATCTCAAAAATATGACAGTCATTTATAATTGTTCTTTTAGAGCTTCAACAATTACTCAATTAGTCAACTGACAAAAACTGAATTACCCACTATTTTAATAATTGAATAATCCTTTTTTATGCAAAAATGCCGAACATTTGCTGGGTCCAACTTTAACTCAAATGTCTTGAATTTAAGCTTACTGTCTATCTTTGATGAGATAAAACAAGACACTCAGGCTACTATTTAGGGCTGTGGGAAATTATAAGGGTCATTTTTGATTTTCTGCATTTTCTAGTATTTCTAGACAAAATAGTTATTTAAGAAAATACCCCTGGGACTCTGTGTGTTATATGAAGGTTTTTACAATCCCACTATTTACATGTGAGGTGTGAGATCTAAAGTAGATCACATTGTGAACCATAGGACAGAGATAAATGTTGCAGGTAGTTGACTTTAGGTGCATTATCAGCTATGGAGAGCATGTATCCTGTTTCTTTATGGTGCCATACTTCTGCTGACACTGGTCCATTTTTGTGAAAGCATAGTCAATCACATAATTTTAGTTTTCATTCTATATTCTGCCTTTAAGAGCTATTGGTAATAGTCACAGCATTCACATTACGCTTGTATTGTTACACGTTTACAACCAAAGATCCTGCATAAAATACTTCTGTGATCATTTAAAATATATTGCAATCATAATTTGACAAACAAAATGAAATAAATGAGAACTTAACTAAGCCCAACACTTGGTGGTAAATGACTGCACAGCTGAATTTGAGGGATGTTTGTTTTTGGGGAAAACAAATTATGTTAGTAATATATTTGTTTTAGGTCATAAATAATAACCAAAATAAAGACTAGCATCCCTTAAACATTTTAAAATCCTGTTCTAATCTGTGGTGGACTCAGACTGTTTGACGGGCAGGAGTGAAATTCCAATGAAAGGGCACCCAAGAGGGCCATTTATCCAGTTTTTCTGACTGGAATGGCACCCTAGAGGGAATTTTATCCCATCAGACCACTGGAAGGGCAACCTAGAGGGCAATCTATCACATTGTATTGCACATTGGACCACCCTAGAGGGCACTATCATATTTTTACTTACCCCTTTGAATGCCCCTAAGAGGGCACTTTGCAGCATTTTTCCAAAACATGGGGGCACCAGGCCCCAGGTAAGTCCATCTCTGGTTCTGATCTAGATCAGGGGGTCCTTAACCCATTGAAGCCTATGAGCCTTTAAGTCTATGTCATTTTATACTTAAAAACGTAAATGTTACTCATACAGCTTTTTTGTCTTTTCTATTAACATGATAGACAACTATAATATAATAATATATAATCAATGGCAACTATAATAACCATTAAAATGCTATTTTCTGCAAAGTAAAGACTACAAAGTGGAAAGAAAAATAAATATATAACACAATTGTTAGTGACTCAACTGATATATATATATATATATATATATATATATATATATATATATATATATATATATATATATATATATATATATATATATATATATATATATATATATATATATATATATATATATATATATATATATATATGCATGAAATCTTTGAAGAAAATCTCGGCTTAAATGGGCTAAAATACTATATAACAAATACTATACATAGAAATATAACAAAGTTAAAATTAAACGTGAAGGGTTTTCTTTATTTTGTATCTTTAGTTTACTGAATGAGGGGAGATTCTTCGTACTTTTATTATTTATGAGTGCTGCATAACAGAAAACAATGTTCCTATAGTACAATAATGATGACTAAATAGAAAAACTATCAAATACCAACTGTACACGTGAATGAAAGTGATCACAGGTTGCTTTTTGACAATAACAGTACTCGTAGTGTTCTTTCTCACAGAGAACAAGGTTTTGGACCAAGTGCTGTTTTCTAAATTACACCTCTTTGTACACGTTGTATTTGATGGATAGTTTCGCTATCTGACGCTTACTCTGCTCACTGATCTCCTGTTCCCAGGCAGCCGGTGGTAAATGACGGAGTCCGGACAGCAGGGGATGATAGAGAATTCCTCCAGGGAGCCGGGACGCTGCAGCTGGGCTGCTGAGGTGTGGAGCTTGCCTCGGGGTAAGCCTCTTGTGTGAGTAAACACCATAACAATCCAGCAGAGAGACATGCTCCCTGGGTCTGGGAATTTTCTGGTACGCCAGAACAATGTCTGTCACTGTTGTGATGATTGAATTTTATAGGCCGGCCTGACTCGGGTCCACTGACTATGAGAGGATGAGGTTTATGATGTCACGCAGCGGGATGATTTATGTGCTCTGAAATGTGCTGGCCTTCATTGTATGTGATGAGGAAATTCCGTTCCATCTCGGATTACCGGAAGCTTTATGAATTTACTGTCCCTCTCCACATAGCATTTCAGAGAACTGTTAAGATTTAAGAGACCTATAAACATCAACCTTGTTACTCGCTAGTCGCTACTATATTTTATTACTAAGCAAACGTGCCTTGAAAATTTTAAACCAGATCTAAACTCTGCTCGGGAGACTTCCATGCTCTCCCAGACAATGAAATGTCATGTAAGTCCGCTCCTTGAAATTTGACTTTGGCAGCACACTCTTTTCATTGACTGACAGATGAGTGAGCTATACGACTCCATCAAAAAGTGGAGGCTGACAGTTTGATTTGACAGCCCTCTTCAAACCAAATGCACTCTTTGTTCTCGGCACTACATCAACTTGACAAGAAGAAAAGTGGTCAAAAAAGTAGATAACTACACTTTGATATACATTTTACTACAGAATAATCTAAAAAAAATGTCTATATAGACAAAGTGTCACCCAGGATTCCCATTGGGCTTCTATGTCTTATATACTGTTAAACAATACGTATGCCTGTCAGACAAGTCAGTGACAAATTATTGAAACTAATTTTTAAATGATCTATTAATCTATTGATTATAGTTGTCAGTTAATGGTTTAGTCTATAAAATGTCAAAAATAGTGATATTTTTGACTGCTAATTAGACAAAATTGTCATTTAGTCAACTTAATTGATTCAATCTGACATAATAGTCTTAGTTGACATGAAGCTGTGGAAGCAGCTGCTAGGAGCAGTTGTATCTATGTTTCTCCACAACAATCAAAGACGCCTGCAGGTTTAAGTTTGATCAGTTCTGTAGGTTGACTAGCAGGCATCTATATTGCTGCATCCTTTTTATTTCATGCTAGTCACCATTGTTCTTGCAAATGTTCTGTAATAAGCACCACACCAGACTTATTGGAATCACTGTCAGACATGAGTAGTGATTTGGAGAAATGCAGAAAATAATAATCATAAACTACTTTTTTACAACAGTCTAAAAAACTTGTTTTTCTTGGTAAACAACTTGTTACAATAATTAACTACTGCAACAGACTTTTCACAATGTCACCATCATATTTTTCTTATATTAATGATATTTCTCTCTATTTGCTGTAGCGTTGTACAGCATGGAACCTAAATGTATGTTAGATATGATTTGACTGATTTTGATAATGCATTATGTAGCGCTAGAATCCTAATGTACACACCAAAGACCTCTTAAAACCTAAGACTTATGAGTATGTGACCCTTTAATAGCCATTAAACAACATCTCTAGTCAATTATTCATCAATGGGAAATGTTTTCTGCCATTAGCGTGGAGGCTATGCTAGATGAAGTTGTGATCTAGTTACTAAATATTCTTGTAGCGCTGCTGTCATCACCCGAGTGTGTAAATCCTCATCATTGTGATATGCCTACATTCTGCTCTCCCATTTAGCTAATAAAATGCATAGAGCTAAATGATTCATGGCAATCATTTACATAATTCATAATTAAATCACAACCCGTTGGCTTGGAATTTATTAAAAGTGAAAACGCATGTGCCGCCATCGTGATATACTAATTAATATCTTTAGTTATCATTGACACATGGCTCACTCAGCTGGGGTCTGGTTATGGGGCAGGAATAATGTAATGCAACAACAAATTATCTATGCATTTAAGTGGGAATGTCTCGGAGTGATGGCCACAATATGCATTTGCCTTAAGAACTTAATGGGGGAATTTGTTTTATTGGAGTTGTCACATATTCTGGCTAATCATTTTGAACACTGTAAAGATTAGGGCTAATGCATTTCCATCCTCTCGCTCCAGTGTGGGGCTGCAGGGCGTCTCTAATCACACTGTACACTTTTCACACAGTCCAGAAAACACACACCACCCTGGCTCCCTGTACGACAACTCTTTATTCTGTTGACAAAGGAAAGGGAACTGACAACAGCATTGCTAGCAGGACAGACATAGATTTTCATGACTAATCACTGAATTGCTTTTCTAGTGCTGAAACCATTAGTTGATGAACAGAAAATTTAATTTAGTAATTGATTTATTGCTCAAGTTGTATTTCAAGGAAATTTGCTAAATATGGCTTAGTCGTTGAAACGCATACTGTACTATAACTGCAATGTGTTTTGAAACAGATTTTCACTGCTGGTCAGGGATACTAAAGGAATTTGAAGTTATCCCCTTGGCCTCTGGGAAATTTCGATGTAAATATTTTTTTTTGTTTTTAATGAATGATGAAAAGATTAAATTATCATTTAATGATTCACTCAAATAACAAATAGAACTTAAAAGGGAGTATTTAGTTATACAAATAGCTTTGCAATATGAGATTCTGATTCTGAGACTTCTGCATCTAGTACAATGGAGATTCATGAAATTTTGTTGAAGATGCTCACAGAATGAGATGAGTAAATAAAACATTATTCAGTAATACTTCAGCGTTCTGTTTTTGGGTTATTCAGAGTAATGGATATTGTTTCTGGATTTTTTTTCTTTTAAATTAAGTAAGAAAATAATATGAAATTATAGAAATTATAGACAGATTAATCAAAAACTAGAAAAGCACTTTAAGAGTGTAGACTTCTGCCAAGCATATTGTGACTCTCACCCAACATGGTTTTCCTCTATTTACTGAATACACGCACTATCATGGAATGAAAAGTAGGTGTAGTCAAAGTCTTCTCTTATTGTACAAAGAAAACAAGCCATGCAGGTGAAGATGTTACCACCAGGTGGCCTCAAATGATGGCACCTGTTTGAAGATCCATTTACCACAATGCTACCATACAACTAAAAATTCAATGTGATCCAGAAACCAGGATTTCTTCTGCATTATTACCAAAATTTAATCTGTTCATGGTACCGTTCCCAACATTCACTGAAAAATCCAGGCAGAACTTTTTGAAGTATTTTGTTAACAAACAGACAAATGCCAGCTAAAACATAACCTCGTTGGTGGAGGTAATAATCATAGTTGTAATTTAAATAATTGCATTGCAGCCCAAATATAAGTGATTTTATTTTAACCCTGTGTTGCATAGCGTTGCCATGTAGCAACAATCACTTTGGCTCAATATTACTAAAAAGCAGTAATATAAAATCCATGTGTTTTAATGTAAAAATAGTGACTTTTACTTTGAATGACAACAAAAAAAATCACACCACTTGACCACATGACCAGGAAATACTATTTTGACTCCTTTTTACATGGACTGATAAAAAATCTTTTAAACTTCTGGGGCATATTTGTTGCAGCAAACCACAGTGAATTCTGGGCCAAAATTAGAAATAGAACTATACAACAAAAATTAGTTTGTTTGTTTGTTGATGTGACCTTATAATGCAGACTCAATGTTTTAAAGAACACATTAGTCAAGCTAATGAATTCATATAACCAAGCACCCTTTGGTCCTCTCTTTTGAGCTCAATGTGTTCTTAGTTTCGACAGTTAATTCAGAACCTAACATCCACCACCTCTCCCCACCAGTGAACAAACAAAGGGGTCCTCTTCACTAATGGTCCCTGAGGCTTCACCACTATCTATTGATCTGCTGTCACCCAATTTCTCCATGACTTATGCCCTTCTTAATTCCCATTACTGTGCACACTGAAGCCTTATCAGGGAGAACAATAGGCTGGTTGTCACTGAGAGCAAAAATATGAGTGGGCCTGTGACAGTGTGAGCACAAACTCATGACTTCAACTCTTCGAGCCCTCTCGGTGACCTCTACGCCCATGTAGGCCAGTTGGAAGCCCGGCGTCGGAATACTAAACGCAAACGGGACTGTTTGCAGATGAATCAGAAAATTGGATCTCGTTCGTTTCATAAAAACAAGCCCCAAAAAAACGGAGGGCCAGCTCCTTAGCCATAAAACTGTCTCCATGATATGTCTCTAGCAATGATGATTCTCAGTTCCTGCATGCACCCTCTCCCGTTCTTCCATCCCTGGCTGCTATCTCTTCCTTTCAATTATATGTTTCTCTGCTCTTTTAGACAAAGAGTAATAAAGCTATAAATTTTGTATCCGGCAGAAGGTATGGACATTCTGTCTCTGAACTGCTGTTGAAACTGCCATAAACCACCCACAAAGTCAAAGATAAGGATTTACAGTTATTTAACATCATCCTTGTCCCCTAAATCACACTGATAAGAGAATTAAGTGATGACTATAGGTTCTTTGTCCTCTAGCTATTGATTTTTTTTAACAGAGAGGGCCAGTGCAATGTTTTTATTGAGCATCCTATTTGCTTTGAGCTTAAGAGTGGAAATGCAGCTATTTGGATTGTTTTTATTGAACTACAGTTTCTGCACCCTGAATTAATTTATCTGATAACCAAGCCTGCTTCTTGTTTAATGTTTTCAAATGTAGAGTCACAAACCCTGCCAGATGTTGCTAATAGAAATTTGCAGGAGTCAGGTTATATCATTACTAGATGGAGCCATTGTTTTATGTAGTCAATTCAATCTTTATACCCATTTTGTCTGGATATAATACAATTGTTATATCTAATTCCAGCACATGAACAGCACCACTTTTACGGATATTATCCAGTCTTAATAAGAACCATTGTCCCTTTTTTGGCCTCTTGAGACGAAACACATGACTTGATTTACAGAAAGACATCCATCTATAATAGTAAATGGTATTAATATCAAATGCAGCAGATAATGTGCTTGTTAAAGCGATCATTGTTTCACCAACCCCCGAAGTATATGTCCCTCTTAGCGCATACTGTCCCAGTTTGAACAAAGACGTGTTTAGCTTAGCGGAAGTTAGTCACTAAATTCAGCATGAAAACACTTATGTCAGTGCCTCGGAGACAGCAAAGCTGTAGCCATTCACATTTAATGATTCAGTTGCTGTTTAGCTTCAAGTTCACGACCCCGGAGCTATGATAAATGTCAAGCGCCACAATGTCCTGCTAACTAGACGTGCCACTGCCAACCAATCATCTTGTTATTGACTGGGAGAGCATAAGGCACTGTAATGTGACTCTAAATGCTACATTACAGTGCATTTATCTTGGTAACCATGTGGGCCGGTTATTCAGTCGGATTCAGTCTTATTCATTTTGCTCAGAGCACCATTGTCAATTTCTACTCCAGGTCATCCGGCAGACTTTTGGGGGAATTGTACGATTGTGTCAATATTTTTCATTTATCATGGAACTTTTATGTCTAGATAGACGACTGAAGCTGCTGCTGCTCTAACTGCCTGCCATGCATCCTTAGTTATTTTTTACTAAGAGTTTAACACTTAAAAACTGACAGATTTGATTGATAGCATCCTGACATGATGAGGCAAATTACCCACCAACTGTTGTGATTTAAATTTAGCTAAAACCTGTGTCGTGTACTGAAATAAATGACCTTTTTCTAATTGAAAATCACCTACTGCAGTCCAATGAGAAGACTACAGACAAAGACACAAATACAGAAATCTTTCACATAAAATTGCCAGAATGGTTTCGAACTTGTCACCAGCTACCTTTTCCTCCTCTATCACTGCAGCTCAGTGTATTCTTAGTTTAGACTATAAACTGTTCAGTCAATGGTTTAGACTGTGAAATATGTTAATTACCTCTTAATCGGGGAAACATTAGCGTGCAGGAAAGGAGTTGGAGCAATAAATTCAATCCAGTGCTGGCATATTTGCCTCTATTTTATTCCGTCTGTCATTAAGCTACAATATATTCTTCTCTAAGCTCTCACTCTGTAACAGCTGTTCACTTGTTTTAGAGATGACATTGTTCATGCAGAATTTGTTGAGAGACGTTAATTCTGGCTGGGTGTCGTCTCCTTCAGATTGGCTTTAGATTGATGTGATGACAGCAATTAACAAATTTAAAAATAGCCCCGTTTGCGTCAATACCTAATCAATGTATCTTTGGCATAAGGATAAGGTGGTGACATCAAGGCCTAAGTTGTAAATGGAAGTCTCATAAGTAACTCAATGTGATGTTTGACGTATGAACAGGTTATATTTAATGTCAAACAAACCGTCATATGTTGTAAATCTAAAGCCCTGTGTTAATAAGATATTATAAATAAATAAGACCATATAACTCACAAAATGTATGCTAGTCACACAAAAAGTCGTTCAAAGCAATGAACTTAATGACTTCTGAAAAAAGTAAAATAGAAACTTCTGATTTCATTCAAAAGAATTTTGTGAAACGACCAAATACTCTACGATTATATCCATTCAGATCTGTCCCACTGAAAGAAAATCTGATAATAAGGGAAAGGTTTGCAGCACTGACCCACCCCACTCTTTGATGGGAGGTATTTATGATAGTCTAGAGCTGCTGGGTCAGGGTGGAACAGCTTTGCTCTGTCATGCTGCTACCATATATCAGTCCCAGAACTAGCTAAAGGGCTGTTTTTCTATGTATAGCCAGTTGGGTTTTATTTTGGGTTAGGGTCATTTAATCTTGTAGACAGACCTCCCGGTTTGTAAGTAGCTACTAAATAGAGGTTAACCCGGTGGCAAGATGGTAGTTATGATGACAGTTTTTTTTTTTTTTCCTTTTCAGTAGCAGTCCCTTAAGAAATAAAAGAAAACTTTACTCAAATATTTAGTACCATCAATGAAATCTCATCTTAATTTGCGGTGTTAGATTGATTTCAACATTCAAACTATCATTTCATCTTCAAAATAAGTTTACTAAGAGTGTCAAATTAAATCGAAGAATTTTCTCAAACTAAAGAACAAAGGAGCTTGAATCTTTTAGTGGATAAGGGGACATGGAAATTTACCAAAAGTTGGAGATAAAACGTTCTCACTGGTTCTGAAAGAATGAATCTATTCATAGGATTTTTTTCAAATGCAAATTTCCTCCATTTCACATGACTGCAAGTTGCTGTATAATAATATTTTTTGACACGATCAGACAAAATCAGCCATCTTAAGATATGACAGGGTTTTTTTTACATTATATTTTTCAATATAAATAAAATAATTGTAATTTAAAGCCATCTGTATTTTTACCAGAAAATGCAGCCTAAATGCATCAATGACCATGAAAAGGGTTAATTAACCAAGAGCCCAATGTCCACCAGCCAAGCAAGTGAAAAGTGTCCTGGAGATCTTCAAAACATGGTCAAACACTCCTGTTTTTGGCCCTGCCCTTTAAGAAAAAGCACTTTGAGATGACCATGACCACTGCTGGTGCTCTCCCTCATTAGTGAACTGTGGGAACAAAAGACCAAATAGAGGAGTCCAAAATCCACATAAATATAGCCAAGCGGGAATTACACTCAAATGTGAAAGTCCCAAACAAAAGAGATTGGAAAACTCTCCGGGGCGTCTTCTAAACTTTGCTGCTGTCATCAATCAAGAATATTGCCATGCGAGTCCATACAGGACTTGGACAAACTGCTTCTTTAAGCATTTCTCCGGGAGGCATAAAAGTGTATTTATGGTCACTACGGGCAGGTATAAAAGAAGATTGGCAAACACGAAAATCAAGTCCTCTCCCGGGTGCCATCTAGCCATGCTCTGCTGTTAAATCATAGATGGAAAGAACAACAGTCTGGTGGCACAACAGTCCAGTCTGACAAAGCACTGCCTTGGGCCTTCATTTTACATTCTCTCTAAAGCCTGTTATTGGAGTCAATGTTTTGTCTTTATACCTGTTTTCAGCTCTGTAATGAACTTCATCTGTCTTATTCTGCACATCAGTGACATATTCCGGTTTAATGTAACCCACAGTTTAGCGTATATTAGCTAATGCCAAGATTTAAGGCTGCAGAAGATCTTGTTTCTGCACTTAGCTGATGTGGGATTGATTTCCTTTACAAATATATGAATCACTGGGGTCATTAGGGAGCCAAACTCTTTCATTAAATTGAGCTATATCTCCTGCCTCAACACAAGGCCTTCTGAGGGGGCCTGCACCAAGAATATACTGTACCTCCATGGGCTAAAACCACTTTGAAAACAGCCACATGTAAAGTATAGCTTCATTTATCCCATGAATGCAGAACATTGATCGTCTGTGGAGAAAATAGGTGACAACCATCTTGGAGCCCTTAAGTTTTTAATAATTCAGATGTAGATGGAGGGATGGTAAATATACTGCTGAATAGATCTAGCTAATAAATGGAAAAGGAGAATCGTGCCATTATTTGGATGAGGAATATCATCAGAGGTGAAAACTTAACATATATAAATGTTATGATACAACCTTTTTACCTTTTTAATTGGGAGCCTTTGCAAGTTGCTCCTACTAGAATATCTCTCTCTCTCTCTCTCTCTCTCTCTCTCTCTCTCTCTCTCTCTCTCTCTCTCTCTCTCTCTCTCTCTCTCTCTCTCTCTCTCTCTCTCTCTCTCTCTCTCTCTCTCTCTCACACACACACAGTATTGACTTTTCAAATAAAAAGACATTAATGTAGATAACGGCCATTTTGAATCCTCATTAGTCACCGGTAATCTAGAAACATGGGCGATATATAAAGAGTGCTGTTCGTGGCTAGTCATTAAAGGAGAAATAAAAGACAAAATAAATCCAGCCTTGGAACGCCTGTGATTAATCATGTTGGCCACCGCTGGCTGGCTGCTTAACACTTTTATTGAGTCATTTATGCTGGTTTTCCTGATAATCCATTTATTCTGAATAATGCCTCCCTTCATGCTCAAAGCACTGTGTTCAGGTGATATCGCTATAAACAGTAGCCCCCCACCTTTTCCACAAACCTATATTACAACAATTACATGCAATAGCTGACAGACGAAAAGTAACAATTGCACATTATTCAGGGATGCTTTTAACGAGTGTGTTAATTAAGTATATTGTCAATTATTCCTTAAGGGGATCATAAAGTAAGATGGTATCAGTGATAATTTACTGCAGAATGTCCAATTAGAACAATTTAAACCCAATTTTTGGTAAGCAAGAGAAGCAACATATGCAGAAATGTTCCCTAGTGTCCCTGAAATTGCACACAGAGCTGTGCATAACGTCATCTGCGGTGAGACAATGTAATGATAAGTAATTATTAAGGTATTCCAGTGTATAACACAGCAAGGAGGATCACATGCAGTTGCCGTAGAATGTAATCCCTCTGGATAGCCTGTTGTATCACAAGACGCCTTAGCTACCAACAAGAACAATAAGGCCCAGAGTGAACTGACCCCATCTGACCCTGTTCCATCACTCGCATGTACAAAAAGAAGTCAAATGTCAAATGTTCATAGACTTAATTTGTGATTATTCCATTTGGAGAGACTTAACTGTTCCTCTGTTGCTTACTAAATACTGACTAGGGCCTGCATATACACTGATTTGTATATACTGTATACATCACTGTATGTACTGCTATACTAATCACTTGTACCTTGGTTCATGGCCAAGATTCATTTTGAGATATCGTGCAGAACAGGATCCAAACCAGTGAATTCCTCATTAGTGGTTAAAATTTGAGGATTACCTCTTTAAGTGCATGTAGATTTAAAAAGAAAAAAAACAGAATTGCAGCTGTTACTTTTCAGGCCAAACATGAGCAGTCTGTTTCCGTTCAACATTAGTAGATATGCGGTCGTATATTTAGTAATTTTGAGTGTTCTCAGCAGCGTCTCCGGGGACTTTCTCGCAAGGTCTTGACGGAAAGCCCAAAGCCTATCAAGTATCCCACACAGCACAAGTCCTAGCACCTGACGACATGGTCCTGCAGGGAGTTTCTGCTGTCACAATAAATCAGAACCGGACAGGATACAGTGTAATCGTGTCGGTGTCCCGTTTCAGTCAGCCTCAGCTGAATGCTTCAGCAAAATCGACGCTGCACGTGGTGACGTCCACCACAACTGTGCATACCCACAGTGCTTGATGGTTGACTTGAGAGGAATAATCCATGGGAGATAACATACAAAGACCCGTTGATGGTTTATGTTGAAAGTCCTCCATTGTACACAATGATGTACTGTATTGCCAGTAGCTCTGTTTATTATTCAACCTCGCTTGCTTTGATGGTAGATGAAATAAATGGGATGACTGAAGGGGAAATAGGCTTAGAAGGTCTGCTTTATATCTTAACATGTACATACCTTAGAAGTGAGGCGTTAAAGATATTTGACGATGTTTGCAAACAGTGTTCCACTCCGTTACCGCATGTAGCTTACACTTCAAAAACCAAAGTAAATTGAGATGCCTGAAATATCCAAGGAGGACCCGTGGTGTGCTTATATCTGAGCTCCCTTCCCTTCATAAAGATGAATCATAACGTCTAATTCTCACAAATTACCCAAACATTATGTAGCTCTCTCATTTCCAACACTGTTTAATCTGTGTCAGGAGTATTCACTTCATGTTGCAAACACTTCTTTCATTCTGGCAGTTCATTGTCTTTTGATGGACCATAAAAGGCTCGGCTTGATGGATAACTCGGGGCGTCTCTCTTTGTTGTGGGACGTGACGACTGAGCACATGTGAGATGTGAAGAGAAGACTCTGCGTGAATGGGAGATGTCATCGATGTCTTGCGCTGACATCGAAGCCCCGAGCACGGGGCTTTGATCTCTGTGAATGATTGCAAAGCAAACACAAATAAAAGATTTTTTTTTGCGTGCTACAGTTTCCAGTGAGAAAGCTGCAAGTTAACTGTTTTTCCAAGAGGTTTCTGCCTGATTGGCGATGTATTTCTGGAAGTAGAACGACCTGCTGATCAGGTCCCTGTAACAACAATTTAGGGGCTGACAAATTGGAAAAGGTGTTTTCTAGGAAGGTAGTGCACACACTGGCTTCTACCTGTAAAACGTGATTTATCAAGAGAGAAGACGGCTCATGTCATTGGCTTCTGATCCGGTCCAATAAATATTGAGCGCACTATAGGCCCTGGACTCCCTGCTGACCCCACAACATCTGCTCAGCCACTTACTACTTAATATATTAGCTGTGAGAACAGGGCAGGTGTTTTCAGCTGGAGCACCGAACATGGAAAAACAGATTGTGCCTCTGGTTCATGCGATTGAATTAAAATGAGTCACCACCAGCTTTCCTCATAAAATAACAAAAAAAACACAAATGTTATGGCAGGAAGGGCAGGTGGGGATATTTCATAGGTCCGCTTGATGGTGACAAAAAGAACAAATATAATTGACTGCAGCTTGCATAGGAATCTATATTAAGATGCATTTTTATATATAAATCAAGCTTATTAAAAACAAAGGCTGACTTTTTGCTATCAATTGTGTTACAGTATATTGCAGCCATTTATCGCTGAATGCAGCTCTCTGTGTCTGCATGAGGCTCTTTTTTAATTTTATTGTGTTTACTGAACCAGCTGAGTATGACATGCTCCATGGCCTTTACATCATAGATCATATACAAGGAACACATTAAAGGTCTAATCATGTTGGTACTTTGGGTCATGAGCAAACATTTACCAGCTATAAACTCTACTTATTAGGAATTAAAAGTAATATGTAAATATGTTTGAAGCAGATGTCCAGGAGACATACCTGTAATACCACATGATTAGAGCTGATGGCCAGTCTGCTCTCATCTACTTTGGTATTAGACATATTTACACAGACCAGAGACCTGCTGCATTTCACAGATTACACTTACATCATATTGCTTTTCGTTAACAAATCCCATGGTTGCATTCCATTCCTGATATATGTTTTAATATATTGAATTCTCTGTGCTGAAAACCACTGTTGTTGTCCAGCAAGACAAGCACAAAACCTGGCTGGACTGTGTATGAAACAGCAGAGGGTTTTTAAGTTGTATTTTACATGGATATGCCAGAATGTTCATGGTGTTTGTTGACATTAGGTTTTCATATATTTTATATATTATTTTACTAACTGAAAAATAGTTTAAATGCTGTAACTATCAAGGTAATCATCAATGCCTAGTGTAAATTATTCTATTTCAGTGTGTACAGTTTGCATTTGTAAATGTATTTGTAACATTGCCTTCATTTTTTTAAACCATGAACAGGAAAGTTCTTTATTCTGAAAATACACGTGCCAACATTAACAGTAAGCCACACTTGTTACAGGTCCCCTCTTCTCAAATTAAATAAACTGAGCAGATTGGGAATCTAAATGGTTACTTTTTCACGTGTGACATATTAAGAGTCCTACAGTGAAAATTACACCCACATATTCTCCCATGTTGGTGCAAATGCATTCTAGGATACTTAATGTAACTTAGTCAGACAGTCAGTGATGGAATGGAATGACAGACAGGGCCATAGCCAGGATTTTTCTTTTTTTTTTTTTTTTTTAAATACAGGTAAATGTTATATATCATTCATTCATCTCCTATATCTGCTTATTTCTCATTAGGGTTGCGGGGGTCCAATCCCAGCGCATCAATTTATACTGTGACTGAATGTGGCCTTAAAATATTTGTATTCATTGCATGTCCTTTCACATTTTACCCTAGACTACATTTTCAGTAAGTTACAGGTTAGCATCTCTATTGGTTAGCTGTTGCATGCATCTGTAGGCTACTTCACTACACTTTCTCATTTTCTTAGAATATTACAATTTTCACCTTTCCACCTCTTCCTGGCTCTGCTGTTACCGTCAATGATCTCAATGAACTTTCGTACAAAGTCAGTAGATGCGATACGCTGCATAACAAGGTTACAAACATTTTCCTCTGTTTTCTCCTAATGTTAAGTGGATGGTATACTTTTCCTAAACCATGAAGGTCTGTGTATACATCCGCCTACCTCAAATTTTTTGTGACTCTGCTCCTCTGGTCACATCCAGATGCTAATATATTGTAAATGTGTTAAACGTGGTCTTCAGGAAGTATTAACAGAACTACTGTAATGAACTTTAGCTGTAGCCAAATTTGATATGAAATGCGACAATTTCTATTTACCTCTTTACTGAACATTCTCTTTTCTTCTCTCTTATTCCCAAATGGGTGGCTCATTTCTTCACCGCGCTAGGCTTTGAAGAAAAAGGAAAGTGATCTGGTTGTCTTTGCGATAATACAATAATATCTACTTGGAAATAGGAGGAGATGAAAAGTTATCTGTTTCTACTTTTAAGTCTGGGGGGAATTTGTCTTATTGTCAACAAATCCTATGAAAAGACCAAAAGTATTTCCCTGGTTAGTAGCTTCAGTCCGATATAACTCATTCCTCTGTGCTGTAGAGCTTCATGTTTTCCAAAAACATGTCACATGTTTTAAAAATATATCAATTAGTTACACTTATTTTGTAAAAAAAAATCTAGACCGCGTTCCTAATTACTGTCTATGACTCTGATTGTTTAGATACAGAATCGTAACCCTGATGCAATTAAAACATCTTGAAACATCTCTTCTCATTAAAATAGGAAATCCAAGATCATTTGGGGTTCATAAATCACAGATGTGGCTGGGAATGACTGTAGGGTTTACACCGATGCTCACCTGTGTGGGTGTATCACAGGCTGAAACCACATTTCAGTTCTGTCAGTTGAAAATGAGTAATGAGCTGCAGATCATTGCCTCGGGATAAAACCATATCTGAAGCAGTATTTGAAGGATATCAAAAACCCAGGATACCTCAAATTGACCCCTGTCATTTCCTCCAACAATGTACATGCTTTTCTTTTTTTTCTTTTTTTTTTTTACTCTTTTGTGTCTTTTTCTCTCATATGAGTCGAGCTTTATGTTGTACACAGCAGTCTTCAGCCATCTGGTTTTCATTTCCTGCGAGATTCAAGATGGTATGAGAGTTAAAAAAAGGAGCCTCGTTTGAACCAGGGGCTAATGTAGTCAGGATGGAATCTGTCACTCAGTCTATTGCATGTTGATGACTAAGGGCAGTTTCAGCTGTAAGCAGTCCATGATTTATGGACACCGAGTGAACTCTTGTAAGCAAAAACCAACTAGGAGTTCAGAACAGCAACTGGGCCCTTTTTTGGCTGCGGCTTGCCTGCATTTTCTTTCCGTTCATGCCAAAGCATTTCGCACGGCAATTAGCTCTGTCCTCATTTGGGTCTGCAGTCCCACAGGGTTAGCAAAGTCATTTATCATCCTCAGGGCTTGGAACTCCGCAGCTCCGTCTCAGGTAGTTTTTGTAAACAGTCATTGGCTCTTTCCAAATTGACCAAAAAGTTGGAGATACAGTAGTTTTGAGTTCTGCCATCCATCCATTCATCTGTCCAATACCTAGCTTTTTTCTTTACAGGTGTATGGCCAAAGGGAAATGTCATTTCATTGGCTCATTTGTCATACGGCAACTACATAGTTAGAGTCAATGGAGTGATGACAACATGGCCTCTTGCTTTTTTCGGAGGGTCAACTCCCTTGTATTCGGAGTGTAGAGTGTCAGCAAGACTGAAAAATACCCTTTACATGGCTAATGAGGAGTGTGCTCACAAGAAAAAGCATTGGGATTATTATTTTTCAAAACATTAATGATATTCAGTCTTTCAGTGGGCAAAATTTATAGTGCTATTTAATAAGAGACTTGACATTTAGTACATGTACATTTAGTACATGTTTACAAAGATACAGATGTAAGATATGTAACCTCATCAGACTTTCATTAAAGAACTATTCATGTTGAATCTAAGCCTTGAGTTAAATTGAAATGTAAGTGTTGGCTCGGCTACAACTATTTATATAGCTTCCAAATGCCTGTGGGGCGTCATTAAAACACATATTTGAGCAAGCAGAGCCATAAACATATGCTGTATAATTTTTTTTTTTTTTTTTTGGTGTTCTTAGCCGCAACATCTTCAGAGGCAGCCAGGAAAATAATTGAACTACAGTATGTGCATTTTTCTATTTTCAGATCTATCCTCAGAGAGTCATTACTTTTCAAAGGGCTTGCCAACTGATTCCAAATCCATCATGTGTTGAACTGATATATTGTGTTCTCCGTTGCTACTACGTCTTTATCAATCAGAGTTAAGGAATTAGATTAAGCTCTTTGGCTTTCTCCTTCTTAAGTGGACTCACACTGCAGTGCAGGCCCAGGGGTTACGGGGAGTATCAGATGGGACTAATTGTCAAGGTTATGTCTCAGCAGATGATTGATGTGGGGCCAGGCTGTTTTTGTCAGCCTGTCAGGTGGCTGGAATGTTTAATGTTCTCATTATTGGTTGCTCTGTTGTGTATATTTCTCTGTCAGCGCCGCTGAGCCATCTGAACTGCCAGAGCACTTCAAAGGCCTGCAGGTCATCCGTCTTCCTCCTGACGCCCTGAATGTTCAGCCTCAGCTGAGTGCTGGTGATTTGTTATGACTTGAGAGCGGGCTGACAGACAGGTCTCCTATAAAAAAACATGCACCCATTTCCCTTTTGTCGTGCAGTGAAAGCATGGCTGCTCCTGTAATGGGGAGGGGGCAACTGTCACAGGAGGCTGGCACCTGACAGTTGTGTCATCTCACTAATTTGCAGACAGGATAACTTGAAAGTATTTTGTCCACTTTTATGCTTCCGTGTGTGGATTTTAGAGTCTCTCAGGTCACCATCTGTTGTGGAGCGCCACAGGGAATGAAGCCGAAGAGAGATCACTATATTAGGGCCCATTGTCATATTCATCATTAGTTCAGTGCTTGGTATAGGCCATGTGATGGCATTGAGCAGAGCACATCATGGGGAGAATGCTGATGGCTGCAAAGCCACTCAAGCAAGAATAGGGAGAGGTGAGAAGCTAAAGACAAGAGGAGAAAAAACTGAATCCAAATCTCAATTCTTTTCCCAGGCCTTTTACAAGATTGATTGTTTTCTGCTGTTCTAATTTTGGATCATACGAAAACAGTCCATTTGTCTTAAGGAAAAATGATGTGCCACATGGTGCAGATGGGATTTTTTTCTGAAAGCTGAAAAAGATTAAAGAGAAACTCTGCTCCTCAGCCCTAATCACGAGCTGTAGATTACTCTGTCGATTTAACCAGATGGCAGGCTTGATTCTGCAGGACCTCCTGTATATTAATGAACAGCAGTCTGTTATATTTGACTTAGGTAAGTGAAATGTCCATCACCTGTAATGGTCTGCCAGCTGGCATTATGCATTTTGCACCACTTTGGGTCCACATGGCATTTTTCATTTGCATCGTTATTAAACGAACTTTTTTTTTTTTTGTTCCCTGCTATTTTCCATCATTGTCACACTGCACTGGTAAATATTGTTTTTCGCCACCAAGAAAAGTCACCAAGTTGTGTCCACAGCTCATTTCCTCTCATAGGTCAAGGCAATAATTCTAGCACTAAAACTGTCGCACCGGGCGAAGCACGCGAGTTCAATAGTAACTTGATTAAGCCTGTTGACATGACTGCAAACACGGCAATACAGTATGTTAACAAACCTAATAATGGGAAGGAGGAGATAAAGTGGAGGGGATGGCTGCACAACAAGCTGCTGACCTTAAGGAACAGCTTGTGTGGCTTTGGTTTGTTGCTAGTTTGTGTGCAACATGGTTTGTTTTTTCTTCTTCCTCTGTAGGCTTTATATATAAAGCCTATAAATATATATATATATTATGATCTTCTGCACATTGACCTGCCCACTCAGTGTGTTTTAAGTATACTCTGTTAAAGAAACTAATTGTCTTTGTCTCAGGTTGTCAAGTCTGAAGGGACTGCCGAAAAAAGTAAAGAGCCAATGAGCATGTTTGCCAGGCCACGCACCCAGAAACTCCCGCCATGAATATGCCAAGCCTAATTTTAAACCAACAGCGGGGGGAACTTTGGCTGCATTTCCCGACCAGAGAGCACGAACAGCGAGGAAGCACAATGCCAGTGTGTCATACATTTAAACACTGTTAAATTAAAGGCTGTTTACTGTTCGGAGAGGCCATTCATCTTACTCAACGTGAGTCTGCTTCTTGCAAATTTGTCAGTAAGAGCTTCCACATGCCAAGACGTGAAAGGGGAAAAAGTTGGGGTTATCAGAGGAGGTTTTCATAGCGTGTCTTCAGTCAGCCTGTTGTTAATTAGCCACCTCCACACAATGAGGCTATAAGTCATTAATCACCCGGACCCTAGCAGAAGCCAACTAGCTGTGAGCAAGATGTTTGGAGACAAAAAGTTTGCTGCCTATGACACACTTCAAAATGGCCCCTGTCAGTGGTGTGTAAATTATAGGGCATGTTGAGTGCTGAAAGACAAGGGCCCACTGTTTAACTCCCTGTTTCTCTTTCCATTGCTTTGTGTGTTGACAGACTCTCTACAAGGAAAAAATCCCCCTTCTCTCCATTTCCCATAAGCTGGCTTATAACTCAAAAAGACACACTTTTGAGTATGCAGGCAAATATACACACACAGGTTGTCCACATTAAGGTAATCTCACTATACCAAGCTTCATTTTATGATGCCTCACTAAAGTTAATAGAAGAAGACAAGCTCCAAAGGTCAACGGCTCAGTTAAAAAACCCAGCTTTAACTTTGTATTCCTACCGTTTACTTTGCTTGTCAAAGGGAGGAAATGATGGAGTGATGATAAATACAGGGCTTGTTTGGAGAAGCAAAAGCCTTTCTCCTGCAAAAATAAACCACTGCGTTTCTTGGGATGATGGAAGATGCACTTCTCAGCTGATTGAACATGCAAAAGGTCATTGGTTTTTTTCCTTTGTGTCTGTAAACAGAGATACGCCTGCCTCCCTAGAGTACATAAGCAGCGAGGAATTTTTATTCAAAGCAGCAAATGTTTATGTAGCGACAGGGAAATCCCTTGATTGGGTCATTAAATAGGACTGACAAAAGGGTGTTAATATCATTATATGATTACAGCATGTTTAATAAGTGTTTGAAAGCCGGCTGATTTATGTATTTGCTAAATTTGTGAAAAGTAAATTTCCGAGCTCGGGGTAGCAGTGATGATGTCCTCCGCCTTCAACCGTAACACACCATCGACAGCGGCAACACATGGCGTGCAGCTGTGCAGAAGTAAAGGGCATGCAGGCCGTAACACATACACAGAACACAATTTTCAACATGTGTCGGGCCGTGCTGCGTTCCGCTTATCTGTTCCCCCTCAGGTGAAAGGCCATGAGTCTTGCTCATGCTGCAGTTCAAAGCAGAACAGGTGGGGCCGTCCCTGTGATTCACCGTAGAGTCACAAAGCCATCCAGTGTGTCATGTCCTGACAGCATTTTAGATTCAAGCATGTGGAGAAGAGATTATCTGTCACTAGAAAGAAATTGATAGACTTTAGCGTTGTAGGATGTATGTATGTGTAGTCCACTGAGTCAGTTAATGTAGTAAACAGAGATTTACTGATACTTTTATCCATATGATGCAGTGTCTGCCCCTGATGACCTCTAGACCTCCTTCATTCTGTTAAAATGTTTTTGTTTGTTCGTTTTTACAAATCCAGAGAAGACAAAATATATGACATAAACGGAATTAATGTTGAATAACTTGCTCAGGAAGTAAAACATATTGCATTCTTATTCTGGAAATAAAAACAGGAAAAAGGAAAAACATTATACAGTCCACTAATACATTATTTATGGTGGATTATGATCATTTACTACAACAGCACATATAGTTGTATTTATAAAGACTTCCTGTCTAAGATGGCAACATATTTAAGTATTTTCTGTTGTAGTTGAATTCAAAGCTAAAGACAGCAGATTACAGTTCTTCTACTAAAACGGAACTAGAAAAGTATTTTCCAGTACCATGCAACTTTCGGCTAGAATAATTGCAACTTGTTTCTTTTATTCCTATAAGAGCCTTTCCTTAGTAATATATTTATTTATATTTTGTAAAAGTGTGTAACCTTATAGCACCTTATTTTAACGAGACTTCCTGTTAAAATAAACAACTAAAAAACTATTATAAAAACTTTATTAAATAATCCACTGTCAATTATTAAAAGAAACTATTATTAATGTATTATATATATTATTATTATTATTAAGATTCCACATAAGAAATAACAACACTGCAAAATCCAAAACTCGCTTATTATAATTTTCCAAGTCCACATTTTTACAAGATGTAACTGTAGTCCAGTGATTTTATGTCTTTTCCCGAATTCAAACTGATACATCAGCTCATCCTGTAAAATTTAATCTACTGAATAATTTACTGACTGGTTTATCTGCACAGACATATGCGGATGTGTAAATTTACACAGCAGTGTGGCACACATCAAATTAAATTGGAGGAATTATGTTCAAAGATCCATTTGTTCACATCATATTGATGTGCTGTTTATAAATGAAAAAAGAGGCATCGCATATGATCCACTCTGGCTTCATGGTTGACTGGATGCAATGCTGAATTGTGGGTTAGGGGTTTTATTAGCATATATCACTGAGCTGTGTTTAGGACGAATCTACATGAAAGATGGGTTTGTTTGATGAATATGACATCTGACCATTAATGATGGTGATTTTATTGCTGGAGAGCAGCTTGATTTACTGAGGACGGCTAATGACACTGTTGGCTTGACTTAGTTGATTTGTTTTAACGGGCTGATTAAATACTCAGACCTTGTTTTGTTTCATGCTCTCTGCTTCATGGCTTCATTACAGCAATCACAAAAGCTGTGGAAATGTCCCACAGTGTCACCATAAATCTTTGTTTAGAGACCTCCTCGCTGATATCAGTAGCTCATTTGTCTTCGTTAATGAAATGATAATCCATGACCTCATGATTGAGAAGATTCTGCATTTTCTGATGAGGCCAAGACATGCCGCATCTGTGTGTGTACACACACACACACACACACACCTACGCTGCACAGACTGTAGCTACAGCACACTAAGGCCTTCCAAACAAAAAACACCAAGTGAATTTATCATATTGTATGTTTCTGGAAAAAAACAGAAAAACACAGAAACATACATGCTTAAAGGAGCTTAGTTAAGATATTATCTTGTATGAAATACAAGAATATGAAATGTTCTTTTTTTAATTTTTTGAGAATCTGTACACCCTTTTAAAAACCCACAGTCATCCATATCATGGCAGCACCAACAAAAAACAGAAAAACCAAATTATGATTATGACATTTTTTAGATTTTGCCATTTCTGTTCACGATTAATTGATTATAAATACGTTAATATAAATGTTTGTGTTTTGCACAGCCTCTTACACAAAATGAAGATTAATTCAATAAGTTGTAATATTGTTGGTTAAATAACCCCATTGCACATCCAGACTAACATCCTGAAACAAAAGGAACAACTGAATTTAGGCAAAGGGATAAATTCCTTTTCTTTAAACTAAAATGTTTTTTGACCTGATTTGTGGCTCATTTTAACAATAAATAGTAAAGGTATATTTTAAAAGGTTTTCTAAAAAAAATAGCACTCAAAGCAACTTCCCGAGCTGCTCCGAGCTTTAAAATCACCATCCGGGTTAAAACGGGCTCCATGTTGCACGAGACCACAGCAGCCAAAATAAATCGATGACAATTCTGAAGAAGCTGCTGGGATTGATTTTTACACGTCCATCATTCTGTCAAACCACTCAACACAGGCGGCCTGTAACTCGTCTGCTTAAGGCAGAATAATAATACAAAAAAAACTTTTGCAAGACTTAACAGTCGATTCAGCATAAAGATTCACATCCATGTTATTGCTTAGTGGTGAAAAGGAGAAAAAAGTCCCGTTCAAATCAGCAAGAAAAAACCCCATTTCGATGCCGTCAGCAGGTAAACATGAGCCCAGAAAACTCTCCTGTGTAAAATAATGCACATCGAGGCTGTTGAAAGTTATATTATAATTATTTTTTATTTTTAGTCACGCTTGAAGCTATCGCAAATAAATACACTGATCCCCACATGGATCCAGTCCCTGCATGAAATACAATATAAAACTCATTGGGCCTAAATCTCCTTTTTTTTTTTTTTTTATAAATGTATAATTCTTTTGTCTCTACTGGTATCCTAAGGCCGAGGCTGTTGTCAGTCTTTGTCCGTAGAAGGCGTACGGGGAGTAATACGGCCCGGTGGCTGCAGGTACCGGCACCGGGGCTCCGTGACTGGGCAGGGGGCTCTTTGAATAAGGGTGATAGCGGCTGCTCAGTCCGAGTGGGTGGTGGGGGCCCCGGAGGGCCAGCGTACCGGGGCTGCCCGGGCTGCCGTTAGGAGGCATATGCATGTGACAAGCCATGGCAGCGGCCGCAGCGGCGTTGGCGAGAGAAGAGGAGCCCGGGTACCCGGATATCAACTTCTCCGTACCGGCAAAGGCCGTGTGAGTCCGCAAGTGGCTGAGCAGCTCCTCGGAGGAGGAAAAGCGCTTGTCGCAAGGTCCGTTCGCAGACACCCAGTTACAAATGTGCGGCAGGGGGTCGTTGGGCAATATAAACCCGTACGGATACAACGGATGTCCGCCGAAGGACGGGGCCGAGGAGTGCACGCCGTGTAACGGGTGCGTCGGGTACATGAACTGGTATCCAGATTTCAGCGCCGAGGCGGCCGCCGCAGCGGCGGCAGAGTCATGTGCGCAGTTGGCGCTGGACGCGCCGGACAAATGGCTTGTGCAGTGGTAGCTTAGGCAGTAGGGGTCTCTACACAGGCTCGCGGACATGAGGGACGGCGGGGACGCTCCAGCCAACGGACTCGTTCCCGTTTTACTGCATCCCAGTGAGTTGGCGGCGGCGAACTGTGCGCTCAAAAGCTGGCTGCTGGATTTGGTGGGGTCAAGGGTCATTCCGTGAGGGAGGAAGGGCTGCGGGTAACCCGCATAGGCACCCGCTAAACTTCCGGGATAGGAAATACCAGCAGGTGGCAGGGGGAAAACTGTGTGACCGGGCTTATAGGGGGAAACGGGGGCCACCAGTCCCGAGCCGAGGACGGACGACGACGTGGTTACGCACGGTGAGTCTGATGTAACAGTCTTGGATCCAGATGTGTTCTCCGGGTGTTGGTTGCCGTCAGAGGTAATTCCACTTATCCTATGGCTGCCGTTACTCTCTGTTGTGCTGCTCTTATTGCTATCAGACTCCTTCTTTTCCTCCTTGTCCCCCGCTTTGCCTTCAGACGGCAGTGGAGAGACGGAGGTGCAGGAGCTGGGGCTGCCTGTCCTGGGGGTGAACGGCTGACAGGTGGCGCTAGGCACCCGGAAACTTGTTTTATCTCCACTGAGGCTGCTGCTCGAGTCCTTCTTTTCCGATGATTTATTGTAAGGTTTGAAGCTCGATTTGTCCTCGGCTCCGATGTCGCTCATTTTCAGCGGACCGGATTTGGTCTCCTTATCACTAGATCCATTTGAGGTCACAGAGGACAGTTTGGAGGAGGACGGCGGGTCCGGCTTTCCAATCTGAGAGCACGTTTGAGCCAAAAGAGCCAGTGGACTTTTCTTGGCATCCAGCTGTGAAATGGCACAAAACACAATTAATGACGTCAATGAAAGCACTTGTACACATCATTGTTGGTAGTAAATACGCACATATGACCGTTCCGCGTATTTTACGCATTGCGCATTAACTTATCCCAGGATGAAACTCAAACCAACTCCGCACAATAGGCGAACAAACACACACAGCTGTTTTACATTAGATTGGAGATAAGATTGTCAACTACCACGACGAAACGACATCACACAAACTGGCATCGATTTGCTGCAACAGTGTTATTAATGTTCAAAGTGGGGCCAAATTTGACACATCGCTTTCATATTTAACGCAAAGAATAACATTCAACCAAAATATTCACAAATCAACTCATAAATAAGGTCTAAAAATCCCATTACGAGTGTATTCCGGGTTCTTCCGTCGTTTATCACGCACATACTCTGCAATAATAACAGCGATAATGATAATAACAATAATAATACATTAAAAATTAAATCATGTTTGTCAGAAGTTATTGTTCCTATTTGTCCACAAAATACACCCCATGTTATCGGGTTGGAAGTCCGGTGATTTCCGAAGAAGACACTTTGTTGTTTAAGCGCAAACGTTTTCGCAAACAATTGTTTTATTGCTTACCTCAATGGGACCGATCGGGGTGGACGGTAAAGGCTGGAGGTACTCCGGGTGCAAAATGTGTCCTCCCCGAGCAGTGAGCATTTTCAAAACCTTTATGGGAAGGCGACTGGCTTGGCGAGAAGGGTCTGCGGGAGAAACGAAGTTGTGGACGGTTAGCTGTCTGATCTTCACTGCGCCCTTCTCCCCCGAGGAGCCGCTCTCCCACGCTGGATTCGTGCTATTTCTCAGGACAGAGACCGTGGGCGATGTGATCATGACCCAATTCTCGTGGAAATGGTTGAGAAATACATGTGTAGGGTAAAGAAAAGCCTCAAGACGTCGGACGGTTATAGCCTTTTGCCAGATAAAAAAAAATCAAAAAACAATAACGTTAAATCCTTAGAAGAAACACGGAGTGTGTGAGCAGGATCCGTGTGTATCACAGCCGCGTTGCTTCATCCCCGGTGTCGCTCTGACAGTGTGGCTGAGGGTCCGAGAGCGCTCGGTTTACGTGAGCCGTAGAGGCAGGAGGGATCACTCCGCCTCCTAGCGAGCAGTGTCTGACTTAGTCCGCAGCCCTTTGGCGCTTCCCAATCAAAAAGAGACCCGAAGTGATCCGAGAGTCGAGGGAATGTGACGTTTCCTCATCACACGGGTGTGTATTTCACATTTCAACCACTCCGATCGCTTTTAATTGTTACTTTTCATATGCGTCTCTGCGTAATTGGCGCTTTGACGCATGCGCCGCCCCATGCGTCCTGTGTTTCTGGATAGGTGGATGAGAGAGCCAGGGGGTAAGATGAAGAGGTTTTGGTTAAAGTAAGCTGGCATTTCACATGATTTAACACATTTCCTCGACGTTTTACTTAAGACTTGTTTCTACGTTTTTTTTATTTAATATGCTCGGTTCATTGATACCACAGGAAGCGTGTTTGAGCTCATTTTTATGTGGATACACGCGCCCATCAAGCCCATCTTAATTTATGAATCGTGCAAGAGACGATAAGAGACTGTCTTTAGAGTCGGTGGCTCAATGGATAACTTTTGGCTCAAAAACAAGAAAAATATCAAACTTTTCTGGTCAGATATTCACTGCAACGTGTACCGATATCCATCGGTATGTTTCGCATTTTCTGCAACTTTCTCCTCTCAATCACACAGCATGTCATCCGTCAGTTCCCCGTCCTGGACGCCAGTTATCTGTCAGCTGTCTGCTATGTTTTTTCCCCTCACCTCTTCTCAGTCAGATTCAGGTCAACCACTGTAAAGTAAATCCACGAAGTAGGGAGAAGGGACGCGTCTCTCACGCACGCGTCTGTCATCATTTGGGCCTGTTAAACTTATCATTCAAGACTATTTAATTGTTAAGCCCGAATGCATTTTTACAGAGCCTTAATTCAGCTACAGGCACATATTCAGCGTGTGATTTGTCAAGTGATTTTTTTTGTGTGTCTGAAATGTAATATTCCGCCACATTCAAGCCAAAAAATGTTTTTTCTTTATTCCAAGAACGCTTTAAAACCCCCTCTTGTGGCTGCCATTAATCATTAAAGCTTCCACATTTCTTCCCATCGAAATAGCCCCACTTATCTTATTACTCAATAGCCTATAAATGTCTTGCTGATCAGGCGAAAGTTAAACATATGCAAGTGTTTTTTGATTGATAACAGGGGTGCTGTTTTCGGCAACGGCTGTCAGGCCCTGACACAGCGCTTTGAGTTATTAGGGCAGAGAAGGGCGACCATAAATTTCGACCGTCAGGCAAAAACTCCTTTATTGTGGACGTGATGGATGGCTCGCCGCAGCAGACACCAAATTCTCGGCTTTATCCTTAAATGGCTGCACATATTTTCGTCGCCGTTATTCATTACTTTTAAACAGAAAGCTTGAAGTCTCCTGCCAGTATTTCACACAGAGACACGTTTATGAATCACCCAGAGTTCCGTGCAAATACAAAGCATTTACAAGCAGGATTGGGTACTTCAAGTCGGTGATTGTACAGAAAACAAGCCTCTATGTAGGCTGTAACATTCAAGATATATATATTAGTTCTTTCTTAAAAGAATCCCTTTTGAAATGAAGAGATGAAAGGTAAACTGAGTGCGACTGTACTTTAAGGGAATTGATGCAAAATATAACCTTTTCATCCACATATTTTCATATATTTTATTCAGAAAAAAAATACAAATACGTGAAAATAAATGTTTTATACGATTATTTTTCAATAATGAACCCTAAACAGTTCATATAAATAAAGCTTGGTTATTTCTTTTATTTTAAATTTACTTTTAATAAAGTTCATACTAAGTTTTATTAGGCTAAAAGTGTTTTGGTTGTTGGTGTGATTATCCGCCACCTGCCTTCCCCTTCTTCAGTGGCTCAGGATCACTCTTAGTTGATTCAATACAAAGTAGTATTGCACCAGCATCTTATGTGTTCTGGAAACAACTTCACAATTTGTCATTGGACTGGATTAAAAAAAAAAGCATGTCAGTTTAAGTCAGTTGCAGGATAATTATTGTATAATTGTCTAATATGTACTGTGTAATTCAGCCCTGTAAGTAGGATGGTTAAAACTATGGTAACAATTCTATGTATTTTTCCTAATAGTTAAAGTTTTATACAAAATATTCAATAAAGGTTACTGTAGTTTACACCACTTTCAACCACTGATTTTGGAAGTCTGTCAGTGTTTGTTCCAGAATATATGTGACTTAATCATGAATTGTAAAAGTGATATTTCTGTCACATCTGCTTTTCCTTTCCAGACACTGTGGAGTTTGCAGGCAGCAGTGGAGCAGCAGCACGGCGGTACGTCACTGCTCCAGTCTGAATATTCTGCTCTCTTTTGACTCGTACATGTACATTAAAATATCCCAAAGGACCTGTAACAAAAACTATTAGGAAATAAGGGGGGGGGGGGGACTCAGGTGCAAAAGCCTGTGACATATAGCTTTCAAAAAAGGATATGGTCGATAAATGCAGCATTTTAATGCTGAGCAAATGGAATAAGAAATTCCCTTGACATGACATGAAAATTCACCTTGTGGCAGCCGGCGCAGGGTGCGCCACGTCAGCAGCCAGACAGGCAGACTGGATTTGACAGGTAAAAAGGGGAGATGATGGTTTGAAGGTGCTATTGTTTCATGCCGCTTTTCTTGACCTGTCAGGTCCTGCCACAGAGGCCTGGATCGAGGACCTCCTTGTCACATGAAAACAGTCTTAAAAGGCCGTTATCCAGACTATGGTGATTGCTCCTGTTTAATTGATTTGCTTTGCACTGAGGCCTGTCACATTAATAATGGTTAAGTACAGCCCCAGTGTGTCACCCAGAGTGGTGCGTCTATCGGGAAATTAACAGCCTTAACTAACTGCTGTCTGTGAAGCAAGAACTGTGTGATCATATTAGATGCAGTGGTTTTATACTTGAGCTAGAACTAGGCATTTATAATATAACCCTCCTATTTATGATAGAACTGTATTTGTACATGATCTCCGCTAATATATTTGTTAAAAAACTCGCCACAGTTTGACCTCTTCATATAAGTAGCTATATATGGCCATATTATATTCCCATCTCATTATGAATGGCCATTCAGAGTAAAACACAGAACTGCGCTGACAAGTAAATGGTGTTGAGTGAATAAGATTCAGATTAGGCTCTCCAACACTTTCACAGGAGCCTTTGACTGGTTGTGGTAGACTTCAAGTCTCTCTGATATTTCCATGACTGACTGACAGCTTGAAATTGCTCCCATCACCTTGATAGCATGGTAATGCACCTTGCATGTGGACCGTCTTTTAAAGTGCAGGAAATTAGATTCCAAGTTGAGAGTCGCCTTTCAACCAAATATGACAAGAAAATAGACTGCTTTTCTTCTGCGCACAGAGAGGGAAAAAGGGCCCCACAGAAGCTGGCAGAGAAAAAGAGGTTATAGGAGAAAGTGTCAGGAAGTATTACGGATATTATGTGTTTAAGACAGGACATTTCAGATACTTAGAAGTCATACCCATTCCCCTTGACTACACCCAAGATCTTTTTTCCCCCCGTCTGTGTCAAATACTGTAGCACTGACATCATTTGCTAGAGCTCAACTCGGAGCTGACATGAAGAACTTACAGTATCTCGCAGAAAGTCATGCGATGGAAGTGCAGCATGACAGAGAGAGAGAGAGAGTTAGAAAAGTTGAGGTGCAGCCAAGATCGCGGCGGTGAAGGGTCTTTTTCACTTTGTCTCCTCAATTAGTTAAAGCTGGTCAGGAGTAGGAAGTAAAGCCTATGGAGATTATATGCTGTCGTCCACTTGCCATCAGGTAGGTGAGGATCCTGGCAGGTTGTAGTCATGCTGTAGAGAGGAGTTAACTTCACCTACCCTCCCTGTTAGCACTGGAACTAATGGCTCAATTCAACCTGACAGCTGCCACATCTCTGGTTTACAACTTTGTGGAAACTTCATGAAGCTCCTGTAAGACCCACTCTACTATATCTACTCGTCAGGTGGCTTTAAGAAAATACATGAATAAAATACATTTATTACATACATAAAATACATTTCCACATTTGATGACAGTAAAGTATGGATAGCAAGTATGGATAGTAATGATCAGGGCTCCATCTAATGATTAATTCAATTATTGATATAATTGTTGATTGTTTCATTTATCAATCGTAACAGAAAACAATGTCAAATTTTAATATGAGAAGTTGGGAACCAAGAAAGTTTAGAATGTATTGCTTAATCATAAGCTTTTTTCTGTCACTCCACTAATTGAGTAGTTGATTCATAATTTCAGCCATTTTAACCACTGATATTTGATCCATATAGGTATTGAATCTCAAATGAGTCAGAAAGTCACCACACAAGGTACATTTGTATGTGAAGCAGTCCGTGTAAAATCAACATTTTCCACATCTGCACACATTTTCTTGTCTAGATTTAATTTATGGAGCCTAAGCCAGGGTGAAAATGTACAGGTAGCGTGTTATGACACTGGAAGCACTGTGCAGGTCGGGATGAATGTCTGTGATGGGCAGATTATTCAGACTAAAGTAGGCCTAAAGAATGATCTTGTCACATTTCACAGGCAGGATTAGGGATATGCAGGAGGCGCGCTTCAGTCAGGAATTAGCGTCATGTGGTCGGCTGGAGACAAGCATGCAAGGTATTCGCAGAGACAGGCTTGGACACTTACTGCTCCATTTGTCTACTTAGTGATCAAATACCGAGGTTGATGGTTATTTCTCTGTCGTTTATGGTTTATGTGATAAGCATTCATCTGTATGTATTTCCATGTTGTGAAATTGTGTGAACTTCAGAGATCAAAACACCCCGTGGACATCTGTTTTGCTTCTCTTTATACTACAAGCAATTATATATACAATTTACATTAAAACATTACATCCAACACATGATGCCATCTGGATGTGTAGCCCATAGCAGCACCTACTATATTTGTAGCTTTGCATTTTAAATGCAATTGAGCAAGAGTGTCTTAAGGCTATCAGAATGAGCTATTACCACGATGATTGAGGAGAGAGGGAGCGAGTGAACTAAAAGACAAAGTAGAAAAGGCCTGACAAATGAAATCAAACTTCATAAGACCTGCCAGTGGTGTCAGTTGTTATCCATATCTCAAGCGCATTATGGTACTGCAACGCAGCGTACTGCCTTCTCATCTGTCGGCTCAAATTCATCACATTCTCGACTGTTTCTTTTAAGTCACAAGTGTCAGCGTGAGGAGGACTCTTAATTGACAACTGAGTGGCACAGACGTGGACTGCTGCCTTTATTTTGGTGCCAAGAAGAGTCCTGTTGTTTTGATGAGCTATTATTGGCAGAAGCCAGTAGCAGATAGCAGTCCGCCTGGAAATGGGAAATGACATTAGACAGAGAGGAGCTTGTCACTATCTTGAGGCAAGTTCAATCTTGCTGTAAGTTAGAAACAGCCTGTTGAAATGTCACTCAGGAGATGTTCTTCTCTTTTGAGTGGAGGCATTTGGGTCCACTTGGGGACATTTTAGGTGAAAACTGTTGGGATGAACCAAGCTGGTGTGATTTTAAGATGATTCTATCTGGTAGATTAATTGATTACATCAAAAGCTATCATAACCATCATAATAATGGGTAAAAGTGAACTTAGAATTATATAATTAAGGTTTGGTTCACTCAAATTACACATTTTTTTTACCTATAGTTACTTTGCCAACAGTTTGCTTTAGTTTGATTTGCCCATGCTTAACGATACATATTTGGCTTTGCAGCTACTACATTGGAGGTTCAGTACTGAGAAACTAATTCTTCACAGAAGTCTAAAGGAAGAGCTATTTCTGGAGTATCTGGTTCTGAAAGTGGATGTGAAATACATCAGTACGAAAGATTGTGTTAGAAAATATCTGGTTCTTTGATAAAAAAAAAAATAGAATTTATTGGTCTGATTTTCACATCTGACAGGCTTCTTCTCCATAGCCATGGCTGCTGAGGCTCATGCGTGTTAGCGTTAGGAGCTATTTGCTATTCCAAAGTCACATCATTTTTTTAGGAACAAAGTTAAAATAAATAAAACTGGATGTCGGAACATAAACCTATTAGATCATTTGTAATTCAGGATACTTGTGTTCCTATATATTTAGTTTTTTAATATTTAGTAGCATGTTTAACATTGAGTCGCTGGATACCAAAAGAGAATACTAAGAGAATATATTTGTGTGTAATGTGACTTTTACATGGCTGGAAGGCCCAGATTGTGCTCACCATAACGACTAATGTAAATTGTTGTTCTTGATTTTATAACCAGCACCCCGAACACATCTGGCATTTATAAGGCAGCTCGCTGTAAATCAATGAGGCGTCTGTAACATGTAGCTCAATAGAAGCACTTCATAATCACAACATTCTCCTCTAATATTCATTCAGCTGGAGTACATCAGTAAATAAATAGCTCTCAGCACAGTGAATCTTACTGTACATTGATCACGAGCACGGGACCCCAGGCAACAATGCACAAAAGAAAAATGGCGTCCCTATTTTCATTCATCCAATGCTCCGTGCAGCCTTTAATAGACAGAATAAGAATGTCTGCTGTGGTGTTGTAGGCTTTATGAGACCATTACGGATTTTTATTGTGTATCCCTGGACTAATGGCTTTCTATAGCCTGCCTGATATACGGCCTGTCAGCTTTGTGGCTGTCCATTAGAACAGCAGGTTGACATCAAGCCAGTGGTTGAAGTACCCACTGTTAAAATAAAGAAGTCATGTCTCATACATAGACGCCAGGCTCCTAAAACCTCAGTTCCAAAACACATTCATAGCTGCTTGTTTTCCAGTCTGTTTCTGTCTTCTCATATGCTGCCCTTCATGTGCGGCTTCAATAAGTCATTTATTGTGGACAAATATTAAGCTGTTGCTGAGTGACGGGAATGACACATGTCCACATGCATGTACTGGGAAAAATTAAAGTCTGTCAAATTCATTAACAGGTATTACCGCTTCAATCAGCCTTATTAAACTGTGTTTTTATGGGTGCTTGATTACAGTACATTAACTGAGGTCCTATCTCCTAAACCCATAATTAAATATTAGTTTGTCATTAGCATTTTATATTTAGCTTTGATTTTGTAATTTGTTTATGGATTGGGTGTCATACATTGGGGCCTACTGTTGCTAACCTCATTAATATCTGGTTTATTATAACTGGTCTTATTTTCCTTATTGATTTGTACATTATCTTTGATAACCAAGTTAGACATTAGACAAAAAAGAAAAGCTGCAAAAGAGCTTAAATGGACCTTGCTGTGGAAATATTTTCTCTTAAGTAACATAATGTCTGAATTTGAACATCTATTCCATAACTGGACTAGAGCAAACTCCATGTGATACAGAAGATCATGTCAAAGTTGTGAAAGATCAGTTTCCAAGGTACGATAAACCTTAACATCCTATGAAGATTTCTAAGGATTACTACTCTAAGGAAGATCTGCAAACTATGAATGTTTCCCAGACTGTACCTTAGTGGCTGCCTTAATGGAGTTCACAATGTACCTTAAGGAGCCTCATACTTTCAACTGCACTCAACAGCTCCACCTTATATCATTGTATAGTGTTTTATTTAGGCTCATGAATAAAATGTAATATTAATCTAATATTGCAGAAGATGAAGTCGCCTATGCGTCGCATATGTTACATGTCTCTTATATGTCCTGTGGAAACAGGCTGCAAGAGAGGATCTGGAAAACGGCTTCGCAACTTTAGGTAGATTTTATAATGCTTATAAGTGCTAAGATATACCTTAGCTGATCTGGGAAATGCAGCCCAGAACAGTTACTTAACAGGCTTTATGATGAAATTATGTTATCAGCTAACATAGTCAGTCATAGTTTCCATAGTCAAGGATGATCTTTCAATCAATTCCTTTTTTTCCAATTTAGTATGCTTTATTGGCAAGAAATTCTGGTGAATAATATTTCAAAAGTGTCAAATATAGTGATAATACTATAATAATGAGAATAAAAAAGATAAGATATATCTTTGACTTATCAGATTTAAAAAAGCAAATCGTATCCAACTAGACTCGGATGGTAAATTTAGTTAAATAAATAAAGGGCATTTCCAAAATAAAAAGCACAAAGATTAGAGATGAAGTCTGAAATTTACTATTTTGCACTGTTGCCGTTACCTGCCAGGATGAGCACATGCAGACAAACAGGAAGGAATGTTTAATTTAAAGGGGATCATAAATGGATCACTGGACAAGAAAGCCACCTCAAACTTTTATATCTGTTGGCTCTTGTATGACCTTTCGTATTTGGCATTTTGTTATATACAGCTGGACTAACTTTGAAGCCTGTTCAGCATAGGACAGTGCTCTTACCTCAGATAATCTGTCCAGAATCTTCCATAAACCTCACTTTATGAGCTCATACACAAGGATCATCCACATGGAATTAGAGCATAAAATGTAACCATGACAATTTAACTTCCTTCAGATGTTCTGACAGGAAATCATATCGAACACAACATGCGCTGCAGTTGCTGTAAGAGATACGTAATTAACAAAATTTACTTTGAAAACCACAGATACCTCATCAATATTATGCGTCTTTTCCTAATTGTTAGTGCTGTAGCCTATCACAGCCAGAGGCAGGGGTTAGACAGGTGATCCCTGATGGGGGTGGAGCTGGTCCTGCTTCACACAAAATCAATTCTGGCCTTTGGTGTTGGGAAGCCAGTGGGGTAGGGGGCAAGGAGGGGGAACACATGTCTGACACCTCCTGACTTTTTCATGAGGTACTGTTTGAAGTTTTAAACCCCCACAGAGGATTCTTGGGGCGATGAATATAAAGGGGGTGCAGCTTAAAGCTCAGGCATATAATCATCAATGAAAACCGTTTCCCAGTTTGATGAGGAGAGCCAAAGTCGAGACCAGGAAGAATTTCTCATAGTATTACACTTTTTAAAAAGCTAATTTATTTGAACTTCACCATAACGGATCTTTAATAATGGCATGTGTTTTCTCTTATGATGGACGCCTTTTCATTATAAGCTCCTCTTAAGTCGTCCTTGCCCCGAGTGGTTCTGTTCTCTCTCTGTTCACGCGCTGTGGTGGGCACAAAGAAGAAGAGCATGACCTCAAAGCATCTTTTGTTGCAGAGGCAGTGGAGGGTGGTGGCTGTGATTCATGTGATGGGGTGAGGAGGTGTGGTAGGTACTGAGGAGGGTGGGCCTACAATGACAAGCTTGAGTGCTGCAGTGCTGGTGGTCCTGTCTTTCAGCTGTTTGGGAAATAACTATACTCTCCCATTTTCTACAAAAAATTTTGATAGTGACATGTTCATCTCCCAATATGCAAGTGTTTTGTGATATCCGGCAGCATATTAAAATCAGTCGAGAGAGATATTCATGACATTTGGTGTTAAGTTAGGCCATGTGTCAAAGAAGGTGGGACTAGTTTTGGGCACAAATCTGTATTGAACAGATTTAATATATGTTCATGTATGAAGTACTTGTGTAACCTTAAGTGGTGATATTCTATATATTTGTTGTCAAGAATTCCTTTAAAAAGACCCAAACCAGCAACGCTTTGATCCTACTAAATACTGTCTTTGTAACCAAAGTCTGATATATCTTATTACGATGAATATGGGCCGTGTAGTTTATTTTGAGTCAATTCCACTTTGCTGCTGCTGTAAATACTCACTACAGCACCAAATGTACATAAATCTGCCAACAAATGAATCACTGCAGTTATTTTATTTGGACCACAGTATTCCTCCAACATTAATTCTCCTCATCTTGGCCCATTGGCGCCTTCTGTTAAATCTCATGCAAAAAAAATCTCTTATCAAAGCATATTCAATTCAGTGCAACTCATTACAGTTTGACCAAAGACTTCTGTCTGTCTTGAGATCCAGGACTTAGTGTTATGAGGACAGGGCCAAAATTCTCTTCCAGCCTTAGAGTTAGGGACTGTCCTAACCCTAACCCTATTCTTCTAACAATAACCCTATATCGCCCACTATTGAGGTTTTCAGGAGTCATCTTAACACGCTTCTACTCATTAGCCTTTATCTATGCATGTCTTAACCAGGCCAGGTTTTACTCCTAAAGTGTCAGCTAGGTTGTCACTATGGACTCTGTGTGACTTGTGACCGTCAGTTATTATTATAACTATTGTTATTATTATATTATCACTCAGATTATCTTCTCTGGTATTGTATTTGTTTCCATTTGTTGCACTTTCCCCCTCTATGCTGTGACGCACGTTGGAACCTGTGTAGTGCTATATAAATAAAGTTGAATTAGGAAAAGAAAACATGCAATTTTACACCTGCTTGAGTACAGTTCCATTAAAACCCAGCTGTTTCAGAAATCATTGAGCCTTATGTAAAATAAACCAATTGGCTGGGGAAAGTGTGTATATGTAATTGCAATCACATGTTGCTATAACAAGATGGTTAATGTAAATTTAATTGTACTGGATCAAATCATATCCAGTTTTGCACATGTTAACCTTTTTATAACCTTGTAAAATTTCCAGATATATCCAGATAAATGAAAACATTCATTTATTTTTTGAATTTATTTTGTATTGCAAAACAAGACACAAACAAAACAAAAAATAAAATTACATAGAGGACAAACACAAACCATATACATTTGAGAAAAAGAAGTATAATGTGTGTGAATTTGTAAGCGTCAATATTTCTTCTATATATCTCAATATATTACGTGTTTGTGTGTATAAATATACACATGCATACCCAATCATATGGCCTCATGTAATACATTGACATGAAATAATATAGTATATTGTAATAAAGCATGGTATCACATAATGCATGTTAATATAATGATACCATAATATCCTATATGTAATGAAATATGAGCATAATATAATAGAATACACTATGATGAAATAATAAAATATAAAATACTGTATAACATAATATAAAATATAGCATAGAATGATATAATGTAATATAATAAACTATAGCATATAAAATATGACATGACATGGTGCAACGTAATAAGGCAAAATATGGTAGAAATACATGTGATAACATACAGTGACTAGCATGACATTATAACAATATACAAGGACATCATGATCCTTGTAACAATGATATTTGGAATTTTACATAGTGATAAGGTGAAAACATTCTAAACATTAACTGTAATAAGAGAGAATTGCACATTCTTTGAATGCTATCAAGCACATAAAATGTTTTATTTGTTGAAGGAAGGAAAATGCGTACAGTATGTTTTACAGTACATTTTTTATGGCACAGTAACTGACACATTTACCAGTGCTTCAAATCTAAAGAAGTGTAATCTGCTAACTTCCTCTAACAGATGCTGGTGCTCGCCTCGTGGAACTGCAACGTCCTGCATCTGGTGGCACTGCCATATAACTACTGTATAAATAGATTCCTATGACAGAGCCATTCATCTCTAGCCATGAACACATCAACATTAAAAGACAGCTCGCCGAGACCTCTGCGCTTGTTAGGGCAAGATCAGCAGTCCAGATGCCCAAGATGTAAACTCATGAAGGGAAGATTAATTTATCTGTCAACCCCGCCTTTGACAGTAGTTATAAATCTGATTTAGGTCTTGAGCAGGGGCCGTGAAGAAGGGCAGTTGGACATTAAGATTTCAAAGGAGTGATATAAAGAGGACTAACTCATGACTCACGGTCTGCCACAAATGGGTCAAAAGTTCTTGTGGGATGTACCGTGTGTGTGGTGTGATGTTTCGCAACTTGGGAGGGAAGAAGGGAAAAAAAAATGCTTCTGCTCATCTCTTCTTCCTTGTGTTATTTTCAAAATGGCGGCGGTCATGTGAGGCGCCTTGGACAAAAAGCGGGCACAGGGTGTCAAAGGAGCTATTTACTGCTAGATGGATGGGAACAGGCAATACGAGGTGGTCACATCCTGTGACCATCTGCACGGGAGTCATGCTAGTTATTCAGATTGGACACAGATGCTCGGGTATAACATGAGCCTCTATGCAGATATTTGGATGCGTGACAAAATGTTTAGTGCCACAGTCCATGGAATGTCAAGTGGATTCAAACTTGCCAGCGTTTTATACAGGTTCATATATGTTATTCATCAAATGCTGCTTACATTTCTTAATGTCAATTCCTAGCGTTTTGGTGATATTAACTTTAGAGCTTCTAATTTTAACCTTTCACATTTTCCTGTGTGGAACATTTACTTTCCCTTTTTTAAAGCGAAGCCTATCAGGGTTAAAGAAACTCTAAGGCCTTTGCTGACACTGCTTTAAGATGCTTAAGGTGGGGATGAAGTGTCACGGCACATTAAATCGCTAAATGACCTGATCACAGCGATGTGTAGGTGTAGCATGGGTGGGAGGGGCGAGGTGCAATGATGAATCTCTTCCTTTGAAACCCTTTTTTTTCCAACTTGTCTGGGTTGCTTTCACTCAGATGAAACCACATTCTTTGTATAGTAAACAAGATGGTTCTGGATGGGAACACATAGTGAATAGAGGTTTGTAAGGGACTCTATTGTTGTTGCATATATGGACATCACTGAATACACTGAGCAGTCCTATACACTCACTGCTGCAGTGGTTGAGAGTATAAAGTATATTAACTCAACTATTGTACTTGAACAGTACTTTACTTGATTATTTCTTTTTAATGGCAATGCGGTATACATCTACCATACTACATTTTTTGAGGTACTTGTACAAGAGTTTACTTGATTATTTCCTTTTTGTAGTAAAATACTGTATACATCTACCATATTATATTTTTTATTTTACTTTTGCCCCACCAACATTTATATAGTTCGTAATGCCTCTTATAGATTATAGATCATCCACTATAATGTGATGCAATGTTTTTATTTAGCTGCTCACACATTAATTAACAGAAATACATAATTCTGAATATTATGTATATGGACAATATGAAGTGCTTTAATTGTACATTTAAATTACTTTTCATACTTGTATATTAAGTGTTAATACTTCTTAAGTGATAATCCTGAATGCAAACATACATTTACCTTTTAGAGCATTATTGCTAAATATATATCTTGAGTTGCATCCTATTTCTACAAATGGTAATATTAACATCCTCCTCCCCATCACTATATGAACAGTACAACTTTTAAACAAACCCCAATGTATGTGGAAGAGAAAATGAGCTTTTACAAAACTGTAAACATCCGTCACACTACCTGGTTCTAAATCATACTATATTATTGTGTGCACAATTTCCCTGTGAGATTGTAACCTCATTCTAAATGTTGCTAACAATCATTAGGAATATATGACTGGCCATATAATTTGTTCCGTCAGACTTTGTTTTAGTGATGTTGCCATTTGCCATCCCAGATCTTAGCAATTCAATTGGTGAATTCAATGTCATAACAAAAAAATGTGGTTTTTGGTTTGGCTTTGAGTAGAGGACCACAAAACTGCATCCACCTTTGATCTGCTTCCTAAAGTCATCACACATTTTCACTCTGCAGTAACTTACTGTTAATAAAGTACATTTCAGTGATCTCTCTCCTGTAAATTCCCATACATTACAATACAAAGTAAGTCATGAAGCACTGCTGACTTAAGTGAGCCTAATTACATTAATGATGGCATCAATTACTCCACTGGTGTGGTTTGGCTGCTCTGGTACATTTTTCCCAGAGCTGTGGCACGGAGGACAGTGGGAATTTTGACATGTTAAAGCATCCAGAGCCAGGAGCAGGATTAATTGCCGCCTGCCTGCATCCAAGGTCCTTCAGCAGTAATTGCAAGCAGAATCTGACTGTATGATCTCAGCAGCGGTATGCAACATGCCAAAACAGCCCGGGTTTGACAGATTGACTTCCTGCAGTAATAACTTAGCACGTTCTTTCTCTCAAATTAGGCATTGCATGCCTCTTACACCAATAAACAGAAGCAATTACTTATTTCCACCCACTCTGACTATATATCTTAGTATAAATTTCCCTGCTTTGACAGATCAGAGTTATAATCATTTTTAGTTCATGTCTGCTTTTGTTAAAACTTCACCTGCGGTTGACATGTGTGTAGAAATGAAACGGTTTGAATAAAAGACGCAATATTCATCACTTGTAGCTTTGCAGAGCAGACCTATCTGGTTCTCTCTCATTCTCTCACTTGATAG
This sequence comes from Lepturacanthus savala, assembly GCA_030544235.1. Lineage (NCBI taxonomy): Eukaryota > Metazoa > Chordata > Actinopteri > Scombriformes > Trichiuridae > Lepturacanthus > Lepturacanthus savala. Next base: position 19,020,795 of record CM060471.1, on the reverse strand, counting down.
TTTGTGTCCAGCCTCAGGACAGAGGGACTCCTATGCGCTGCTCTGTGGTGGGTTGTGTTCTCTGGAGCAGTTAAAAGCCTGGCAGCTCCACCCCATGACTGTCCAAACACAGTTGACTCTAGGCATCCACATCAAACAGAGCTCTCCGCGAAGCCGATTGGAAAGTTAGCCACGGGGTGCTGAGCTTATTTATTTTCCACATATAAAAATGTGTCTGGCTTTAGATTCTGAAAAAGAAAAGGTATTTAAACCAAAATTTGCTCATTAGTGTTTGTAATTGACAGAACGATGCTGTATTCAAGGCGAGCTTTCAACACAGCACCGGCTTTTACTCGGCTCTCCTGGATCGAGCAGAAAGCAAGATTCAGAGCGAATAACAAGAAAAGACAAGTTAATGAAAGATCCTTTCAGTGTGCTCCTCAGCACTGCTCATAACAGACATGTTGGAGCGAACTGTATTTTCCTGGCAAAGTGTATTTTAGAGCGCACGCGCTGCAATCACTAATTCATCCTGTCTTGAGATCCGTAGACATTGACGTTAGAGGGTAGATGCTATGTGAAAATGTAAATAAACTTTAGCAGAGCTTTGGGTCAGTGTGGGATGAAATATATAGTTTTGGCATTTACTCTGCAGTCATCATTCATCTCCCTGTCAAGAGCCTAGGCCTTGATCAGCAGAGCTTCCGTTGGCCCTCAGATGACCCGCAGCCTATCTGACCAGCTGTGGTTCAGATGGCTCAGTCTGAGATATTCGCATTACTTTAATAACTGAGACTATTAACCCCTTCAGCACAACAGCAGCCTCATTCAACTCTTTGTGACTGTACCTTCACAGTGCTGTCAGGTTTCAAGTGTGATTATTCAGACCGTTTTCCTACAGAATGGACTATTTCTGTGTTAGAAAAAAGCAGATCCAATAAAAAGTGATTTCAGTGAAGTCTATTACCCAAAGTAACGACTACATTGCTTTTGGAAAGCCACGATACAGTTGAGTTTTTCAAATTTCAATTTTAAACCACAAACACATTTTCAGTCACTTCCATTGTATTGTGGTAGTGGCAAAAATCTGAGTCTGAAACAAATCTGTCCACCTATTGAGGAAATAAGCTTTTTTGGTATTTGTGTGAACCAACACTTTTAAGAAGGAAATAAGATGTCCTCGTAGCCTAGAGTTTGATAGGATTTGGCAGCTGTTCTAAATTCTACAGTGTGCTATGTTTAAAAAAAAATAAAATAAAATGTACAGCGCTGTAAATGCCAAATCAAAGTCTAATAACGGGAAGGTGGTCTTAAAGCAAAGTGGCAATTATTTTAAATTGCTCTATTAAAGCTAGCAATCATAACTGTCATGTTAGCATTCTGGCATAATGCCTCAGTCTTAGTTGTGCAAGTTCATTTGGGTGTAAGTGCATTGTAAACTTTGTTTGCTGACTGCTTGCCATAATGCATAACTGACTGACAATGGAAAATTAGGCGTTTTCTCACTTCAACAAAGCCCCTCGCCCCTTTTAACAGGTGAGTGCTCGAGCTATTAATTTGTGTAGGGCCACCTACTTTAATTGGTCTTAATCTGGAGTGAGTGGCTTTGATCTCTCTGACAGTTTGACTGCATTAGCACGAGTGTGCAGGCTAATCCTTTGCGTAGCTTGTTCTTTTAGCGCAGCCAGAGCCCTGTCCAACGATAATATGTCAGCTGAGGGATAAGCTCTCATCAAACAACCAGGTCTAAGCTTCTGGAAAATGGGGTTGAAGGGCCACCATCATGCTGTGCTTCAAACAAAATGGAGACGTAAACCCACTGCGGCTTTCAGTTCGTAACCGTCGGCTCAAACCTCAACAGCGCCATTTTCAAGGTTTTCAAGGTTCACGTCCTTTTTTTTTTTTTTTGAAAACTTGTTGTCGTGTTGCCTCTTTATGTCCTGTGACCACACTCCTTGCTCTATGATCAACACTATTACATGGTCTTCTAACCCAGAGCGAGTCTTTGGTGTTACAATGAAGCCTTTATTGCCACCACCTTACCACTGTATACATGATCCACATGTCCAAACAGTAGCTTTATCTGTGCTGTGTCATCTTATTAGGAGGTAACAAGCGTATGAAGTGTTTGTCCTGAACTTGAGCTGAACTCTCTTGAATTATGATAACCATCACACAGTCAACAATATCTGCTTTCAGGAATGGAATAGAGAGATAGTGTTTGAAATGAAGAAAACAGCAGTACTTGTGCTTCCCCACTGATTATATCACACATCATGGTGATTTACTTATCACGACTGGCATATGTTGACTTCAGTGTTCTTTTGTTTTTCTGTTCTGTGATGGAGGAATGTTAGTTGAGCTCTTTTCAGGGTTGCACAAATACATCATGCAATGCTATTTCAAAGAGGATAGTTAGAAAAAAAAAGTGGTGCTTTAAAGGATATAATGGTTATAAATCAATGTTATAATCATTATTTTATACTTTTGCTGCCTGTATTTTTTGTTTCTTTTAGTATTGTGAGCTTTGACATTTATTAGATCTATTTTTCAGCTTCCCGGTGAGTGAAATGTGTGTTTGAAAATATTTTCTTTGAGTGAGCATAGCCTCTGACCAATGATTTAGCTACAGGACATGAATTATATTCAGACATGTCTCTTATTTTAACTAATCCTTTAAGAGACCTTTTCTTCGGTTGACTTGTGACCCAAGTCCCTTGTTACTAGTTGTGTACATTCTATGTTTAACCAAAAGAGTGCCCTCTTGCTTGAATCACTAAACCTCTGAAACAAGTCTATTTTTATTACGATCTCATGACCCCTTTAGGGAGTTTATGCCAATATTTGATTCTTAACATAAGTGGTCATCTAGTTTCATTCGTATTTGGGTCCGTTTGGTTGTTATCCATCAGAAAAGAGGAGAAAAAAAATGTTTCACAAGAGACACTATAGGAAGGTGACTCGCCAGTCGTGGGCACAAGGTAAAGATTAATCAAATGTTATGTGTGCTATCACCAGCTGGCAGCACCAGCCTCTAAGCCTTTGAGTGAGTAAGTCCACAGAGAGGCCCGTGGCACAGCTGAGTTTGTCTTGTAAAAGTGCAGCTGTCCAAGACATGACAGCTACAGCATTAGCAGGGCCATTAAGAGGTGTAGAACATTTCCAGGGAAACCATTTGAAAAATGACAACCCCAGGCACCGCTGAGATATTAATTATACGCAGCACCCATGGAAAATACGCGAACAGTTGGTAAGACAAAAACCGCCTTGTTTTCTCATAAGATCCCTTGTTTGTGCATCAAGCATTTAATAATAACCCAGAAATAATTCTAACTATTGCCTGTAGCAAACGGCTTTGAAACATGGGTGACTGGAGCAATGATTAATTATCTTTGGACATCATTTCCCAAAATCAAATTAAGAATTCAGTGTAAGAATTAAAAATGATTCCTGAGGAGAGTGGTTTTAAAGCAGTCTTTTTCTTAAACAATTTGCTCTTCGGAAAAGAAGTAGATGCAAAATGAATTTCTCCTGGGAGCTTTATAGTGCTGCTATTCACACTCACTGTAATGTCCTAGACTACAAAACCTCCGGAATGAACTGGAGGAAAATGTACTGTTTCTAAGTTAACATGAGCAATGCTTTCTCCTACAAAATTATTGCTGATCTAATTGAGAAAGTAGCCATTTTAGGACTCTCATTGCAAAGTAGGAATGACATGTTTTTTGGTTTAAATCTGGAGCCGGTGAAGATAAAAGCTGGTATCACTCTAAATGGTTAATAAATGCAGCAAGCTCCACGAGCCAATACCCATGCACAGTTTTAAGAAATTCCAATGTCACTACTTGATAACCTGGTAATAAAGTGCTAGAAAGCAGAGAAGCCTGGATGCTGTAGATTTACAATTTCCTTTTATTATATCATGTCTGTCTTGGTATTGATTTTCCCATAGCTATTAATCCGTCTGATGTCATTTACTGTTTTGGGAACACCAGTGTAGTGTCCATTTAAAATGTGCCTGTATGAAACCAGGCTGAAAGCTTGACCTCCACTATTGCTGCTTGCTGCTTTTATAGCAATACACCCTCAAAGTGTGAAGTCAATCAGATGAACAGTTGCCGAGAAAATCAAAGGACATTCATGCAAATATATAAACACAGACAGATAGAAGTTCCGTGCTTTATATAGAAAGATATAGAGGAAACAAAACATGCTTGTCAGGTGCACAACGATTACAACAGCTGTTTTTTTGTTTTTTGTTTTTTTTGCATAGGTTGTAAAATTGAGATTTTAGGAAGAGATTATTTTGTCATACATCAACCTTATAAAGCAACTCCCAGCTTCATGTGATAGGATCCAATAAGGTGTAAAAGAAAAGAAATGGAGGTCAGGATGAACCTGACTTTGTTCTGGCCCTGCAAAGAGTGTTCAGGATATGGACATGTGGCGGCAATCATAGAATAACGATTAAACCGTTTACATATGGGATATTTTCAACCCCTTTTATGCAGAAAGCAGTTTAATAATGACTAAAGCTGCCCGTAGTGTTAATTGGGGATTAATTTGCCATGTTTTCAGTAAGTTGAAGGCATTAACTAGGATCCAACAAGGTGCCTCCTAATTAAAACTGCAAGTCCCTGAGAGTGTTATAATTCCCATAAGAATGTAGTCCATTAATTGGTCATAACTAAAGCCTGTGTAAAGTTGATTACAGCGATGGTGCGGAGCCTGATCAGAGTAGTTTAAGCTCTAAAACTATTGCATATATAGGCAGCTATTTCCTGTCCTCCTCTCAAGGGAACAAGAGGAACTGATGATGGCCACATAATGTCTATTCACAGAGCCTCATAAATAAAGAGCTGCCCCTGAGTGCAAACTATGTTTATTATAGCCGCCTGAACCTTCGTGCCAGCCCTTGGAGTTACTTATGCAGATAAATGCAGCACCATTCATCATCACTTCTATTCATAAATAGCCAATAACTCCTTTCTCTCCATATGGAAGATTAGACCTTGGAAATGTGACTTAAGCACAGGAAGTATTCAGTTCATGAAAAACATGAGTGATCACACACACAGCCGTCTCCCCTTTACTCATTATATCTTATTCTACATGTCATTTCCCTGCTCAGCTATCATCTACGAGGCCCATAAAGAATCGGAGGAGAAGCTTCTCGGTGGTACACGCTGACTGAGAGCAGATGAGCTGTTTTTTTTCTCTTTTTTTCTTACTGTAGTGTGCTGCTTTGCAGAGAAGAGGCCACAGAGGTGCATAGACTGATGAGAAGGGATGATATATGTAGCGCCTGTGTCCCAGCTCTCCTCTGGCCCATTGTCATTAATCACGGCCATTAGGCTCCCCCTCCACCGCAGCTCGGCTTGTCTGCGCCCAGCCATCACAGCCTCCCTTTTGTCTCATATCCATAAAGGGAAAGGCCGTATACTTTCACTTCACCTCCCACTGCAGAGATACAGGCATGCTAAAAAGGGTGCTAGCATGTGTTCTGGGGAATTAAAGTTATAATTTATGTAATTATGGCACGGAAGGCGTTTTGCTACTCTGCAGCAGAGGTGTTTAATCCTGATGTTTATCGTTCGCTGGATTCCTCTCTCCCGCTCTATGGTTTGATGTACTATTTTATCTTAGAAATAAGCAGAATAGTTTTAATCTAAGCGCTCAGTTTGCACATTATCATCCTGTTGTCTCTGCGAGCTAATCAGCAGTCAGAGCCGCTCTCTTCTCAGCGCAGTCTTCACATCGTTAAGTCTCCCCCCATCCTCCATGTCATCAAACCCAAGAGGTCTGATATGATAATATGTGTGAACTGAAATGTGAAAGCAATTCATATCACTTTCCATGGGCTTTGAATGTTTGATTTGCATAACTAGAGAAAATGATATTAGATGGGCATATTGATTTAATTTCATCCTAGAGCGCTGTTAATTATGGTATCATAAAAGTGTCATCTCTTTATTATCGGGTTCAGAATGGGGGTTGATGGCTGGTGTTGGCAAAGTACTTGCATTGCTACGGGAAGGCTATCATCATGATATTGTTTAGCATAATTTTACATTATAAGCTTAGGTCATGATACGCCAGATATCGCTTTTTTAAAAATTACCATCTCTTGATCAAATTTCTTTGACTTTAAAGGATTAGCTGTATCTCATCTTACTTTGTTCTTTGATATTGGATGAATGTTTTACATCTGCTTGACTTTGCTTGCATCTCCTCTGTGCACTGGCATCTTGATATATATTCACGTTTTAACAGTATTACATGTTACTTTATACAGCATATGACCAGAAAATGAGCATGTAGTTCCTTTTAAGTGAATGAGTAACATATGTCTTGTCTGTGTGTGCCTCTGTGTGTTATAATGAATATCATGAAGGCTGCAATCTGTATGGGATTATAGGATGCTTTTCCCTTTATAGCTATGCATGCACATACTGTACAACCAGTAATGGTTACTGGGAGGATGCTGAACAAATGAAGTATCCCGCTTCTGCTTCCAGCTGAATTCAAATCTTTACAAATGGATTCCCTGAGTGCAATTTATCTAAATGAACAGTGATCACTATTCTAGATCTCCCCCATCCTTAATGCTAGAGCACTATTGAGCAGATATCTCTTTAAACACAGCAAATAGGTGGTCTGGGTTGGAAGGAAGGCTGAGTGCATTCATTACTTCTCTTCCCTCTTTTTCCTCTCCTCAGGAACACAAAGCAGTGCATAATGTGCAATCTGATAAGTGTTCTCTTGCGCACGCCAGGTCCCCCCCCCCACCCCTTGTCCTATACATCACTGGCCGGCTCAGCTGTGGTTTGCGAGGGGAGAACTCTGGGATTGGTGTGGCTGAAGTTGATGAATAGGCCTGTGAGGGTGAGAAACTCCAGGGCCAAGCTGTAGGTCCATCCCCATGGCATGTGATGCTGATTGGCTTTGTCCTGTGCGGCCGCTCTGGAGAAGCGGACATTAAGATTAAGTGATGCTGTCGTGTCGGGGAACAGTGCACTGCATCATCCTGGGGAAGAGACAGCTGCGGTGGTTAATCCTTCATCACCAGGGGAGCGCTGCCAGAGCAGAGATATACAGCCAAAGATAACCCTCCATAACTTCTGCTAAAGATCAGAAACTTTGAGTTTGCATCCATCTGTCCTCAATCCTCACTTAAAAATGAGAAATGAGCAGAAGTAGGCGCTGCAGACAGTGGAAAACAAATGGAGCAAATAACATCAAGATGAGGTGAATGTTTTAGTGAGAGGTAACCCCCTCTAACTAACAGCGAGTGAACACCGGCCATTGTGGGGTACATACTGTAGCTGCTGTGAGAGGAGGGAGAAGAAACAAGGGCAAACAAACAGAAACCCATTTACACAGCTTCTGCAATCGCTCTTGTGTCACCGGCTAACGGACAGAAGTGTACTTTATCACACATTCTGGGTTGTGGGAATTCCCTGTAGATGGAAAATCTAGTTTAAACAGAGAAAAAAGCCACTTGGAGCAGAGCTAAAGTGGTCTGTATTTATGTGTCTGTGCGTGGAGTCAGCATATTTTAGATTGCTGGGTTTGCATGTTCGTTGTTGGTTTGATGCAGCTGTCATGATGTGATGGATGAACATCGTCATGTAAAGAGTAAAAGCAGAGGTCTGAGCTTCAGGAGAAAGGCGACATCTTGTATTGCTCAGGATGGCCTGAAAAGACATTACAGCAGGATCAGTCTCTTTCTATCCTCTTCACCCTCTCCACTGCCCAAAGCCAGCCTGCTTGAACTGTACCGTTTCCATTCTCCTACCATTTCTGCTCCCCCTTTTCTCAATATGGTAATTTCCTTGAGAAAGCCTTTGATATCCTCTGGGATGATATATTTGGTATGGCGGAGGCATACCTGCAGAGAGCGGTTGTGACAGTGACATATTAGTTACGGTGTCTCTTGGAATCTGATAACTTCAAATTTGCCACCTTGTTAAGTTTTGATTTATGTGATACCATTTGACTAAAGTAATTGGCCTGGCCTGTTGTAGAAAATAATCAGCCTCTGTGCAGAACAAATGCTGGGCCATGCTAATGAGGCAGCCCAAGTGCTGAACTGATGCTGCCGACTGACAGTTATTAATGATTGTTATGATATACAGACAAGTCGAAATTGGACTGAGTTGGGTGAAAAAAAGTGACATTTAAAAAATATGGCATATTGGGAAGTACTAATGAAGTAATATACTGCTAGGAAAACAATCATGTGCGTTGTCAAGGCAATGTGTAATTACCCAGCAGCCACCCTGGCTGGCTGTTTGGCAGGCAGACTGGGGGGAGGGCTCAGCAACCTGGCCAGTAATGGATGGAGCTCTGTTGGCAAGAGGCTAAAATGCACTAGGCAGTGACAGAGGTGTACAGATTGATGAATTAATTGGGTCTTTCTTGGGACATAAGGGGAACCGCTGCGGCATATGCTCGGCTTGTTACTTTGGAAAGTCTACTGACCCTGAAAGTGAAGCCATCCCACGCCGGGAGTTGTGGCTTTTTTATTGCTCTTTTTTTCCTGGAGGGTTGGATCGCACACACTGAAGTGTAGTCAATTGCAATTTTGTCACTGTTTTATAATAGTATACTGTAAGCACTGCTGAATAGGGTGGGCAATAAATCAGGATTGTCAAATCAGTGGAATTATATTGTAATGATACCATCTTAGCATGTTATCATTCTAGAAATTTATGATTCAAAGGAAGTAAAAGAAAAGTTCTTTATTAGTTTTTGTTTTGGAATTTGGTGTCATAATGCCAAACTGGAACATAGTTTATTGCTTTGAACACCAATTTGACTTCTTTATGTGAATTTTACAAAGTTCTTGCTTTCCAGAGAGTTGGATCACATACTCTTGACTGTAAAAGAACTAAGAAATCCCACATGGTTCTTGATCACTTTTACTTTTTTGTGGTCCTAAGACGTTTAACAGGCAGAAGTTGTTACTACCTGGAAAACATTTAATAATGTAATAATGACTTCAACTGTCTGGCCCAGTCCTATGGTGCCTAAAAGGAAACTTAGACAGCAGCACTATTGATGAATTGATTATTTGAGTGCTTCATCAAACAAAAATGACAAACATTTGCTGTTTTTTAGCTGCTTATTTTATTAAGAATTTGATATTTTAGGGTTTTGGACTGTTGATCTGACAAAAAAAAATATTGGAAGAAGTAACCTACTGCCTAAATTTCAAGCAGGACTGATACAGAAAAGAATAAAGTAAGTAGCTATATTTGTAGCTGTGAGCTCCTTTGATGAGCCTAAAAAGGCATCACTCAAAGAAGAGTAAAAAGGTGTTAGCTGGGTCCACTCCAAACTCTGGAATGGTGGATCAAAGAGTCACTGAAATGATATCACCGTCCTCCTGACCGTTTGAACTCCCTCCTACCCACCCTCAGCCACTTGTAGAGGTCAGCACATAGTTGTCATTTAATCACAGCGCTGCGACACCCCTCTGTCAAACCTCTCAAATGTTCTTACTTAGCCCTAACTCCTGCTGAGTGAGAATGAAAGTTCTCACAGCTGTTAACTGTCACTGTGGTCTTACTTCAGCAAGTGCCTATTGGCTGCGATCGCTCCCCCTCGCTCATCTCCCATCAAGCTAGTGCATTAGGGCCGACTGCCGACCGCATCAGTGGGCCTCCTCGGCCCGCAGAGAGTCCCAGGCCCATCACCACGAATTAAACCAGAGGCTCTGGTAGTGGTGCTGCTTTTGGTGCCACTGAGCATTACACTGACACAAATGCTGAGGATCTTTGTCAGCTATTATTTCAATACATGAGTGTGTGTTGCCTTGTCCATCCCAGTTTCTTTGAAGTTCCCATATCCTGCTTGGAATTATTCCCCTTCTAAGTAAAGGAACACGCTTTTGGATATTGATAGTTAATTAACCTCTTGTTTTTTTTGTTTTTTTTTTTTTCTTTTCTTTTTGATGGTGTTACTATGTATATCTGAGAATGAACATGTCCGCCAAGGCTTCAGTCCTAAATATGTTCAATACTAGATAACGGGCAAAGATAATAGATAATTAAATCTGCATTATCTTACACACAAATAGACACTCAATCCAATGAAATATGATGATTTGCAGACCAAAAGACATCTTCACAGCCAGGTTGAGACTAATACCCTTTTTACACAAAAATAGGCGATTGACTCCTTTCACATTGCCAGAAGACGTGTTTGCCTTTCTGTTTTTGTCTGGTTTGTCTGTCACATTTGACGTAGCAATGTCATGAACATGCAGTCAAACAGGGCTACAGGGGTTTAGCAAACAGTAGAATCTCGTATAGCATGGTTAGCATAGCCATGTTGTATGTAGCCTAGCCCATTAAAAAATTTATGTAAAAACATATAAAACCAAGGTATAGCTGCAGAATCTTTGGCTAAACAGAACTGTGTAAATCAGAAGTTTGCGTGCTTGCGTTACAGCATGGTATGTGTTGTATGCATGTATGTTCATGTGTAGTATTGTAATGTACTTTTAAGTCCCCTACCTTTCAATATTCAGAAAACCTCTCCTGATTTGCACTTAAATCTGATCTCTCGTTCCTTTGCACCTTACCCAATTTCACCAAGTTTTATTGAAAACTGGTAAGCAAACACATAAACAAATAGGATAGAAAATACTATGTTTTTGAAGGCGTTAATGAGCTCAGATTTCTTTCTGTAACAAGACATTATTTTCATTGTCTTGTTTTCTAACATTGTTGTTTGATATTTCTGGATGTTGCGTTTTCCAGTTTTGACCTTCTTCACTCGAGCTGACATCAACTATCGGACAGATCTTTAGATGTAGCCCTGCTGTTCTGGGAGGCCTGAGAAGTGATATATCCCAAACACATTTGACGTTCCACACTACATCCATTCCGTCTTTCTCTTACGCTGCCCTCTCTGCCCTCCTCCCCAGGTCCCTCTGCTCCATCTTTACACTTATCAGAAGAGACAGGTGAGTTAGTGCGTGCTCAACTTCAAACCGGCGTAATTGTTTTTCATACGGAATGATAGCCACGGACTAGACATGGATTGTAGAGGAATAACAGGGCTGATTAGTGAGGGTTAGATTTGCTTGCTGGACCATTTTGACACCTGTCTCCCTGCTTTCCCTGGAAGCTGGACCTGATCCCTCTATACTGTCAGTCACACTGGTGGGCAGAGAGAGAGGAGAATAGGCAGGATAATGGATTGAATAAGAGTGGGAGACTTTTCCCCTCTCAGTCAGTACCATAATCAAAGCTTGTCTTGAAAGTCTTCATGATGGAGCTATTATACTCTACTCATGTAATCTATGACTCTCATTCTAGAGACTATAAAGCTTAGGAGCAATTAAGTCCAATGACTTTTCTATTCCATTACTATAGTCATTGATGTAATGCTATTTTTAGAGGGATAGTACAGACTCAACAATATATAAAGTTTGTTTCATGGATGCACTCTCATATATTACATAGTGTTTTAACAAGATTAATATTAGTCATATGTAAAAGTACATTGACGAGCTGTGTGCCCTTATGTTCTGGGGAAAAAAATACTAATGTACAATATTCAAAATATGCATCCCATCTGGCTGCATCTTGTTTACAGAACACAGTGGCAGCTTGGGGTTATTAATCATGTTTGTCTTAATTACCCCGCGTAGCTGCTCCATCCCCAACTCCGCATTTGACCTTTTTCTGGGTCCTTTCAAATCATTAATCATGCAAAGATCAACGCCAGGCAAATAAGAGTAGATTGCATTGCATTGCCCCAGCTCCTTATGGAGGCACATGGTCCATTTGGAAAGGAACTTGTGTGTAATTATCTGCAACTATGAACTAACAGCACACAGCTGGTTTTCTTATTCACAACTTAGGTTTTAATAAAGTGAATTTAAGGGAAGTTTCACAGTAGGCTGATTCGTCATCTGCTGTAACAAGAGCTTCTTGTTAGGAAAGATAAACATGTTGCCTTCCTTTGAACGCCTTGCTTGCAAATACAGTATGTCTTGAGTTTCGTATATTAACGAGCTTTGACATTTTCCGAGACAAATAGTTCTGTCTCAACGTACTGTTCCTGGTTTCTTGCCATATGGCCCGGAGCAGAGTCACCCTTAATGTTAATCTGACAGGTAAATGAGAGCCTGTGTGTGGTCTATCTGTTGACGAGGGACAGTTTAGTCCTGTGGGCTTCAATGTCCTTGCCAGAGAGTCAATACCATTTACTGGGAAGTTTTAGCCCAGGCATTTTTTCCAACGATTTTTATTTGTCACCACATCCCTGAAGAAACAAATATTGCCATCTATGAACAAATCACAGAACAACCAGACCGTATACTGATGAGACATGCATGACGAATGGCAAGTAGAAGCCTGTTTTTTGTTTCAATAAATCGATTTTAATCAGGGAAAAGAATAGATATGATGAGCTGGAAAGATGTTGATTTGTTGACCTCTGTTGTCAATTGTTTAAAAGCGAAAGTCATTTATCATTCAAATTTGCATCACACTGTGCAGCGCTGTGATAAAAAGAGGAGAACTCCCTTTTCCACTCATCCTCACCTCCAGTCAGTTAAACAGATGAACTATTGCGGGACAAAGATTAAACAGTAACTGGGGGTGCCACGGCACAATGTGAATGGGGCCTGACAGACATTTTATCAGTAAACCAATTAACATGATTTATGGTCGGGGGTAACCATGAGACTTGCCCATAAATACAAAGGGCCGGCTGAGCAGCTCCTTCAAAAGCGAGATGTTATCAGACTCTTCTCGATTCCGCTTTGCTGGTGTAGAGTCGGCATGCATTTGTAAATGCAGCTACTGTGCATTGAGCCCCCCCCCCCCCCCCTCCAGTGGGTCAGGAGTTCAAAGCCCAGCCTGAAGAGTTGAAGAGGGGGGCGTGAACTCCCAACCTCCTAAATGTAACAGGGCCAGCAGTGCAAAACCAGTTCTTATCAGGCTTCTCCCACCCAGGTGCTTGTCTCCCAAGAGACCCCACACAAGATTATGAGAAGATCATAATCCCTTAAGATTTCAATTATAAATTCAATAAAGGAAAAACTCATATGGACAGCGGCTGATTCATATCTGTTAAGCACAGGTTAAAGGCCTGACACGTGGTTTACTTCTCCAAATATTCACTCTCTTGCTATGTGGAATTTTGTCCTTTCCTGTGAGTTCAAGTACAGTGTTTGCTTATGAAAGATTTACAGTTTCCCAAAAACATGTTAATTAGGCTCTGTCTTTTTCTAGGTGATGTACAGTTTCTACTCACGCAGTCAGAGGTCATTAGGTCTTCATCGTGTGCTTGACTCAGGTTTTGTTTATTGTCTCTCTATGTATATATATATATATATATATATATATATATATATATATATATATATATATAGCCAAGACCTGACAGGTGGATTATGTCACTACCACAGAAGCTCCCAAATATTTATTTTATGAAGATATAAAACAGCAGAAAAACCTCACATATCAGAAGCTAGTAACTCCAAATGTTTTACATTTTTTCCTAAGGAACTAATTTGAAGAATTACTTTGATTGTTAGTCGATCATTCATCAAGAGGGATGAACTATTCTCAACTTGAGGTTCAGCTTTTTCCAGATCTTTTGAATATATTTCACTGCCATCTTCACCTAGTGCTTTATAGAGGAACACAAAACTACACAGTAATCTTCAGATAGATTTAATGTCCAATAATATGCAACGCAGCACAAAAAATAGACGCAATACTTTCCACTATAGAGCACTAAGTTACATTAGACAGGTAATCAAATCCCTACACTTATACCAGGGTCACTGTACAGAGGATTTGACTCAAAGATATTCATTATACACAATTAAACACTATTTCAGTTCAGCAATTCTTTGATTCATGACCAAATACCTGCAAAACTAATATCAAACACATTATTTTGTGTTTAGTGCTAGCTAGCAATTGATAAACTAAGGTGGTGAACAGGGTAAATATTATACCTGCTTAATGTCATCATGCTGTCCTTGTGAAGATGTTTATATCTTCAAGTTAGCTCCGTTTATTTGCTCAGAAACACATTAAACCAATCTTGTATCTCTTCCTTGTCCAACAGGATGCACAATATATTTCTGCTGATAAATGATCTTGTGATGAAGTCAGTTTCTTGAGATTAAAATTAGCCTTGTGTGTACGGTAGCTGCCTTTTATGGTGACAGTCGGTGTTATGAGACTGCAATGATGAGTTTCTTATTCCCTCTCAGAGATCAGTGTGATCAAGTACTTACAATTAATCATGGCCGAGTGATTCTATGATTAATGTTTATGCAATCCCTAAAGGAGCTGCAGGACATACTGTCTTATCTCTCAGCATGTTTACAATTTTACACCTATTATGAGGGAAGATGGAGAGCTGCATTTACAGATCAGTAACCTTTATGGTGGTGGGCTCTCATCAGCATTTTATGTTCTTTGTAACACTTCAAGTAATCTACAAATGTCAAAATAAAACAAGGCCTTGAAGTGTTCTGGCTCTGCTTTTGAACGAACAACGCACTTTGATTTAGTCGAGGGCGTTCTTCTCGTTCCTGCTTTTATGAGAGCTTTTAATTTTTATTGAAGGATGGTGCAAAGTAAATGGTTTCTCATCTAAGGGAGATTAAATGGTCTTGTACGATTTATAGAAACAGGAGGGCATGAGGGACAAAGGCCTGAAAATGAGCTTTACAGCACATGTCCTCTACATAATGTGAAGGGAGGTTGAGGCGCAGAGGTAGACGATCGGCGACGAGAATGTGTTTCTCTGCAGACACATGTAAATCCATTTGTATTGATCCAAACAATACAGCCAGCAGCTCTGCACATTCATTGATTAAACAATTAGATAACTGCTGGATCTATCCAAATAGAAAATTATATTTGATTTAGCTAAAATCTGACAGTCATATGTGTTCATACTTTGATGTCCTCTGCCTGTAGACTGGTTTTATAAGACACGGGATGTATGATTTAGAGGATAGAGGATTTCTAAAGGTCAAAATAAGCAAGCAGAGGAGGAAAAAGCCCCTAGTAGATTAATCGACATCATCCCCCTCACGAAAAAATTGTTGGAATTGAAGAAACATTTACTTGATTAGAAACTGGATAACTGTTGAACTGAATATATATTACAATATTATTAAACTGTAAATAAATCTACAATGTCAGTAAAATAATATTTAGAACATACATCAGTCAGTATCAGTCCTTCCTCCTGTCTTCATCCACCAATGTGATTCGCTGGCAGAGACAGGAGGGGCTGGTTTGTATCAGCCAGCAGAGAGTTTACAAGAATCTGCCAAATTCTAAGATTCGTGGTCAACTAAGATACGGAGACAGAGGCTACATGCAGACGGCATTTGTTTCAGCTCGTGAATAACAATTCGCCATTAGCCTAACCGGCATGCTTTGGTTGTGTAAAACATGCCGGTGAACAATAGTCATAGCAGGTGGAAATATCACTTTTATAAATGTTTGTCTTTGCCTAACAGGTGGCTTCATGAATTACTTATTGGCACTTTACTTGTGAAGGTTTTATTGCAATTCCGTTACAGTAACAAGTGTATTTGTTGTCAACTCGAGTGATCTTCACCTCACTGTGTGCCTGCGGCCTCTCTGCTGCTCTCTGCTCTGTGTCTGTGTGAGGATCAGCAGCCCCACCCTCACCGAGAACAGAGGAGATGACAGAGAAGCAGCATTTTGCTGACTTCATGTGGTGCCTCCATACAAAATGGTGATATACATCCCGCTTGAACAATGGCGGCTGTGCAGCGATCAGCCACTTCTGGAGGAGACTTTCACTGATTCTGATAATTTTTTTTTATACGTTTTATCGCTGCTATAATATATCTTTTACACGGCAGCCATATTGACATGAAATAGTAGGTAAACACAGGTGTTACATTCCACGTAGAGTAGCTGAGCCTTTTCAGTGAGCCAACATGCAATCTGAATCCTTTTGACCTGAATGGAAAGAAATCTCAATTAGTATCATTAGTAAAACCTGTGTTTACCTACTATTTCACATCAGTGGCTGCTGTGTAAAAGGTTGATTAATCGGCCAAACTGATGAATCCGTCAACCTCTACTGTACATTTTGAGATTTATCATTTATACATTTAACAATGGTGGAAAGTACATTTATGCAAGTACAGTTTGAGAGACTTGTACTTTTACCATCCATTATTTTTAATGCTTTGCTGTGTAGGATTGCAGGAAATTGACTTCTACTTAACTACGTTTTGTTTATTCTGCTACTGAAATTACATTCAGGATGGAATGAATTACCAAACAGGTGAAATGGGCAAATAAAAGGCAGGTTAAACAGAGTACAGATTATTCTCCATTATTGCTGTTTAATGGCTATATTTGACATATTTTTATAATTAAATTTTTTGATCAAAATGTGACATATAGTGTTATTATTATAGGTCTTGTGTGTTAAAATGTTAACATCAAAGTTAACTAATTAAGGTGAGCTTGTGGCTGTATGCTAATTCTAACCAGAATGATTTCACAAATGTGAAATGAAAGTGTGCTAACTGGGTAGATAAAAGGAATTGGTGCAAGATAGAATAGTCATTGATGGATGGATCCAATCTGCCATATTAGTGATCTCCATAGTACTGCCAGCACTAAAAGTGAGACTGTATCAGGACTTAGTATTAACCTTTGTGAGTTTGAGTTTATATTGTACTCAGATGGTGCATATAGTATTCCTGAATAAATCTGTGGTCGGTAACATGGTCCTGCCAGTAAATGTCCATCCCAACACTTTCATAGGTCACACTAACTCTGCTTTTGGGGCCAAAGCCAGGGTTTTAGAAATACTGAGGTCATGAATGCAAATTACCCTAGAGCAAACCACTCTAGGGCTGGATACAGAACTTCAGTTCTTTATGGCACTGACTGAACTGCTACAGTTCTACCGGCTATCAAAACATTTTTTCTTCTTTCGGTTCCTAAGGAGCTAATATCATGCTGGCGATGACTCTGTTTTGCATCTAATGTAACATGTGGTAGAGACATTTAGAAAAACACTACACTAAACAAGCTTGTGTGTGTATAAAAAAATCCAAAGATATTCAGTTTATGACCCTGTATGTAGTGATCTTACAGTGAAAGAATGCTGAAATAAACTGGGACCATTAGCATAAAAAGTACCTTTATTTCCCCACCTGGCTAAGCTAAGCTAAAATGTTAGCCGCTAGGCAGTGGCTTTTGCTTGTCTAAGGCAGAAAGGGTGCTGTTGGACATAATCTTACCCTTAACTTTATTTTCACATTGAGGAGCGCATCTTGCAGACTTTCACATAGGAGACTTACAAAATAAGAGCCTACAGCTTCCAGTTTCCTGTTTACTTCTGGAAAAAAAGCATCAGTATCAGAACCAGTACAAACCTGTACAATTTTTATACTTTAGAAAAGGGAATCAGCTTTTTAGAAAAGGGAAATTTGTGTGTGATTTGTAGAATATAAACTTCTTCTGATGTTGTAAAACCTTCTAGATTGTAACAACACAAAGAGCATGATGAAATAGCTCTGCCCTAGTTACTTTACAGATTGTGTAAATAAATGCAAAAAATACAACCACCTTATAAAATATGAATTATTAGAGATTTAAGTACACAACAATATATACAATTTATTAAAATGTCCTCATTTACCAGCGTAAATGTTAATGCTTGCATGTTAAATGATAATATTGTCTGAAAGAGGTAATTTTACATAGAGCATACATTCACTTTTGATATCTACTGTAAGTACATTCTGTACTAATACATGGTATGGAATATTTGTACATTACGGTATTGCTATTTCTACTGAATATTCTGTATGCTGGAAATTCATGATGTGGCCATTTTAAATTCAACTAATGAAGAGAATATCATAATGTTTATAACCATGGTGATTGCTGAACAGCATAACATTTTGTGTTTCTATTGAACACTGCCGCACCCTCTCATATGTTTCACATCCTTGGCTGCTGTGTGTCCTTTTTTTCCTTTTTTTCTTTTTCCACTGTCTCCCACAGTTTCAGAGGGCCAGTAAACCATGGCTTTCAATTCCCCAGCTCTGGTGTTTTCACTCAGGAATAGGAGTGATGAGCAAACGCTTTCAGACTCAATCCTTGAGCAAAGGGCTGTGCTGACAGGGATTATTATTTATTTGTCATGGTGGATGTAATAAGCTGTAGATACAGGATGGAGGGCCTGTGATTTATTGCTCTGTCGACCGCCACTAGCAGGACGTGCGCTCTAGCGTGCAGGATGAATACCGCACTGTCAGTTCTGTCCATCCGTCACCATCACCTCTCTCTGCTGCTGCCTTTCTCACACACCCTCCCATTTCATGCCACAATACATAAACAATCTTTCATTATTTTGATACCTTCTTCTCCATATTTGTTTTCTGCACGTAACCCGGGGCCTCGGCTTTATGTGTCCCATTATTTTGATGCACTAGCTTGAGTTGTACACCTTGGGAGTTATTGTAAAACGGTTAACAATTTCATCAACTCTTCAATCAAAGCCATTTCCATTCACAGTCTGGTGCTTTCCAGACACTTATTTTCACATTTTAAATAATTGAATTAATGTTCGTCACACAAAATCCCTCTTGACAAAAATAAGCTTCTTTTCCTTCAAAGATGGGCTTTGTAATATCATATTTCATAGTTACAGACATTGGCCATTGTTCACTGGCACTGGCCACTGGGATGGTTGTACTCCAAGTAATTATGGCTGCATTTTGCTGCAGCTTTTAATGTTATTGAGCCGCATCTCACAGAACTGGTGACTCTCTTGCCTCTCTGTAGGTCATGTAATCTTGTTAAAAGCCTTCATGGTTTTAGGATTATGTTATAGAAATGTCACTTAATTGGATAAACATTTTTCATGCCGTAAACACACAGCGGCGGGTTCTGTTTAGTCGCCGTGGATATTGTTTACGCGGCAGGGGGATTTGCGTAAGTGGAACTGACTCTGTAAACAGCGGCTCCCACTAGAGGCTTTATGTGAAAAGCAGGCTGAGAGTGAGGCATCAGGGAAACACTTAGCCCACATATCAGAGCTGCGGACATGTGGTTGGCGAGAGGGAGCGAGCATGTCGGTGACAGCGCTTAATTAATATGAGGAATTGCCTGCGTGTCCGGGTAAACAACTTGAGCAGGAGCCGCTTTGTTGTTTAAGCCCACTCAGCTGAGTATTTGGTGGGGGGTGGTGGTGGTGGTGGGGGGGGGGGGTTCGTGTGTGTGGAGTAATCTGCAAATAACATTACACTCCGGTATAGGAAGCACCAGGCTGGTCGCAGCAGCCTCTTTTTCCCCATTCTTAGGATCAGACCTTCTTTTTGGTCTTTCTTCGTTTTCACTCTTTTACCCAAACAGCAGCCACTTCCTTTTTCTCTGCAGGCCGTCGGATATTATTTACCCCAACTCAGCTTGGTATCAGTCTTATTTAAAGGCTCATTTTTCCTCACAAATTGTTATTTATGGACTTTTGTTTATTCTGGGGCATCATTACTAACAATACAGTTAATAGCAATCGTTTGTTATTCGGCGCTGGTGCTGATGCTTGGGATGGGGGCAGTGAAGTGAGAATACTCATTTGGAGGTTGAGGAAAGCTGTGACAGGGCCCATTTATAACAAGATCATTCTGGAATGTCCAGCCTATTAATAACCCTCCATCGCAGTCTAATTAGTGCTCTGTGATGTAAACGAGTCTGAATCATGGAGTTGTGTGATTTTCTTCTGTAAAGATCATTGTTGATGTCACCCATGTCTCGTTGAAACTGCTGAACTATAGAAAGCCAGATTATGGATTGGACCAGGTTTGTTCTGTAGCTAATTATATCATGATAAAGCTAATTATAGCTTGATATACGTTTCAGCATTTCTCATGTTCTACTAAATTCCATTTTGTGTTTTTTGTAACAAATTACAAATCATACCTAGATAATATTGTATAGTATTACATTGTAAGTACTTGAACTCATAAAATGGTAAATACTGATTCTTTAAGTCTTTGAGTCTATCTGATCTTTTCTTGACAATCGGTTAATTAGTTGGTTAAGAAGCACATATGTAATTTGCCTGACAAAACAACTGTGTGTTTATTTTTTGTTTAATTATTATACATTAGGTCGCTTAACCTTTTCTTGAAATTAGTGCTGAACCGGATTCGCTGATTACAAAAACAATAAAAATGTGATCAACAATTAATCTTTAATATTATCTGACCTTCTATTGGCCAGTCAATAGACTAATACATGAATTGAATACAATCTAATTAATGGAAAACAGAAAAAAGGTAGTTTGTATTTTATGTAGGTAACCCTACCTAAAATTTAGGGTTAATATAAAATTCTGATATAGTAAGCAGATTTGATTTGGATTTTCTAAGATGTGTGGTCCATATAAAACCTCCATAAAGTGTAGCTGACTCCCTCTATCTCTCCCTGGCTCCAAAGTACAGTTGACTTGCAGCTTATCAAGCCTTAATTAGTGATACATTTTCTTCCCCTGATGTCTATTGATGTATTTGAGAAGAAAAGGCAAATTGAGTTGTAGCCTGACCCGAGAGCCAATCCCTCTTGAAAATGTTCCCCCTCTTTACCTCCCTGCCTTTCTCAATCTCCCCTCATTCACTCCTCCTCTCCCCCCCCCTCTGCTCCTCTCCCTTTCTCTCTTTTTGCCAATGCGAGGCCAGGAGTGGTCTGGAGAAATGAGGTGCAGCATTAGTGTTTTTTTGCTTGCCTGTGCAATAGAAACCACTACACGTCAGGGGCCCCGTCAGCAGATCAGGGAGATGCAGATGGGAGGTGAAAAAGCTCCCCGGTGGCAGTCGGGCCCTGCTCGGATGTGATTGCAGCAGCCAGGATGAAGTCAGCACTGACAAAGTGCGCCCATTGATGGATGGACAAAGCCGGGAACTGGATGTGAGAATGGATGGGGCCAGAGTGGGAACTTAACACAGACAAACAAAATGAAAGACAGAGAGGAATTACCTGCTAAAGCATTCCGGCAATACAAATCCCAGAGCAATTTACTTACTGCTAACTGAGCACAGGAGGATTGTTTGAATCGGTACAAGTGCGCTCGACAGCAGGAATGGCTTTCATTCAGTTGATAGAGGTTGCCTGATTTTACACTATTGTTTTATGATTGCCTGATTTCACATATAGTCAGATTTATACATATATTAAGTGCAAGCATATATTACTGCTGTACACCACAGACTCTATATAAAGATGGTCGACGCTTCGCCACTTCCTACCTCCGTGCAAGTGAAGCTGAAAGACCTTGTTTCCGGAAGCTGCCATCTTGCTTTTGTGACATCACTTGGAGGCAGAATACGAGATGATGGCACGTGGGATACACCAATACACCCCCTCAGTCGTCCCACTGTCTGATCAACATTTGAGAACATCTGTCACAGTCATCAATCATGACATGATGATTTTTATATCATCAAATGAACTTATCAGAAAAATGCGCACTTCAACAAACATCTGCGATAAAATGAGCAAAACCATGTAGTTCAAGTCCAAGTTCCAGGAGCCCAAGCTAATACCTCGGGATTGCTTGTTTTGACCGAAAATTAGTTTGAAAGCAAAAGATGTTTCAATTTACAATCATATAAAAAAGGAAAGGAAGCATCAAATCTTCACATATCTGGAGCCAGGAAAACCCAATGGTTGACATTTTTGCTTAATAAATGACCTCAAAAAGTAATAAGTTTTTACAATTGTTTTTGCTATTTTATGTTCTTCCACACTATTCCAGACTCCATCTAGGATGTGTAAAGGAGCTTTAAATTGTCTGTGTGCTCAAGCAGAGTTTAATTTGTCCTGCCTCAAAGTGGACTGTAAAACACAATATATTTTAGGTACCTCATGGCCTGAAGAGAACTAATAACCCCTGAAACTCAGGGCCAATAACCTTCCCAAATCTGGGACCTGTGTGGGGGGGAGACGAGTGTGCTCCCTTGTTGAAGAATGAATTCTCATTACCATTGCACTAGCACTGCATTAAATGTCAGTGTTACTGCTGGATGGGGCCGGGAAGATTAAGACTAATGCTGTTGGCCTCAGGAACTCCGATTAGAACTATTCTCATTAATCAGAGTCTCAGAGATGGAAGCAATTTAAAGCCCCGGTCCTCTCCAAGCATGGGGCAGGGCAGCACCCTGTCAACGGCTGGGGCGATGCACTCGCATCCGCTGACTATCCGTTCATTACTGTCGCCAAGGACACGTGAAGGCCAGTCACCCCTCGATCCTCGCTTCCAGTTCATCTGACCACAGAGGATCTCCTTTCACTCGTCACATCCATCGTCAGTTTTAGGGTAAATAAAACTCATACATTTCACACCTGATTGATAAGTTAGCTCAGGGTTCTGATCCATACACCCAAGATATTTTAACAAAGTTGAAACTGTTACTGCTTCATTAAGCATCACATTGGAAGGAATAAAATAATTAGAATCCCAAACTAAATTGTAGAGAGGAAGCAGCCCAATGTCCCTAGAAGTTAAGTTTATAATGGTATTCTACCTTTCGTCTAATGACAATGTTTATTGCCAACAATGTAGTGTGGCTGGAGTGGATGTGGAGCTTGGGGTAGTAGACATGTGGCATGTGTGTAGTATTTGTCACAGATCAAAAATCAAACATCTGGTCAAATGACAGATGTTTGTGAAACGTTTCAATTGTAGATGGAGAGCAAATATCTCCAAACCTATGTTGGCTTTACACAAACTAATTTAAGGTTTCTGCAGCAGCACATTTTTTAAAGCTTGTCAACATATCCAGGTTGGAGTTGAGACCTCTAATTGCTCAAAATGTCACCCTTGAAATGTGGTTACTGGCTCGATTTATTTATTTTTTCAGCTCCATGATGCACAATTTGTATTGGGAAATATCATCTTGTGATTCGTGTCTTTGTATCAACATCCAAGGTTATTTGGGTCAGTCCGGTATGGCAAAGAGAAAGTTGAGGTTTAAACTGGATGCAACCTGTGTTTGGTTCTCAATTAGCACCTGTCACAGGAGACAAGCTGCTGGGCTCAGTCTCTGTGACACCCAATAGATGTGCTCCTGATTCGTAAAAACCACCAGTGGCTGAAGCAGCTCCTTGGTGGGAGTTAGTCTATTCTGTAAACAGGAAGGCAAACAGGGAGTGAATCTCTCATAAATCTTGCGGCGTAGCGGTATCATTTCCTTCGGCTGACCTTGGTAAGGTTGTAAGATTTGAAGCCTGGGTGGTGAGAGGGAGAAAAGCATCATATGATGTACGGGCAAGAGGAGCGAGGTGTGCCATGAATCAGCGCCGCCTGTGATTAGCTGTGAAATCTTACACATGTGAACACTCTTTTTTGCTGTTGCTCATCATAGAGACTCAACTCCCATCTCTTTTGATCTAGCAACTTTGGCATCTTAGATGATGAAAAGCTGAAAATAACCCCGCCATGATTCAAGTTTGTGGTAAGAAAAGGTCAGAGATGGTTGGAAATAGTCTTGAAAAATTGGCTCCTCCATGGAAGCTGCAGACCAGGGCAATCGAGTGCATTTCTCTCGCCATTTGCGTTTCAAACAAATACTTATCAACAGCCCATGAAGTAATCAATGAGGATAATCCATCTGGGAGCCTGTCGATATGGTAATGACTCTGTCTCATCGTTATTGCTACACAGCCATAAATCATTCGCTTTACCAGAATGCTTAGCAGCTGTTGCAACAATCCCGTTGTGTGGAATAAAGTGCTGCCTTTTGTGATTAATGCCTCAGCATTGTGCTGCGCTGCACGCTGATTGTTTTCAGATTTTCTGAAAATGCTCGACGGATTGTATATCAATAAGTCAAGGGGCTCTAACAAAAAGGTAGGCTGCAGGTATATCACTCACAATTATTCACTGCTATTATGCTTTATTAATAGTGCATTCATACATTCAGTTGTGCTAGATCTGTATTAAAGGAACAATTCATAATCCAAATATAAAGAAAAGGGTCACACCATCACCAACACGCTGACTCAGATTTATAGATCATTTTTTAATTGAACTATTTGTACACAGCATTTCATTATTAATGTTTTTCTGATCTATTCATAATCTGATCTATTATATATAGGCCTGAATTTCTGCACTCATTTTAGTTTTTTTTTTTACACAAAAAATACAACATAAGAAAAGGTTTGCATTGAATTGTACATATCTTGCAAAAGCCTTGTGTCTAACTGAGATTCACACTACTGTTCTGCTTTTCAACATGGGACAAACAATGTATATCTGCTTGAATTCAAAATGCTGCAATTGTGAAGTTAATTGCATGTCTGGTGACTTTGTAAAATAGCACCTGCCATGTAACATTAACTTACCACTCGAGAGGCAGCAAAGGCAACATGAGTGAAAGGAACACTGTTAGGGAGGATTTCGCCTCCTGAATCCCATTTGCTGAGGCAAGAAGCAGGTGGGACAGGGACAAAGTGTGAGCAGAGTTGTAAGCATGAACTCCAGAAGCTGCGTGGCTAGTGGGCTAACATCATCCTATGCTTTGAAACGTGTCCTTCATAGGAATAGATGAGAAGAAAAACCCACGTTAGTTCAAATTTGTTCTGACTTGATTTTTAAATGAAGTGACGGCACAAGTTTATACCCAGACATCCACCCGACCTCGTCCCCGTAACTTGTGCAGTATAACAATGACACATTTCCTTGATTGCAAAAGACATTGCCAGTAAATCTGATCCAGGCAATGATTATATGAGTTCCCCCAAAACCTATTATAAACCAAAAAGTAAATATATGTAATTTTTTAACATTGGGTGCTATTAAGTTTGTGCTTGTGTATAAATTACATGTCATGTCATGTTTTTTTTTTTTTTTTTTTTATTTTATAAATTTTTTTTCTAAAAGATATTTGTTACTATGCACACATTACAGTCATTATTTGGTCAAATTAAATCACTGCTGATTTTACTCTTCATATTCCGCTAACACTGTGCAGACCTCAGCAGCTCCCAGCAGATGTGAAACATTTACAGAACATTTGAGTTCTTGTCCACAGCCGCGTTATACAGCTCGCAGGGCCAAAGACTGAACTTAATTTATTTTGGCCTTGTGTTCCAGGGCAGCAGGAAGAAGTTGCAGACGCAGTCTGAGTGAGGGAAGAAAGACAATTAAAACTGATAGCAGTCGTCCACATGAGTGTCAACAGCAGCCAGGATGGAAGCAATTTATTCAACCAATCATCCTAGTACATGAAATGTGCCGGTGTTCTGCTGCTGCTGCAGTGAGACGCTGGAAAATGTGATAGTTGTTTCCTCCCTATGAATCACTAGAGGCAGGATGCTCGCCGGACGCAAAGTGGATTGTTCAGTGTCCTGATAACAATTTAAATCCTGTTATGGATAATGCCGGGTAATGCCGTCCTGGAAATTGAACATGACAGTCAAGCGATTTATTATCTTTGTGTTCTTAACCTTGGATATCGCATTGTTTGTCCAACCATATCCTTTTGATCCTCTGGAAGGTGCACTCTTGATGCAATCCTGCATTTTTCATTCCATTGCAGATTTTACCTGTGTACAAACAGAGAAAAGTGTGAGAGATGGAGAAGAGATGATGTATGTGTCTACAAGCACAGAAAGAATTGGTCAGAGTTACGCCAAATAGTCCCAAAATGCTTTCAGATGTCACACAAAGCAGGAGATATACTGTTATTTATCTGTGGTGAAATACCACCGCATTATGCTGTGAGTTTTGTTTTTTGTCGGAACAGTTAAATCTTTCACGATGCAATTTATCACGTCGTAATTTTAGCCACAGGACAGTTTCAGAGTCAGACAGTTTGCAGATGTGAGGCAGTGGTGGGGGTAAGAAAACAACAGCTCTGAAATAAATCACTCGAACAGCTTTCTCCGGCTTTCTTGAATGAACAAAGCAGGCAATCATGTTCAACGCGTTACTTTGTTAAAGTCATGCCATTTGTATGAGCTGTATGAGTTAGTGAATAACCGATAGTTCCTTATGACCCAGAGGCATGTGCTCAGGCCTTTCATACTGTAGCCTCTTTCTGTCCAGCTGCTTTTTCAGGCCCAGCTGGTAATGCCAAAAAAATCCACAACAAATAGGCCTCCCTTCAGCCCCTCCTCATTGTTGTTGCGAGTTTCCTCCCCCTCTGGTCCTGAGCTGACACCAGGGCCGGCCTTTGGTCTGATTTAAGACCCTGGCCTACTGATGACCCTGTGCGCTGCTGCTCTCCCTCCCCTCCTCTATCTCTGGCTCTAGTTTACTTCGACTTAGGGAAATGCTTGCTCATTCTCTCCAGCACTCATTAATCCAGTGAACAATGAAAGGAGCTGAGCACAAACACTGTTGTGCGTAAATCTTTAATGTAGAGCTTTTTACTTTTCTCTCCTTTGTCTTATGAGGCCACAGCTTTTTGTCATTAGCCGATCTTGAAATATATTCAGCGACAAACACAACAAAGCAGATTATTGCTTCCAGTGATTCTGAGTTTTGTTAGCACATTATCTGTTTTCCTGTCATAGGCTGAAAAGCCAGACTTTTCCTGCTCTTGACTTTTTGGCCTCAGAGTTCATGTTTGGTGATTCATGTGCACTGAATGAACGTCATTATTTTAAGACAAACGACCAGCCCTTGACCTTGACACTTGGACTCTCTTACTAGTTTCTGTACAGAGATGTGAAGCCTGTAAATACATAAATATATTATTTATGTGTGGTTAAGTTACTGCTATTGTTGTCTCAGCACATACAAAGGCCAGAGCTGTGGCCTTGGGCTAAGCGGCAGTACATTTTGTCATTGCTTTTCATTCTCATGCATAATTAAAAAACTTAAATTACTTGCCATGTACAAAATTATAATGCTGCAGGAAACAGACTACATGAAAATGTATTTTCGTTTCCATGAGAATGACAGGAAATCAATTAATCCTGATGTATTATTTTATGCTGGACAGGCAGTGGGCTCCAGGAGAGAGGGGACGGAGATTGGCTACAGCTGTTCTCATTGGTGCAGCCATATATTATAGCTGGTGTGCGTGACAGCTTCTGAGGAAAATGGCTGAAGGGTATCAGGCAGGTGACTCGACTGTAAAAAGAATAACAGTGTGGGATACAAACTGTTTTCAGACACTGATATAAGATTTGTGGTGGTGAAGAGGCACTTTACTGCTGCACTGCATGTACTAGAGGTTTTCCCATATTTTTTCCAACATTGGCTTTCTGTCACGAGTTATGATGAAGCTTTCTGTGTTCTGTGTATGCCAGCAGTTGTTGTCATATAGCTCGTTGTGCTCAGTCCTGATTTCAAACCTATTTTTCATGAGTGTACAGAAAATTTTTATTTATACTTCAATGTTGAAGTCTTATGAGATGTGTATGCTTAGGAATGGGTAATATATTGATATTGTGGAGTACCAATGTCATTTGACTGGACTGTTCCAGCTGTTCTATTATTTGCCTTTTCCCACTTAGTCATTACATCCACATTACTGACTACTGTAAAAAAAAATCTCTGACTAATCTAAAAAATGTAATTGTGTAAATATTTTGTGAAATAACTCTACTACTACTATTACTACTATATTGACACAACACTGTTATTGTGGTATTTGGGCAAAAATACCCTCACTTTATCTATATATCCATATCTACCCTCACTATATCCATGCCAGTATCATTCAAGCTAAAGTAACGTGAGCTTGAAACATTTAAGGCCATACATTGTAAAATGTCCTAACAAATTTAGTGAAATAATCAGAAGTAAATAGATAGGTTTAACAATGTCATACTATATTGGTCTGTTTGCCCCATCCAGGACCATTTACAAACATATAATAATGGGTTCAGGTGTGTCCTACAGTTATTTTTGCTCAATGAAATGATTAACTTATGATTAAGAAACATAGATAAATACATAGGTAGGTTATCAACGTACTTCCCAGCATGCATTGTATTTGGGTTAAATCTCACAAGCTTTGGAGGATGATAAACACAATGGATTCTACCATATCTATCTTGATATGTTTTTTATTTATGCAGTAAAGGGGTTTTAAAAAAAAAAGTTGTATCTTCCGCACAATAAAAGCACAGAAAAATGAACAAATAAAATAAAACGTGAACAACATCTTTACCTGGGGAATCTACCTCCAGGTTGGACGGCTGTTCTACTTCATCATTTTGTTTATGAGACTGAACAGCAGACATCCAGATTTAAAAGGCAAATGTCTGCCGTCAGATGGAACAGCTCATAATAAATGTGCCAAGTTACTGTACTGGTTCAGTAGTTGCACAGCAGCATGATTGGTGTATCACCCTCTGTTCTTGTTAATGGATCTTTTTTATGAATGAAAGGAGATGTAACCACTCTGTTCTTGTTTATAGGCAGATGAAGCATACATTTACTCCGCTTGCTATATCATTGCTGTCAAAATATGGAGCTATAGGTTTTATTTTGCGTCCATAAACACTATGGCTGCTCACAATTATGACAAGAGTATGAACTGAACCCATGAACAGCTCCTTGATCATAATATCTTCTGGTACATAAATTTGATATGAGATTATAATGATAAATGTAAATTGATTAAACTGAAAAAATATTGAATTATGTTAATCATTCATTGTTTCACATTTCATTGTATAATTGTATTTCAGGTTTATATTAGATGAAGCAAAACCTATTTTTGCACCTCAAAATAAGATCACCTCTCACAAAGGGATTACAATTAATGTAGGAAACTGACTGGCTGTGCATTTATAAGCATAAAATATGATGATATGATGAGCCCGCCCACCGAGAGTGACACATAGACCAGATAACACAACGCAGAGTCCTGCAGAGGTCAGATAACACTTAAACAGCAAACCGTAATACTCACAGGCACAATCAGCTAGGATGAACATGAAAAAAAAAGGAATCGGGTAAACTGACAGCAGCCGGGGGTTCACAGTTTTTTTTTTTTCTTCACGTTGTCTCTGGGTTAATTCATTGGATGAAACACTGTGGCACATGATGTGTCATATATCAAAGGCAGGGCATCAGTAATCTTTGCTCAAGGGCATGGATAACAGGCAGATAGACATGTGAATGAGATGGAGGGGGGTTGGGGGAGCGACTCATCCCTTTCTGCCATCACCACCGAGAAGATAGAGGAAGATTTATGGGGCATCACAGAGCAGGCTGACCATCTTATATGTGAAGCCCTCCCTCCCATAACCTTCTTCCATTTAGTTTTCTAAAACCCTAGCAAGTAGTTGACCCCCACACATATTTACTAAATAAATTGGGTTCCTCTTTCATTTTCACAGTAGTTATCGAGACCTCCGTCACCCTTTGTGCTTTTTTTTCCAAGCTCAAATCCAACTCCTTGTGCTGCCGCTGATCCCGCCCACTGATGGAAGATTGGAGCTCACTGGGTTCAAGCGCAATGATTGACACTGAAACTGCATGACTAACTCCGTGTTTGGGCTGCCTGACACATAAATCCATCTCATGCTGTGTAGTTGAAATAATCTTAGTACAACCATCAAATTTCCCCAGGGATTTCCTAACTAAGAAGTATAACACACGCATATCTAATGTTCAGGATATCTGTATTTGTTTTTACACATTAGCAGCCCATTGACTTTTGATAAACACAGATGGTTTGGAGTCCATCCAGTTTCCAAATTACGCCACAGAGCACAATAGTCTTACGCATTATTTAATTACAGCCATCTATAATGCTGTCGCTTTGGCTCCACCTTTGTTGCATGGTACAGCGCCGCATTGTTAAACAAAGTCTTGCCTGCTAAAGCCCTGTGATGGAAATTAGGGACAGTAATAGTTATACATTTTAATTGAAGGTGATCTTTCAAAGTAGGGCTGTTAAGGGCTGTCTGATGGGATGCAATCTGATCCACAATGATTATAACTGTGAGGACAGATAATCACTGAGGTACATAGTGTCATTTGATTTTTTTCCCCCAGCTTTCCTGGAAGAGAAGCCTTCACATCTGCCTTACAGGTTGTAGAATGATTTCCGAGGATCACAGCTGGTGCCCTCCCGCGGGACATATTTATGTGTTATCATTTCATTACAAAAAAAGTCTTTATAAATTTAATGCTGAAAATTCCCATTGGGTACATCAACTTCACTGCACACTGGAGAACAATCTTTGAGTGCTTTTTAGCTTTTGAATTAGGCGTTTTGTGGTAAAACTACAAGAATTGAAATTTGCTGTTTTGAGCTAAAATACAAGCCTTTATTGCTGTACGCTGCCAGGTAGGGCTGCTTGGGAAATAAGTAGCACAAATCAGCCCTCATATCCTCAGGGAGCAAGAAGCCATTGCAGACAATCCGTACAGTACCCAATAATTTCTGGTGACAATTACACCTTACTGTAGCCTTAAGCTCTTTAGTTTCTTCCTGTGAGTTTACTTTTCTTTTAATATCGAAGACAAAAAGCATGCACAGTCGCCAAACACTATGCTCCAACATTTCGAAAAGGGTTTTGTTTGTGCACACGCTGTTCATCACGCTGCACTTTGGATGTTCCCTGTAGCAAGGAAGCGCCATTTTTCACACAACTCCGCTAATTGACCCGAGTGACCGATGAGACCTGGGTGAATTATAACGTCCACAGTGAGTGCTCACTTGTTACATAGAAGTGTAAGGAATCTCCTGAAAGACTGAACAAATTCAGAAATGAGCAGCTTTCCTACAATCGCTTTGGTTGCAAAGTTCCTGGTAATTGTTGAGTCACCTGTGGGGAAGCACGTTCAGCCTTTACTTGCGTGACATCTATGGCCTTGTGATATAGATCGCAGTCGAGGAACAGAAAACGCGACAAACCACAGCCTCGCCGTGTATCAGGTTGCTTGCCAGGAACTATTGACCTTTTCTTCGACAGGTCGTTCAGGCTGACAGCAGTGAAAGGACAGTAGGATCAACTTAAAAGCCAGGAAACAAAATGAGTGCGGTGACTGTATTTCACATCTGATCCACCACAGATGCACTGTTTGGTCTTCGCGTACCTGTCAGGAGCTGTGAGCAGAAGGAGGAAGTGGCTGTATTCGTCGGGAATATCCTTCCTCTCGGCAGCGGCGAGGGAGAACGCCCTGTTCACACAAAGGGTAGCCTCACTCCTTTTGCGTTGTTTATTTTTAGTCATAACATCCACTACAATTGAAAGTATGGGTCAAGGTGAGGCTAGGACACTTGTGAGGGGAGGAGGTGCCTGAGGAACAACAAACAGATGTTCTTTGATGATAATTGCAGAAAAGGGAGTGTGGAGGGCAGGCTCGTAAAGCGCTCACTTGTTGAGGCCGTCCCTCCTGTCTCCTGCCCTGTCTGAAGCCCTGTGGTGGTATGTTGTTTAGCACCAGGAGTCAGAGTGGATCTGCTGGTGCCATTATCCTTACCCACCAGAAGTGACATCTGTTCAAAGTAGCAACCGCAAAGTTGAATGCCAATATCCTCGCCTTGAACCGACCTGGAAACGGGAAGGGGAAAAAAAAAAAGTTTGCCACTCAGTGACAATCTTTCTTAACATGAAAGGTTAGAGAGCCACAGCCCTTAATCAAGTGTTGCTGTCAGCAGCCTTTTAAAATGGAGCTGTAAAGACAGGCTGCCAGTGTTACAGCTGATGAGTGCTACCTCTGAATGATTGATTTGTGTAAATCATTTTCTTTTTTTGCTCTCTCTCTTCTGCGAGCATCAGTAGCAGTGGAGGATGGTGAGGATACCATCATGGGATTAAGTATTGCTCCTCCGGGCTGTCCTGGTGATTAATGAGCTGTCACAGCATTCCCAACTGTCACTAAGAGGAGCATGGGTTCAAACCATGTCTAGACTGATGATACAACGGATAAAAATCCATTGTGTCATCATGTCATTAATGTCCTGTAGTTCTGATGTTGATTTAGCAAGTTGCCAATCGCCCTCAGAGCATCGTGACACTCTATCCTGAAGGACTCGAGCTATTTGGAGGTCCCGATTGCAGCAGTTAGCAAAAAACGTCCAGGTAAATTCATAATTAGTATTTTCACAATATTTTTTACCAAAAACATCAACATGGATATTGCATCAATGTTGTAGGCATGACTATTGGTCCTTTCACCGGACATTTACACAGGTTTTTGATAAATAGTTATCGGTAATGTGTATATAATGACTAAGTGGGTAAAGTCAAATGATACAACAGCTGCAACAGTCTGGTTAGTTCGTAAAATTACACCACTTTACTGTAATGTTTCTTTTAAAACCAGGAAAAGATAATATTAAGATAGCTAGTCTCATATCATATCAATACAATATGAATTTATTGCCCAACACTTTAGCTTTTGTTTGTACTTTTATAGATAACTATCGCTAAGTTTGTCTTCATACAATAACTAATTAGTTTAGTCTTTTTAACCCTGCAGCATCTTGTCTGCTGCTATTTTGTGTGCAAAAATACCCCAAAATGTATCCGGAAAGAAGTCGGTCTCAAATTGCCTGGATTTTACAATTATGCTATTTTGCAGAACATGGTTTATTCAGATAGAATGTTGATGTAACCTTGCAACAGAAAGCAAATGCAATTTGTGAACTTCATTATCGGCCAGAAAATCTTATTAGAAACACTTGCAATTCTCTTCGATGACCCGGTACAGATGACGATCAGCTGCATCTTTTAAAATTGTTAGCACAGACAGAAGCTCCCACACAGTTCAAAGCAGTTCACAGAACCTGGAAAGGTGGCCTCATATAGAAAGACTGACACACGGGAAGATTTTATCTTAAAATGTGAAAAATATATTTATATCTCCAAGGTTATAGAATGCTGTATTCAGTATCTTTATATTTACTTTGAATATCTACACTCATCTAGGTGCCTTTGGTGTGTATTTTAATATAAAATGTCTATTTCCTTTTCTTTTTCCCTTTCGTTGTTATAATATATATGCTTGTTATTATGATCATAATTTATTTCTATTATATTAGTTAATGTCTTTCAGAACTATTCACTGTTATACTCCATCTTCCTCTTGCTTTTTAATTACTACATTTTATCTCTAATATTGATAGAGATGTCAGTCCCCTTTGCACAGTTAGCTGTCTGTCTTGTTCTACAGATCCTCCAGAGATTATTTATGTCTTGTTTTAGAGATTGTCCCTTGTAATGTCTTTTGACCTTTTGCATCGAACTGGATAGCTGAGCTGAGAGCTGTGAAGGAAGCGAGAAGGAGGGAAATTGAGCCGCTCTACATCTATCTCTCCCCGAGGAGTGTCGTGTTTCTCTTTCCACCATTTATTTGAAAGCTATCATTTCCTGGGATTCATCGCTGAAAAATGGCATTGATTCTCCGGATGATAGATGCTAAGTGTCCTTCTATCGACATGCCTATTGACAGGCCTGTGTAAATTCTGCATCTTATTACCCCCCCAGATAAATGATACACCTTGTGAACAGGGAGGATGTAGCTGAGTCGATGCCAGTCTGAGCATCCCTTACAGTGGCGGGTGTCACGGCTGACCAGCATGATTCATTTTGTCAGAAAACACCTTATCAGTCACTGTGTCGACTAATTAAACATAATAGGACTGACGGAAGATGCTGTCTTTCTGCAAAGCATGCAGACTAGGAAATGACTACAGAGGCTTTTATGCCGCCCTGTGCTGCAGCTAGGAAGGTCAAATCTTAATCTAGAGGTGTTTTTTTGCTGTCTGGAAAGTTTGCTGTAGCATTAAAATGACTTATGTAAAGCCTTAAACCTACTGCATGTGCTGTGAAGCAACTCGTTTCTTTACTGCATTGTTTACAAGGGCTATTTTTCTTTGACTGTGAGGTTTATTGCATCTTAATCCTACCCTTTTGTAGAGCTGCCTGCAAGGACGTTAAATAATGTCCCACTGCCAACTGTTTTCTCCATCTCAATTTGTTTTATAGTAATACACAATTTAACCTTCAGAATAGCATTTGCAGGTTGATAACACTTTGAACAGGTGTAATTTTTCAAACAAACAGAGCTGCAATGTGACCCTATTTGTCTCTGTTTCTTATAATGCATTATATTAATCTGTAGGCCATTCATGACCCATTATTTCAGCGGGAAAATAATTCACTCGCATTGTTCAGCCACATTGCTGGGGAGAATCTTTCTTGTCCAGTTGTGCTAGTGTTCCACCATGCAGCTGTTGTGTGGGATCGGTGGGAATTTGGCTTTGTAGCTCTTTGCACAAAAATCCACGAACCATTATATGTCATGGAGAGCGGAAAGGGCTTTTTTATTTCAGCTTCTTGTAAATGTGAACATGGAAAACACTTAAAATACATAGTTTTTTTATATTGCTGGCTGTATAATCTCACACAGCATGCATACACCTACAGTTTTTAGACAATTACTTTTAAGTATTTAAACAAGCCATGATCCATTATGTAATTGTATGTCGTCTGACTCCTTGCATGTTTTAAACGGAGCAGCTCCCAGAGCCATGCGGTTACCGCAGTTAGATCTATGGTTACTTGAAGCTCGGTGCAAACGTTTCTTCCCCTTGTTCCGAAGATAAATTAGCAGCTTCTAAATAATGCAGTGAACCCTAATTCTCTTTGATTAGTAGTGAGTTAGATGATGGCGACCCATTGAAATTGGTCATCAGCATAAATAACGAGCGAATGAACTGATAAAATGCAAAGTCCTCGGCCATCATAAATCAAATGGAATCCACTGGCCGTGGAAGCGGGTGGAATTAGAAGTCCATGCTCCTATTAATTATGTTGCCTTGTGAAGGCGACAGCGTGATAAATCAGCGCTGAAAGGCCCTTCACTGACTGAGCCGGAGGAGTTAGACTGCCTGCAAATTGCTTTGTGTATGCTCCTAATTGTATCTTAAATAACCCACTTTTTTTAGGCAGGTTGGAAAGGTAGTCTACCAAGAAGGGTCAAGGAAGTCAGAGCTGCTGTCTCTCTAAGATAATGTTCTGGAAAGTCATCTCTCTACCTTTCTTTCTCCATTTGTGTGAACTTAAATGGTAAAAAACAGTAAAAGCAGATAAATGTTGAGTTAGATTCATTAGTAAATAAATGTGTCTTTTCTATTGCCTTGAATCATTAGAATTAAAAGTAAAAACAAGTTTAAGCCAAGTTTCCTTATTTATGCACACTGTCCCTCTTTACCCATACATACGTGCTTCACAAATATAAGCCAACACAGCTTTAAACCTCTGTGGAGAATGTAATTAACGTGAATGCTGCAGCAGTCATGAGCTATTACTCATTAAAGTACTGTACAGTCAGCTATAAAACTGTGATTTTGGCTCAGGAATTTAATTTGTATTTGTTGAGCAGTGGGCATCGCCTAGCATGAAATGTAGAGTTTCCAGAGTATTTAGCAGCAATATGCAGTTAAACTGTGTGTGCTGCCTGAAATGCCAACAGTCATGTAATGTCAGTTAATGGCTTTTTGGCCATGTCTGCTGTCAGTGTGTTTGTGATGAAGGGCTTCACTGCTTTGAGTCTTTGATCTACTGACACTTCTGCACAGCAAAATATGTTTGTAGGTTGGAAACTACTGGATGTTTTCATTCTCAAATACCTTCTCTGATTAATAATTTAGCCAATAGTATACCAGGAAAATATGATGAATGCCCGTTGGCAGTTCCCAAAGATTAAGGTGACATATCATTTAAAAGATCCATTTTTTATGATCTTTTTTGCACATGTAATAAATTTGCTGCAGAACATTGTGCAAAATTTTAAGAAAAGATTACAATTCTGCTGTAAACAAGCCTATGTGAAATATGTACACTACTAAAATAAGTTGTTTGGCTGGATATGTGTACTAAGAAAGTGGAAAGTGTTTGCTTGTGTTCCTCTCTGCAGTATCTCGAACTGATCTCCTAAACACACATTTCTGCATCTTGTGTGGATAGACAAAAGTTGGGAGAATTTGATTGGACTATTGAAAAGTAGATGTATGAGGGCAGAATGGTTCATTGAGCTACATGGATCCATCAGGTACCTACAAGGCTAATGTTAACTTACGTTATATCATCGACAACAGGACCACTTGTCTTGATTGACAGATGGATGTAATTACACTACTGGTTGAAACTGCTCTGGGCAATATGATGAATCTCATGTTTTAACAGGAAATGGCATTAAATGTGTTAACAGTTAAATAGGTGAACAAAATTACCAGGGATGTGATCTAAAAGGATTAAAAAGACACTTTTTTATTTCAGGAGGCCTTTATAAAATTTGAATTGGGAATACATCCGTGAACGGTTTCATTTTATAGTTTTATAGTTTATAGTTTTATTTTGGTCCTTTAAAAATTTATTAAAGGAACTAATATATTATTTTCGAATTATTGGTCTGAAAAATAGCTATAAATCCTAAATGATTCAATTTCTAATCATGTAAAAAGGTGCAAATGCTCATTTGAGAAGCTAGAACCAGTGAATGATAAATGACCGCAGGGAAAAAAATTGATTCTTAGTTTTGTCAATGGTCCTTTTTCTGCTAATCAACTGATTGTCTCAGCACTAATGTGTGGGAGTGTGTATACAGTGTAAATGTGTGTGCACGTTGGTGCCCTTCTGCTGACATTGAGGCCATGGTAGATGTTTGAGTTTAAATAATGCTCCTGTGCGGTCGGAGGAATAATGGTGTGGACTTTCATGACATTGCGTCAGAGCCAAGGTGACTGACTCGAGGACTGATTGCTGCTTCTGTCTCTCTCTCGCTTTCTGTCCATCCCCCCTTCTCACCCTGTCAATAAGCATCCTCTTGTCTGATGGAGTCACATCAGGGCACTGCAGCTGACACCATGGTGTCTTTATTTCCTGCAGCAATCCTTTTACAACACAGTGGTGATTAATACACTGACAGCAGCCAGGAGGTTAACCCCCTGCTGCCACCCAGCTACTGTTCCTGACAAACACACACTACTCACCTTACATACCTAATAACACCATACTGCACTTTCCTCTTTGATATATTCTGTGTATAATCACAGAAGAGAAATGATAGGGCAGGATCTCAGTTGCTTGTCCAGCAATGTACACTTTAGATTTGATTGATGGGAGCAGATGATACTTGGTATTCCAAAACTGTCTTTTACATTAAACCAAATGGTTGCTCCCACTTGCAGCTGTCTGCATGGTTATTAAATCTGCGGTCTTCCGATTTAAATTTATGGCATCCATTACTCAAGAATTTACATGTCCAGGTGTTGCATCTGTTTGGCTTCAGGTAGGGGTCACTTTGATTTATTAATATCCACAGTTTCATCTGCTAGACAATCACTGACATATTGTCACTTAGGGCAGCATGTCTCTCTGTCTTTAACAGCTGTGACAACCTGCGTGTTATTAGCTCCCTGGCTGATTGTGCAGACGTGCAGACAAAACATGTCATCGTCTGTAGGGTGAGATTACACACAGAGCTTAATGCTTATAATAGCCAATAAACTGCAAATCATAGACTCGTGGCTGAATGAGGACTTTCTCATTACATCTTATCAACACCTGCTTAATTGTTGAACATCTCAGAGATCTCATGATAGTGGAGATAAGTTAACAGTCTTCACGAGTGATCTGCCCATCTGGGTCATTCAGAGCCATATGTTCATACTGTGTTATTGTTGCAGTTTGTAGCTGGAGCCCATATACTCTGTTCTCACACAGCTTTTCAGATCCGAGAAGTGTTGGGTGAAGCAGCTCATATTATCAGCCGATTAATTAGTATTCGATCGACTGTAAAAGTATTAATCAAAGTGTGTGTGTGTGTGTGTGTGTGTGTGTGTGTGTGTGTGTGTGTGTGTGTGTGTGTGTGTGTGTGCGCGTGTGTGTGTGTGTGTGTGTGTGTGTGTGTGTGTGCGCGTGTGTGCGCGTGTGTGTGTGTGTGTGTGTGTGTGTGTGTGTGTGTGTGTGGAGGGCAGGGGGTGAAAAATCCAAAGATATTAAGTTTATGACCATGTATGACTCACACTTTTAGAAGCCGCATCCAGCAAATCATTTTTCCTTAAAAGAAAGTACTAGATGATTATCAAAATAGTTGCTGATTCACTTTCTCTTCATGGATTAATTGGTTAATTAACTTATTGTTTGCTTTTACAAGCTTTTCAAATAGGATACTTTGCTTCCTTTCCTCATTTTGTATCATATTGTATTGTATGATAGATAGATGGATAGATAGACAGACAGACAGACTGACAGACAGACAGACAGAAAATCCTCTTTGACAGAGCTGGTCCAATTAAAAACAGACGCACATTAAAAGCACAAATGTTAAAACGCAACAACATTTAGAAAAAGTGCCTTAACTTGCATACCTCAACAATGTGGGATGGTAGCCAGATGTTTTGGATCACATAGAATCTTATAACATGAAAAAAAACAGCTCTGAGTATTTGCTTGAATCTTTCAGGGCTCTGATATAAGTAGGGGGCCACAACCTGGTTTGGCACCAAACATCACTTCCCCTTTGCTCACAGTATGTGTCAGCAGGACAGACCACTGAGGGCCATAGGTGGCCCAGTTGTTAGGACATAGCAAATGTCATGGGCAGAGGGAGAGAGCATCCCCTCGAGTCCCCCAGATGCTGCTCCCACCTCTCATCATTAACTCTCACACTGAGATAGTAATTAGGGCTTCTCGCGGCATAAGACAGATTCTACATCAGACCAAATTTTCTAAGCTGTCATTCTAATTATATAGGCCAGGGCAAGATGAATCAGCTCGGCCTTGTGTTAGTATTGATGTCAGTTAATCATGGTGACTTGGCCCCAAGCCATGCAGCTCTCTGCTGTGTCCATCTAAAGGTACGAAAAACAATACATTTGAGTTTGTGGCCGAGGTGGTGATGATGCTGCTAAAATTACCGTTGCCAACTTGTTTAAATGTCATCAGCTCTATCCCATGGCTCATGAACCAAAACATAATGTATATCCCAGTCTGACAGTACTGTCCCATGACTCACAACAAGAGTAAAGCTGCTCATTTAGTCTAACTTTAGCCCCCGCTCCTCAAGTAACTGGCAAATTATAACCTTTTCTGACTGTGCAAGCCAGGACATGTTAATTGGATTTGACAAGGGCATATTATGCACAACAAATATGTATAATTCAGCAAAAATGGAACAGAAAATTGGAAATAAAGAAGAGAACAAAGTAGAATTACATGGTCGGGTAGTCTGATGTCTGGTATCATATTCTCTCCTGCCGCCTGCATAAAAAAGGCAGAGAACTGTAACAATGGGTATCAGTGGAAAGTGCTTTAAAGTTAAAGCTGATGGATGGCTTGTCAAAAAAAATAATTGCACTGGTTGGAAAGTGGGTCTGCGTGCTTAGAGGGGGGAGAGCAGGATCTACAGAGAGGATGATGGGAAGTGACAGTGGTCTGTCAAGACGCAGTGGCTGCCCAGAGTTGTGTGAAGCCCCAGCTAGAAGGTGGCAGAACAGAGCAGGCTGTCAGAGCAGGAAAGTGCCTTTAATACATTGAAAAGAAAAGGAATCCGCCTGTCAGACCTGTTCAGCCAGTGGAGGGAGGAAGAAGGAATATGGTGGAATAGGTATAGACGTGGTAGAGCTGGGTGAAGCCAGCGAGCCACTGGCCTGGCTACAGGTGCAAATCATGCAGTCGAATAAGACGAATCATCAGATGCTCGTGGCTGCTACCAGTTACCACTGGTTCCTTTCGCTGTGACAATTCATTAATCAGTTTGACAGATCTGGCCTTATTACATGGAATATTTGACACTTGAGCAATTGGATTGTCAACTGCATCCTATTATAAATGCAATTCAAAGTGAATCCAGGCTCTCTTGTTGAAATGCAGAGAAGCCTGTTATCCTAGAGGAGTCATGCGCTGACCTTGGGAAATGAGCACCACTTCTTTAAATGTATAGAATATTAGTAAAAATACATACAGGGATATGGAAAAAAGGCATCTACAATACACCACTCATTCATCTGCTTGGCCACTGCCCATGCATGATATAAAAGTGTCAGGCTTTGATTGGAGGAATGATGTATAGACTGACCTAACAAAGGCTCAAGTGCCCAGTAAGACAGACAGCTAATAGATAGAGAAGCAAGAGCAGCCTCATTTAGAGAGGAAGGGCTGTTTGTGCTGCCAATATGACAAAGGGGAAGTCGACAACCATTGATCCATGCTCATGGATGACAGCTTAAAAATTCAGCAATAATCATGACAAATGAGGAGAGGCACCACAGCCAGAAAATTATCAATAATCGGCGGCTGAGAAGAAATGCCAAGGTCAGAGAGAAAAGGCTACTGAAGTTTTGTGTGTGTGGACACTGCCTGATGATATATCGGTAAAGGAAGGAGGACCAGCCTCTAAAGCGAGCAAGAAGTTATTAATTAAGTTTTTGATCCCACTGGGACACGATTGTCCCTCAGTATGGATTCCTGGCCAGAGCCCACTGAATGCCAAGGGCAAAGAGACCATTATGTAACAGGCAGTTTCTAGTGGCTTTGATCCCTCACATGGGAGCTGGTGGATGGATTTGCTGTATCAATAACTCAATCCCTTTTCAAGGGAAACCTGAAGAAGTCTGAGGTATTAGTAGCATCGAGTTTCATGACAGGTCAGTACTGATGTGGGCTCAAACTGCAAGGATTTACCTATTCATTCATTCATTCAAACAGATTTGAGTTGCTGTTTCTGGTCAGGGGAGTCGCTGTAGCAAGCAAAGCAGTCCAAGCCTCAGTGTTTTATATTTGGAGAACTCTTTTCAGCTGGAAAGGATCATCTGGAAGAGATAGTACTTCCAATATGCTTGTTCTGGCATGCAGTACTCTCTCAGATGGTCATGAAGGGAACACCAGCAATGGGAATACAGCCAGGACTCATCCTTACAATAGCTACTTTCCAACAAGCACCTTGTGATGCGAGGGTGATTTTACATGTTGATCTCCATATCTGTAGTTTTTTTCTGTATTAAATGCTTTCATATAATACAGTAAGTGATAGAACTGAAGATAATGTTTATCAGGGAATTTCATATGAGAAAAGGGGCAGGAGTCATTCATTATAGACATAAACCAAGGCTTCAATGACAAAATAAGTAAAATGACAAAAAAATTAGATAAAGATAGTTCCTTAAAAAGTACATTTTACATGTGCAAGTAAAGTTTACTTTAACAGTTTTAACTGTTTACTACATGTGTAAATTGCACTTTTTAAGCAACAATCTGAATCGATTTGTATCATACACTTGAGGCGTTGCATATTTTCATGTTTACTTGCACATGTAATCACACGTGATCAAATTTGACCTGTGAACAACATTCTACCCTTTTCACAAGCAATTTTGAAACCTCAGCTTAGCTTTAGATGCTGGTCCTATCATTTAGAAATGGTCACAATTTAGATGACGCCAAAAGAAAACTTTGCTTAATTAAAAAAACAACATATATACCCCTTTCAAGAATGATGCATCCTTCAATCTGCATTGCTGTCATTGGCAGAAATCCCATATTATGTGATACATTATACTGTATACATAAGGTGACTGTCAAGTCATTATCTGTAATAATGAAGTCAATGAATTGTTGTAATGAATTATTCCTTCATTAGACTTTGCGCTCTTTTCATTTAGGCTTAGTGAGTTGCATAACGCTAATGTCCTCAGTTATTTGCTGCTGAAGTAGAATAAAAGGGGAGCAAATTGTAAAGTTGTAAAAAGAGTTGCTGACACAGCTAACAGAGCTAATTTCACTGAGATGCAAATACGATGATGCAGTTGCAAATGCGCTTTCTTTGGATCTTTTTAAATCAACGAGCAGGTCACTTGTTCAGCCAAAGTTCAATGGGCCATGAGGTCAAAAAGGCAAGAGAATAATTTACTAGTTGTGACATGCTCCTGTGATTGAGTCCTCATTCTGGCTTTGGGACTTGATTTGTGGCCCCTGTGTGAAAAGTGGCATGTGGCTGTAGGTATGCACACTTCAGGGGAGTTGTGCTTTCTCACATCTCTGGCTCAAACTAGCACACTGCTAATAACAACATGAGATATTAATCCTCGGCTGGTGAAAATGATCGTGCAGAAAAGAGAGAAACCTTGGTGGAGGTGTGAAACAATTAAGTGTCTGCAGGAGCTCATTTGTCGAGATGTGTTTGGCATCCTTGCCAGGTCTATAGAATGCTCACATCCATGCGCACAGAGTTGCACATTTTATAAAATACTGTTAGCATCATAATGTTATACGGTCGCCTCAAGAGGGATGATTATTCTGTCATACTGTTGCCGCCCAGATGCTGCCCACACACTTCCTTTGCCTTTGCTGTAAGGATAAAGCACAGTTCCTGTTTTTCTGGGACCATCTGTAAGAAAAAAAACCCAGCCCAAGGTAAAAACGATGACTGCAACTTGGCAGAAGATTAAACGGGCCCTCCGCAAAAGCCATTAATAATTCTCATATTTTGGAAACAGACCATACATACAGAATCTGTGGTATTTAATCTCCTCTCTCAGCGAATAAAAAAAAGGTCAGCTGGGAGGGAGTGACTTTTTTTTCTTCCCTATCCCAGAATGATGGGCCTAGCTTTTCCAAGGCACCCCATTTGTCTGTCAGGGCTGTGAGCAGAGCCAGTGATTTAGTTCCCATCACATGAAGCTCATGTCCGGTTGATGATACTGCCAGGCGGGGTATGGGGAGAATTTGTCACCTGGAGCTTTGACAGGGAGATAATTGCTGATAGTTAGCAGAATAATAGGATATGGGCATTACTAGCCGCACAGGGTTGAGGGAATATTTGTTGCTTACACTTCAGAGCATATTTTCTCCATGTCATTCAAAGGCATTTGCTTTGTTTACATTGAGTTAATTTCATCTAATCAGGGTTAAGCACAACCAACATGTCAACTAATGATTCAGAAAAAAATACATTTCATTACACTGCTGAAATGTTAGTTATCATGTTAACACTAAGCAGATTTAGCATGTGATGCCATTATTTACTCAGGTGGCCTAATGGTCTGGTTTCCACTTAGAGCTGTTTGCTTTAATGGTAACATACTGAAATATGCAAGTGAAAAATGTGCGACAAATGTCTAGATTTTAACATTTTAGATTACTGCCCACCCATTGAATGTCTCACCTATGGCCAGTCTGGATAAGCCCATGAAATACAAATTGAAAAAAAATATATAAATAAATACAAGTGAGTCACAGAGTGTAGCATAACTATACAAATGTTTGATGTTGGATAGTTCTGTTTGTATTGCAGGTAAATCGCAGAGACGTGTATAATTTATATATGTAGAGTGAAAGTTAATATTTGAGTCACAGTGTCACACCTTCTTGTATCTGCTTGTGTGTCATTGTGAATATCCACGGGTCAGGCAAGAACCCTCTGGCTTATCAGCGCGTCTCGCACAGCCTCAACACCTCTGCCAAACAGCATCCACAAACAACTAGTAGCCTTTGGCTACAAATAAGGCATTGCACATCAGAGCGTAATACTGAACCCTTTCAAACTTACTACGAGCTACTACTGTTCCCCCTCAGTTCAAGTCAAAGGTTATTTTTCTCTCATTATTTCTCCATTGATCCTTGTCTAGTGCCAACTTTAACTTCCAAAGTGCAGCTGTCAGTGAACATGTTTTGGCTCTTCTCGGTTTTTTGAATTGACAGGATTTTCTGAATGTTCACATTCCCAGATTGCAGCTGGTCTGCAAGTTCATCTAGGGTCTCTTCATGTTCTGTCTCAAGGCTAATTTGGACATCTTTAAAATCTTTTAGCCCAAATCGTTAGGTTGAAAACTCGCTTTAGTATTTATGTGAAGTTGTGCTATTGCCCCAAGTGCTTCTTGATTTCCCTTTCTAATGGTATTGGCACCACATTGTGAGGATAAGTGTTGTGTGTTTTCTTCAAATGTGAGACAATGAACATCTTTGTCGAAGCTTAATTTGACCCAAA
This sequence comes from Lepturacanthus savala, assembly GCA_030544235.1. Classification (NCBI taxonomy): domain Eukaryota; kingdom Metazoa; phylum Chordata; class Actinopteri; order Scombriformes; family Trichiuridae; genus Lepturacanthus; species Lepturacanthus savala. Next base: position 18,976,848 of record CM060471.1, on the reverse strand, counting down.
TGTTGTTCAAAACGAACACACAGTTTTCCTTGAGTGACTTACAAAAGCGACGGGTCACAGTTGACAGCCGTAATAGATGGAGCAGCAAAAGGAGCGCTGCAGATAAGGGAAATGTGCCAGAAAACTCAGCTGTGGGGGTTAGGGAATAATCTCTCTATAATAGCCAGTGTTGGGTCAGAGAGCACTCCCCGCACCCCACCCCCCTCCCCACTGTCCTCCTGTGTGTTAACTAACGCTTACCAGAGTGCTGCCTGAACTCGGGGCTGGCAGAGCCATGGAGTGGGATCCAAACTCTCAGCATCTCTGCGACCTGGCTGAACCTCTACCAACTGCCCCTCAGTGGGAGGGGGGGGGAAACTGCTGAAGAAGTCTTCTAAGCTCCACAAGAGGCAGATTTAGGCAGATATAACCCCCCCCAGCAAAAATACAACTTTGAAATGAACACACAAATTATCCCTGTTGGGAGCGCAGTGAATTATTTACTGCTGTTGTTTCAGTTGTTGTGGTTTTATGGGCCATTTGTGTATTGGATAGTTAATGGTGTGTATTTTCCACCCGTTTGTTGTACTACTTTTTTTTTTGTCTAGGATACATGAAAGAATAAATCTTTTTACCATGAAAAATCTGAAATTCTTATTGCCTTTCCAAGAGCGTCTTGATTCATGGATGGAAATATTTTATTCCCTCCTGGGCTTGAAGGCCGTGGACATGAGGCTTTTTAAAACGATGATGTGGTTCATATGGTCCAAATGAGTAGGGGTTTGCAAGGCATGTAGGTCCCACCCAGTAACAGGGTTTAGCCCTATGACTTGCCTCGTTCTAACTAGGCCTAATGAAGGGGGGCTTTAAGAAGTCTCCAGCATGCAGCCAGGCATTACCGATTAGGTCAGTGGAATGGCCGCTGGGCTGAGCATGATGGATGACTGGTGGAATGAGTTTCTGCCTGGCGGTATTGTGAAATCTTTTCATTGTCACTGACGGCGCCTATGAAGGGGACTGATAAATGAGGGAGCAAGTGTCAGAAACGCCCTTCTTTGCCCTGCTGCGGTTTTAATATCTCCCCCAGCAACAGAGCAGAAAGTATTGATAAAAGCAAAAAAGTTTTAAAAATAACCACAGTTGGTCTGAGCCAGGCGGAGTGAGATAGGGATGATTAAGGTGACCAGGTGGTGGAATAGCCCAGCGTTTGGTCACTGTAAACACCAGTCGAAGCCAGTGTCCGTGCTGGGAAGAGTGAGCCGCTTTTTTATGGGGAATGGGTGTTACCACAGTGACACAGTGCTGTGATAAATGTGTTGCCTCCATCTGGTTTCAGCACATGTAATAAATATCTGGACTTATGTTTGACCTCTCTCACTTAGCAGACACATCTTTCACATTGGGAACATCCAAGAGGGAATCAGGATTATGCGTGTGTGGAGGAAAGGTTATTCAATGGCCATGATAATATTTTCCCTGTACATTTTTTGGTATAAATTAATTAATCTTTAATTTAATTTAGTCTATAAAATGTCAGCAAATGGTTAAAATGTCAGGAGCCCAAGTTCTCCATTTTTTTTGTCCTGACAATAGTCTCAGTTATATTCGTTTGAGAGAAAACCATCCAAATTAAAAACAAAATACGTTAATACGTTGTTATCCTTTATTGGCAGGGAGACATCATTTGTCTTTACCTGCTAAACCATTGCCTGTACCAATAACTGCTGAAAAATAATTAGGTTTCATGATATAACCACACTATGCTTAAGATTAATTTTAGGTTAAAAAAATGACTTACTTAGGTTAAAGGTACAATGTGTAGATTCTGGAGGCATCTAGTGGTGAGTTTGCAGATTGCAACAAACGGAGTACCTAGTTTGAGTCATGAAAAATTTGAACACTGTCTCTAGAGCCATTATTTGATTCGGTTTGTCCTTTTCGGGCTACTGTAGAAAAATGGCAGATTTTAATTTGGTTGATTATTTACTTAGATAATTTAAAATCATAACATGTTTATGAATATTATATTTAATTTTTGCCATGTCTGTTCTGTTAGATGCTGCTAATCTTAATGGGAGGGTGGAGGATCCTAAAATATCAGTTTGAGCAAAAAACAAAACAGCGAAAAAAAAAAAAAACACTTCAAAAGTCAAATCCCCTTTATTCACTTCCCCCCCGAAACCACACCTCCAGAGCACAGGAATGGCAGCAGAGTTTGACAGACAAAACGCCATCCAATAATGTTCAACATGGCACTTACAATGCTGTTTGTTCAGTCCTGTGTCGGAGCGTTTAATTATTGGTTTCAATATGGGTGTGAAAGAGGATTTTAAGCAGTAAAAAAGCGATTAAAAAATGCTTGAAAACATTATCCACCCCAACTTTAAGGTTTTGAGGACCTTCAACATTATGGCGATAATAACAACCACATGTTTAAGGTTAGGGAATGGTCTTGGCCATGGTTTAAAAAAATATTGTCGATTCACAGTTGAAAACTTGAAGCAATCTGAGTGTGATCACTCATAATAAAGTTAGATGTTTCATTGACCTATGTATCAACCCTAATTTCCTACAGAGACTTTGTTGCTCTCTCTCTCTCTCTCTCTCTCTCTCTCTCTCTCTCTCTCTCTCTCTCTCTCTCTCTCTCTCTCTCTCTCTCTCTCTCTCTCTCTATATATATATATATATATATATATATATATATATATATATATATATATATATATATATATATAGTGGTAATGTGAAATTTAATATATAATAACACTTGTCGCTAATATTTTGCTAAATAAATGGCTCTGTGATTAATAGATTAATAATGATTTCTGTCAATCTACTGGTGGATGAATTGACTAATTGTGTGAGGACTAGCCTTTAGATTCACATTTAGAAAGCAAGTAAAGAAGGAAATAATAAGTAAATCATGCATACAGGCACAACTCTTCCTTTATTCTTCCCCTTCCTGCAGCTTTGTGGTCTGACCTTGCAGCTTCTGTGCCCCATCCATCTTGGGCTGTTTAGCCATTTCACTGGATACATACTGCGCAGATTAACACAATTCATCACCACAATCATCCTCGATTCATCACCCTTCCCAATGAATGTTTTGACATCTAGTTAATTTTCTGCTGATGATTTATCAAATTATAATTACCATACACTGAATGAGTCATTCATTATGTTGATAAATGATAATGATGCCAAAGTGGATTGAATTTTAAGTAAGTTCTCTGTGATTATAACATATGCGTTATTGTGAGTAATGTCTTACAATTTGTCCCCTCCAGCACTAGAAAGTCTGGGGACTCTATTAATGTTGTGACAATCAATGCAGAAACAGGCAGGTTGTTAATTCAGTTTCTCACCGCAAAGTGTTGAGCTAGACCGTGCAGGGCAGTAAAAAGTTCAGATGCTCTGATTTAAGGTGGTTCGTAATTAAAGGGTGCACTAATTCAGTCAGGGCTTCAGTTACGCTTGTGGGGAGCAAAGGCTTTGTTAATAGCTGCAGGTTTAGCTGCAGTGCTCAGGTACTTTATTAACAGTTCACTTGTTCATTGAGCCTTACTACCATGGTTCAAAACCGATCGATATAGAGGCTGGTCAGCTATGCATACCTCAAGAGAGATAATCCATTGATAAATCTTGTAATTATTTAATTAAACTGCTCAAAGGCAGTTCAGTAGTTAGCAGAGTTGCATGCAATGATTATTTCCATTATCAATTATTATGTCTACTTCTGTTGATTAATCTTTTAGTTGTTTAAGATATAAGATATTAGAAAATGGCGAGTCCAAGGTGACGTCTTCAGATTGTTTGTGTTGTTTGACAAATGTCCTAAACCACAAAGGCATTACATTTTCAATAATATAAATCAGACAATTTAAAAAGCTGGAACCAAAAAATATTTGAAGAATAACTTTATTGTAGACAATTGTAGAATTGTTTGAGGGCTAGTAGTCAGATAATAGTAATAACGCAATTGCAAAGGGTACATGTATGATCATGTTCTTTCTCTGCACCTTCCCTCTGTCAGTTACTGTTATTGTCAGTAGTAGTCTGACTTCACTTTGCACCTCTTGCTTCACTGGCTAATTGGAGGCGACTCAGATTGAATTAATTTTGTGCACTGCGGTTGGTATGCAAAAGGCCTGATTCCATTGTTTTGTCTATACGGCCGCATGTCATCATGCGGGGCATGTTGGGTGATTAATTAGTACAGTGTTCTCACGGTGTCATGAGGTCAAGTGGCCATTCCCCTTTCAGTGGTTCAATGTCAGCTCCTTGTTTCAGGTCACAAAGTCGGACATTTTCCACGGTTCTGATGATTGTCATGGATCTAATATGGAACTGACATGGATCTAAATAAGGAGATAGACACAGATGGCGTGACTGATTTGGATAAAAACATTGACTATAGTCATTACATTTTATCTATATTATTTATTTAATCACTAATGAATAAATGATCATCAAACAACATGTAAATGTTTTTTTAACTGTTTGTATTTACAGTTTATAATATATATGACATGGATGTGTATAAGAAGTAAAAGTGCCTCTTGTGATGAAAGACACAGCATATCAGTGCTGTAAAATCTGATGAGAACCAAGGGTTTTCCTTTCAATTATTGCCTTTTTGTGCGTTTTTGGCGAAGTGCTCAAATTTAAATATCCTAATTTGAGATTTCCTCACTTTAAAATACACATTCATCTATTGTGGTAACCTCATAGCTCCTTTACCTTTCACTGTCCTCTTGTCTCTCATCCCAGCTTGCCCTGGCCCCTAAGAAATGTAAATGCATATGGTGAGTTGGGGGTGGGGGGGTCTTAACCTTATGAGGTCTCGCTTCTCCACTTCAGGCTTGTCAGTCCCAATCTGCAGTCATTTGGTGTGAAATGTGCGCTTTGGTCCAGGGCTTCCAAGGTCAGGGCCTAGTAATTGATGTTGCTTATTCATCTGTTTCCTGTGTCTTTTCTCTCCCCTTACACAGCGGCCTTTGTTTGGATAAACTGTTTGAAGATTTACTGTAATGCTTAAAGGCCCCGAGAAGTGTCCCCCTGCTGCCTGGGCTTAATGTCCCTGCCTCACTGGAGGCCCAGCACTGATGACACACTGCTGGTCCTGGACAAAGGCCTGTTTTTCTAAGACAAGATGGAGGGAGCATCTTCCTGCATAACAATTGAGTCGAGACTTGAATGAGATTTACAGTCACTCTTGTGTGCTCTAAATCAAGCTTAAAATGGTTTGTAAAAGAAAAGAAACAAAAAGACAATTGAGTTGTGTCTGCTTTACATGAGGAGTCCAACTATTAAAGTGACATAACAGAAGGATGTATTGAGAAGTCTATCTAAAATACAAGAACTGCCACATCGAGTTGAAAATTACATGCATATCAAAATCTCTATTTAAAATTGCCTTTTCTTTGCCAGAAAATCCTGGCAGCAGTACAAATTTAAATCATTTTCATGGAGCTACATACATCTCCAAAACAACTTTAAACGTGGGCTGAAGTGAATCTTCTACAAGCGTATGAAGTATCTGTATCGCCACTTCCGTTGCCTCTGCAGCACTATGTGTCCTTGATGGCTGTCACCCAAGGTGCAGATAAACAATGGGCTCATTTGAAAACAAAGAAATGATTATGTGGGAACGTTTAATCCCAGCTTGACATGTCAGCAGGCTGCATGGGCGACAGCTTTCAAGAGAGGCTTTGAAGTGGCAATCTTTTCAGATTCTTGGCTCATTACACAATAAAGAACACTTCACATGTAACTAAAGTGGGCTGGGAAATAATGGTTAATAATGTTTTTGGACTCCTTGACTTGCAAGTGAATTTAAAAGATTGGCCGTCATGTGGTTGGCTGGTTTCTTCTTAAATAATGGAGAGGTGAATCTCCATGAAACATCTGTCACTCAGGAGGTTTAATCTTTATTCATAATCTCTCAAATTATAGTCAATATTACAGTTTAAATTAAAAGAAACTGACTGAATCATGGTGAAATAGGGTGGATTGATATTTCTAATGATCTAAACCATATCCAATATCTAAACCTACAGGGGAAATAAATGTAAATCTAACAATAACATATAAATCTTAATACATTGGTGATAAAATAGTACCTAAGTAAATTACAGCCTTAGAATTCACATTAGAATTCAAATTCCTGTCAAAATCACTTTTCCGTCTTGCATGACCCTTTTTTCCTGTGGCCAAGTAAAATCACCTTTTCTTTCCAAAAGTGTTGAACTCTGATAATGGCTTCCCACTGGCAATAAGTTTGGCATTTCAATCCTTTATCATCTCCAAACAATAGCCCTAATCTCCTTGATCATGCTCTGTGAACAAGTGGAGAGGAATGTGAGTGACGTGCCCACAGTAAACATAGGAAATGCACCTGTGAGGACAATGTGTTGTGGAGGAAAAAAATGCACACAAGGCAGCTGGAAACCTTTTAATTAGTGCTAATTACCTTAGCAGAGGAACGTCGGGAGGCTTGAAAGGATTTGTGTCAGCGCGTGAGAGATCAAAGATTGAGGCGGTCACGTTTTGTTCTGCTGAGTCAAAAACTAATAAGGAGGGTGATAATGGGGCCCAGGGGAATGACAACCCAGGTGGTGGTGTGTTTAATCCCAACTCCAACCTAATTCCAGTGAAACAATCAGATAGTTAAATTTCACGATAGTATTCAAAAGAATAAACTTTGATATAATTAATGGATTATGTGTTGCAATACATCATATGGCCAGAACTAGTAGAAAAAAAATAAATTGACGCTCAAAAACAAAACTCATTAAGATGAGCATTTAGAGGTGATAGCTGCTATTTCAGTGTCTATTATTTAAGTACGATATGTGCAAATAGTATTATGATGTCCAGTAAGCCTGTCAACCAACGAGTTTTATTTTTATGATTGTATAAGCCAGAGGGTCAGCAGGCTTTTCAGTCACAACCCATCAACCCAGCCCTTGTGACGGTATCTGCAAGTTTTTCTGGAGGTGGGTCAAATCTAGCTTAAAAGTCGGTCCCCTTCACATCCAATCCACCGTCACATTCTTACCTACAGGCAACCTCTGCTGAGCCCCGGTCATTAATCAAAGCGGAGTGCTGTCCTGACCTCAGCCCCTTCCCTTTGAAGTGTTCTGTCCTCTGCAGCATGAGGAAATCATTTGCTGCCTGATTCAATGAGCCATCAGTCGAGCCAGCAGACCTAATGACATGTGAGAATATTAACCTCCTACCACCAAGAGTGCTGCTGCTTGGGAAGCAGTCTATTATTCATCCATGGTTTTACTCAAACCCTATTTCACAGGACTGTTTCTCTTTTAAACCTGCCCACAAAAAACTGTAGCCCTGTAGCCCATTCAGTGCTAAATTATAATATTAAACTAGTTATTGTACTCTTTGCATGAATTTAAAGCTATATGTCTACTGAGAATTTGTAAGATAGTGCTCAATTGTTCGGTAAAACACCAAATCAAAATAATTTTGACACAACACTGTCATCAAGTCTGTGTCTCTGATGCTCTGAAACCAATAGATGGGATAGATTAATACACAGCAAAATACAGTTTCAAAAGTTTAAATGCAATGTACTGTAACAGAATCAAGACAAATTGCAAAATAACACATTCTAAAAGCACATTTATATACAATTAACACTATTATGGAGTTAGGAGAATAGAAAAAACAAATTAGATGAAATAGAATTGGACAAATATAATACAAGAACAAATGTTAGAGTGCAGTGTAATAGATTGATAATAATTTGCTTTATTTTTTTTTTAAAAAGGGCAGCGCCAAACAGTATTCAAGTCATGCCATGATTTTAAAGAACTGAGTTGTAGCTGATTTACAAACGAGGAGTTTGCATGTGATATGTGGAGAATAAATACCGAATGCTGCTTCTTCATGTTTATTTTGGATGCCCTGAGAGGTCTGAATGGTTTATACCGCAGCAGAAGCTCAGAAATGTATTAGGGCTCTAAGCCATACAGTATTTTAAAATCAGTTGTCTTTCACAGACAGGTAGCTAATTAAAAGATCTCAGAACTGGAATGATGTGATCCACATTTTTGGTCTTGCTGATTCAGGCAGTGGCCTCTGAATCAGCTGCAGCTGTCTGATCTTTTTAGAGAGACCTGTAAAGATGCTATTACAGTGGTGAGTCTGCTCGAGATAAACGCGTGGACAAGTTTTTCTAAATCCTGCTCAGACTTAAGTTCTTTAATCTGTGATACTTCAGGTGATAGTAGGCTGACTTTATAATTGTCTTAATGATGCTGTTGGAATTTAGGTGCGAGTCTATAACTACACCTAGATTTCTGATTGTGTTTTTTTTTTTAACATTACAGATTGAAGCAGTGTGCTGAATTTTAATCTTTCTTGTTTGGCTCCAAAACAAATTATTTCAGTGTTATCATTGTATATTTGAAAGTTTTGCTAGATAAATGGTTGTTTTGTTTAATGATGCGAAGGTTATATATTTGTGTTTCGTCTGCATAATTCTAGTTATATGTTTTGTATTTTTGTTCCATAATCTGTACTAGTGGGGGCATGTAGTTGTGTAACAGAACCTCTCTTGTTCAACCTCTACATGCTCCCAAACTTGAGCCTAAGTTTCAAATGGAAATTATGTTATGCTTTTATTTGACTACAGAGTGGGGAAGTGTAATCCAATCACAAGTAGTCACTTGATACACAATTGGAGCTGCATTGTAATACCAGGTGTGCACAGACACACAAAGAGCCCACTTGTTATCGGAGCACCTGACGCATGTCAATACCCGATGTACCTAAGGCCTAAAACATACTGAAACCTATTTTGTGTCTATGGATTGACAGGCATGTATAAATACAGTGTCGGACAACAGCTAAATTTGTTATTATTAACAGCTAGTGTTGTTTAAAGTATCAAACAGGTCTGCATTTCATTTATGATCATCTGTCAACATTGTCACATTAAGAGTTTAATATCCAATCATAGATCTAAATTAACCTTGAATATACACAAAAGAAAATCAACAAGAATCATTGTAACCAACAATGTCATTTAAATGGAGGTAAAAAGCTGTATCTCTCTATGACCATGCTCGTCCATGCCATTCATTATAGTTTCCTATCTCGACAGGCAATCTGTACTGAGAAGCATCCAGTCCATTACACACATATGAGGCCCATCACTCCTGCAGTATTGACAAATTCATCAGGCATTTTTCTTTCTGCTCCCTGAGCAGAATTTAGATTTGACTGCTATTCCCAACCCAGAATAGCCTTGTTAGAATACAAACATGACTTCTTCACTCTGGAGCTAGTTGGGAGCTCTAACAGTGATGAGCCATACCTGTCAGTGGTTAGAACACAGCCTGGAGTTTACACAGATATGTCAAGTACAACACAGCATCCACCTGAAATGCACCCATCAGATTTCTGAGACATAAAAATGCTAGGCTGATATTTTAATGTACACTGACAATAAAAGCAGGAGATACAGCATGGGCTGATAATGTACAAGCGGTTGTGCAATTTGAAATAGTTTGATTTTCATAATCAATTAATTGTTTAAGACTACAATAACACATTTCCTTTGGCCACTTAAGGTCAGAGGAAACGAGCAGTGAACACAACACTTTGAAATTGATATGCTACCTTTTGAATTGATATGTCAAGCTTGTTAGTGTACATTTGGCTATTTCCCTTTTCAGCAGACACAGAGCAACATTGTATGGAGTTGTCTTTCTGTTCACCTGGTGAAGTGCTATATTCACTCTCTCTTAGCTGTATTTTTGGTTTCCACTAACTTCCATAGGAAATATTTAGCTGTTAAGTCGCTAACTGCTGCACTGTGTTCATTAGCTCGAGTCTCTAACTGTGTCTGTCTGCCATTTGTTGCTGGGCACATAGTCTTCAGGGAGTTTTCAGAGGTTTTTTTCACTGAAAGAGCTGCCTGCTGTGGTTGAAAACAATTATGTGAGTGGTGAGAGTCAACCAAAACAGATGTGCCAAAATGCTATAAAGCTCCACAGAGCTGACAGGACCTTCAATTGATCATTTTGATTATTTTCTAAGGGTTCATCACTGAAAGCTCCCTGTTTCACATAACAGTCTTTTTGTCCAATATTATAGTAAAACTTACAGCCCATTTAAGTCATCATAAAGATAAAATGACAAACATTTGTTACTTCTGCCTTGTACAATAAAAATACAGAAGGACATTACAAATAAAACAAGCGATTTGACTCTCTGGGAACTAGTTAAGGGGATTGTCCATTGTCCAAATTTCTTCTTATAATTTTATTGACCAAACCAGTAGTACTCAAAGTGGGATCCAGGGACACTTGAGGTGGTTCCAGGGGGTCATTAGCTAAAAGATCAATCATTTTCCTTAAAAGTCCATCTATTAATAAGACATCAACATAATGTGTTATTATTTTGGTCATGGGTTTCATACACTTTGTGTAGTAATATATCAAATTAGGAAACATCTGTGGTCTAATTTGCATCGGTTTAGGGGTCTTTGATGTGAACCAAAGGACTAGACAATATATTCAAAAAAGACTAATAGATTAAAATGAATTGATAATTAAATAATCATTAGTTGCAATTCAGTGATTCAGAAGTACAGTGATTTCATGGAGAAGAGGGCAAGATCAAACTCATTTCAGTTGCTCAGTTACATTATCAGTCTTCATCACTCAAAAATCAAGGCTGCCTTATTCCCTGTCACATACAGTAGTAGAGAAGCCTGGATTGACACCAAGTGGAATCCAATCTGACAAGTGATAGAAAAGTGTTTTGGGCCTTGTGGGCTGGCCTTAGTACGCCACGGTCACAGGTTGAGGACATCCGACCTGAAATGCATGCAAACTAATGGCCAGTATGACTGACGTTTCCACCGATGAGCCTGAAGTGTTCACCCGTTGTCAGCAGGAGTTTATCAATAGGCACGTCTGCATATGCAGTCGTCTATCGATCCATCCATCCGCCTGTCTCTGCATCACTGTAGCTGTCTGTTGTCATTCAATGGATTGGCTGTGAGGAGAGATGGCTGCAGGAGCCTCAAAGTGCAATCCTTCCACCTTGGGGATTTAGAATAACAGTGGCCTTATTTTGCAACGTGTCAAAATCTCACCTGACCTTGTTGTTGTGGATGCAAAAACTCAGATGAATGCTTCTTATTTACAATCAGTTTTACCTTTTTATTATAGCAAGTGAAAACCGGGTGGTTTATGGGTGTTATGCTGAGTCTTTGTCATCAATGTTATCATTAATGGATGCGCGGTAGCAAGGCCTCATTTGCAGTATTCGCCCGTTGAGACTGACTTGCTTGTACTGAGTGTTGTGGTAACAAAGCCCCAGGTTAATTGCGGTGAGTACCGGAGGCCTTCCCCCCTCCAGATAACGTAGAGGTTTAGAGCAGAGAGATGCTTTGTGATTAGAGAAAGGGACCAGGTAGGTGACTGAGGTGAGGATAAAGAAGCCAGATCAGGTCTCAGGGGAAAAAAAGGTGCAAGTCTTTGGGGGATTGAAAAAAAAAAAAAACAAGATTGTACCTGTGAGGGAGATAGAAGCTGCTGCCCCCAGGTCATTATTGCCCTTAGAGCAGGAAGCACAAGACACACATACAACTCAGAGTTTATCAATGTCTATGAGATAATAGGGTTGCTATTTTGCTCTAAACTGTCAGACAGTCAAAGCAATCTTTCAAGATGAGCAGATATTCAGGGTCTATAAGGAGTGAGTGAAAATTGAATTAATGAAGCAGCAGCATTAAAGCAATGAAGAAGTGAGATAATTTTATCCCATTTGGCTTATCTGTGCTATTCAACGTGCATATATGTAAATCATTCTCAGAGATGAATTGTAATGACAGGCTCGTTGCCAATATATAATTATTACACCTATAGTGTTAAACCTGGCTTGGGCCACTGCTCCCATGGCAGTGAATTTAGCTGATTAAATCACTGGATGCACACAGCAGTGGTGACACGAAAACAACAATTAATAAGCCAACCCCCAGTGCACAGCGGCTCTATTTTAACCAGGCTGCTAATAACATTACATGGCAAAAATATCCTAATCAGACAGGTGAAAAGGGATTTGGAAGCAATTTGATTTCTTTCTTCCTTAGTGAAGGATCATAGCCAGCAGCCAGCTGCTGACTTTTACAACCTCATTTATAGGAATATTCACCATTTTTTGCTTGATGTATTATAACTTGTGCTAAAGAGGCTGCTTGCTTTACGTACAGTGAGGATAAGAGCTCTGTTTTTACTGTCTGTACTGGTTATCTTGACAGCTTTCTCTCTTTATCTCATTTGTATCCTTGCTCACTCATCCTCCCCCAAGCCCAACCCTCCCCCAACCAACCCCCCCCCCCCCCCAACACGCACACACACAGGCACAATCACTCACAAAGAATGCACATTAAAAAGGATTTGTTCCCCAAAGAAGGTCGGCATTTGTAAGGCTACTGACAGATTTAAGTGTCAATTAAGTTGATGTACAGTGGGCACATTATCATACAAGGTTGTCAGCTGCGGCCATTTGAGGGAAACAAATACCCGGAGCTTTACACCTTCCATGGCTTGAACTTTGTATGGACCCACAGTTGCAATGAATGTCACAGTCAATCATTTATCCAGTTGGCAAGCTTTCCAGTGGGGAGTGTAAGATCAAGTCATTTTATACAAATAATAACTACAAAAAATCTGGATTCCAAAATGCTTTGTCATGTTCAGTGGCAAGTCCCATCCCTGGCCTGTTTGGAGGTCTTAAACTCATTACTGGGAGGGGAGAAAATTATACCTCTGCACAAGGATGATGGATGACAAGTTAAATTTGTGTCCAGGGACTGAAGGTGAATGGTGACAGAGGTATTTATCTTGAGAATGGAGGTTGGGGTCAGGCGAGGCTGGGTGCCTTAAGGCACAAGACATTGACAAATTCATCCAGTGGACCCCATTGCTTGGGCCTTTTCTTTGTTTTGAATCCTGGCCACTCGCTAAGTGACCCACATCGCTCATGCTGCCAATGTGTGAAGAATGTCCTGCCATGCCAGGCATCCTACCACTGCTGATAGTTGTAGTTCATTCTTCTGTGAGCCCTAAATGTTTGACTCCTTTTGAACCATGTTTGTTATTAGTAACTGGTAGATTCCGATTCTGGGATTTGATATCTCAAAGTTACAGGGAGCCTCAGAAATATTTTCAATGACAAAGTTTCTATGTTTAGCTTCTCTCAGTCTGAGCTGATCTGTTCCACCAGGTATATGCTTTAAACACAGCTTTCTTTTTGGATCAAATCCAATTTTTACTGCTTCATTCCTAGTGTTTACAGTACTGAAGCAGACAATTATGTTTACATGTTCTTGTATAGAGATATAATATGTAGAGAAGGGGGTGAGCCACAGAGACCTCTAGTGGATGCTGAAGATACTTTAATGTTACTTCAGTTAACAGCCATTCCTGAAGCTTATAGTTAACAAGTTTATAGCTAACAATAGCTATGTATTGCAATAATTTTGACCTATATTTTTGTTTGCAGTATTATTGCTGTTATATATCAGATAATTAATTGTTCAGCCAATCAGTGCTTTAAACATCACAAATCACATTTTCTGAAAAGCATATACCTTATTATATTGTTATTTTGATGAACTGGCTCAGTAGGCAGCAAATACAGCTCCCAAGTGTTGAGCTCTGTCGTCTCTCTCTTCAAACTGTCAGTATAATTACAAATTAATAAATTAATTGCACACTCCTACTGAAGTCAATAACACAGATGACTATCATGAAATATTATTACCATATTCCTATTTTTCTATTTACTCTTTTTATTGATGCAAAAAGCAAAAAAAACAAAGTACTGACATGAAAATCGAACACTTTAGGGCTCCATAGCAAGAGGTATAGCTGTGTATGGAATGATCTAGCTGTGGCAAATTTGTATACCTAATACTCTGTGTCTGTGGTTTTGTGTTTTGATACCAAGGGTCTCATTTTCCAATTAGGACAATCTATCGGTGATGGATACAATGCGAAGTGGTCATTTGTTTGTGCTTTGGAAGAAGTTTTCACTGCCTTTACAATCACTAACCACTTTTCCATGCTTCATCCATCATTTTGTCAACACTAATGTTTTGGACCTATACAACCTCAGCCGGGGGAGGAAAGTAACACAGACAAAGCAGTCGGTCGCTTTCACAACATGCCAAAATTTCAACCTATCTTGTACCTCCCTCCTTTTGTCCGTGAGTCACATTTTGAGAGGATTTGTGAATTTTGAATGGCAGGAAATGTGTTGTGGGCCTATGTCTGGAGTTCCCATTGTTGCTGAAGTCACTGTTCTATAGCTAGTGCCACACAAAAGCAGTTGTTCTGATAGATGTCCACTCATACCTCTTGTGTTCAGCTGACAGATGACTACACAACATGGCAGTTATATTTAATTGATATTATGTCTTAGAATTTAAAACACTTATAACCTTAATGAAAGCTAATGCTATTGACCTTATGAAACTGCGTAATCCACAATTCAGGCATATTGTACTTCTAAAATGCATTTCCTGTTTCTTCTGAGAAGAGTATTGATTTTTTGTCAGAAACAGTGGTGTAAAAGTTAATGAACTGTTACAGTGAAACATTGATTGTATTTCAGACAAAACATAAAATGCATGTGTTGCCCTTCAAGCAGTTAATGTTCTAGAATTTATTTATACTTGGCTATGATGTTGAATGGATTGCCCCCCCTTAAAACTGTATCAATAAATACTTAAAAAAGAGATTTATATCCTTAAAATATATAGAATCACTTACTGTGCCATGTTAATTGACCTTTCAAAGCTTTTGAAGGTTGCCAGGTCAGATCTATTCAAACTAAAACACTCCTGAGCCCTTTGTATCCATTAACAACCCTGGGCATTAATATGCTCTCAGACAGCCCTGGATAATGCTACAAGCTTTTTCATCATGACTTACATTTACTTTAACCAGTCCCCCCTTAAGTGCTGTTTTTAACAATGCAGGCATTATGAATCATTTACCATACAGGAATACCTTAAAGGAATTATTTGCGTTGGAGACATTTGTGGTTGGTTTGATGCTGACGAAAGGCATTATCTTGTTACTGACAGCATCACAGGCTCCCCTGATGCAATATTTATTATATGTCACATTGCCGCGCATTAGTCCAAGAATGGGCCATTGTTTCTATGTCATGCACAAGGGTCTGAAAATGGTTTTGCAGAGGTGAGTCAGGGATTGTTCGGCCAAAGCAAATATGAACCTACAGTCACTGCGCACCTCATATAAACAAACAAAAGCACATTACTATTATTCTGAACCCATTTGGTGGAGTACGTTCTTTAAGGGTGTCTATAACAATAATAACAATACACTTTATTTGTATACCTTTCCTACAGAACTGCAGCTCAAAGTGCTTTACAATGAACATGAAATAGACATTAAAATCATTAACAATTAAGATCTAGATTGAGGGGGGCATACAACACACAGGAAAAGTAAAATAAAAATATGACACTAAGAAAATAATAAGAAAACATAAAGGCATTTAAAATATCTTATTAGTATGTTGAATTTATTCTCTAAGTGTCATGAATATACAGCTCAGTTTCATATTTAAAATCTGCCCTGTTGAAACGTATGTCACAACTACCCATATGTTGATGGGAATCTTTAAGTAGAGTCTTTGTGTAGATCTACTTTGAGCACTTTTCACCTTCGTCTGAACCGAAGAGTCAACGCATTCTTTTGATTCCTGTGGTCTGTTGGTTTGTGTTCACAACAAGGACCTGCAGTAAAAGGTACTCTTAGCTTGTATTTACAATACAGTATTATATTGTATGTTATCTTTCTAGTTATGTGGTGTCATTCGGTTTTCTGAACAGTGAGTCGATGTTGATCCCCAGACATGTAAAGGCTGCTTCTTTGTTGACAGCAGAGGAACAACTGCAAGCACAGTGAAACAATATCAACCAATTTAAAATATTGTAGAAAAAATAATTCTAAATGACATGAGAGCAGACCGGCTGTAGGACTGGTACTCTGTTCTTGTTCAGGCAAATGATTCCTGTAACTTCTAGCGTTCTCCTCAGCCTGAGTAATTGAGATGTGTAATAGCTGTGACAGAGGGCATTATCTGACCCATTTTCCTTTTCTTCTCACATTGCTTTGTTTATACATGCCTTCCTGTCATAATCCCTTACAAATCTCCAAAGTAAAAGCCCTTTGAAGAAATTGCCTCTCGTAGCGTGATATCCCGTGTAAAGGAGTTCTTTTTAATGACCAAGATCTGACCTCATTTCATATGCATAAGCCTACATCAAAGTAGACAGCATCCGTCCAGTCTGCGCAGCGTTCTTCCACTTGACAGTATTTCACATTGGGGCGACAAAGCACATACATGGAGCTTGTAATTGCTTAATTAGGTTCAGGCCATGCAGTTTTACCTTGGGTTGACCTTGTAAGTGGAGGACCATTGCTCCCCTCAAAGTAACTTATGATTTGATTGATTTACATTACCATTTTCTTTTCCATTAGTCATTAGCGGATGCTAATGGGGCACCTCTGAGAGAACTCAGCTCTGTATCTTGGTTCATTGCTGTTTTTTGCTTAGAGAAATTACTGAAGGAATAGTGATTGAATTCAATAGCATTTTATCAAATCCAAATCAAGTGTCCAGTCCACTTAGAGAATTGGTTTGTTTATATAGTGGCACTGCTCTATGGCATTGTTTGACCTTGTCCTGACTGATTTGTCCCTTTTCTGTGAGGGGAAAATGGTATTGGGTTCTTACTGGGAGGCTTCGGCTGGAGCTGAAGTAGCCATAGAAGCTGAAATCCACATGATGTAATGGAAATAATTCAAATTGTACTTAATCATTTAGCCAACATTAGCTAATACATTTCTGCTTTAGCTGTGTGTCATTGTGCTGCTCAGATATCAGCTGATTAAGATGATGCTACCAAAATGCAGTGAGAATCTTTTTCAAAGACTTAAGTGAAGTATTATCAGACTTTTGAACAACTGTGGTGCTCTGCCATGTTCAGTTGGACTGATTAAAAAAAAGACAGAATCTGAGTTAGCATACATTTGTTTTACACACCAGTTGAAGGGAAAACAAGAAAAGCATGGTGTTCAAAGCATAATGGTGCTTTGATTGCCATGCTAACATCATGTTCATAATTACAATGCTAACATGCTGATGTTTAGAAGTAATGATGCTGACCATATTCATCACCTTAATTTACTTTTATGAGCATGTAATCATTAGTTAACTAAATACAAAGTAGTTTATCACGCTCTCCTCTCTCTCGCTTTCATATATATGGTTAATCACTTAAGCTCAGTTCTGTTCACTCTATTTGTTAGTCTGGTCTTCTCTCTAATGGAAAGTGGGACTGCTTGTCTTGACAAACTCCTTCAGTCAATCAGCGGAACAAGATGTTCAATCTGTCTTCTGCCAAAACCAGTTGGGACACCGGCCAAAACATTGTTCCTCTATGAAGTTCTGCTAGTGGATATTCTTGTTCCTGTTTAATTGTTATAAAATCTATTTATCCAATAACTGCTCTTATGGCTGTTTACACTACTAATGTACTCTAATGTATGTATCTAATGTACTAATGTATTAGCACTCTTTGCTTCGGGGGCCATTATTCTTGGAAGAGACTACAACACAGTCCCGGGTCAATCATTTTCAATGGAAAGAAGGCTGCGAGAGTAGAGCAAACAGAAATGTGAGCTCACCTGATCAGCATGGTTTTAATCAGACTAACACAAGACAGTCATACAAATGAAACTCACATCCGTTTCAGATAGGTCTCTATCTGACCTATAATACTGGGAGCAGCCACCTGCCAGCTCTGAAGGTCTTTTGGTTATTTGAAGTTAGTTATTGACCTCAATCTGCTCTCTCTGTTCAAACAACAAGCCCACAGTTCAGCACCTCTGCCAGGTACTCAGTCTTTGTGGCAGCTCTTTGATGCTTAATCTAAACACCAGTGTTTATCTGACTGGACCTGGATGAGATCACCAGGACAGTGTTTCCAGTTGTTTTGATTATGATAGCAGATGGGTGTTAGCCACGTTCACAGCCAACTACCCAGTACATCAACATATCTATTTTTCTCTTTACTGTTTTAAGCAGCTTGGAGTGTCTCTGACGCTTTCTGTAGGATTCATCTTTGTCATCACTGGCACTGAAGGGTTTTCCTGTCTTTGTTTATTGAACTGCTTACTGTAATTCTTCCTGTCTAACAAATCTATGGTAAACTGTTTTGCTAACTAAACGTCCCTTACACAACAGCTTACAGAAACTTTTGCTGAAATGTCTTCTTGATAAATATATAAATACATTGGAATTTACTGCATATTCAACCTTAATGAAAGGGAAACTTACATGACATATATTTATGTTATCATCTTAGAAATGCATTACTAGTGAATTGTCTTGTTGTGGGTAGCTACACACTGGCAGTTCAGTCCTTCAACCAAAGTATATATATATAAAAAAAAAAAAAAACAGGGCAAATTCTTTATAGTTTGATTTTTCCCATCAGTTAATTTAACCTGATGCTTTGGTTCCCACAATCCCAATGTCATGCACGTCCAGTAAAAGGCCCTTTGTCATGACAGCCATATTGACATGAAAACACTGGTGTTACCAATGATCCTAATTAGGATTCCAGTCTATTTAGTGTAGCAGAGCCTTTCCAGTGAGGCAACATGCACAATAGCAGCACTCTGACTCTATTTGACTTGAATGGAATAACACTTTAATTAGTGTCATTGGTAAAACCAATGACACTAATTAAACCAAATGACACCAAAAACTATTTCATGTCAACATGACAGCTGTGAAAAAGGTCTATTTGTAGATATCCTGCAGCTAACTGTGCCTATCTCTGTGTTTTAGCTTGGTGATGGACCATTGACCTGTCCTGGAGTACCCCCATCTTTTGCCCAAAGTATACTGGGACGGGCTTCTCCACAGCATAAACGGGTAAAAAAAATATTCACCTGACACAAATTTGTACCTCCAATGAATTACTGTTTATCTAAAGATGTTCCATATAGGTTCCTTTCTTGTAAAATGAAAAATAGAATTCATATTTCATTGTTTGTAGTATTTTGGCCCCGATCACTAGGTTTCAGGCAGTTACGTGATGCATACTGATCCATACAGGTGGTCCGACGTTAAGCCTCCTGGTAACTCAGGAAAACACCCCAGATACTTGTAGAGCAGAACATTTCCACATATTAAATCATTTCATCAACTCAGCAGAATACCCAATGGAGTGTTTCCTCTTTAGTGTGCGTGTGTGTGCGTGCGTGCGTGCGTGTGTGTGTGTATGTGTGTGTGTGTATGTCACACTGACTGTAGCTTGATCCAATGATTCAATGCAAAGTACCAGAGAATGAGTGTACTATATGTGTGGAGGTCACACTTAGGTCAAGATTTTCAAAAACAAGTACAATTAGAGTGATGACTCAACTTGTTCGCATAATTCCTGTAAAGCTGCACCTCATAAAATCAGACCGTTAAACTTTAAAGCACATGTGATAATCGCATGTGCTTTAAACTTTAACAGTCCACATTGTGATTACTTATAATTACTCCAGAAATTGATTTATTAGCCTGGGTGTGAGGCTGTGTGAGCCGAGTGCCATATGACCTCCAGCTGAATGAATAATCAACAGGCTTCCCAAGCAAGCAGATGTTTGAAAGTGTTGGTGTTTTATCAGGCCAGTAATGTGAACAGGCATGAAACCAGATTAAATTAAATGATGTGAGGACAGACAGCTGTGACACATTTGGACTTTGCTGCTTTTCCCCTTTTGTTCTAATAGCAGCTTATGTTCCCAAACATAAAGACACTCTAGTCTACCTAACTCAGTTATTAATGAATGTGCTAAAATTACATGTTGAGATTAGATGTTGTTTGTTCTCTATTGTCTGAAATAAATCATAAAAAGTTAAGTAACCAACAGAAAAACAGCTTTGCAAACAACAGTGAATCCCACCACTGGATGTTTTGTAAGACATAATATCCTTTAGGGACATGAATGATGATCCCTTAGCGTCAACCTCCTTTTCTCTAATTGCTCTTTAATTCCTTGCTTTGTTCTTGATTATAAGGTGTAGCCAGTTTAATCAAGCACAGATGTGTTGTTTATGAACTCTATGCACTTTCTCTTGTGAACATGAATGATGTATACAGTTAGTTTGTACAGTACATGCAACGTTTATTTCTTCTTTCAATGCCTCTCAGACCATTTTTGCACCATTGAGTAATAATAATAGAACATACTGTAGCTGCAGAAAATGGCCTGATGGCTTCTCTTATCTTTTTGATTGTTTGGAGTGTGCAGTAAGTGATACTTTCAGGTTCAGAATGGTTGGTTTGTACATTGAAGTGGCGAACATTGTATGTTGTTGTGTCTGCCCCGAGGAGCTGTCGACTCAAGTGTTTTTCTCCAAACCTGTCACACTTTTCAGGAACAATTAGAGAAAAGAAAGTAAAGTGTTCCCAGGCACTTGGATTGCTGTCCTCGCGACATCTGCCACGGCAGTGTGGATGATAGATTCCTCCTTCATTAGCTAGGGGTGTGGGATTACCCAGAGAGAACACATTAATCACCACTTTCTGTGGCAGCCTGAATGCGTCGCGCTTTGTTAGAAAAAAACTTTTTTTTCCTGATGTGTCACTCTTCTGCTGTGACAGGCTACAATCAATCATCTTGATTGACAGCACTGATAGGTTACACTGTTTACACAATGTGTAATGAAAGATCATGTTACCCACTATTGTTGTTACTGAGACAACTCTTTTGGGCTGATCTGAATAGATAGGGTGCTTTGGTACAAACCCACACAGGCACATACTTGCTCGCTTTCCGTTTCTGTTTCCATAGCAGTTCCTTTCTGTCCTTTTCTCGCTCTCTCTTCCTCTTATATAAACCTGGATCGCTGTAGAGGTCATTTCGCATTTGTATATAGTGCTATTTTTTCATAGCATTTTATACAATTTCATGTTATATTCTACTTTTTCTAAATTCAACAAAACGACTAAAATTGTTACAAAACAGTAAAAAAATCATCTTTACAAAATGTTTCACATAGGAACTTTGTTTTGACAGTGGTTATGGTTTGGTTAGCTTTAGGTACCAAATAGACACACACACACACACACACACACACACACACACACACACACACACACACACACACACACACACACACACACACACACACACACACACACACACACACACACACACTTTTTAGAAAAAGATCATCATTTTCTTTTTTTGTTGACCCATCCATCCACACCTGTCTCCTCTATATGCAGACTCTGGCGAACATTGGCGACTTTTTGTCTTGCCTTACAGGCAAAAGTCATGTATTATTTTAACATCATCTATTGTTTTATTATAACAATCATTCATACATACAGTGGAAAGCTCAAAGATGCACACAAAATTGAATATACTCAGTTCTTAGGCTACAAAAAGCTTGAAACGCCTCTTTTAACCAATCAATAATCATGCAGATACTATACAAGAATACATTTGTCAAACATGTGTCACTATGATATGAAGATCAGTGAGCATATACCATTCTATTAATATATTATTAGGATGGTAAGTTATTTTGACATGTTGTGATGCTGTATTAAGCTACTGAGTGTCCCACATCTTTTTACAAGGTTGCTTTAACAATCCTTTTGTGACCTGATAAGACACTACTGTACGTGTCTGACAGAATGATGACTGTTTTTACACCTCCACAGAGTCCATGTTCAGTAGTGAAGCAGGCGTGTTCTTGTCAGAGTCTTATTGTTCTTTCACTTCACTTTCATGCTTTTCTGCCCCTTGGTGTCACCTTTAAATCAAGCCCAGGAAGGACGTTTGCCGTACACTGTTCTAATGAGAAACGTATTAAACTTTCAGGAGCTGTAATACGTAAAACAGTCATACATCAGTTTAATGTGGACAGTTTGATAATTGTGCTCTTGAGCAATCAATCAAGATCAGCCAGTGAGTTATAATTAGTCCTGCACGATTGACGTATTGAACATTTGTATTGAAGTTCTTTGTTATTGGAGCTGGTTTCCCATTGGCCATCTGTCTCTCACCTTCGTAGCTTATCTAAGCCGTCTACCAGAATGACCTCATATTCACAGATGTGGTCACATAAACACATGCACTTCCTCTTTGTAGACACAGATGCAGGCACAGTTGCGCAAATGCACTGTGGCCCCGAGATGACACTACTTCTGGGGTCATAGTCTGGTCAGTGGAGAGGTCTGGAACTTTAACTAAGCAGATTGTTCAAAAGTATCAACCCTTTAAGATGTTTTACTGACTGTTTTGGCCTTGCAGCAAAATATGCTTTTATATATATATATATATATATATATATATATATATATATATATATATATATATATATATATATATATATATATATATATATATATATATATATATATATATATATATATATATATATAAGGCTTTATAAGTCTAAGGGGAACTCTTTTGTGGGTTAGTCACTATAAACAAGCCCAGTCATTGTAGTCTTGCAACTCATTGTTCATATAAAGGTGATGATTAATTCAGCTTTAAATTGAGTTTTACCTCTTAATTTGCCCTTGGCTTGTGAAAAGTGTTGTGCATTTATATTTCATGCAGAAGGTTTTTTGCTTTGAAACATGGGCTCCAAATAAATATTATAGTGTTGGGATGTTAACAAAATAATGTTTTTTCCATAAGATGTGTTATAAAATTATATAGGTAAAGTAAGTTTTTGTTTGAGATTTTTGCAAATTTATTAAAAATAAAAAATGAAATCACTTCTACATACGTATTCACATCCTTTGCCATGAAGCTCAAAATTGAGCTCAGGTGCATCCTGTTTCCACTGATCATGCTTGAAATGTTTCTACAGCTTAATTGGAGTCCATATATATATATATATATATACACACACACAGTATATATGTGTGTGTTTTAACTTTAATCATTCATTTCATTATTGAATGACTTATGGAAGAATGCCATTATTTGGCAATGGTAGACATATCTCTTCCTCCTAGGCATCAGAGATAAACTGTATTATTTTACATTTCCTGAGCAGCAGTGGTGTCTTTCCTTTTCTGGTATCAGACTCTATTCAGAGAATTTTACACTCCCAATCATTTGATACAGTAAAGCACCTGTCTGACCCAAATGAAGGTGTGATACTTTATGTCCTTCCAGACATCAGACAGCCGAGGAGATTGGTTTGCAGAAATATGATGAGGGCACATATACCAGCAGAACTCGATGCCCTTTTCTTGCGAAAGAGCTTTGTGTCCCATAGCAGTTTTTCAGTAAAAATGTCCATGTGAAGTGGAATATCAATCCTTTTTTACATATGATCTACATAGATTATATTGTCTTGAAACAAATACAATCTCATAGCCAAACTATCTTTTTTAATATTCAGCCTTTTAGCACCTTCCATAGAAATGAAGGGGAAAAAGGCACAGGTCACGCACTTGGTTCTCACTTTACACACAGCACTTTTGTTGTTATTCAACATTGCAACGCTAGTTGGAAAATTGACTTTGTTTATATTAGGAACATCCACCTAGTTAGATTAGCGTCCACAAGACAGAAAGCGACAGTGACCAGGGGAGATAAGAGCTGCAGTGCCGACTGAAATAAAGCCAACTCATTCCCACCCACATGGCTGCAGGAAGAGACATCAATTCTTACCTGTCATCTTCACCCCAGCACACTGTCTCATTACGATTATCTCTCAAGTACACACAGTGCATAAAAGCCTCAGTAAATCAGATACTCTTCTTTTACAGGTTAGGTTGGGCTTTAGTAGTGTAATGAAACTCAATGATCCATTATGGTTGTACCATTATTAGGTACAATATCAATGAGTTTAGCTCTGTGCAGAGAAGATTATACATATTTGGTAGTTTTGACAAAGCTGAAGATTATTACTTTAGTACAACATTAGCACCCCCTTTGGCTTCTCTTGGGTGGTCTCTTAAAGCACATTTCTATGTTTGCCTACCTCCTGCTTGATGGCCATTGTATAATGCCAACAGAGCACAACAGTGAGACACGCTCCTGAGGAGAGAGCCACAAAACACACTCTGAAGCTTGAAGGTTCTGGCATCTGCCTCGCTCCTGTAAAGAGACTGTTAAATATGAGTCAGCTGTTGTGCTCGAGACTCCAACAACAGCTTTAATTCCTCTGTCTCCCCCTCCTTTGCTTAAAAAGGGGGCTTTGTGCCTGTAGGGCCCCCATCAGTTACCTGCTGACAGGCCGAGCATGACTGATGAGCTGCCCGAGGCGCCCCAGTATACTTTGTCAGCTGCTCATAATTTATACATCTTATCTCCGTCAGAACAAAAGACAGAGCGCGGCTTTATGGAAATGAAAACAGAGACTTGTTTAGACTCCAGCATGTGGCGTGAAGTGGAGTGATCCTACTGATAGTTGTTACTCGCTGCAAGCTGGAAGAGCTGCCTCATCTAGCTTTGACTGTTCCACACCCATTTTGTCTTCCCACACCTTGACTGTGTGCATGTGCGTGCGTGTGTGTGTGTGTGTGTGTGTGTGGGTGTGGGTGTGGTGGCTGTCAGAGGTCATGTGAGGTTGTTCTGGTTATGTGACTGGCTCTAGGTGACAGCTGACAAAGATCTGAAACATGGGATTGTTAATACATGGTCACAGCAGTTTTTTAATCAGTTTTAATGTGCAATGTTTCAATCAAAGCATCATTAAAGCCGCAGAGCAGCACTTTTTTTTCTGAGTAACGACAAAAACACTTTTTGACACGTTTTCATCACCTACTCCAACTACTGTACCTTACTGTTGAAGTTATAAAATGGTGAATAAACTGTTTTGACTATCACACAACCCCTGTGAAATGACTCGTTTCACAATCTGAATTTGATTCATTCAGTCCAATAACATTTGTAAAGTCCAGAAGAGCCATATGATTACATTATTTTATTCATACCAAAGTTAGCAAAGAGCTAACCTGAAGTTAGCCAGTTCAGGAATATCACCAAAGACAGATTTTAAAATTCTGTATACTGTGAAATACAGAGAGTTTATATAAAATCAACTATAACATCTGTAAAATATTTTTTACATGATACACTGGTGTTTGTACATCCTTTGTTTCAGATGTAAACAGACAGGTTATCATATTTTCCTAAATATGAATCCCTCTTGTGTAGTTACACTTCATTGCTAATCATTGGATATTAGATATATTAATAACAGAACAATCAGAGATGACTCACTGAAAACAAAACATAATAAACAATAAAACAAACTAAAACTTTTTAAAGTGAATATTTGACAAATTTTCAGCTAACATGTTAGCTGAAACAACCGATAAGCTGATGATACTTTAGAGCAGTGTTTCTAAGTGTGTGTTTGGATGATTCTGGCCTCCTAGTGCTCAATAAACATGAACAAATCATAAAATAAACTCAAACATACAGATTATAGGATGTTTCTGTAATTTAAATGAATAAATATTCAATACTGTAATAGTTTATTTCTGATTTGACACCCCCAAAACATAGTTAAGTCAACTGTAAATGTCCAAAAATATATATTGGAGATACCTCTGATGGGAGTCGATACATCATAATGAATGTGATATTGATGTGAACCATGCGGAAGACACTGCAGAGAAAGGCAATTCATCACTGCCAATAGAGCTTTCCCTGTTAAGGGTTTCTCTCCAAATGCTGTGCTTTGGTCTGTGATATTGAGAGTGATTCATTCACTGACTCATCCTCAACTACTTTGTCAGATTCAAATTGTCCTGCCAACTCTTTTAGTTTTGGTCTTCTCATTGCTTTGAACAAAATGTGGGATATGCACTTACTTGCAGCAATCGACATGGCTGCCAAAACACACCACTCATCCTTCTTTTGTTTTGCTGTGTTTTTTGTGCATCGTCAGTAATGAGATTCCCAGAGTGTAGCTATAATAGCTAGCTCGTGGTATTTTGGTCTGAAAAGCAGATAATCCTTTGCAACATTTTGTAGTTTCACCATAGACACTCATTACCATTTCCTACACAACACTTTTTATGTACTTCCATAGAATCTTCGCAAAATGTGTTTGGCTTTGTGTAGCTGAAATAGCTGCCCTCTCTTATTGTAAGGGGAGTATGAATAACAAAGACATCACAAGCATACACAAAAGATGATATTGAAATCTTGTGTGTAACAAGAGAGCGATAATCCAGAACAAACAGCGACTTTGAGGAGACCTCGCCCAGACAGGTGTGTCTGCTGAGGCGATGAAGGACTGCATTATCCAGCTTCCCTTTTTTACCTCCAACACTTCTTTTTGCATTTTATCTACAGACAGCCCATTATGCTACTGAGTGCCCATTCAGTTTCCTGGTTCAGAACTGTAACAAGCAAGCCAGCTGTAACTATCAAGCAGAGGAATGAGCAGATATCTAAACTGTTCAGCTGATATCCATATCTTTGTGTGGACTCTATTCGTTGCACTTGGAGCTGGCTGGGCAGTGGATCATTTGCACCCCAGTGACAAGTACATCATCATCCGCCTGTAACCTTAGCTTCGAGAGACGATGCAGGCTTTGTTCTCCGCCAGGCTCACTTGGGGATGTTTGGCAGCGCGCTGATAGATATGATTATCCTTAATGTCAGTGCATAGCACCATCCCTGATAACAGATTCTCTCAGTAGAATCCACCCTGCTTATCTTGCTGTATGTGGTAAGGCTGCGACTGCCTTTCTGTGTGGGGAGATGCAATGCAGTTTATTTTTTTTTTTTTTTCATGCAGACTTTTGAGGATTGGTGCAGTACATAATTTAAAATAAATGTTTACAGAATATACTCTTGATAATCAACATGTTTAAATAGAGTATGGGCCTTCTAACATAACTTGGTAGTACAATAAGAGTGATATACGTGATTTCTCCTGTCACAGAGAAGGTTATTTATCAATATCATTTATTTTGGCTTAGATGAATTGTTCTTTAGCCTCTGTTAAAAACATTTTAAAACAGTTTCCCTCATTTCCTTACAGCTCTACTACCTCTGTTCTCGAGCCAAAGACCGCAAATCTGTTTTTTTTAGCTATAAAATATTTGGGATTTGTTTTAGCATTTCTTGGACTTGAACAGTTTGTATTCCCCTTTTAAAATAGTTTGCAGCTTTTAGAAGACACTGGGCTTCCTCACCTGACATTTGTATAAGGTGGGGTGTTGATACTGCAGTGATGTTAAAGGGGACAAGGAAGAGGCCTTGGGGGGAGGAGAGGATCCTGTTCAGCTCCACTCAGCAGCCTGGTGATGAGCCTGCAGGAGATGACTGTCTGTAGATTAGAGCCAGGAGATGAGACAGGGGCCAGGAAGAGGTTGAGTTAGGGACGCAGACCTGGGAATGCCATCTGCCAGACAGTTCACCATGTGCAACACATGTCTCTCAGCACCTACTGTTCCACTATGCAAAGCCCCCTTCACCATTAAGATGACAGAACAGTTCATATCCTGCGCCAGGATGATAGATATGTCATATCTCTGAAAACCCTGTTTGTCTTCCACAGGTGTGTGAGCTCTTTTTTTTTTCTCCCAGCAGACAGTGCACATGGCACTTTTCGACACTCGTTCCCCGATAGTGATTTGGCATGCAGACAGTATCAAAGGGGAGATCTTTCCCATGCAATTATGGCATAAAATAAAGGTGATGAGGTGTGTCACACAAAAGAAACCAGTGGATCAAAAGGGCTGGAATGAAAGCTGATTACAATAATGAGAGAAGCTTCCACCCACTCAATTCCACGATATGAGTCAGTAGAGTCAATAAATAAAGAACAGAGGTACTCTTATTGAAATACCTATCTGTTTATACTTGGATGAATTTTATTAGCAACACTGCAGTAGTTTATGAAATATATTTGGGAATCACGAGTCTACAAATGAAGCAACAGTGACTACAAAGTCCATATTAATATTCCATTAGATCTAATCTGGATTTAATTCATTCATTCACCTTTTTTGTTCAGTTAAATAATTAATCAATTAATTGTAAGTCTATAAAATGCCCACAATTGTGAAAGAATCATGTCATAAAATGTGAAACATATAATGTATCATAGAAGCCCAATAGGATGTCCTCAAATCAAGTTTGTTCAACAAATTACAATGTTATATATATGAAAAAAAGGCAGAAACCAGAGACTGTTATTAATACTTGATTGACCCACCACTTGGTGTTCAAACTGAAACATCTCAACAACTATTGTATTATCGTCATCTTTCCTGCTTAACATGTATTGTTTGTGAGTTTTGTTTGCTGATTGTGTATTGCTGCCATTAATGGTCAGAGCTCCCTTGAAAAGGAGATCTCTGATCTCTGGAGTTAAATAAATGAATACAAACTGAAATCCCTGGCTCATAAGGATGAAGTGTAATAAGTGTAATAACTTTTGCTGATCCCATAACTCAGAAGTTTTATTTGTCCAATGGAGATAATATTCCCATTAGCCTCAGCTGTGCTTTCTGTTCAGGGGTAATTAGTACAACAGCATATTAGCATTGTCATTGTGTGCATGTTGGCATGTTGATGTCAGAAAAACAACCTCAGAGAGCTAGAGCTAGAATGGTATGGTTAAAAGGGATAAGCTATAGACTGAATATTTCAGTCGTATTTCTCCTTCCCTTCCACTATATAACAGCAACCTCCGAGTTAGCAACCTCTGAAAATGGCAATGGTTATGTATACTTTTTTTTAAACAATGAAAGACATATAGCGGATAGCGGACGTCTTTTATTGTTTCATGTTCTTTTATGTAAATTTAGCCATTGTAATTCCAGGGCTTAGAGTTCTCCACATAACTATTTTGGAGGATACCACCCAAGCCAAATTTGATTTGTTAAAAGAAATGGAAACAAAGCACATTTTTTCCACCCATAGCAGAAAAGAAAATGGGTACATCCAGATCCTACTATCAATATAGTATAATATTATCTGGGTATGCAGGACTATGGCCAGTTGCTTGATAAATAGAAAATGACAGCTAAAGTATCTAAAGAGTTGTTGATTTATTTTCTATTTATCAACTGATTAATTGTCTAATTATCTCACCAGCCCTAACAAGAATGATTCTATGCTAAATAAGAAAATATAATTAAAAAACTTCCTCTGTTGCTGATAGGTTGTAAACAACTCAAAAAGACAAATTATTCTACATTTAGCCTGCTGTTTTTTGTGAACAAGATGCAAGTGTAACTAGAACAGCTACACAGTGCTGTCGCTGTATAAGGATCCTGATAGACTGTTTCAGGCGATGGTGGGTAATTTAATTCTGGCTGTCAGAAATAGTGGGTAATTGGTAATGAGTGGCCTCTCACAAAGCCGATTCTGTATTTTTTCTTTTTTTTTGCTTATAATGCATGATTGTTCTCTGTAATCCGCAGCGTTTCTCTTTCATCTCAACGATGAGATAAAAAAAAGGAGATTTTCTGGCCAGGCAGCCCCATGCCATGCTTAGACGGCTCAACTCTCTCAAAGGGATTTACCCACTGTTGTTATGACTAATACTCTGCGGATTACAAGTTAGTGAGAGGTCACCTATCACTTCTATTTCCTACAAGTGCGACTTGTGGTGCTTCAGTTTGTTCCCTTTCCCTGACCCAAAAATTGACTACACATCTAAGTGGTGAATGACAGGGTGTAGTTGACATGCTAGTCTAGATCATTTCCCAAAGTCTTACTTAAAAGGTTTCTCCTTTGAACTGAACTCAAACTTGTCACTTCCTCTAATTCAGAGTAAAAATGTGCGGCTGCTGAAATAATGAATTAGGATGATGGACAGAATTATAGGCTGGCTATCCAGCCATCCAATGACACCCTGCTGCTCCAAAACACTGCCAGTGATTTAGTACCTCACCCGGGTAAGATGAGGGAATTGAATTTATTCACTGGAAGATGGAGGCCAGCACTGACTCATAGCCTTTATGCAGTAGAGCATGTTCTAATTCATCAACAAGCATGTCTTTCTTAGAAGGGCAGGAACTTCATAGATGGCAAATATTTACTTATTGTGATGGAAATCAAGGAGACCACTTTTATTCCTATTAGAAGAAGTATTTAGGAGACTGCGTTGTCTTATGCAGGAACATTTATTGTAGCTCGATGAAGGAGAATCAATGATAACACCGCATGTGTGAGCGCAGTGCAATGACAATCAATTCTGAAGGTTCACTTCCTGTCAAGAAGTATTTAACCCTTCCCTATCCATACCAGTTTACTGCATGTTCAAATAAGATTACTCTTAGGTATCCATGCTTGTGTGATGATTCTAGATACTGGAAACTAAACAAGGAACTGTGATTACCTACAATAACCCAAGTCAGACCTGGAAGAAAGACCCTTTGCACACCTGGTTTTAACATGCGGCCTGCATGATCCAATCACAAGTGGGCAAATCTATCTGTCTGTGCACACCTGGCATTATCATGTGCCTTTAAATATGTCTCGAGTGACTGGATCACACTTCCCAGCTCTATATACAAATAACACATGACATCATTTCCATGTACAACTCAGACTCAAGCTTTTATTGCATTTACAGTAACTCAAGTCACTGTCACCCCGGCACTGTCTCGCTCCAAAAAAGTAGAATAATTGGAGACTGTTATGTTAAAATCACTCATGTTTCTGATTTTGCACTGTTGAGGATATAGAAATTCTCAGGGTGGTGTCAAAGTGAAGTTTCTGGCCTCTGGTAGCCTGTTCAGTCCCCCTCTCCAAAATAGTAAAGTCCTTAAAGGGCTGATAGGTTTTCGACTGATGCTTAGCAACAGCATTCCTGTGCCTTAAGTAGCAGTAAGCCCCTCACTGCACCCTTTGATGTGGCTGTCAAGGCAGATTTATTTCCTCTTAACACATTGTCTTCTTGTCCAGATACATAAAGGGATAACAGAGAGTGATGTTTACACTTATTTTTGTTGTAATTAAATTGTGTTGGTCATGATTTTTCTGGTAATGTGAGCTGTACATGTTGGCGGCTCATAGGCGGAGTGTGATAAGGCGGCCTCATTTGATTTTACCATCTGACATTTGAAAACTGATGTCAGGCCTTTTAATGCCTGTTGTTCTTGTTGATCATGAAAATTGAGTTATGTGTAATAGTTAAATTGTGTAAATGTTTAGTAAGCCCGAATAGAAATTGTTCAACATTTTCCCCCAAAGAAAAAGAAATTATTCTCTTTCCATCACTGCTGGCCTCATGCAGCATTGCACAGCCTAAGGGAGTTTATTCCTTCATCAGACGTGACATTGAAATCCCCACAGTCTTCTTGTAAAGTAAATAATAGCTGTGCTCATCACCTCACCTCAAGTGAGCTATGTGTTTGCCAACGTCATCAATTCTGTATTTTCAATCCCTACTAGTCACCTGCAAAATGTTCTCTCTCTCTCTCTCTATATATATATATATACTGTGTAATACAATGCTACTGAGGGCTCCCTCAGTGTGTAAAGCTTCTTGTAAGGGAACACTTGAAGTTTCCTTGGCTTACCTCCACACAGCTCATCTCCAGCGAGTTCTGACTAACCGTCTGTGTGTCCTCATCACTCTCACATGGGAATCAGGCAGCTGGAGAAGTGCTTGTTCTTTGTGTTTTGTCAGACAGCCCACTCTCTCTTCAGCCACATGTCTGTGGAAGAGATGTCTGAGCATGGAAAGGCACCAGGAGTTTCCCCGAAGGGACCAGATAGCATCAAATGGGGTCATCCCTATGATCACTGGGTCCTATGTTACCCAGATTTACATGGTGCATAATGTGAACATGATAAAGAGTCCTATGTTCCCCAGTTCTACATATGGCCCTTTGTTCCCAGCTCTATATAGTGCATAATGGGAACCTGAAAAAGCTGTTCCCCAAATCTGTATTCCTTTAATATGACATGATATTTGTGGGAACACATCAAAGGGGTTTTCTCTTCTCCAACTCTGCCGTACAGCTCTCACTATAATAGGTCTACACTACCATCTACAAATGGTTGTAGCCATGGAAGCCGCAAGGTTTAAGCCTTCCTTAGGTGAAAACGAGTAGAGTATACACGTTTTTTAAATCTAAATCTGTCTTCTAACAATTATGAAAAAAAAAACATGGCATCATAACTAACTTTTATAGTTTAATCCAGGAGAGGGTCAGGATGGTGTTGAAAATCTCATCAAACCAAATCATCAAAAATAGGGGCAGATTTGATCTGGAACACCACAGATGTGACAATGTTTTACAGACCATCAAAATCCAATGATAAGTGTTGGTTTTGTTGTATTTACAAAGCTGTTTGAAGCCTTGTTCCAATAAAATATTGGATATTATTTTAATTAGAATGGGTCAAATTTGACTTGACAGCAATATTAGGGTTAATTTGTGTTAATAGAATATTTCTCTGTGGAACAGAGAACTTTGGGAGCATACAGTAGTTCCACTCCTGAACCAAACTAATGTTCTGATATTTGATCGCATGCAAACTTGAGTTACGTATAATGTGCCTCTCTCGCCTCCATAAAATACAAATTGCTGACATAAACATACCATAACTAAAGTGTTTAGTCTGTCACCTAAGAATTTTAACTAGTTAATGAACACCATTGAGTTGGCATCCAAGTGATCCAATAAATTTGAAGTTATATACATCTGTTTTGGCAGAAAAACTCATAAATGGGTAACAAATACAGCTCTAACATATTGTAATACATTTCAAATGCTGTTGTGTCAGATATGATGGCATGTAATTATGTACTTATACATTAATCAGGCATAGCAAAGCATTAGAATCCAATTAGACAGATTTAAGTCTAACTAAGTTTAATATTCCTAGTCTTTTTTAGCACTGGTTTGGTCTCCACCTTGTTTTTCATATCTTCAGCTGCTGACCCTCTTCACCAGCTACAGTAGTTGCTAGCTTCATCTGTCTGTTGTTTGGTCTTGGGCAGGTAGTGTAGGTAGTTCTTTACTGAATAAGGCTGCTTGTGTTGCTGGAAATACCGTCAATAAGACAATACAATATATACAGCAAAACCAAAAGAATCACTTCATTTACATGATTCCTAAACAAATTATTGTGTTTGTCTGATGGAAACTTTTAAACTACATGTAAACATGTTAGCTCAACTGAAATAAAAGTTATGAAGTCGGACTAACACAGCCAGATAATGCGATTCATAGCCAAATCTATAACCATAACTCAACTTAACTGTGCATGTAAATGAACTAAGTGAGCTAGGAGATGCTAGAAAGCACCATAGTTCCACAATTGTAGTCAAATAATACTCGTTTGATTTTAGGTGATAAAAATATATTATATTATAGAAATAAGGATTAATGCAATGTTGAATTTATTTGAAATTTAAAGTTACTCCCAGAACACCTCACATCTACCTCTCAATGATTTTCACATGGAAATTCTATTTAAAAGAGTAATTCTTGCAAATGATCCAATTACATAACAATACTCCTATTTTAGGATGTTATACCTGAGGACAGCTGTGAGTCCCTTTTATATTATATTTTGAAAGAATGTATTCCTCTCCTCTCCAGCCCTTAGACATACCAGACATATATACATATTTGTTTGTCAGAGCTGATATTGAGCTGTTTAGCTGTGTCCCTGTGTCTTCTTATCTCAGCATCTGTATAAAGACAGCTGGTGAAATCATATATCCTACAATACATGTCCAAACAAAACATGTGTCTAGTGTTTCACTCATCTTTATTGTTCCTAAGTCAGAATCATGGTTGTGGCTCAGGTCATCAGATACAGTACTGCGTGTCATTTACATTGTCTTTTGCTGCTCCCAAGAGCCCCTTCAAGTATGAAATGCTATCACATATTTCATTGACAGACAATCTAAGGTCCCAAATCCAAGGTCTTGATATATCACTGTGAGAATTTAGCTTTCTGAAAAAATGGTTGCTTCATTCTGTCAGATAATAACTTGCTAAGTGACAGCAAGTTGATCCTGGTCTGGTGAAATGTGAGTATGTGCTCTGTGGACTTGAGAGAAATCCATTCTTTCATCATGACATGAAGGAAACACGATATAGAGACAAGAGAGTGAAATGATGTTAAAGAGAAGGTGTTACACTGGTCGGTGTGTACATGCACAATTTTGACATCTAACAAGTCAGTCTCATTGTTTCATACTTATAGGTGAAATACACACATTTACTGGTCTATATGCTTAATCTGGAACTCTTCTGGATAGTTTTAGCATGATCTAAAGTGAATAAAACTTGTATTCCTTATTTAACTAATGTTAACTCTACATGCAACCCCTTCTGTTGTAGCTCTTGTCTCTTTAAGGCCTGAGGAACCCACTTTTCCAGTTCTTGAATGCTGCATCTTGGGGCCACTAATTAAACTATAGAAGGATTTCATTTCTTTACTTGAAACATCAAAATCTATAGTACATCCTTACATGTACAAACTAAAATCCAATCTGAAGTATGAGAATGCATGGACAACACAAACAACACATGGAGAAACCATAGCAACAACCATAGCAAAACAAAAAATGTTCCAAGCGTTCAATGCAAGTTGAAGCCCTGGATTTTGACCTGCAAGGAGCATAGGTTAACCTCATGTTTTGAACTTTGACCATGTTTTGCATATATATCTGACATGGTAACAGTATATAGATAACAGAAAATCACAGTATGTCCCATTAATGTATTTGCTAGGTCTTCTATAAGATGCAGAGCAGGTACTGTAAATCTGTTTTTGAGCTGTTTTGCTAAAACAGCTGTTGCTGCAACCTCAAACTATGAGAGGAGTGGGAAAAAAACAATTGAAAAATGGAACTGTAGAGTTGAAGGATGATGGTTTGTGGTTTTGTCTCTATGAGTGACTTCCTCTAGTCGTGTGGTCCATTGTTATAAAAATATATATAATAACAGCTTTAATGTATGTAGAAATAACAAGCTGAACAAATCTGAGCATTTTGCAGAATTTGCACATGTTTATATTTCCCTCCTGCTTAGTTTCAGATTTGTTAGTATATTTTCATTCTTTAAAAAAAAAACCCTGCTTTGTTTGGCTCCGCCCGTTGAGGTTAAACTCAGCAGTGCGCCACTCTGCCTGAAATGTTTGCTTAACTTAAACTTCTGTAATGATTCACAGCAGAAGAGAATCGTGTCTCTTTCAGTATGGCACTTTGGTAAACAACATGCCCCAGCTCAGCGGGACTGTCCTCACAGCGGGGCTTCATTTTAGACCTCAGCATAATCAAAGCTCTTGTTTGGAGATGTGAACGCCTAGTTTTTAGCTTGGACATCCCCAGTAATTTCTCACCACTAACTCAAGCTGCCTGCTGTCTTCTGTGCTGAGTGGAGCCTGAGATTTAGATCTAAAGGCCTTATTTGAAAGTGCTGGTCATGCATGCAAACAAGGGGGTGCTATGAAACCATGCCCTTTGTCTGGCACACAATAGCATTTCAACCACTGGGGAACAGCTTGGATCTCCATAGAACTGGCATTACTTTCATGTCAAGTGACACCGAAGGCAATATAGTGGCCAACTTCCAAAATCCTCCATTTTTCAGCTCTTACACTCACCCTTTCTTTCTTCTGGTTTCATAGAATTGCCGGATTCAGGACATTATTTTATGTTCTTTTTATTTTATGTTCTTTGAATATGAAATAAAATTGAAATTCTTTGGTGCCAAACTATTTTCACAGCAGCATCTTTTGATCAAGGCAGTAATTTGTAGAGTATAAGCTAACAGCTATGACCTTCTGAGGGTAAGTGCAACTTACCCTCAGTAGGTGGCTAGAGTAATTACATAGGTTAAGAACTCAAACGGTAGCAGTTTCTGTTCTATTTACATTTACATGAAACCACTCCATGAACAAAGTACTCCTGCCTATAATTAGGAGAGATTAAAAAATTGATTTAAAATAACTAAGGGATATGGTGTGGTTGCCCATCAATATCCACTTGCACAAGTGTTCATTGTGCGCATGTGGAAGACTTTAGCTGTCAGATGTGTGGATTTTAAGTTATCAGAGTAACAAGCTGAGCTAGTTCGGTTAGCAGTGCCAGACTGTCCTTGGGGAAACACAAATTGTTAACATTAAGTTGCTTTATTCAGTGTTTTTACCTTTAATCACAACATTTTCAAATCTATTTTTTTGTTGAAAAATAACAAAAGATGTGATTTTCAATAACTAAACATAGAAGAAAGCAGCTGGTCTGAGTGGCTGGAGTGAGCACATGTGAACTTCTTAGTATCTTCAATAACTGATTTTTAGAACTAGTTAGTTTATTTTATTTGGATGAGGCCCATTGATCAGCAGTGTTGCGAAAAAAGGAATAAAATGAGTTATCCAAGAGGGCCAATTTTTATCCTTTGCCAAATGTTAAAAACCTAAAAATCAAATGATGAAATCTTGTAATCAATTTTCTGTCATTCAGCAAATCTAAAACTATACTCAGCTAAATTAAAGAGTTGTACTCACAATTTGATTATCAAATTTTAACCCAATACCAGTATCCTGTGTGTAGCCAGGAACACAGATGTAGAAAGGGAGGAACAGACCGACAAACGGGGAATGAATGGTAGATGGAAGAAAACGTCGAAAGGGAACTGAACAGTGGGGTTGGTGGAAGGAGGGGTCACATTGTTTGATCAGCAGACAAGCGGGGGAGTTTGAAAAGCCCTTGATGCTGATAGTGGGCAGAGGTTTAAACCCCTGGAGTGATTGACAGTCCTGACACTCCGCTGTGGGGCGAGTGAGGGGTTAGTGCACACAGAGAGGCTTGTTCCTGGCTTTACATTTGCATCCTCTGCCCGTGGGTGGTTGTGTTAATAATGTGGCAACTGGGAAGATTAATTGTGGACAAGCAGCAGGATTACGAGGGTCTTTGTGGGAGCAAAGGGGGCACTGGGTGGGAAAGGCCTGTGATCTGTGAGGCCGAGAGGAAATTAGTCAGGGCAGGCTGGAGCTGCCTTTTAACAGCGTACCTAAGGAAATGAAAGCCTTGTGCAAAGAGGATATTGAAATAAGTAGCCAGAAAATTGTTGACATTCTTGAGAGGCCAATATCGTTAATATTCATTGCATGAATGTGAATGTGTAGAGGAAAACACATTGTTAAGGGTAATTTTTTTTTTTTTAAATTCACTCACGGACTCACTAAAGAAGACGCTAAATGACTTAAATATGTTCCATTAATTTTCTTAGAATAGAAACATACTGTAATGTGGCTACTCTCACATTATCAACTCTGAAACACAGATTGAGGCTCAATTTCTGTCTAGTAGCCAATTAAGAAAAATAACAACACAACAAAGGCATATTCAGCCCCCTGCAGCTGTGTCCGCTCCTTTATAGGAGAAGTGAAGGAGCAGGGCAGGAGTCTCATGCCACCTGTTGGCTTGTCCTCACATAGCAGCACAAACTCAGACAGTACTCATCTGCTTCCTGACCCTCATCTGACCCTTTATTCATCACGCCTTGTTCAGAAGAGAGTATCGCATAATAGGTTTTAAGGGACTCAAGTATTTTAGCAGCATCAAGATAACTGTGTGCTGTTAGAGAAGCGTAGAGCCTTTAATGGCACAAACAGTGCAGTCACAGCATCAAACGGCCTTAAACATCAATTTTCACCACACTCGAGAGGATTCTTGTTTTGCAAACCCGCTTGCCTTCATTGATGTTTGGCTGCCGCGCTCATGGCTTTCCCATCAGTAATCATTTAAAAAAAATAGGTAAGCATCTGGACATTCAGGCCTCTTAATTAAAATACTGGTGTTTTTCCAATGTAAGAGAAATCATGAAAAATGGCCTGTCATGGCAAGTTTCTGAAACCAGATGACAAAGCTGGATGGCTCTGGGGGAGTTTTCAAATAGAAACACCAGGCTTAATAGTTGTTAATTAGATTTAATTGCTCAAAGCAGAATTGTGATGCTCAAAAAAGCATGGCTTAAACGTTCAAGTAATTTAAAGGCAGATTGCTATTACCTGCTTATTCTTGATTAATTTCAGACATATTGACCGATCTCCAGTGAGGAAAATGATCTACAGCTTAATTTATTGCACTGCTATTGCACACATTCAGAGAAAATAATGTGTGCCAAATGTGGCATTCAGTAACAATATACAACAGGGCCATGCAAATTCAAGATGTGATGTTGCAATGTAAACGAGTATGAACATTACCAGATTTCCAGTACAAGTCGCCAGTATTTGGAAAGATATACAGTTGCAAATGTGTGTGTGACATGATGTGCTTTGAAATAAATTCCTAATACCCTGAGCCTTTGTGATTTGTGGTCTCAGAGCTCAGCATCTGAGATGTACTCTTGTATTTCAAGTATGTTTTTAGTTGTGCCAAGATGTTGCACCACTCATTATTTTCCTCCGACTTTTGAAGCACCATCATTTATCAGGGAGATTTATTGGCAGATGGACTTCCAGATGTTTTGAGTATCTTGTGCAGAGTTTTAAAAGTTAGGCTACAACAGCGCTGTAGACGTGTTTACTTTTTGAGAAGACACATATGCAGTAGATTAGGTATGAATACACTATGTGTTACCCAGATACTCTGTTCTAATTAAACAAAATCCAGAAACTTCCGTTGATGTTACACAACGTCTGGTCACTGGCACTCTGATAGTTTACAGTCGTCTTGCTTTCTGTCAGGGAAATATAGCTGGCTATTTTACAGTGGAACAAAAAATAAAAGGTTTGGTTGTTTCCTAAAAGGTCAGCTACAACAAGACTAAAGCATATTTTTCCCTAGTGGTATTTAACTATCCTGAGAATTTCAGTTTTAAGATGTGTCAGGTCAAAACAGGAAAGGAAAATTCAATTTGTTATATTTGCAGCTCAGTTTAATTTTGTTGATGCTTTGAGCACCAGGTATGTAATCACATTATCCAACATTATACTGGGGTGGTGGCAGAAGTCTCAGAACGTGAAATATAAAACCAAACATCCATATGGCTAATATAATATATCATCATAATATCTTATTTGACATTTTACTGAGAGAAGATACTCAACTGAGTCATGAGGGGGCTTACTGCTAAGTCAGCTTGTTTGAAATGACCACAATTGAGAATATTTCCATTAGTCCACAGATGACAGCTATTTTAGAAGTGGGATGTTAAATAATGCTGCCTTATAGCAAGAGACTTAAGACTACTTGTAAAAATAAGTCATATCCATGGGATTAAGCAAATGCATATTACATTAAAAGAGCACTGAAGTGATGAATCACTACAAATGAGTGGGGGAAAACCCAGCCTTGCACTTGACAATACTGTATTAGACTAAAGTGACCTCTGGGTCTGCTCACAAATAGAATCTACTAGATCTAGCACTGATCATGACCCCTGTTATGTGATTATGTGAACAGATGTACAGTATCACTTGACTTTGGGGTTGTTGTTTTTTTTTTGTTTTGCTTGTTATTCTCTGAGGTTAATTAGATTCTTGCAGCGACTGATTCAAGTTTGAGCCAGCCAGCGTTCAAAAAAATAATAATGCATCACTGTTTTGAGGTAAATGGCTTCTTTGAAGGAGGCAGCATAAGGATTTAAGGAGAAAAACAGAGTCAGTTGTTTGTCTCTGGCGATACTGAAATAACCTTGGGAGTGGAGATAAGAAGCCACAGGGCCACTTTTGTTGTCTCTAACAAAATGTGACATTTGGACATTAGAGCTGTTTCAACTCAGTGCGCATAAGAAATTTGTATTTGAACAACCGGCTCTTTCCATCCCGTGCTCCGTGAACAAGCATGAACAGGTTTGGCCCTGTGCGTATAGAGAATGTATCCATAAATTATCATCAGATAGCTCGCCGCTGTTATTGCACAGCTTCACCCACTTCCCATTGAGTTTCAGCTCATGTTCCTCTCCTCTCTCCCCTCATATCTCAGCTGTGACTTTGTCATGCAGCCAAGCACGTAATATGCTCTGAGCTCTGTATCATGTCCAATTATAATTAGCTTTGTCAGGCCTGAGCCCTACAACCCTCATGCAGATAATATGATAATATGTCTTCATAACCAAGTGACCTTACATGTGCAATATTTCTCTCCTTCTTAAGATTGCGTGTCAATAAAGTAATG
Source organism: Lepturacanthus savala (assembly GCA_030544235.1). Lineage (NCBI taxonomy): Eukaryota > Metazoa > Chordata > Actinopteri > Scombriformes > Trichiuridae > Lepturacanthus > Lepturacanthus savala. The sequence goes on along the minus strand of CM060471.1, from coordinate 18,936,678 downwards.
GAGTCTGGGAGGCCGTGGCAGGGGAAGATTTAGATGATTGGGCTCTCAGGTGCAGTGATGTATAACCGTTATTATTCTACCTGTCGGAGTTGTATACACAGCTGGGTGCAGCATGGCGGTGACCAGGGAGAGAGCCGGGCATTCAAGGGAGGCCTTTGTTAATAAGCCTTTAATCCTTCGTTAAAGACCGCCCCAGGGGGGCACTTTCTCATTTTCACGCCGTACATGGAGATTTTAAGTTCAAATAACAAGTTTTAATTGCGGAGCACACTGAGCTGCAGTGTCACACGTGAGATATGAATAACATCATTATTTTGATGCCAATAACTGTGTACCTATGACATCTGGTGCAGAAAAGGGATCTTAACTAATAAGACAATTCATACAGAACAATTGATTAAGTTATATAAGGTCCATTTTTTGTAAATATGGGCATCTAGAAGAATATGAAATTGCAAACTATGTTTTAATTAGTATATCATTCAAACAAACTAAGGAGTTTTGTATTGTTAATACCTTCGATTGAGCCATTTTTATCTCCTTATAGAGCGTGTCTCCCTATGGAGACTACCATAATGCACCGCCATGTTTCTACAGTAGCCCAGAATAGACAAACCAAATGCTGGCCACACCAGTTCTATATCCACCATAGCTATTCATTGATCAGTTGGTTGCAATGTGCAACCTCATCACTAGATGCCGCCAAAAACTACACACTATAACTTTAGGAGGACACTTTTTTGAATTGGTGTTATTTTGCCTCCCATTGAAGATAAGTGTGCATTGTTTATATTGAATAAATTTCCCAATTTTGATAATTGATGAATTATTAAAGTTATTTATCAAGCAAAAATGCAAAATCTTTCGATTTTCAGCTTCATAAATTTGGACATTTTCTGTCTTCAACATTGGGTTTTGGATTATTGATTCAGAAAAACTGAAATTTTAAGTATAAATTTAAAGTATAAATATAGATTGAATGATTATTTAAAAAAAAAAATCAGGGTAATCAATGGTGACAACAATAATTTGTTGCACGCTTTTAATGTCACAGTGTTAAGCGTATCTTTGTCATGACTAATCAGCATTTGCCTCCAGCTCATGGACACGGATGTGTGCATCCATGCAGATGTTTTGTCTTTCAGGTAGTAGCAGAGGTCGGCTGAAAACACCAAACACATTGGCATACTAGCAATAGCTGTGTGATTCCTGCTTGTTGTTGCATCTCACCCTGCTGTTGATGGAAACAACTGGACAAGAGAGGCTCTCGTAGTGAAAGACGGCACTGAATTCCTGACAGGGCGAGGTTTCACTAACACTGACGCAACGTAATGAGGGAGCCAGAGGTGAGGCCTATCTCAGCATGTCTGTGTGGATTTCCCTGAGTGATTGATGTGTTCCAGTCAAATGAAGCAGTGGGCTGAGTGATATGACACTTGTCTCGCTGTGACACACGTGTTCGCGGCTAACGGTTATTGGTGTTGATGGGCCCCACTCCACTCAGCCAGGCAGGCGCAGTTATTTTGATCCCTTGTTCTTTTATTTCTGTCCCCTCTCTTCACTGTTTTCTGTCTCCTTGCCACATCAAATCAGAGTTTAGAGATGGAGGCAGGACCCTCAGGTACTAGCTTATTAAGCATCAGGAGCTGAGTCGAGATGAAAGTAATAATGGGGACCAGACAGCCGAGTGGGCATCTAACATTTCAGGTAGAACTTGACATTCAGGATTTTCTGGTGAGAAGAAGACACCAGCTCATGTGGTCTCTGTTGTCAAATTGTCAGATAGAAATAAGTCCCTTGTTTCTATTCAACAACAGCTTTTTGTATACATTTTTCTCACAAAAAATGCTTGCTTTTATGGGTTCTGTAGTTTGGTATAGACTAGAGCTGCAGGCTACTTTTTATTAAGTATTTTTACATTAGTCAATTAATTCTCAGTCTGTAAAATATGAGAAAATAATGAAATCAAGTCCAAAAATAAAATCTAATTTGCCTTTTTCAGTCTGGACCCTTAGTCCAGCTCTACCAGAATGTCAGACTTTCCAATCATCCAGTGAAATATCTTTGCATCTAAAGATGATTGTTTGTCACAACATTTTGTGTTGGGGGTGTCATATTGCTATTCAGATTGTGAGCTCTACAAATCTGTGATTTCTGACTCAGGGCTATACAAATAAAATTGAGATGGCCTTTTGTTTGTCATGTCGTATGTAATAGTAGGTTCTCCTACAAGCTTGGGGTACTCAGTTGGCTGAAATTTTCAAACTTGCTATTAGATGGCCCCAGAAACTACACACTGTACCTTTAAGGAAATGTTTTTTTTTTTTTTTTGACAATCAGCTACTGGTGAGTTTATCACTTTAGCATAAAAGTAATCCACTATAGACACATTGTGATTACAATCTTTATAATGGTCTCTATTACTTCAACAAGTTAATCATCCCATAAACATTACCAGTAGAACTTCACTATCAGTTAATTGATTTACTGTAGAATTTTGGTGGTGCTTTGGGTTATTAACTCTCATTAACTGTCTGTCATGACTCAAAATATTTGCAACATCAGATGCTTTTTCAAATATTGAGGCACTCTAAATGGTCTAATGACTAATATTAGATTAAAGTGATCCCAAATCGATCAGCATCTGATTCAGAAATTACTGCTCTTTTAGTGAGGTGAAAAATCTGGGAAGGTTCAAGCCTTTTTTTTTCCTTTTTCTTTTTTTTTTTTTTTTTTTTTGCTCCCTGGTAGATGTGGTCACAAGATGGCCGCCATCAAACACTATCCGCTTCTAGTCTCTGTGACAGCTCTCATTATTGGAGGCCACCGAATAGTTACCAACTGATAAAAAGCATATCACACCGTGGAGGAAATTGAATTCTGGAGGACATAAATTCTGACTGAGAGAGATCATAGTCAGAAGCTAATTTAAGGAAGATTAAATTAATTTCAATGACATCCATTCTATCTCGACGAAGTCGGTACATAACATAATGTAGCTCTGTTGCCTTGAGATAAGAGAATAGTCATTTTAGACTGGGCACAGCTGTAGCTGAGGATCAAGCCCTAATCCCATTGCAGCAACCTTTTTTCCAGAACATCATGGTGGATACAGAGTGTCTGACAAGCATTATGCAGTAAGGGGATTTTAAAAGTCTTTCAGTTTAGTGTGATAATTTAATTGACTGCTGACCCAAAGCCTCAGGACACAACATGCCTTCATATGCAGCCAGATCAGTTTTCATATTCATATTCACAGTCACAGTCATATTTCTTCTTTTCCTATGGCGTCTCAAATCAGGGCTATATGGTAATGGATTATTTTTCAATAAATCAACTGTCCATATTCAACAAAATAGAAAGCACTTGCTATAAGAAATTGTAACCTTCATGATTTTAAAACCATACAAAAAATGTCCACAGCTACATGTACTTAGGTCAACTTAACTTCCATATCCATGATTTCTACCAATTCTCTTCTTCAGGTGTTATCTTTTCAACTCTTTATGTGTAACATCTGATGTCTGAAAAGGCCTCCAAGTCCCGCTGTTATTATGAATGAAACAAAAAAACAGTTATACTTACACTATATATACTAAACACTATACTTACACTATATTCATGTTTTAGGTAATTTAAATGGCCATCTTTATCTCTGAACATATTGTTGAGGTAGGTTTTTTTGTGGCCAAATTTTTCAAGTAAATAGCATTATTACAAATGTTAATGTGATTGCGAGGTTTTCCCAGTTCTGGAATAGAACCCGGAGGTTCTGGTTACACTTACACTTATAAAGTTGCATTGTTACACATCTAGAAGGCATGTAGTCATATTACAATTCAATTGGAGCTGTGTTTGTAGCCACCTGACAAACAAACTTAAATTCATTCTTTTGAATGCTCTATTTTGTCTATACTACAGTGCTATATAAGGTGTGGGTGAGTCTGTAAAGCCTGAATGAGAAAATCTTTACTTTTGGCTTTTTCTCTTTAAATGGGTCTATGTTCATTATCTGGGAGATTTGTTCTCATTTATAGTTATTGGTGATCTTTATTTTGCCAGCTTTATGTGCAAAACTGCTATCCGTCTACCATAAGCAAAGTTGAACCACTGAATTTCTCTCAAATAAACTTAAAATAAAATTCTGAGTTAAAATAGGCTAAAATACTCAGAAGTGCTGAGTTGGAGGATCTTTTTCTGTCTCGGAATGATCACTTTCCTATTACACATACCCATTTGATTTATTGTTGGTATATATTAAAGTAGTTGATAGATAAAGTGTCTCACCTTATATTTTATTCTAAACTTCAGACATAATCGTCCTCAGTCTTGCACCAAACCATCTTAACAACATGAAATCTATCGTATGGTGCTGTTAGGATCTTTTTGTTTGCTCTCATATTTCTACTGCTTGAAAAATAGCTTTTTCTCTAAAGACAGAGTCCTTGTGGTTGAGCTGTCTAAATAGCTAATGAATTACAGATGAACACTGATGCAAATGAATCTCCCACAAGTCCCTGGGTAATATGGCAACCACTTAAAAGTTTAATCAATAACCCCGAAGTTGAAAGCATGCAGGCGTTGCACTTGTATGGTCACAATGAACAAAATGCAGACTGCAGCCTCCTCTAAATTACAGTGACAAGCATAGTCATGCTAGATCACTGGAAGTGAAAAAGAAAAGTCTACATAACTTCATCAGTTGTGGTTCCATGTTACCTTCGAGAAGAAAAGCATATCTGCAAAAATGGAAATAATGATTTATTGTTTAAACTAATCCTTCTACTTCTCTCACATTGGTTGCTGTTGGTAATCTATGATAAAATATGTATTATATAAAACTAATAAGCAGACCGGAGTAGCATTTCATTAAATACAACATGAAAAATTACATCTGAATGTCAGTCAGTTTTATTTTTTCCATTTTAACTTGCTTTAAAAATGGTTTAAATCTGTTACAATTTTAGCACTGCAGAGTAAAATATTCTTTATTTCAGCATATATGATCCTGTACAGTTTGCCATGTGGAAGCTGTCAATGATAATAAAAATGCAATAGCTTTATTAATAGATTTGCGCGCACTATAACTGCTGTTAATTGTTTTTTTTAATTGCAATGAAAGCTCACAGATATAGTGGATGGCTAGCCTCTATGCCACGTGTCACATCCTTTAGCTGTGTCACCCTTTGATACATTTATGACCCTGAAAGATTAAAAACTGATTGCACTAGGCTATAAAATGTTCATTTCATTCACAGTGATTATGTCTTCCTGACAGTTTGACCGGGCTTGTTTGAGTATGTTTGTTTTTTCTTCCATGTGCTAATGGATACTATATCTAAACCAGATTACTTTGTCATGCATCATATTTCATTAACAGGGCTGTATTAGAATGTACAAGATGTACACAATATTACCAGTGTTTGCTGTGCTGTACCAACATACTGTTACTGCATATGTACAGTATACAGTGGCCAAACAGCTTCCATGATATCATGGTAATACCTCTTTAATTGTCTGCAGATGCCAGAAAATGTGCTTCTCTTATACTGACAATAACATTTTATTACCCTTTTCCTCATCTTCCTTGTTCTCATGAATTTGGACCACCTCAGACAGATGATGTGTAGATGCAAGCTCTGTGTTTTGCTCATCCGTCTCTTCCTCCCTCTTTCCCTTTCCTGCGCTCCATCTTTCAGAACTGTAACCTACGGTCGCCAGCTGTGCGGGGAGCCCCAAAGTGTATTTATGGCAAGCTGCACTTCATCACACACAGCCGCACAGCTGCCAACTTTACTCGGAGCGTACTTCAGCCGCCCTGCCTCTGGCCATGTTTTTTTTTTTTTCGTGTGTGTGTGTCTGTGAGATCCTGCACTGCTGCTGCATGCTTCTTTCTCCCCAGCTGCTGCCCTGCTGGAGAAGGTGGTGTGAACTGTTAATGGCCTGTGGAGCACAAGCAGAGGTGCCTGCCACTGCCATTGGGCAGGCTCAAGGCACACTGTCGAGTAAAAACACCAAACTAAAATAACCAGCACCATTCAAAACTATAGTAGGTAAATAATTGTTGTAGTGTAGGATTTAACGGTGCTCTTTTTGTCTTCCCACCTTCTGCAAAAGCATTAAGCATCAATTGTTGCTGCTTCTCTCTGCTGGCCTCTTGTTGATATTTTGATACGGCATTAAAATATCTCCCGCATGTTTGGCCCAGCATAAATCTGTCCTGAGCCTGCAGGGGGCCTGGTGATGAGCTGCCTCCTTTCCCGCCGACCTCTTGTCCCCGGGCAGACAGAGTGGAATACATGCCCCCACTCTCCTATAGAGTCCCCAGTGTCCTCGTAGCCTATCAGGACAGAGAGCCCCTCACCCCCTCCCCCCTCTCTTAGCATATCAGGAGACGTACATCTTCCGCTGGTGCAGAGCTTTATGCAAGGTGACAGCTCCTCACACTTCAGTGTTCGGATCACCTCAAGTAGCTCAGATATCGGAAAAAATGAGCACACTTCCCACTGCAGTGACCAAATGTAGATTGACTGAGGGTATCCGCAGGCCGCTGCGCCCCTATCCTCCTGTCCTGACAGAACAGGCCTGCTGGTTACTCTCTACATAAGAGAGAGAGGAGTCTGGAGACACATCAGAGGGGAATGCTGGCTGCAGACAGAAGAGATTGGGGTGGTGGTGGAGGAGGGTGAACACTTTGAAGCCATTGGAGGTGATGTCAAGTTTGCTCAGACTCAAGGATGGTGTTTGAATATGCTGGCCACTAATATGGCACCAGTATCTCTGTCCTCATCTCTGTTTTCTGTCACTATGTACAATCCGGGCTCGTCTTCTCTGCTACTGACAATGTCTTTTCACATCATGTTATTGCACACTTGGAGCTGCAGTCAGCAAGCCATCACTCAGCTTCTTTGTCTGAAAGTCAGCCCCCGTTTTTCTGTTGATGCACTCGGTGCCTGTATAAAGTGACGGGAAATACACTATCTACTTTCCCGTCAGGAAATCATTGGCAGTTAAACGGGAATATCACTCACCGTTCACCTTACTTATACCAGTATTTAGCAAGATGCTGCAGCATTTACAAGTGGCATTGGGTATGCAAAGACAACCTAACCCGCGTTCTCTTCATGCACTCAAAAGTTTCCTTGATTTTTAATCATTTATTTATTTTAAACAAATAACTATATTGTATACATCAGCATAATACAACCATATAATTTGTATGCCCTTGGCAAAAACCCACTCATCCAGCAGTTTTTCCTGTGCATGTAAATATAAATTATTTTTATTCCCACTGGGTTTGTTGTTTTTGATGTGTTTATGTAAGTGTAGCACATTTTAGAAAACTAGGGAAAACTTTTGAGATTGTTTCTAATTGTAAATTTTATGTTAAAGACATGGCTCAGAAACACACTTTACAACCAGTCACCTCTTTAAATAAAATGTTTAGAACTTGACCTGTAGCAGAAACATTTTTTGAAGGTCAGACAAAATATTGTTCATATCCTGTCTTTTATAACGTTAGATAAAACAGCTTTAGATCATAGATGTAATGAATTTCTTTCATGAACAGAATTTTGATTAAACATTTAAAATGACTTCCATGACTTTTAAAAACAGAATCTAGCTTTTGCTCATAAAGGATTAGCCTACCTTCCGCCCTTTATAGTATGTGTCTACTGTACCACCTCAAAAGCAAAGAAGGGTAAAAGCCTAGCAGAAAAGATGGGTATTCATTTCTTGAATTTCCACCTTTTTTGAGTCTATTCAGTTGCTTTTTCACAGAGGATAAAATCAGCCATCACTTTATGGCCACAGCGCAATCAGACACAGCCCTCCAGTGTCTTCAGCTGACTCTTCTGGCCCTGTCAAGTCCTCCTTCAATCTGGGAGTCTGAGCAGTCGTGTGGAGGTTGACATGATTGCCTTTAAGCAGCCCCTCTTAGCTAGTGACACACAGCTGCAGCCAGGCACCTCTTCTGACAGTAAGAGTACCATGATGGATTGCCTTGCCAAAACTGCTGATCAAAGGAGGTCGAAGTTCAGCTGTGTGCCGGCGCTGCACTAGGCATGTGCAATCACCAGAGATGGTTTTTCCTGTCCAAACATTGGATCTTAAGGCTGAATTTTTATTTCATTGATAGTTTCCATATTTAACTTCAGAATACTATTAGAAATAATAATCAGCATCATTAAATTAGATATAAAGAAGAAAAAAATGAAAGGATTATGTCTTCAAGAATTCATTTACTTATCAAAAGTACAAGCTTCATACTTGACACTATGCCAATATTCAATCATACACACATTAATACGAATAAAATGCCGTCCCATCCCATGCTGTCTTTGGGCTGCAGAAGCACCCTGCTGAAAAGAGCAGACATTTAAAAGTTTCTGACATGTGTCGCGCTACCATTGAAACACTGTCACTGATGTAGGTGGAGCTGACAGCATCCCAGGCATTGAGGATGGCTCTGGGACATACCAAGTTTGGTATGTGTCAGCTCTCATTGTTGTCAGAATACATCCTAAGTGAAGTTGGAATATGTAAACAGTATCATTAAAATAAGATTTCATATGAAACATTTTGGATTGACAGGAAAATGTTTGCCTTAAAACACTGTGGGTAAAATCCTCCTGATTCAAAATCATACAAAATAATATTGTTTCAATTGCTCTTTATTCAATTTAAGTAGATATAAATAAGTACATTTATATGTACTTATTTAAGTAGATATAATAAGTAAATTCAAACACGCCTGTATACAGATAATACACTTGACCTAAAGAGAGCGATTTTCAAATTTTGGGCTTTAAATTTTTAAGACAACTTGATTCAGGTAGAAATGAAGCATCCATGATCCTGGCTAGAGTTGGTGACTTTTGCGGCTAAAGCAACTAAGGAGTCTCATTTCTGGGCCAGATTCACATTAGTGACATTTATCATTGAGAGGGAAGATGGTATAATTAGCTTGTCAGTCTACTTTAGGCTGAGCTAGCGCTCTTTGTGAAGAAGAATGGACTGCAAGCCCAAAGAGCGGACAGCCAGTCGATAATGTGGCAATTAATGTCATAAATAATTCTAAAGCAAATTATATTAAAATGGACCTCACACTCTAAAACAGCACTTTATTTCCTATCATTTCATAATGTGTTCTGTATGTAACAGCAGGAGTAGATTTTCTTCTTTTATTTCTACATATGGCCGACATATGGTGACGCCATAATGTGAGGCATAAAAATCAGAAAGCCCATGCAAAAGATTTATTTGTTGATTTAGTTTGCTTTTGACTTATGAATGTCTTCCTTATTGCTGAAGCATCACCCGCGGTAAAAGGCAAATACAAAGTGTAAAACCACTTTTAATCAAAATTATATTGCCTTCATGTTGCTAGCTGTATAAAATGGCTCCAGCTCATAAAGAATGTGAGTAATTTAATGGCAGTAGTGGTTAAATATATCAAATGCTCCTTCTGGCCTTGGGAGGGTCAAGCCCAGTGTGATATATAGAGAAGACTGTGATGGCTGAAGGTCGTGTCAGCTTCTTCTGCATAATGCATGAATCATGTAACTCTCTCTGACTCCAATTTTCTGAACCTGAACCTTGGGATGAAAATCTTACTAAGTAAATCAGCGAGCATGCTGGCATTTCTATTAACCTCCAGTGTGGAACTGACAGAAACATGAATCACAGTAAATAATATCTTGCAAATTGTAAATCATGTTTACAACTTGGGCTGAGAAGTGATGTTATGGGAGTGCCATCTGTTTGCTGTACGTTACTGCTAATTTCTTTGCATGCAGGCAAAAGAGAAGGTGTTTTGCAAAATTAGAAAGTAGCACAATTTTTTTTTTGATTTTGGAAATATATTATGATTATACAGGTTATGTTTTGTTTTTGACGAGCGGTATTTCCCACTTCAAACATGAAAATAGCCAAGAGCTTTGATTTATGCATGCAAGGAGTGAAGCAAACGAAAAGGAAATGTTGACCTTTATAGGGAACATAAAGGGTCAATGCGGCAACTGTGCCTTACAGGCAAATTGCCTCCCAGTGCCAGCAATTTGTCCATATAACAGGGATGAAATCCTTATCTTTTTCCATTTTATTGGTGTTTCTCTAGAGGAAACATGGAGAAGTAGAATGTTTCTTTATACTTAAAGGACAACTCTAAAAAATACACATAATGATGAAATAAGAGAAAAGTTAAGTCTTTGTAATGGAAATGTTAACAGTAAAGTTTTCCTCAATTTAAATAATATTCAGAGAAATATTCAGTGGCAGCCCTGAGTGTTTTTTTGTTTTATATAATGCGTGCATGCATAGAAGCCTGCCCTCCTTCCTTTCTGTATCAAAGGGTAAACTAATGCAAAATGTATATGGCCCTTGGCACAAAAGATGGTGGTGTGGCTCAGTACAGGAAGATCTGTGTGCTAAAAGCTTGAAACATCTGTGTAAACACATGGCCTTTTTCCAACCATGTAGACAATGTTCTCATAGCCTTAAGATAGATGTCCAAGGCAATATACCTTGCCCCAGGGCCATGATGGAATGGCTTTGAACATCTGAAAAACCTTTAGCTTCAAGCAATATCCACTTTCAATATTCCAGTTTGACTGCAAAGCAAAGACGAATTCAACTTACGGCTTTTATTTGACCCTTTGTTGTTCTAAGCATTGGATCGATGGTACCAGCTTAGGGGTATATGTTTTGGAAATGAAAAAGAATACAGAAGTTTTAATGATGCTGTGAGTTTTCACGGTTCGTTTTTGCCAGATTATGCTCAATATAAGGGATTTTTATATAATAGGGTTTTAAAAGACATCGGCAAGCAGTACAAAAAAGAGAGGGTTCTCCGCCTTTGTTGTTGTTCTTTAATTCTGTTAATAGCCCAAGGTAAAGATTTATCTGCTCTTGTCAATTTACCTCAGCTTCAATATAAAGCACCAAGGTCACTTTTTCCTTGCCTGGCCCACAGGATTAAATTGCCATGTCCCTCTAATAGGCAGCACAGGGAATCATTAGTCCAGATCAGCTGCCTGACTGATAGGCATTTCAGTCCAATCATGGGAGTGTGTCGCCACAGGCCAGCCAGTATTGACACTGTGTCAGGACTGAGAGGGGACGCCTTAATCAGCCAGGACACTCTCAACATTGATTTGACAAGCTTCAGTAATGACCCCCTTGTTTTGGTAAAGGATCACTGTTTATCCAGGCTGGCATTGATGCACTTGGAGTGCTGCATTGTCATGGAAACTATTATCACCAGCCAAGCCTGCGCTGCTGGACAAGAATTGTGTTAACAGGGCAACCATGAATTTGTGCGAAACAAAAGAAACTTCTTCACTGATGGCAAAGCACAGTGTTAAATGTTAAGTAAATAGTTAGCTGTTAATTTGCTGATTGACTAACAATGTTTTTTGTTTTTATTATGTATTTACTTTTGACTCTATTGTCTCTCCTGTGTTGGCAGGAGGGACAATGTAATGTAATGGGATACCTTTGTAAATCCAGTTGACTTCTTATTGTACTTATTGATTTTTAATATACTCCACCTTTTGTTTAATTCTTATTCATAGTGGTTTATATGTTTCTGATTTGTAACTACAGATTTCTTTTTGTAAAAACCTTGAAGCATTGCATTGACATATATAATTATGGCAGAAGAATTGTTTTTTCTTTTAGATTATTTTAGATTGTGTTCCATATTTTGAAGATTTCTATGATCTTATCCTCTCCATTTTAAGTAAAGATCCCACTGCTCTCTGTCCATCCTTGGATTTGCCCATCCATTGTAAGCTTAGGCTCTTAGCAGGTTTGGTAAGACTAGTTTGAGAGTAGAGGTCAACCAAAACTGGGATCTGTCTGGGAATCTGTTCTGTTAAACACCTCAGATCAAACTATGCAGGTCTGCTCAAATATGAATCAATATTCCTTGCTTCAAATGGTTTTAGAAATATATTTTAGAAAAGGTTGAAGTGCTACAACATGGTACAGATAAAAAGGCTTCATAAAAAAATTTAATAATTCTCAGAAAGACTATAATGAGCTTGCATTCAAAATTACACTTACTCTGTCCCCAGCGCTACATTCTCCAAGGATAACCAGAAATGTTGTATGGTACATCAATACTAATTATTCTCAGCGCACCACTGAATAGTCACTTTTATTTAAGATCATTTATATCAGTTCAGTTATCACTATAGTTGATGTAAAAATTAATAACATAATTTTTTTATGTGTTAGCTACATGTGTTTGTTTACTAAGAAGGTGACTCTGCCGCTGGCAGGATGGTCAGGGAACCAGCAGCTTCTCTAGCTGCCTGTGCGAAGGCGAGGTGTTAGACTGTAAATATTATTGGCATGCTGACAGTCTCCCACTGTGCCTTGGTGTGTAAAATTGTTAACAAGCAACATGATGAGCCCTCTCCATCCCCAAGGTGAGAATGTGGAGAGTGTTTTTATCAGCCATTATCCAGAGGGTGCACCAAAGTGTCCATCGTCACATGATCTGTCTGCCAATCAGAATCACTGAGGAGGCTTTATATAGCCCCTCTGCAATACATTTAAGTAAAATTGAACTTAGAGCTGCTGTTAAGCAATACCTTCTCTGCTGAGCTCTGTGGTAAAATACTGAACATTTTTTCTGGTCAAATCTGAAGGATAAATAGAAATGAGACATATTGTAGAACACAATACATTAGCTTTTAATTTGTGAAAATACAAAATGAAATCATGTACAATTTATGTACAAGCCTATTTGTACAAGACAATAAACTGTATTTATTATTGGGTATTATGACATAGTCAGAAATATCAACTTAGCACTGTCATTGTATCTACAAGTCAACGTGCTAAAAAAAAATGCACAAAATAATACAAACTAGACCGCATTGCTGAATGTCTCTCAACCCCACAGGTACTGTCAAACAAGAATATTTGTAAAATAAGAACACACTAGAAAGAAATATTTTACATGTAGTTTTACAGATTCCTTTGAAGAGTACATAAATGATTTCATAAAACACAAATTGCTATCAGGCTCTGCTATTGATAACTGATTATTTAAAAATAGTTTTAAGACTTTTCAAATTGTTTAGCATAGTTCTAGCTATCTCCAGGGAATTACATTAAATCCAATCATTATGAAGCATCATTCTAAGAAATTCAAAGTATTTTTTAAAGCTTGAAAGATGGAGAGCAAAGTTCATTTCTCAGTTGCACAGCAAAATTTCCTTAAATTCAGCAAACTAGAAGCCCCTTTTCGCAGGAGTGGGTCTTCTGGAGTCCTCCGTTGGCTTCAGCACTGCCTGGCACATTACCGGCACTGAGCAATGGATGGCTGGATGTTCTCTGTGCCAGTAAAAATGTCACAACTTCTCTCTTTTCACATCCAACATGAACCCTAGGCTAGACCATGACACATCCTTGGTGGATTAAGGACTTTATGGATTGATTTTTTGATTGATTGATTTTTTTTTTTACATCTTTCCCATTCATTGATCCTCAAGTAAAGTGACAACAGTGCCAATATAGCTTTGCTCTCTTATTTAAATATGATATGATTAATAAACTCTCAGCTCTGTGTTCTAGCTTCTACCTCTGCTTAGGAACTTATCAAACAATCAGTGCTTCAGCAGATACGTATAACTTGTTTGTCTTATGGTTGTTTCAGATATGCAATTATCAAGATGGTTTAAACACACAACAGAAGCAGTCAGGACATATAAATAGCCCAAATTTAGTTTTATGATAGAGCTGTTTTCCATGAATCTACAAAAAGCCTGAACATGTCTGATTATGGCATTAAGATTGGTCATGGAGGCCAAGCAGTTAAGTAATGGCCTCCAAGACAATCCTGTGTCAGGCAGTGCTTACAGCCAAAGGAGGACTTAGAGATGCCCACTTCATGCGATATGTGGCTTTCACTTTCAACTCCTACAGACTTCATTCATGTTATATTAAAGTATTTGGCTTTGCCATCTGTGGTTTCACAAGAAAATTAAAAGCTCTTCTATCGTATAAGAAACTGATCATTTTGGTTACGTCATGAAGTTGCCATCAAAACAGCTCTATCATATTTGGCTATTGACTTAAAAAAAAAAAAAAAGAAGAAAAGATTTTTTCCCCTGGAGAAACTCTGCAGATACTTGAAAGTTTTACTTAATAAGATGTATGGGGTTTTGGACATTGCAACCAAACAGCAACATGAAAACATTTATTACAAATGACCAAAAAGAAAAAAAGGCAAAGATAAGACAAATATTAATGGATAGAGATAAGGCTGAAGCCAAATGCCATTTACACATGGACAGTGGCCATCATAACTGTCACAAATGTTGTGAATTAGCTCCAAATGGCAAAGCAATCACTGAGAGTCAGTCACTAACACTGCCATTGTGGTGGGATCGCAGCTGGATGTAAAATACACATTTTAATATAATGTACAGAATAAGTCTGCAACACTGGGTAAAGTAAATGCAGTAGTAGTCGTAGTTGTTCATCAACAGCTAAAAAGGCAACTTATCATTGCAAATGCTGATCCAGTAATCATTATAATCACCTTTTTTATATAGTAGTAGTCATCTTTTACACTGCTGTTCTTCTTCACGTGACCCTCATTCCCCAAAGTAAACAAAAAAGTAATGGAGTCTGGTCACCACTACAGATTAGCTGTGCAAACTAATAAATAGGTGTGGGTGCAACATTTGAATATGATTGTCTGTGTATATTTCATGTGGGATTCTAAATTTGCATGTACAATAAGCTTGCTGTAGAGGTGAATGAGGAAAGCAGTCATGTGTTCAATCCGTCTAATGGCCGGTGATGATTTGTATTTCCAGATTGTGAAACATCCAAGTTTGACACCTACACGACGAAGCTTCCGGGAGTCATGGCTCAGGTGTCAGGGGCTCAGAAGTTGTCTTCTGCTTCTTTGATGGGTGGAATCAAGCTGCTTGTGGATTTGTACTGACTGACTTGGTGGACGTAGAGGGTATTCACAGGCTTGATCTGTATGGTCCTCAGGTGTGTATTCTCTGGCTCATCTGTAAACCATGTCTTTTCTGACAAAAGAGGAGGAATATCAGACAGTTAATGCTACATAGCAGTCACTTAAAATTAGGGTGTCATCAGATTGATTTATTTGTGTTTTATGAGCACATAGAACTTTATATACCATATTTTAAAATAATCATTTGGATCGGTGGTGGAGAACAAAATTCTGATATGAAAATATGCTCCCATTTTTTTCTTTAATGGCAGGTAAGCATCACTTAATATTCCATTGTCGCACTTTTCACCTCGATAATGTGACTCATTTTAAGGCTTTTTTCTCTTTTACATTTAACATTCACTACCACTGAAGCATGCTGTTTTGTTGTGTCAGCAAACATGCAGGTAATCAGTTTAAAAAAATCTGATTTCAGACTCCACAGTGCCAAATTAGAAGTTAATACCTGAAAAATTCATTCTGTCAAAGGGTTATATTTTTGAGGGGCTTCAGGCATTTGGCTTGATGCAACTTTAATTTCTTATAGGAAATAGATATTCTTATAGTGCTGGTGAAACATCCACTTGGCAATGTCCATGGTCATACATTTTCATCAACATGACTTAAGGCAGTGATGCATACAGTAGCACACATGCCGGTAGATACATGTTGCCAATAATAAAACATCAGAATAAGCTTAAGTAGCATCAAACCATTCAGTTACGATCACAGTCTACAGTTCAACTACAGGCAGATCTCCTGCATAGGTCATGACCATGCAGTCCTGATGCAGTCATTGGTGAACAACAAACTACTTGGCTTTCATTCAGAGGACGAAATGTCAGCAAGGACATGACCGTATTTGATGCATTATTTAACATCATGCATAACCACTTCCATACCTTGGCTCACTCTATTCATCCTTGTTGCACTTTGGAAAAAGAAAGTAGTACACTAAATGTAAGCTAAATATGAAATACTTATATGATCATTAATAACAAAAATTACACATGATGCTCAAAAGGTATATAAACAGCAGATGCCGCCTTAACTATGGATGTAGAGTAGGTTAAACTCTTAGAAGGGAGCAGCAAATAATAAAAACAAAATATAAATCATGTCAGAAATTTTTTAAGTGAGGTTATTGTGTGTCCAGCCACTGGAGCATATGTCAAGCAAGCCACGCTGTGCCCATGCCTGTTGCCAAAGCAATAGGAAGGAGAATATTGTCCATGTTTCAGATGTTATTCAAAACCCACAAGCAGCATGCAGCTAATATATAGCAAAATATATTACAAGATATATTATCATATTATATAATATCATATGTATTATATAATGTACTTAAATAACCTCAATTTTATCAAAATTAATATATTTAAAAAAAAAAATAGCAACATAAGTTAACTGGTGCAACTTTTTTTTTTTTTTTTTTTTACAGTATTCTTCCAAATGTGTACTGATTACTAACCAGTGAAATCTTGTAGCATTCATTCAGCAGCTGGGAAAATGCAACACCTGCTCATTATTTTTTTTTTTCTGAACAATCAAAAAATATTGATAATATTCCCACAGAAACATTATATTTGATAGTACTTCAAGAATGCATACCTCTGCTAATTCTGCAAATCCTCTATATGTGTTGCTCAAATAATAGAAAATATTTAGAAATGTGTAATCAAATACAAACAGTGATAGACATCATCATTTATTAAATGATAGCAGCTATGTTTTGGGGAAAACCCACATCATGTCTGGGAACAATATGGCTCTCTGTATAATTGAATGGGTTATAGACATATGAATTTGTCATGTTGCTGTATTGCCAGCTACAGTCTAATTGCAAGTTCTGAATTAAAGATTGGAATTGCTCCTTTTTCAGAACTGTCCAGGGATTGGAGCCACCAGGTTGTTTTGGTGATGCTCGTGAATCTCTGACTGATCACTGCTGCGCTAAAATTTTTATTCTTATTCTTTATATGTTTATGCCTGTACAGCAAACATGAGTTTGGAATGTTCCATCTTCTTCTCAAACTGAACCCAAATGTCTGGACTTTGCAGGTCTATTCATGGAAAGTCTGCGAGTGCCTAGAACTATCCAAAGCCACTATTTATCAAGCGGATTTTCTGTAGACTGGTATCTATAATCATGCTGTGACAGGCTATAAAGTCATGATGTAAAGGGAAAAAAAACAATTATCAATAATAATAATAAAAAAATAGAATACCAAAATTTATAATATACTATGTAAGATCAATTTTGATGACATTTGCTTTTTTTTCGATTTATTAAGGTATGCTGTACATACAGCCCAAGAGGCCTAGAGGCTTAATGACTTTTTATTATACTCTACAAACCTAGATGGGCAAAGTTAGTTTTTTGTCAGTCCAGTTCACTGAGCAGATATATTAAGAGCATATATCAGAACAGTTAAGAGCCTTAAAAAAAAAAGGGCCTCCATACAGGCATCTTCATCTTCTATACCCGCTTATTCCTCATTAGGGTCATGGGGGTCTGCTGGAGCCAATCCCAGCACATTACAGGTGAGAGGCAGGGATACACCCCAGATGGTTGCTAGTCTATCGTAGGTCACACACATCATTCGCTCACACACTCACACCTATGGGCAATTTAGTGTATCCAATTAATCTCAGCATGTGTTTGGACTGTGGGAGGAAGGTGGAGAACCCGGAAAGGACCCACGCAGACATTGGGAGAACATGCAAAATCCACACCGAAAGGTCCCAGACCAAGGAGGCCTTGAACCTGCAACCGTCTTGCTGTGAGGCAACAGCACTAACCACTGCCCACTGTGTCACTCCACTTCTGGTCCACTGGACAAAAAAAAAAAGCAAAGGTGACCCCGCTGCTTAAAAAACCTCCATTTAAATTATCTCAGGTTTAAAAACTACAGACCAGTTTCACTCTTACCCTTCCTACCTTTTAAAAAGCATGGTCTACAGCCATGACTTACTTTCTGAGAATAATCTGTATGACTTTAATCGGTCTGGTTTTAAGAGGGGTCACTCTACTGAAACTGCATTCCTTTGAATATAGACTTGTTTCATTTTGCTAGAGCCGCTTGTCAGTCCTCAGGAATACTGTTACTAGACCTGTCTGCAGCCTTCAATACGGTCAACAGCCAAATGCTACGACCCACTCTCACTGGGCTTGGTGTCTCAGGATCCACTCTCTGCTGGTTCATGTCCTACCTCTCTGGGCCCGGCACAGATCCAGCTTGGATCAACCCGGGTCATGCCCTCAAAATCTGCTTGAAACCTGGGTGTCAGATTGGAGAGTGTTCAGTTTGCTGAATTAAAGACTGAATCTCTACCTTTTTGCTGATTATGTAGTTCTTACTTCATTGAAACAAAAGAGTGAACATGCACAGTTAAATATTAACAGGTCTTCAGTAGCCATGTATTACCAGCGATAATTTCAAAGAAATGATTACTCCAAGTAACAATTAGCAAGTTGTTAGGTACTCAAACATTAATTAATATGGCTTGACAACTCTGTCTATAAGTATAGGAGAAATGTGCCATTCACATAACACAATGTAATTATAGTGACGGCGTAACTTTATTAATGACTGTTTTATTGTCCACTTCCAAAAATCGAACATAAGTAGTACTTAATGTTGGCAAATACATGTAATTCAGCAGTTCCCAACCTTTTTCAACTCCGAATTGAAAATATCAAAAATGTTCAGGATTCATATCCGAACCCCAAAAACAATATGGAGACCAACTAATGCATTCTCTGAACACTTTTTTTTATTTTAATGATAATGATTTAACAATCAGGATTGAAAGCAACTTACATAAATTTCTGTTTGCTTTTTAACCTCCTAACGGATTAGCAATGTAATTTAAGCCTTGTTTAAAGTTGGGAACCACTGATGCAATCAAAAGAACACCATTTGAATGTAAGAGGAATTCGAATGTCCAGAACAAGATGTTTAGTATTTCATAGTTATGCCATAATATAAGCTTTTAGGGCATGTAATTCAAAGTGCCTTTTAAGTAAAAGAAGGTTCAGCAAACAGCAAACAGGTTTCAACAGAGCTACACTTGGAATGCTATAAGGCAGAGAGACCCAGTAACACAGAGTTTATACAGTTATAATCAAAGAAAGCACAATATAAGTAAAATTAAAGCTTAAACTGTTTGCTTATTGTTGTATTGTTTGCTTATTGTATTGTTTCTGTTGTATTGTATATTATGGTGGCTGATATCAAACATATTACCATGACTGTAGACTATAGATAGGAAGAAAAAAACATATTTTTTTCAAAATTAAACCAAATAGCATCAACATAAACCAGAAAAGTTGTAAAGATTTTTTGGAGTTGTTTCAGTATGTGCATTTCAGGGCCCTACAGGACTATAATTTCAACCCTCAAAAACATCCTATTGACCTGTTAAGGACTCACAGAGTCGTTGTGGTGTCCAAGGGAATAATTTGTTAATGATTTAATACTTTAAGATTATTATTATTTTCTTTGGTATGTTTCTGAAATACACTCTTAGCATGTCTATAAGACAAACTTGATAAATTAACCCTTTTCAGGCCTGTTTCCAGGTTGTACCATTCGTTTTCATACAAAAAAATGTAAAAATATTTTTAATAAAAATATATATTTTTTAAGATTATCACAGGTTGAGGTCAAGCAATGTTTGTGGAGAAAATTACTTTACATTTATCCTTTATGAAAAAAATCACATGCAAAGCTTTATAAATGAGTTAAGTACACAGTTACTGACAGTTACAGTTAATAATGAATGGGATTTAATAGGGGCATCTTCCATGTATATTTTTAAGAAGTCAAATAACAATAATATAATGACATTATTAAAGATTTTTCCATTTTTTTGTATGAAATTGAGTGGTACATCCTAGAAACCGTGCTAAAAATTTTCCAAATAATTCAATTTTTTGTTTGTCAATTTCTTTAGAAACAGGCCTATGAAGGAATACATTTTCAATTTTGTTGATTGAATCATAACTGACATAATGGGAATGAAGTTCAGAAACATACCAAAGATAAAATAACCTGAAAATATTCAATCACAAGTTAAGTCAAGTTATTCCCTTGGACGACATGAGGCCTCTGCAAGTCGTGAATAGGCTGAAAGGAAGCAGAAAAAAAATACCTATGACAAAGCAGTTTTCCATAGTTTGACCAGAGAAAAAAAATGCCACTCAATATAAACCATGAGATTTACCTGAATTATCTTTTGAAAGTGATTAAATAGAACTTGATTCAAAACAAGGTCAACAATTCATTGCATACAAACTGAAACTACCTTAGTTGTACTGTCCTCCACTGCGTGTGTTGTCTCAAAGTTTACCATAAACAAAATGATCTGTTGATTACAGAAGATAGATTATTTGCTTCTAACTCCAAAAGCCTTTTGAATCTATATGTCACCTTTAAAAAAAGAAACAGATTGAAGAGAGAAAATCAAGCAATGTGTAACATCATGGTAATAATACAAAGAATATATTACATGATGTTAATCATTGCTAAAAAAGAGAACATGTGAAAGCATTGTAATAACCAAGGGATAGAAATGAAATGTGTTGGGGGGGGGGGGCTCAGAGGAAAGAGTAAAACCCTTAGTGGTTGCTTTCTTTACCCTATGCCATGGAACGGCCCTGCTCAGCACATCTTTCTGTGCTATGCAATGTTGAATGCAAACTAAGACAAAAATGTTACACACACATACAGACAAACACACACATACTTCGACATGTTGCAGTCAATCTGGACCCTGCAAAAAGACACACAGGACAACAGTAACTGTTGGCAGGCACTGTTCACGGACATAGACAGTCAGAGAGCTTTAGAGGGGCACATACTTTTGTTTGTCTCGTGAGTCCCTGCTTTTGGTGCGGTTGGTGCGGTTAGTGGTTGGGATAGAGTGGACAGAAGAGCTCTTTTTGCTGGAGGAATGGGACGAATGGGAAGAGTGGGAGAGGCTGGTTCTGGACTGGCCGGCATTGTGGTCAAACTGCATCAGGCAGAATATCAGGTCTGAGGGCACCAGCTCAAATGCATATGGTGGATTGGTTATGACATACCTAGAGGGGCACAGGAACAGAGGAGAAGAGAGGTTTTTTAACCACTGCATTTTTGTGGATTACAATTTTGAACATCAAAATGTGAGGGCAAAAAAAACAAAAACTCACCGTTTGGTACATTGGGTTTGTGTGTTGTGGTGATGTGACAGATGTGCGTCTCGTAACCGATAAATGCCAAAGCACAGCATGTTGTATGTTTTCAGGGCTTTACAAAACAAGTCACCGTAACAACCACCATCCTGTAAGACAGTGGCACAAAGACAATGCAGTTTACTGCTGTCTTTATTTTCATCAAACATCAATAATCAGTATAACAAATACATAATAGCAGTTTAAATATACTCTCCACATTTAAAAAATATAATATAATACAAAGTTAATCTTTGATTTAAGTAGTGTGAATCAATGTATAGATATTTAGATATATTTGGCCTATGGCTTGTTGTGGTGTTGAGAAAGAATGTGGTCAATATCATTTATAATTTCATTTATACAATTTTATTCTTTATTAAAAACTATTTCAAATTGGAAACATTCAAATGTGTGTTACTTTCTGCAGTAGCTACACTATAATGTTGTATAGTATATAGTATACTATAGTATATAGTATATAGTGTATATATAGATATATAATGCAACATTTTTCCTATTTGCTTAATTCATGATTGGAATGGATTGAATTGTATCATCACAGAACAGAGCTTACCTTTAACATGTACTCCCTGTTGGGTATCTAAACTCTGAATCACAGCTGTCCCTGTTAATCTGAATCCTTTTACTCGAGCCAGCTTCCCACAACACAAGCAGACAAAGATGTAGCATAGCCCTTGGGTGACAAGACCAGTCACTTACCCCAAGGTCAGCAAAGGGCCCGTCATACAAAGCCAGCTGTGCCACGCGACACCTGTCCCTGTTTGCCAGGGTCTGTGGCGTGCTGTAGCCGCCCCGTAATGCATTCTCCTCTGCCAGCAGTCCCTCCAGCTCAGGTGTCGCCCCGCCTGTTACCAGCGTCCGGATCAAGGTGAGGATATTGTCATTGAAGTATGTCTGAAGGAATGAGAGTAGAGGTGGGTGAATCCTTAAACAAATGCCACCAAAGTCACAACTGAACCTTCTTAAAGTGCCAGGCAGGTCGAGTAGTGCTATCTAACCCTGCTCTGTCGATTCAGATTGTTTTCCACTGTGAGTGAAAAGACAAGAGAATCCAATTACTGCATGTTATTCTCACTCCCTTCAGGCAGAGACAGGAGTGCATGTATACATTTACACTGTCCAGGCATTCATTAGAGCTAAATAATACTGTTCTGGAAAAATCTGAATTACAAAGTGCAGGTAACCTGAAGATGTAATTTCCCCAGTTATTGCTTTGTTGGTTTTAACAGGGGCAAATGTTTGCCCCTTTCTTTGCACCACAGTCTGTTGTCTCCCCCCGGTTGTACAGCACAGTGACATCTCCCTCAGCTGTTGACAGCACTATTGACTAAAATGATGGATGAGGGCTGTCCATTAGGTAGCATTACCTCTGTCTACACTGGAGTGCACTTGAAGGCAGCTTTGTTCTAACCTCACTCAAACTGAAAGGCAGACAAATGAAGCCATCATAGCCAGTACAAGTTCCAGTCTTGTCATCCATTGTTTTATTGGGAGCAGAGAGCACGAACATTTTTTTTTGTGGACCAGAGGTATTCTATTATTTGTCCCAATATGAAAACACAAGATTTCTTGGCAAATTTCAGACAGATGACAGATTTAATTTGTCATTGCACAAAAATTTCTTTATATGAACAGTATTGTCTGAAAGCAAAACTGACTCTGACTTACAGCACTCATTAAGGAATCCAGCACACTGACTGCAAAGGCTGTCCCACAGGCAAAAGGCTGAGTGAGGTATAATTCCGTGTCTGGGTCGTCATCGTCATCTTGGTCCAGGAACTGAACATTGGAGTCATTCACTGTGCGAGTAAACATGTATATTTCATTACTTATTTATATTTAGCCTGTTTATTTTCTGTACACCAAACCAGATATTATCAAGGAAAGATTTTGTAATTTGAGAAAGCATGGATTCTTTGCTTGAAAATACATCAGGCAAATACTCGATTCATGTGCACAACAGTCAGTCAGCTGCAGATATGGACTGTATTAGAAATCTGTGTATGGTTTGACAAATTGTTCTTGACTTCTTAGTTCCGGATTTGGACAAAATTGTAGTTTCTTCTAAGAAACAGAAATCAAACTGTGTCTGATATTTGTGTTTGGCCTTGTGGCCAACTTGCCTCTGTCACATTCCATATCCAGGCCATCCATGCACACTCATGACACCATGCATATTGTCAAAGCTCCAGGCCTTGATTCAAAGTCCTCCTGAGGTCAATATCATAACACCAATATGCCATTGTTTGTCTTGTAAATCCAAGACAGAACTTCCAATTACTTGTATGCGTATGTCAAAACAAATGAAAGTATCTTATTGCCCCAGAACCTTCTTTGAAGATGTCTTTGAGCACAAAAACACATGCAGTAGCTGGAAGAAAGTAATGATGTGAAATTTAGTTTGAGAACTCCTACTTCTGTGCATACAGAAATAAATGTCAGTCATATCGACAGGGCTGAGATGAAAGAGGGCATGGGCCAGAGAATGTGATCCAATAGAAGATGCTATGAAAACAGCCACAAGGACTTCTGAGGGATCAAAGGCCTTGTAATTCTAAGAAAAATAAAAGGGAAAATTTTTGCTTTGAGATAAGGAGCCAAAACAAGACAGGCAATTTCAACTAGAACCAAGGGTAAAATGTGCTCAAAGTGATGCCATGGGAATGGACTGAGCCTCTTGTGCAGCAAGAGAGAAATCAAAAGAAAGCTGATATGGAGGCAGCAGCAGTAACAACACTGCAGTACAGGACAATGCCACTTCTTACCCAGCTCAGTTATCATTTGTATGCTGGTCCCACTGCTTTTATCCTGACTGAATGAAATCACAGGCAGTTTTTTGCCTGGCTTTGCTAATGGCGCTAGACAAGTGTTGAGGAAAAACAGTTACTAGAGCATGTCAACAAGAGGGAAAAAAACAATAAATAGATATAAAAAAAAACCTCCACTTTTAGTATGGTTAATCAAGTGTTGAAAACATCTAATTGCAGAAGTTGTGTTTTCAGATCTGTTTACAACTATTTAACAAAAAAGAACATGCAATAGTACAGCTATCATGTCAAACTGACAGAAATATACAGCAGCAGGCATACCTAGTTCTGTTATAATGGGAATATTTGCCCCTGTTGTCACAGAAGTCTGTCTTACTAATCCATGGACTGGGCTGTTTTCAGGAGAAGATCTATCCATCCCTGGTGGTGTGAAGCCTAAATGGACACAAACATAACAAAAATCATTTCTGTTAATGCAATATTCAATACTTCATCAGAGACTACAAATGGGCATATAAGCAGAACTAATACACTGAGGCTATTTCATTTGGTAAAGCATAAAGTTGCTGAGTGTGATGTTACCATATTCTTGACAAGGTCCAATATTAGTCTATATATAATAGATGGGACACACTGCTCATTTTGTTTCCCTTAGATTGTGTGTGTGCATGGAGACAGAAACCTTTTACACACACACACACACACACACACACACATAAAAAAGCATGTACAGTATGGAGCCATGAAATAGAAAATAAGTGACGCAAGATTGAATTCAAATTGACTTGACATTCCTCAGACTGACAAGTAAACACATTAAATCACTGATGCTGTATGTATTATACATAGGCCATGTTTTGACATCCATCACTTACTGCTGACTAAGGCAAATGCAAGGTCATACATGTATTAAAAGGAATAATGAAATTGGCAGGATTTTTTTTCTCTCTTCTTAGGTCAAAAGGTTTCTAAAAGCATTTCTCTCAATGCCAAATATTGACCATTATTGAAGGCCATCTGAAGCTGAAGAAGTGTGTTTTCAGTTGCTTTTTTTGAGTTCTGTAGGCTGTGCTATTTATACATTTCACACACTCATATGATAACTACTTTCATGTATTGAAAAATGGAAAATGTGTAAGCCAGGTGAGACTATTGTGCCAGTGCTGTGCTTGTTGCCACCAATAAGGTTTGTGAAGAAACCAGTTGCTACAGTAACCTGAGGAATAGTCAGTAGGGTTTACTGTCAAACACACTGACACCAGGTCAGCTAGGCAGCACCCAGTGAGGGATATACTCTGTGCCAGGGCCCTGTCCCTTCCAGGCAGTGCAGTGAACTATGATAGGGCACTCCTTACCTTGGGAATTAGCCTGCAAGACCCCAATGCTGTCGTCAAACTGCATGGATTTGATGTTGAGTGACGCCAAGATGCATTCTTTGTCCTGCAGTGATGCATCGTCAATATTGTTCTGATTGGCTGACAGAATGACACACATGTCGCAGAGGTTGATGTTGACAGCCCTCAGATCTGCCCGACTCAATGGTGTGCCCTTTGAGAGGGAAGTGAAGGAGAGAATTTGTTATCTCACCTACATGACAGAAAAGGTAAATGAAAATGGAGCAACTTTTAAATGGCAGTTATCATCCTTGAACACGTGGTTATGGTTAGGAAAGATTGACCTCTTGGTTAAATTATGAAAAAGTCAATGCTGAGTTGAAGCATGAGATAGGAAACACTGACTTTTTCCAATAGAAAGATGACAATTTGTTTCCCTAACCATCAACAAGTACTTTGAGTTGCAATCACAAAATCAAAAATATTTTTCAAGCTTAGATTCCATGATCAGGTATTGGAATTAAATACATGTTGTTGCTGACACATTTAGTGAAAATTGCTAATAGTAATTAATTGAATGCTTAGAGAGGGTTGTTAATTTAATCAAACCTGTTTTAGTGAATATGTTTTTGAAGTGGGCGATTTCAGTGCACTCACAGGTAGAATGGAGACTTTTGGAAAATTGTGAAGAGTCTCCCACTCGCGTTTCAGATACTCGAGAGAGCCGACAAACACAATGTGCTTCAGCTCATGGTAGTGAAAGTTGCTTGCTCTCAGGGGCATGACAAAGTTTCGGAGACCGATCACCGCTGACTTCACGTCTCCAAATATGCACACAACCACATGACCGCTCAGAACAGTCATCGCTGCCTCGCTCCGGGTCTGAGGGAAAGAACAAAGATGTAAAAAGTGATGTTTGTGACAGGACTTTGGCATGAATTGGCTTTTCTAGCAAATGTTAGTGCTTTCTCTTCTCTCAGCTGCCTACTGGCGCAGTAAAATATATCATGCAGTTCATGACTGCAATAGACTATGAGAGTAATTTGAAAAATGGCATATGTATTAGTACAAGAAATGTTCTATGTACAGGGCCCCCATATAGCAAATGACATGTCAAACACCTCATTACAGAGTGTTTAAGTGCCCTGTCAACCTCTGAGGTTCTTTGTGACATGATACATCTGTCATCGCAGAGAAGGGTGTCAGGGACACATGACGTGTGCCGAGCAAAGCAGCAGAACCCACCAAGATGACCTTCTCGATGTCTTTGGACGGGCACCAGTGAAACATCCCTGTGGAGTCGTATTTCTTTATGTTCTCATCCATGCTCTCGATCTGCTCGTTCCCCGGGACGAGGAGCGGGTCATGTCTAATCAAACAAAAATACGAGGGGGAAGGAATAAAAGAATATGATACAACACAATGAATTAAATTAACTCAACTAATAAAACACAATTATTACAATAAACCTTAATATAATTCATAGACAGACATATATAATATTAAAGTGCAAAAATGAGATACAAGACAATTTAAATAACCAGGCAAAACAGATAAGATATTCAAACATGAGAAACGGAAAACTAGGGATAACCTTAATAATTTATGAGTTGTGTGCTCATCCAAGGTGAAGATGAAGCAGAATACTGTATATTATTACTGGAGAATAGTTATCATTAAAAAAAAAAAAACTCTTTTGGTATCAATTTATAGCTATACAACAAAATCTTCAAACACTTTAATCAATAAACCTCAAGTATGCCAAAAAATCGCTTTGTCAAAGCCCCCTCAGAAAGTTGCCTTCCTTCTCCCCTCTTTCCTTGTTCCTGTCAGAGGCTATCTGCAGAAATGTCAACAAAACTGCCATGTCATCAAGCAGAGTGACATCAGTGGCAGCAGCCAGGCGGAAGGAGATGGCAGCAACACGCAGCGTTGAATAGCACAAGCACGGAGATGCAATTACGCCCCCTTACTGCATACAGCTTTTGACGTAGTGTGCGGCGTGGTTAAAGCTTTAACATACAAGACTTTAAATATTTCAGCAATTCACTCAATCATATTTGCTTTCCAAAGTGAAGGCTATTAATGTTTAAACAGAGCATCAGACCTACATAAACTAATTTCACTAAGCACAGCGGTGAGCTTGATCTTGCCCAGCATTGACCACTAAAGTGGTCTCTGAACATGAGAGCCTGCAGTGTCTTCTCACAAATTCTGGATTCTATTCAATCCAATATTTTTACTTGATGTATACATTTTACCTATGCTAATAAGAGAGTTCTGATATCCAAAAATAATGGTCTGACTTCCAAACCATTAGCCTCTCTCCTTCCCACCTTGAAATTAAAATTAAGAACTAGATGATATTGAAAATACATACACAAAAAACAAAATATTAATAATTATTAATTAAACAAATAAATATATCCAGTATCTTCCTCTAAACAAAAATAATGCATAATAATCTTAAATGCATATCTCACCTCAGGAGCTAGGATATCTAAAGTCTAAAGTGACTACATCTATTGTGATTAACATGACACATTTATCATTCATATCTTTTCCACACCACATTGATTTTCAAAGGTTGTAGCCAATCCTGCACTCTTTAGGAGAGAGGTACTAAAAGGTATAGTTTATACATGAATCTAAATGTGCTTGGAATCATTCATTTAAACAAAAACATGTAAACTGATAATATGATACACATATATAATACAATAATATTCAGCGATTCTGCATGTCTTTGGACTGTGGGGAAGAAACCCACAAAGAAATGACAGCATACAAACCCGACAAAGAGAAGCCCTAAAATGAAGATGTTAACACTAACCATCAGCTACAGTGGTAACTGTGAAGGCAGTGTGCTGCCCCTTCTTAATTCATTTTACACTAAATCAGCTTTTTAGATCAGATCAGAGTTGAAGACATTGACGTTATCTTCTGAAACTCAGACAAAATCCTTGTTTCTGTCCAAAACCTTTTAAAGACATCAAGTCTTCTTCTCATAAGAAGGGCATCCCTTTAATCCACTTGAGTACTTTAAAAGAATGTTACCTTAAGTAACTTGTTAAGTATGCATGAAAGTGTCAGCTGAAACTACCATCCCTCAGGCGGCAAGACACTGAAGCCAAAAAGCCAGTCTTTGGGCTGATATACCCTTAAGGCAAGACCTGGATGTCCCATCAAGAATGGAAACAAATGTCTTTTCTGCCACTTTCTACCTCTCAGAATCACATTTGTCAAAGCCATGCTAACTTGAAAAGACACAGTGTGCACAGTAAATTCTGTGGGTGAAAGTAAGTAAAATATGATCTTTTTTATCAAAAATTTATATTAGTGTACAATGCGGTAAACATCACCTATAGTTTCTCTCACGAAACATTACTGCAAAATTCATTAGCTGTGTTTCCATTTAATTGTCAAGTCAATTTTGTTTTGTGATGTTGCAAATGGTCTGGAGCAAATACACTAGGCTATGGAAAACATAGTATCCTCAGAAATGGGCAGCATAAGCTACTACACACATGGCTGTGATAACAGTAGAGCTTGTTCAATGTAACAAAACCAGTTTTCTAGAATGTCTGCAATAAAAAATAGAGAAAAGTCTTAGAAATATGTTTCAATTAGGCATAAAAATCATATTGTGAAATTGAGGATTCTTTTTTTCATTTTGCCAATCCTTTTCTAATGCAATATTTAACTCGCACATAAAAATACATTGATGGAAAAACAGCTATTAACATCATAATATGTATTTTTCTTTTCTGTGTAGAGCTGCAACTAATTATTATTTATTGTTACTTATTTTAAGAAATAATTAATTTCATTATTATTAATTGTTTATAATGTCAGAGCATAATGAAAATCTTCCATTGTAATTTCCAGAGCTGATTAATTTATTTTTCTACCATATACAACATATTCAATTTAGAATGAGCAGATCAGCAACTCAGTGATATTTGCTGCTTCATTCTGTTTTTGGATTTACAAAAAGAACAATCAAAAACAGTATAAACTATATTAAAAAAATAAAAACTATAAAAAGTATAAACTGGTAAGGTGTTACTCTGGGTATATTCTGTTGTTTCACCAAAAAAATAGTTTGAAATCAATTTTCTCATGGAGGTCTGGATCTCCTGTTGCATCAAGTTTGAAAATCCAAAAAGTCTGTGAAAAATGCACCATACCCGCCTTTTTCTGAACCATCAATTCTTAATACTCTTTGCTACGCTGTGGTTCTTTAAACAGTATTTGCCATTGGATATTTGTGTACAGATTTTTAAAGCATGTATTAGATTGATACATAAGCAATTAAAAGAACTAATAATTATCAAAGTTGTTGGATATTTTCCAGGCGATCTAATTCAGTCCAAGTCAATCATACATTATCATCTATAACTCTCTTTGTACTCTAGATCATCGACGTCTGCAGGTCCTAATAAGAGTGAAAGCATTTAGTGCTTTTACACCTCAGCTAAATATTTCATCGGAAGTTGAATGTTTCACGACTCACTCAGTGGAGCTGCTGTCACTTCAGTTTGTCCTTGTGGAGATGACTGGTGAGGCAAAGCTCTGCCAGGATAGCTATCGCTCACTGTCAGCCATGATGGCCTGTCACTATCCTGCACTGCCAATTGCCTCAGCAGTGCTGTAGCAGACATGACGTGTATGTCACAGTGTGGTCCAATGTGACCAAACACATTGTGACATCCCACAATTAGATGTGTCTTATGATCCATCAAGGAGCCTGTGGAAATGGTGTTAATTTCAGTGAGGTCGTCATTGCTAAGTTCCAGACAGGACGTGTTAGTTTGCTGATACATCTGGAGACAGGTCTGCTTCCACAGCTGATCACTTTCTTCTTTTGTGTATTTTATTTTATTACACAGAGCAGGGGTGTCTCGAGTGTAATTTCTGTAAGTGCACTTCTAAACATTCAAAATGATCAGCAGCATAATTCACTGCTTAAATCGGAGGATGACACATCTGACAAGACTTCATACGTCATGACTGCACAACATAAGGCCAGGTGTCTTCTAGAGGAGCATAATGACATCCGAGAGACATAAAGTAGAAACTAGACGTGCATATTATGCAGATTTTCTTCAGCATCACTGCACTGGCTTACTGTAATACTGCAATTCAGATACAAGCAGTAAGGGTCTTTGAAAATCCACCCCATCATGCAAACTGACAAAGGCTTGCTCTTAAAAACCCACAGCCAATCTGTTGATCATTACTTATTTATGAAGGCCTTGAGGCCGCAGGTCCTTTAAAAACACAGATGATACAGTATACACCCAGATGTTTTTTTTTCCTCTTCTTGTTGCAATGAAGTATCCCTTAGGCTACCACAGCGAATCCCTCTCTAGGCAGTAGATACGCCATATAAAACAACAGATCCACCTCACCATATACTGCTATAGGTTGGCATATAGATGCACTTGTTTGGTGGGTTGATATTTAGCTGATGGCTATAGCTTTAGAAAAGCCTATTTTTTTTTGTTTTTTTTTACCCAAGAGTCTGGAAATCACCTGGAGCAATTAAACTATGGCACCACTTTGAACCAAATAAAACAAGGGCAAATGCTATAGGTTAAAAGAAAATGCTAAATTATGCCTACAAACACATATCTTAGAAATACATTCTTATAACCACTGTACTCTATTGCCTGTCTGTTTTGTACCTCATAGTATTAATCTATAGAGACATTTATGGATTTAATTTTGAAATGTCAAATGAATAGCAGCAGTATTAGCAATGGGAACATAAAGTCATTTGTCAGTTTTAATTAAATTACATCTGTATAATTCCACTTTGTATACTGCACATCAGACTGCAGGACATCCCTGTTGCCTGCTTTCCTTATAACATGGCACTTAATGACAATGACTATTACTATTATCATCCCTGTAATGGCCTCGTGTTGAATAACAGTGTTATCTCCGGTCAAAATCAATAAGCACCGATTTAATATTACGGGACAAGATAAAAGCAAGGTAGCATTTGAATTCGCCTTTCATTGTGATGATACATATCATCTGTGGTCTTACGTGCTGAAAAAAGCTTGCAGGGATCTGACAATAGATGAATAGCCTTGGGCTATATATCCTTTAGAGCCTCTCTGACTGGCTGGTGCTGTCATTAGTGCCAGGCCTGTTTAAGAGCTGTAGTGTCTGGGTGTCACTTGAAACCTCATGGCATACTGTAGAGTTGCTACTGCAAGTCTGACATGTTTTTCCTGAAAGCAGGAGAACAGAGAATGTCTTTTAAGATGTTTTCTCAAGTCTAAGTAATACTGAATTTTTAAGGCTGATAGCAAAATTTTTAAATCCAAAAAATATGTCAGCCAATATTTGCTTTTTAACAAACATTTTAAAAGTGTCCTTACTACTAAATCAACACATTTATAGTAAACAATGATACTGAATCTACTACTGGTGAATACAGTGGAACATTAACAGCTAAAAGGCAGATGTCTCCCTTACAAGTTCATACAGACCAAAACAGGGATGGAAAGGGAGTATATTGTACTAATATGGATTGGGAAACACAAGTGAACTTCTAAGTTTGCTGAAGATGTTTCACCTCCCATCCAGGAGGTTTCTTCAGTTCTGGGATTTAGTACCAGACTAACTAAGAAGTACAGTTGCTTTTCTCTACAACTCCAAAAGATAAAGATGACCTGAATGACTGAGAACCTTCATGGACATTGGGAAACACAACTACAAATGAATTCTAATAGGTGCAGGATATAGAAAAAGAAAATCAACAAAGCAAATGTCATTACCAAAGTGGCTTTACAAAAAGATGATAAAAGGCTTTTGTGCCTCTCTCCAGGACTAGGAGACCCCGGAGCTAAACTCTGCCATGTCTGTGTATCTGTCAGCTTTTAATATACTGTATGAGATCACATAATATACAATCTAAAAACCCATTCAGATGCAGCAAATAAAATGTTATCAATGATGTCTTACCTCATCATCTTGGGTGAGGAGTTTGGAGAGTTTCTCATGCCTCCATTGCGCTGCTTTTTTTTAGGCGATAGCGCCGACTGTTGGTCCTCTTCAACTGCAACAAGCAGCAACAACATGAGGGAGTAAACTTTTCAGAAGACATGCAGAACTCCTCACATTAATGACAGCAAAAGTATGCCACACCACAATTTGAGGTCAGTGGATTCAAAGAGATAAAATGGTTCCAGAGACAGAGTGGAAAGTGAAGTTGGGTAAACAAAATGGAATAGACAGGACAGCAACTAGTGTGCAATGGAAAACAGTCCAATGTTTGCATGGCGACTACAGGATACATTAGCACACCATTTGCATGATTGTGTATGAAGATGCAAACATGCAATAGTGCCATCATCAACCATCATGCCAATTGCTTAGGTTGCTCCATCTACAGATTTATAGCTCAGATTATGTTGCACCACAAATACTTAAAACCTTCATTGGGCTGCGTAAATTTTCCATCCCTTGTTAGTACAAATAGACCTAGACTTGGATAGCTTTTCTGTTGGCCATGCTAATCACTCACATGCTCATTTAATTAAGGTAATAACCTACAAACATAAAATGTTCAAGATTATAAATAAGGCTCTTGTGCCAATACTGAATCCAGTCTGGATTGCTGGTCTTTCTTCATCTTGCGAGTGACGCCCTTGGCTCATATAATTAGGTTGGTCCTCTTGCCAGAGTGATTTATGTACAGCTGAGATGCCCCTTGGACATTGTCTTTATCACTGCACAAAACTGCATTGAGCTCTTTGTAGGGAACAAATTACAAGTTTTACCCTTGAGTAATATAATCAGGCAAATATTTTCACAAGCTAATATCACAGTTAAGGAAAACAACACTACTCTATGGCAGTTACTGGGAAAATAAACATAAGCAGCAAGAACAGTGCTTTGCTAATCACATTTTAACAGCCATAGTTTGTAGTTGGAATAGGTTGTTAGGCCATAGAAAATAGACTTCAGATTTTTAAATGATTGTTTAAACCGTTTGGTTTGGTTTTAAACCATTCAGGTTTGTTTGCTTGTTTTTTTTTGTTGTTTTTGTTTTTTTATTTAACAAAGAAACAAAAGCGAGCTTCCAGTGGAGAGAGATGCTCCAACACACTGGCCCTTCACATCTTGCTCAGCCTGTTCAATATTTAATGTTTCACAGCTGACAGCTGCACACACTGGGTCATTAGTAAGGAATGCTACACATGCAACCACTTCAGCCTGGCAAGCACATGCTTTGGTTGTGCTTTTGAGTACAGGCCTGCCAACATGATGAGAGGAGGGGGGGGTCCTTACAGTGCCTGTGACTGAGAGTGGCGTTACTGGAGTGGTATCTGTATTTCACTGGCAGGCTACGGGCTCGGTGGAGCCGGCTGGCCTCTTCTGCCACCCCTGGTAGCCGGCCCACCTGGCCCAGGTCCCTGGAGCCCATAAAGCTCAGTCTCAGAGCAGAGGGCTCAGTGGGGGGCAGCAGGCTTCCCTTGCGGTTGTTTACCAATGGGACTGACACAGCAGTGACTCTACTGCGGGGCCCCATACAGACCACGCCGGCTGAGTTGTGGTTCAGTTTAGCGGACTTGTATCGATATGTTGATGACTGGATTAGGGGGCCATCGTTTACTGCTAAATGAAGAAGAGGCAAAATCAGGAGCTGTGCAATCAACATTACTGGATTCTTTACTTGAGGGTCAGTTCAGCCCAACCAGTTTGATAATGACAGCAACAGTTTTTATTGGAACTACTTTTTTCAAAAGAAACACTCCCCCTGTGCCTCCCTGTTTTCATTATTTTTCATTTTGTTGTCACAGCTAATTTTTCAATGTTTTAAAGCAAAAATCCATTCACCACTATAGTGTTAGGATAGGGATTAGTTTTTGTGTGATTTGAGTGAACTCACCTTTAATTCTTTACATTAGCACCAAGATAAGATTTGATTAAAACTGACTTCAATAAGACCTACAGGTACATTGTGTATGTTAATAAATCATCTTGTGACTCTTATCATAATTAAAGCATATTCACTGGTTTTTAGGGGTAATTCTTTCTGGCACAAAAATGCTAATAACTAAATAATTTAATAACCTCATTTTTATTAAACACCACTTAACCACTTGGTATAGTCACCAATGAAATGTTGGATTTGACATTTACTGTGATATTTATAGTAAACATTAATTAATAAATATGCTTTCAGGTATTCCAGCGATTGTTATGCCATAGAAACAAGGAGGTGACAATGTGAATTAGCAACCACTAGCTGCTTGTATGCAGTTTATGCCTGATGAAGGTGAATAAATTCATTATCCATTTAAGTATTTGAAATATGGAAGCACATAGTTCTATTGATGTTACAACAGGAGTAAAACTATTAAAGAATAAAATACCGATAATAATAACAAAAGAGACAGAGAAATGTGTATTCCTTGGTCTCAAAAATAGCTAGGAGCTAAAACTGGTGAATAGAGATGATTATTTCAACAGTCAGCTGTCTAGCAGATTATCCTCCCTGCTCTAGAACTCCACTATTCATCTGCCCCATGTCAACATGCACAGCACTTCTCTGGTACAATGCATTGTGGCAGATTTGCTGCCTATCACAGATCCTGTTAAAGTGTACGGCCCACAAGGTTCACACTCCTGAGCTGGCAGTGCAAAAATGGAGAGAAAATTCCCTAAAGTGTTACAATGTATTTGATGCCACTTTTATACTCTGAAAATAACTGTTACAGATTCTTGCAAAATGTACCTTAATAATAAAGTTGTCTTTTCAAATGTACACCTAATTATTTCATCCACACTCTCAGTGAAGCAGTAGCACCATCTACTGCTGTGCTGCAATCGGTACCCAACACAAAGCACACAATTTCCTAATAAAATATAATGGATGATGATAGAATGAACAGTGCGATAAAGAGCAAACAGTGAAATAACGAGGGTTAAAGAGAGAACAAGTGGTGAAAGCTAAGAATGCATGAATGAAAGGGGTTAGAAACATATGACAAACGAGAGAATGGAAATCAAAACTTACTTGATTTGATATATCCATTATAGCTATTTTTAGCTGAGAAAAATGCAGAGACAAATGAGAGGTTACGGGGGAAGAACAGGTTGTAATGAAAGCAAATTATAATGACATTTAGGAACTGAAAGCTGAGGTTTTTTCTCTTTAAGGCACTTGAAGGTATGCCTTGAAGACAACAATGGACAAAGCAATGAAAAAAATAACACGGGTCAGTTAAAAATGTAATTTTTAGTAATGTGGTCAGTAAATTTCAATTGTGAATCATAACCCAACTGTTTGTATCCACCTGTTGAATATAAACACATTTAATAATTAAAGTAAAAGTTAAAAATTGGCAAAATTCGGTAAAGATATAAAGGTTTGGTTTCAAGGTTTATAGCTGCAACAGTCATGTTCATTATCAAATTAAATTGCCAATTGTTTTCTAAATTAATAGTTTAGTTTTGTTTAAGAAATATATCGTAAGCCAACTTGATGTCTTCAAATTGTTAGATTTGTATACGTGAATTGTAGATATACTATCAAATGTTTGATATTTCTGCCTATTTCTGCCTAGTCATCCTAAAAAAACAGTTATCAGTAATAATACCTAAACAATTCATTGCTTCAGGGTCACATAACGTCTGTTTTAACATAATTAAATTCATTTTCAACATGAAGGAGCTATTGAAATGCTGTGTCACCTTGATGTCTAAAATGTCAATCAAATTATTCTAGTTTTAAAATACTGTCTAGATGTCTTTTGACATTAAATGCATCAATGCTCACTGCAGACGCACAACATTTATTAAGGATGTATGCATATAATCAGACTTGCATTATTTGACAATATTATTGTTCTAAAATTTCTTTTCTAAAGTGTTTTTGTACTCCTCTTCCCCAAAAGCTGTTCATCATTCCTCTACACTGTCTAATACAACCTGCATGGAACTTTTCGAGTCATTGTGAGTCCCACACATACTCATTAGTACCTTATTTCAACCCCTTGCTTACAATAAAGGTCATGCATTGAGCTTAAGGCAGGACAGTGACAGGAATGTTCAAACAGGGACCTTGCTGGTCCTGGCATCTGTCGCCTGCAATCGGAAGGCGCGAGCAGAGTCACAGGACTAACAGGCTAGCATCTGTCCCACAACAAGAGGAGAAGAAGGGGCGTAGGGGGGCGTGGAGGGGGGGGGGTACTCGGCTGCCTGGTGGTTAGGAACTGTCAGGCTGAGTTTCATGACAACCGGTAGCACTCCAAAAATGAAAATGCAAACATAATTTCCATGTCAGGACGTATAAGGCCTCACTCCGTGCATCACCCGCACCGTATCGACAGCAACTCTGGGGCTCTGCTCGAGCGTAGCTACCCGGCGATGCTCAGAGCACACAGTCCTGCAAGACATGTTGAGGGCTGGAAACTCCCAGGGATGTTCAACTATATCAAGAGACATTTACTGAAATTGTTTGAGTCTACAATGTTTTCCAGCAAAGGGCATTACCATTCTACAAACTTGGACACATTCTTCATGCCTTCTGTTATATATCAGTAGAATCTAATGCCCTATGGATTTAAAGGGAAATCCCTCTGTTCCTTTTATTGTACGAGTCCATTGATATTATGAAACTAAAAACTCTCAAAGCTAGAAACTATAATCCAGCAATGAATGAGATGTTGGTTTATGTAATGAGCATCATTTGGACAATTTTTAAGCATTTGATCCTAAATTCATAAAACAAGTACATATATTAAGGAAATGTATCCGGATTATCTTTAAAAAAAATAGTACCATATAAATATATTAAATCCTATCCTCTTTACCGATTTCTGGAGGATGCAGCAGTGAAATATGTTTGATTAAATTCATGTTATTGTGGTTATTCTTGAAAGGATGAAGTTTCCCTCTCTGGTGACATCCTTGCTCTGCTATCAAAACAAATAATTTGATGAAATGCATGCCAACATTTCCACCAGAGGGATTATAAGATTAAGTGTACATAAAAAAAAAAACTGTAGTGGGGATGCACAGCTGTACATGTATGTTTCATGAGTTCATGTTGGCAAGATCACTGGAGGAATTCTCTTCAACTATTTATGTTATATCACTATTTTTGAGAGGAAAATTAGTTTTCACACTCTGAAAAAAATTAAGCATTAGTGGCTGTTGATCTAATTTAAAGATCAACTTGAATTCACATCAAAACACTAGCAAAACAGTAGACCAGCATGCTTCACAACGGCTAAAACTCAATTGAAAAGTAGCAACACCGGGGGAACAGCGGACTAAAAATCATAAAGCTAATATTTTAAAGCAACATCTACAGTATATCCATGACAGTGGTGATACAGCTGCTAGAGTTAGACAGCACACAAGCTCTAAGACACATTGCACAGGGTTACACGGTGCATGTTACAAACATTGAAGGGCACATGTCATGGCGACAACTTACAGGCACGTAAAGTGGCTGAGCAATCATTAACAGAGACAGCAGAGAGCGGGATGTCGCGTTGAGGAGAGTCCAAGTTACAATGCACATTAACTGGCATGCAAGAGCAGTCCCGCTCTGAGCGGCCGCAATCAAAACAACATGCCAGTCTCATTTTCTTGTAGGCGGGCTTCTTGGCTACAGTCACGGGTTCAGACGAGAGGAGAGGAAGAGCAGGTTAATGGTGAGGGTCGTTCTGGAGGAAGAGGGTACAAAGGCAAGACAGGGCACAAAGCAAGGCTGCTGCTCGGAGGATAAAGTTTGTCTTGGCCACGAGCAAATGTCAGATTAAAAATTAGGAAATCAAGGGGTTATAGGTCTTAAAGGCATGTGGTTTGTGGATAATGTGGAGGGGGTGGTTGGGGGAGGGGGGGGGGGTGACATGAGATATGAACTCACTTTCTCATGAGTTCTGATTGACTTTCTGACTACTTCACCCATACCCTTCACATCTATATGTCTACTAGGCAACAAGACAACATCTGGATTTGTTATATGTGACTTTACCACTAAAGTACTGGTTTCTAAAAACATAATAATAATGTAATTTAGGTCATATATAGGCCATATCTATATGTATTATCTATATGTATGTATTATTTTATAGATTGGGATTCCATAAAAAAAAACAAACCACAAAAAGAATTCTTCCTCACTGCCTCATAAACTGCATCATATTTCCTGATAATGGAGACATTTAACATTCATTCAGCAACCATTTAACAGACAATTCTACCATAAAAGTTCAAAAGAATGTGGTTAAATAAGAAAAAAAAATCTCTAATTAACAATACCACATTAATTGACATGAAATATTGTATATCTATATATTTTCAAGATACATCACCCAACCCTAATCTAACTGATAATATAAACTCTCAGACGAGATGACAGAAATTTCTCAAACAAAGGGAAAAATAAATGTGAGACTGTCCCACATTTCCTGGGCTTGTAGATAAATGTGTAAGAGCTCCCAGAAAAACAAAAACAAAAGTGACAAGTTCCAGCACTTGTGTGAAACTATACTAGACCATAAATTCATTTGACATGTTCAAGTAACACTCGGAGCAACTTGATATCACACGCATTGTGAGGAAGTGTGCAGTCACCTCCTTTTTGGGATATATGTCAAATGATTTATTTCTTTTATCAAACCGCTAAAATGAGAAATGTCTCTCATTTCTCATCCTTGTGTTCATAAGGCTGTGATGGGATGTTGTGTTTGTCAAAGGACTGCAGGGACATCTGGTGGTGATCAGGAATATTACTGAGTCAAGCAGCCATGAATACTATGTTGATGCTCAGTTAATAACGGTGCATGATGCATCAACAGTTGTTTTGCATTATCTAATTAACAATGGATAATTTTGTACTGTACTTATTGCATTCTCAACCTTTGTATCCTTATCTCTCTCTCTGTCATTTTCCAGAATTGTTACTGATGCTCATTTTTGTCAAATGTTTTTTCTTGATTCAAAAACAACGTGCACATGACAATGGTAAGGGTTTCAGGCATCAACCATTTCACATGCAACATTTACAGTACATTCAAACAGATTGCTTCAATCAGTGGCAGCAGGCTGTGCTTTCGGGGGGGAAATGAATCCACATTACTCACTATATATCACTATAAAGTGATTTTTTGTTTTGTTTTGTTTTTTAGAAAAATGTTTCAATTCCCAAGCAGCAGTAAAAGAACACATCAAATGTTAAGGTTACATTATAGTTAGGGTAAAGACAAGACATACTGTAGTAAAGTAGTGAAGGAACAACAAAGTGAAGGAACAACAAAATATCATGTGATATTTTAAAGTCTAGAAACATATGATCCATCCAGGTACCTGTGGTGTTAACAGTCTCTCTGAATGCCTGTTAACATCACAAAGTTATCAATGAACTGACAACACATACACCTTTTGTACAAAAGTCACTATAGCCAACATTCACACAGGCAAGCAGAAAAAGGCATATTGAGGCAGAGTGTGTTCATGGGGGGTCTCTAAGGAGGAATCTACCCATGTTAACTTTCACGGTTTTCTATATTTTATCTATAATAAATAGGTGCGAATCAGATTGAAAACAGGACATTCTATTGATGCTCTTTTTATGTCTATTGGGAGCAGACAGACATACCGTAGTGTCTACCACAGCAACCCACGTGGAAAGAATAAAAAAGTAAGAATACTTAAAGTAGCAGCTCAGTATTTTTGGACTTGCTTACTTGCAAAGAATTAGACTTGCCTTACATTTCAACATGAAACTCAGGCCAGGAGACTGATACATTTGGTATCAAGTCTAGAAAATAATAATTTGTTTAATCTATAAAAAAAAAAAAAAAAAATGAAAAAAGGTGTGGTTTTACAGGACGTTATGCATCAAACTTGTTTTTGGTCATATTGTATTGCAGTGAATTCCTGGAGACTAGTGGAATAACAAGATTCCAGGAAGTAACTGCTGTTCTTGACTGCATTCATCAAATTAAATTAGTTATACAAATGAATTAGCATATCACTTAGTGACTTTAAGGGTGTTGGAGGAGATTTTTTAACCTTCTGACCAGGCTATCCTAGCTGTTTCCCCATGTTTATATTCTAAGCTTGGGTTTCATCTAACTCTGAGCTAAGAATATTTCCCAAAATATATAAGTATTCCTTTAAAGAATTTGTTCACTAAAAAATCCCAAAACAGCAGAAATCCAGTGAAAGATACCCCAAACCTAAACAAATAATATTAAACTATGTGCATGGCACAATTAGAAAGCAGTGTTAAGCCAATTGGTTGAACTTAACCCTTTAATAAAGGCAGATACTGGTGTCATATAGAAGGAAACTTGGAGTGCTGCTTGTTTGTTTTCACTGCAGAAATAAATCTGATGACCTTTCTTCATGTGTAAGTTACAAGGTTTGATTGATTTGTTAATGTTGCATCTAATTGGTTTGGACACAAGTCTATGTATATTATATAATACACATTCATACCACTATACTAATGATAGTTCACTGCTGTTTCACATCACACAGGCAAAGCAATTTAGAAAATATTTTAAAATGTTATCACTCACATTTCTTACATCCACATTTTTTTATCCTTTTGGGATCAGTTATGTCATCATGGCAGGCTTTACAGTAGAACAGTGCCCTGTGAAAGAAAAACAAGAATCACATGAGACCAATCTTGAAATGATGAAATTTCTGTGTTGTGAAATGCTGTAAAATGGTCTTTTTTACTTTCAGTTAGAAGCTTTTAAGACAAATATTTAATGCAAACATAAAAACTGGAGGACAATTAATGGGAATTCCTGCCCACTAGCACAGTACTAATGACAACCAAGCACCAATACAGCAATGGTGACTAAGCAAAGAGCAGATGCTTAGCTTAGCTAACAACATTATTTTTTGTTTTTATTTGATAGCTGATTAAAGAAAATCTGGAGCCTTTTGATAAAAGCCTTTATCAAAATAGAGACTAGATTCAGCTTCATCTCATTCCCATTCATTACCTCTTTACTTCCTTGGCATCACTGGCAATGAAGAAGCCCAAGGTCCCCTCCTGCATTTTCACATGGTTTCCCGGGTTTATTAGGGTGCTGTCAGAATTTATAGACCAGGGATGTTACAGTGCAAAGTTATAGCACAGAATTTTTGCGAGGCTTTGCTGTAATCACTGGCAACGGTACACACTGGCAGGATTAGTTCTCGCAACTCATTTGGCAGGATGCTCGGTTTATTAAAGGTCCCATATCATGGAAATTGAAGTTTTCATTGCTCTGACTGTAGAGGTCTAGATGTTATATAAATACTATTTCATGCATCAAACACTCAATCCATAGAGAAATGAACACAGCTTTTATTCAGAAATGTTGCCTTAAAACAGTTTGTTTGTACTTCTGTGAATTTGTTGTCACCCACGCCTGTTAAATTAACCAATCAGAAGAGAAGTCCATGAATATTAAGGACATCAAAACCACACTGTGCTTGAGACACTTGAGAAAGGTGATGTAAAACTATAATCAGCTCTTGTTGGGAATGTTTCAACTTTAAATAAAACCCAAAAAGGCTACAATATGGGACCTTTAAAATAAGTTGATAAAACAGATACTGTAGAGTGAGAGAAACAACTGAAATAAAGCTTCAGCTGTGCTTAAAAGGCCACTTTCCACATTAATTTGTCAGAAAGTCTGTGAGCAAACCAATTTAGAGTCATTTCAAACTATTTTATAAAGCACCTTGTGTTTGTAGTCAAACAGACGAGCTGGTTCAAAGTAGCTTCATCAATGTGAGTAAATACTGACAGCAACACACCTGCATATTAAAGTTTTTGTATTCATGAATTTTAATAACTTACAATTAACTTTTATCCACTTACCTGCTTTCCCTTTGATCAGACTTGTACTCTATGGCTATCAGTAGCAGTTTTAGCTTCACATAGCAAAGCCTGCAAAAAAGCACAACAATATAATTGGACATCATGTATACTTTGAGGCATAATTCATATTTATGCCTCCTATATATATATATCTATATATATATATATCTATATCTATATATATATATATATATATATATATATATATATATATATATATATATATATATATGCATAAGAGATTAGACCCTCTATTTTGAAAATATTAACCAATCTTGAGCTAAATATATGAAACATTTATTACATTACTGTCATATCTTCAATCTCCAAACTCTTCATTTAAAAACTTACCAAAATGACCAATACTAAATATCAATCAGTGTGTATCAATGCGCATCTAGAAAGCATGAAACTAAAAGGAGCAGAGGAGTATAAAGTTGTTACAGTTGATACAGATGTTTTTGGGTACTTACTCACAAATTACAGGAAAAGACAAGCCGACAAAGGCGCTCGACAGATACTCAGTGTACATCTCATTGGCTACTCCCTCTAGGTAATATTTCTGCCAAGTGTCTTCCTCGATCTGCAAACAAGGTTTATACACA
The DNA here is from genome assembly GCA_030544235.1 of Lepturacanthus savala. Taxonomy (NCBI): domain Eukaryota; kingdom Metazoa; phylum Chordata; class Actinopteri; order Scombriformes; family Trichiuridae; genus Lepturacanthus; species Lepturacanthus savala. The sequence goes on along the minus strand of CM060471.1, from coordinate 18,893,871 downwards.
AACGCAAAATGCAAGGGTTAGCAATTTTATTATTTTTTTATAAATCTATTCCCATCCATTCACCAGATTACGCCTCATCTGGAATAATCATGATATACAATGACTTTTTATTTTTCAACTTCATGCAGTGAGCACCAATGGATGAAAGCTGTGGCTACCTTGATGAAGGACCTCATGGAGAAAAGGTTGGCCAGCATGGTGGAGAGGCCCTGAGCCAGGCAGCTCTGGGCGATGAAGCCAAGTTTTAGCTCTGCAAGGCAAATGGCATCATCTCCCTCCTTCCACGTCCAGCTTGGGATATTCAAAAGGTGAGCCTATAGTAGAAAACCAAACATTAAGGTATATGGTGGCTTCACGGAACTAGAAACTGCAGTAAAATCTTTCTGAGATGTTAAACTCAAGTCATACACAAGATTAAAATAAAACCAAACTTATATCAGTGTAAACCAATCCAAGCTTAATATTAAGGTCAAAATGTTAAAATATATCATGAGCAAATGTAACCAATGATTCATTGTAAAAGTAACAATTATACCAACCTTATTGTGGTACTGCAACATTTGAGTGATTATTCTTATCTTTGGATGGTAATTCTTGATGGATATTACTCTAATGCAGGGCAAAAAGGACAAAAGTAAATCAGACCACTCGCAAAACGTCCAAAATGCTTTACTGTCATTGTCCTGGTAGCATGCAACTATCACCTAAATAACATCATACACTTCTAAAATAACATCCCCATACTGTATATTAAAAACTGAATTTACAGATAGGCAGCTGAGAGTTATATTATTTAAATGTTTTTTGTTTTATTTGTATTTATCTCTCTGTCAAAGAAAACTAGGTTTTTAACAGATTCCCTCTGAGTTTGTTCATGCTGAGAGTCTGTCTGCTTCCATTGCTGCTCCGCACGCTCGATTACACCCACATTTTGAGACCAGGAAGAAGTGGAAACAGATTTTATTTTGATTCTAAATAATTTTGTATTGTCAAAGATTCCATTTTTCCCACGAAGGTGAGCCAAACAGCCATTTTCTAAATGTTAGGAGAGACTGCAGTGGTTTACCTCATGATGTTCGATGCATCCTCGGCATCAGGGTCTGCACAGTATTTGTTGGCTAAGATCAAACAGGCGTCGGCTGATTCAATCTAAAAACAACAGTTCAAATGACAGATAGACAAAATAATCCAGAGGACAGCAGGCAGTAACTATTTAACAGATTTCCTGCTAAACCTGCTATCAAAACAGCTTTTGAGAAGGCAATTACCTTGACTCTGGCAAGGTCGTGTGGGTTTAGGACAGACCCTTGGTAAAACTCAACCTGGGTGAAGTGGCGCTTGAACAAGGCTTCCAGCTCAAGATTAGGGGAAATACTGAGAGAGAAAAAGAAGCAAATCTTTAATCTGAGGAGAAACCTGGCTCTAATCTGCTGAATAGATGAATGATAATTCTTTAGTAAAGACATTTGCTGTTATTTCAGCAACACACAAGAAATAAAATGTACTTACTTATGGAGAAAAACAATTTCTACATTGACATCATCCCTGTCCTTGTGTAGGAAGTCTTTTAGAAAGTTGGATACACTCTCAAGTGTTATATGACCACAGACCACGATGTGCCTAGAAAATGAGGTGCAGAACAATCATGAAACTAAAACATAGTTGGTAGACGAGTCATCAACAAAACACACAAATCGTTGTTTCATCTTCATCTTTTTCCTAGAATCAGAAGGTAAATCTGAGATGAGACGGATGTAATGGACATGGAAAGTAATCAGTACTGTTGTATTCAAGTGATTGAGGACATAATAACAACTATGTCACAAGAGGAGGTTTTATGTACATGTCCTGACAAGTGAGGGCTGAATGAGTCAGAGCACTGTGGATTTCCCTATCAGATTATAGGATCAGAGTTTACTTGGATGGAGATTATGAAATCAGCACAGTCACAGATTCCCACATATCACATATCCTTTATGTAAGGAATCCAGTTTACATTTATACTATACAGCTGTGAAAACATAAAATAAACAAACAGAGAATGTATAATTAAATGTAGGAAGCAGAAGCTAAAAGCATGCACAGTTTAAAATTGCATCCACAGATTTTAAATGTGTCAGGACTGTAGGCTGCTGTTGAAAAATGACTACGATAGATGTTAATGGTGCCAGTGTGTCCACTATGTTTTGTGAGTAATGTTTTTTTAAAAAACCCAAATACAAACACAAGTGAGCTGGTCCTTTGCTTCAGCTTCCTACTGTATGACCATTGCAAGAAGAAAAGGTCTCATGTACAACATGAATCATATTGTTAATACATTTTGATTTCACTTGAATGAAGAAATAGACAAAATCATAATAGTTACAAAATCATTCAAAACAAGATGCATAAGAACCGGAATGCATTTGATTATGGTTTGATTATGATTTTTTTTATATAATTATGTTTTTTTTTTCTTCAAAACTGACCCACAAAAGCAGTAAAGACTGGGTTAAAGTAACACAGTCATTACTGCTCCAAAACAAAGTGAACAATCACCATTACCAAAAGTACCAAAAGGCATTCTAAAAGAAGCCATATTTTCTTTCGAGGGCTGAGGCATCCAGCAGAATCTCACTATCTCTAGAAACAGCTGCAGAGCTTGGGACTCAAAGGTGTATATGTTAAATTAATAGTTTGACATTTTGGGTAAATATGCATATTTTCTTTCATGCAAAGAGTTAGATGAGCAGATCGCTATATCTATGCATTAAGTATGGAGTTGGAGCCAGTTAGGGACCAGTTAGCTTAACTTAGCATAAGGGTGCAGAAAAATAAACCTACCAGCATTTTAAAAGATCATTATAACACGCTCTATCTTGTTTGTTTAATCCGTGCATGAAAAAAAATACTACAATACTACAACAAGTTGTGGTTTTATGCTAATCACGTCCTGGCTCAATCGTTGCTCTATACTTACTGTACAGACATGAGAGTGGTGTCAATCTTCTAAAACTCTGCAAGAAAGCAAATAATTGCATTTCTCAAAATGTCAAACTATTCCATTAAACTCAATATTCTATTTATTCCTGAGGGTGTAGGTCAGACTGAAGATAAAGGCCAAGAATGTTTACAAGCAAAGCACTGAAAATAGCCAAGCATAGCAGCACAAAAGTAGTTTTTCCAATGCAGAAAAACAGAAAATTAAAACAAATCAGCATGAAGCAAGCAATGGCACACAGGACCCAAAGTATGAGTTTAATAATCTGATCAATATTTGTTACCGTTGCTTGTTTCTATCGTCAAGGCAATGTCTCTATTGAAAAATATTAATTATTTCCTACATTTCATTTAATGTTTTATCAGGAGTAATAACTATTTCTGCTTGCTAGGGCAAAAATTATGTTCAATCAGTCCCTTTTTTCTGCATTCTGTTAAATCAGTTCTAGGCTAGTATTCTTGTAGTTAGTAGAAATCATTAGTAAGAAATATTAGTATTCTTTATTTTTTAATAACAGTTTTGTATTCTGTGCAATTTGTCGTGTGTGAAAATTTCTATTTTGGATGGTGTGATGAGAGATGGTGGAACAAAAACAGTGTAAATGTATGCAAACACTTGATTAACAAACACAAATCAGGAAAAAATACGTACATTGACAATAAGCAGTCTAATTACAAATAAGACACCACAAAACATGTAGGATTTTCTCTAATATGTGGCTTGGAAAAATAAACTGTGAGTCAGCTTCTACTGTTTATTTTGTTGAATAATTAATCCTGGATATCCCAAAGAGTCTCAAATGGTTCTATAGCGTGACTGGAGAGGTGCCTCACTCTAATTTCGGCTTTTAATGGAAATTGCCAGGGCAATACTGATTCAAAGGTATTCATTATAATAGGGTGCTATTATAATGAATAGTCATTTATCATAGTTATAGCCATTGATAACACACATTAACAAGTTTTCTATGCCTTGAACAAGGATTTACTAGGATGTTAAAACATCCTGATCACATGGACTTACATTCTGGTCTCATAGGTCAAGTGAAACAGAATGTGAGTTCATGTGATCAGGATGGTGAGATGCTTTAATCTATTCAAATCTTTTCCCCAACTGTGGACTATCACAGTTTATAACACAGAAATAAATATGAGAAAATCCTACATATGCCATCTTTAAGCATGACCGTAATATGACAATATGACATGTACATGACTACGCTGCAAAAAGATCAATTTTATCATGTGTTTTTGTCTGTTTTTGAGTTCTAAAAGTCATATTTTCTATGTGAGTATGAAATCAAACCTGTACAGCAATAGAGTTACAGTACTTCAATATGCTTCCAATAAGAGCACAGAAGAAAACAAGTAGATTTTTATTGAAAAAAGATTTTTATTGAAAACAGATCAAAATAATTGAACTACACAAGCGTCTTACTTTCACTTTAAAAGTACAGTGTGTATTTCTCTAGGGAAATCTAGGGGTGAGGTTGCAAATTGTAACCAATTAGGGGGCTGTCACCCTTTCCAAAAATCAAGTTGCATAAAAACAAAAATACCACTCACAATTTTGCTCAGTAAACATAATATTACAAGCTTGGTTTACGGATAGGTCAAGCTGTTTATAGAGCACACTCTGCTGGATCACAAGGCAAACTACTTCAAATGTTCTTTTTTTCTTATAGACCCTACATTTCATATGAACAATTCATTACAGTTCAAATAGGTTTTTTTCCCCATGTGTCTAGAGCCAATTCTTTGTTCATGTTTGTTTGAGCTACGATATAAACATGGCGATGCAACATGGTGGGCTTTATCGAGGTAATGAAAATGCCTCAATTAAATTATATTCTAATTTAAACATACTTATGAAGATTATACTCCATTTTGCCTGTTATATTAGATGATACTCTATATACTTAATTTTACACTCTGTACCTTCTTAAAATTCCTTTTATGACTCATCAACAGACAAAAATCTATTTTGAGATGGAAATTTTTTTGCAGTGTAAAAGGAGACTTTCATTCATGACGAGCAGAGATGACAGCTTGCACAAATAAAAGCAGCAGCTAAACAATACAATAACCTCTACACATTTATCATGGCCAAGTTCTTCAGTCACAGTGTGACTTTAGTGCTTATTGAGATTATTACATCTCAAATGACAGTTTCATGATGTCTAGTTAAGCAAAAGTCAGGATATGTCACCTCTTTATGAGAGGGACCCTTGAGTCACACAAAACCACACCATTAAAAGTTTGCTGTTTTTTCATTTGTTTGACTTACTTTCTGCCTCTGGTCGAGTTATAACTCCCTCCATATTTCTTCCGATTAAGGATGAGAGCAGCAATTTCTGGCACGTAGCGAGCAAACATGGCCTACATGCATGAAAAAGAAAAAGAAAAGGGCATGCAGAGAAGGTTCTACTGCGGCGGAGGCAGTAGAGCCTCCTTGAATACTTACTTTCTCCCATTAACAGCACTATAGGAACCACCATATTTCTTGCGGTTTCCTATTAACTCTATGATTTCAGGGACGTAGCTCGCAAACATGGCCTAAGGAGAAGATAGGAGACAGAAGAAGAGACTAAAAAAAAGATAGGCAAAGAAGAGCAGGTCCTCTATTCTTTTTTTTTTTTTTTGCTTTAAAGCAGTCCGTGAAGTCTGGAAGAGGAATACTATATGCAGGAGCATAGTAGTTTTTATATTTAGTTGATAACAGAAATAAGGAGGAAGAAAATAAATATAAATTGCAGTTCATTCAAGTTAGTAATTAACGACTGAAGAAAATTCTGTTGAGTGTAGCCTGAAAATATACCAGTTACATTGAAAATATTGAGTAAAAATGAAAATGAGAGGAAAAAAGGAAATTAACAAGCCAGTAGTTACGGATATTGAACGGAAAGACGAATAAATGAGAAAATTGACATCTGATGAGCGGTATGTCAATCTTTGATAGAAAAAATAGAAATTATAAAAAAAAAAAATTAAGAAAAAGCCTTATGTGCCATGTTTTGTCCAACAAACACACATGTCAGGATGATTTGAATAAGCCGAATGGATGGCAACATTAACCTAACTCTGAACCTACACTGCTGCACAATGAAGAACTCCATCTTATAACTTGCCTTAAAAATGCAATCATGTATTTGTGTTACTTTAATTGATTCAGAAGTTCAAATGATTTTTTTCAACATAATTATATATTAACTTAATTACTTAGAAATATAAAATGAGTATTTTTCATAGATTAAGATCTGGTATGGAGTTTGCAATTTTTAAACAGCTGCTTTTCGAACACCTGCTTGTAAATATTTGATTGTCAATGCACAAAATGCGTCCTATTTTATAGGACATAGAAATATTAAACAGGTTTGCAATACCCTCAAAGCAAATAAACTAAGCAAAAAAGTGTAAAAGTGTTGCAAGTGATCTGCATAAATAATCAATATTTGCAAAGTAAAAATGAATCTATAAGTGTCCCTTTTGTCCTAAAAGTAAATCAAGTTATTCATTTAAATCTTATTTATTGGCTGTCTGAAGACATATAAAACTTAATTTTGCCAATGATGTCACTTACACCTGTTAAATACACAGCTCTCTTTCACTGTACATCCCTATTCAACTGTGCCCTCTTGATTACTTTCTTCAGAGCAACTCAAGTCTGTAATGAACCCAAAAATGATGTTTTTCTCATTGATTGATTGCTTTCATCCTTACATTGTATTGTGTACATTTTCATTTAAATATTTGCACAGAAAGTGATATTATGTCACTACAGCCATCACACTGGGCTATAATAAATCATCCCTATGTCATTGTGTTTGTTGGAATAGGAGAGGGGGAGCAGGAGAGTGGAGCCACCTGAAACCACAGTACTTTAACAGTTAATAACAGATACAAATATTTTACTATACATGTCATAAAATAATGGATATGTAACAAAACAAAATGTCAGCATTATACCTGAATAAATGCTGCAATATTGTAGACAACTCATTACAGTACATGACATGCAATGACATACTGTGGTGAAGTGATGAGCTACAAAAACAGCTCAGTTTAAACATCGGGTGAAGGGCGTCCTGAGGTGGGAGCATCTTGAGTTGGGAGAGTCCCAGCGCTTGTTGACACCTGGCGGAATGTGATGATTGGTTGCATGGAGGATTTAAGCAGGAATAAATAATGAGAGGGATTTTTACCAAACCACCAAGGATGAAGAAGACCATAAACAGGCGGCCGAGGGTGGTTTTTGCATAAACGTCTCCATAGCCAACAGTGGACATAGTAACCATGAGTAAGTAGACACATTCCCAGTAGGAAAGTTCCTGGGAATTTTGGAAGTTTTCCCAAGGATCCCCTGAGTTTTCCACCTGGAACAGAGGTTAGGATTTATACAACCACCAAAAAAATGAACACAAATACTAGATGTTTATCCACTCAATGCAATAAAAATTGAAATATAACGTGCAGCCGTTAACTTTACCAAAATACGTCCTGTTATATTTCAATGGCTCCCACTAACTTACCAAATGTATGAAGCCTGCTGCAGTTAGCCATGTGCTTATGAAGATTGAACACAGGTTCACCAGCTTTATCGAATTGCTATTAAAAAAAAACATAAGAGCCAGAACACAAAGTATGAACTATTAAGTTATTTACCATTAGTTATGACATTGTCATACACATAGACTACTTAAGATACAAATGGTGTCCAATATGTCATAACAAGTTGTTTAATGCTCTAAAATGCATTATACTGCTTGCATTTGATTTGTATTGAGAAACAGTTTAAGGGTGAATCAATGTAAACACAAAACATGCAATACAATAGCTGGCCAAAAAAATCCTAAAATATAAACACATTCATTTTGCGAGCAACAGTTTTCTTCACTATCCAATTGTGATTTTTAGATGCAAGGCTTCTTAAATGATAGTATCTTATTGTGGGATAAACTTGCTCTTCATAGTCCCTGCATGACCTCGGTTCACTACTTTGTGGGTTCTGTTTTTAACCTTCATCTGAGTGCACGACTGAGGAGATTATTCTACGGCATTTTATTGCACTATAAGCTCTTCTTGACATGACATCTGTGCAAAAAGCTTAAATTCTAACAAACAAGATCATACACCATCATACACTACACTCACGCACAAACAGCATGCTACTGACTGCTGAGGAACCAACTAAAATGTAACTATATTATATATAATGGTCAATAAATTAAAGAATGTGCTCACGCTGTGATTAAGTTTACCTCAAGCAAAACATGAAAAGAAACTAAATTCTGCATACAAAGTTAAATCCTTATTTAAGAACAAAATGAGTTCAATATCACTGTGCATGCCATGCACTATTTCACTGTACATCAAATATCACTACTAAACTGACAAAAGTGAGATAAAATATAAATACACTTACCTTGTCTTTAGTATATTCAAAAACTGTAAAATTTCTGAGAACTGTATCAACCTTAAGGCCCTTAAAAACCTCAAGCCTGTGAGACAAAAAGACCATAAAGAAATTACCAGAGATTATCAATAACAATTCAAACAACATCAAGAACATTCACTCGTGGAAAAAGAAGTCATACCTTTCATACTTTCCTCCATGTTTATGAGCTTCATTTTGATTTAAAAAAAAGCCTCCAACAGATCAAACAATACTGATCACTAACTCTTTTATAAAATAAACATTTATAATGTGGGTAAAAAACAAATAATCTCAGGAGCCTCGTTCAGCGCTAGCATCTACCTGATACATGTTTCATTCCCGCTGAATAAAACGCTCAACGTGGAAGAGATGAAACGCTGGATTAGAGTAAAGACAGGTGGTTGCTGTCACGGCAAATGAGTAAACAGTGGTGACGTCAAATCTGAAATTTGAGGGTATTTATGGAAAGAAACAGAGCCTGCTGACAAGTGGTCAAGGACACTCTTACAGCAACAAAACCAACAGCGACAACATCAGCCTGAGCTGCTTTGAAATCCCTCCATCCTTAGATGTTTGACTGTATCATACAGTCATTAAAGTTATTTATATCGCAGTCTCATTACTCCCTATTTACTGCTGTGTCTGTCCAAAAAGCCCAGATACTCATGTGTTGCATTATTTAGGTGCCTGCGAAGATTATTTTCCTACCTTAGTTTAAAATGATTCATAAATCTATCTCAGTTTAAGAATGCAGTATCCGCTGCAGTGTCAATGCTGAATAAACAATAAAATCCCCGTCAGCCAAGAGTGAGCAATCAAGCGAAATCCATCTCCACATCCATTAATCAGGCGGATAAATTTCACTGCTAGAATGGATTTACGTGAATGCCAAATGACACAAATCAAAGATGTTACAGAAAACTCTTCAGCTAAAAAAATATAAATAAATAATCTTTTAGAAAAATGACGTGAACCATGTTGAGCTTTGCGAAATCTCTTCTTTTTTTTATTTTAAGTGTTTTGCCAGATGGGGATTCATAATACAGCGCAAATCCTGAACCTGAACTGGCTCCAGCTGACCCTGAATCCTGAAAAAGAGTCGTGGACACACCAGCCTTCCTCTTTAATGGAGATTCCACTCACTACCAGGATCCTGCAGGTCTTACCCCAGTAGGAGATTACATGGACACATGAACCGAAGTTGTAGCAGATGCTGTCCTGGTCCTCTTTCTCGCAGACCTGCCCATGTCCCATCCTGACCCTGTAGCCATTCTGGAAGAGCTCTCCGGTTGATTTCTTTCGCCTTCTTGTGTTTGAAATCGTCTGAGAGTGTGTGCCTCCATCAGGCCCCCGGTACGCTAACATCTTAGTGGGAATCATGTCTGTAAATTGCTAATAATCGCAAAAGCAAACGCTTCCAATGTCAAGTCTGCTTCACAACCACGTCTTCACTCTTCTGCATCCATCCCGCCAGATATCACATAGTAAAAATATGATCCTCCTCCAAAACGAGAAAAAACAAAAAAAAACAAAACAAGTGCTTTTTATGAAATTGGCACCCAACAGGTTGGAGTCAAAAGGGAGTTTTTTTTTTGGTCTGATTTACCCCAGACTCACAATGTTCTCGCTGCGATTTGGCGTGCACAGCGGGCTTAAAGCAAACCCTTTTCCCATCAGGATATTAGAGTGTAAGCTCCTTTAGGATTCATCCAGGGAAAGGAAGAGGCCGGACGTCTGTCTATCAGCTGGCTCCACAATGTAACCCACATCTCATCCCTATAACCCTGCAATTGCCCTGGACAATCAAAATTTCATTCTCTAATCTTGGAGGCATGAGAAGCTTTGGTAGTCCTGGGTTTTTCGATGGATGGATGATTGTCTAATAATCCCTAAATTAATCACAACTGATGTAATAACATCTATTGTAGTTTTACTTTATAGCTAAAAGCACAGCATGAAATATAACCATACAAAGAGAGAAAATAAGACAACTGCAGTAGCTGATTGACATGCTGAATTTGAAATAATAGTCATTTATATTGACAAAAAATATGTTTGTCTTTAATCAGTGAAGTACAAATAAGGGGAAAAATGTGCTTGAGTGTGGTGGTTCAAAAACCCTTTACAATGCCTCACCATTTAAAATGATGTCTAGTCTACATTCCTACGTTTTCTCTGACCCAATTAAATATTTTTCCCTATTTATCAAGAACAAAAACAAGGATTAGAATAAAGTCTGTATAATAAACATAATTTTCTGCTGCAGAGAATAATGATTTTTACTTCAAAGTTAAATTATTTAAAAGGTTATGAAACTAATCTGTTACTGCAAATTCATAGGATGCTCAAGACTTTCTGCTATTTCTATTTACTTACTTCATTACTGCAAAGGTAAGACAGAATTTCTGTTAGTCGCTGTAAATAAGTGGTTGTTTACCTTTGTATTCTTTGGCTGCTGGTTCACTGAGTTTTTGTTGTAGGGAAGTAATAGTTATACTGATAAACTCGCCAGGTTTTAGCTTCCATCTAAAATGGTCTTTGTTTGTGTAAAATTAAGTATCAGAGAGTAGTAATGGAGAATGGATTGACTTTCTGATACTATTCGGATTTTGATATTTGATAATTAATACATTTAGCCCTTGAGATGTATTTGTTAAAAATGACTGTAAACTTGGGTTAAGCCTCAATATTAAGCCTTCTTTCAAGTACATGTTTGAAATCAACTGCTTATAAATTTATATAAGGGTAAAATGTATAAATTTTCCGATATCAAGTTACATCTTTTCAATAAAAGACCTGGGAAATTATTAGATAATTACTGGCCCCTAAATGAAGCATTACCATATGAAAACCAAAAAAACTAAAACCAAAGATGATAAATACTATTATAAATAATTTAAAGTCATTTAGTTAAAGTTGTAATTGGAGTTATAGAGATGTAGACAGTTATATATTAAAAGTCTGTCTGTTTTTGGCTGTTTGCCACACTTTAATTTAATCAGTAATCAGGCCATGATGTGGCTAGAGAAATCGAACCCAGGTGTGAGCAGCGCAATCACTTTTTCACACAGGGCCATGTAGATTTGAATGTTTTTCTTTCTTAATAATAAAAACCTTCAGTTAAAAACTGCATTTTGGGTTTACTTGGATGATATGAAGGGGGCAAGCACTTTTTCACAACACTGTAATTGAAAAACATGCAGTGGATTATTGTCACTGTAGCTGCTTGTATTTCAGAACCGCTTAATGTCTGGCTTTCTAAGTGCAGTAAAAGCTGTTATTGTTATTAGCGGCTCAATGTTGTTTCTGCATAAACATCCAAACCAAATGTGCGTCATGCTCTCACCCACAAGCTTGTCATGCATCAATGAATGTGTTAGTATGAGAGAATATTAGTGTGTGCGTAATTATGTTAAAATGTTCAGATAGGAGGATTGGCAGATTGGCAGTCTGGCTGAGCGCCCTGTGATTCTAATTAGTGGAGCAAGCCCGACAGCTGTGATCAGACTGAGCTGGTTATGACCCTATCACCTGTTCAAACACAGTTTAACTAATCAGTCATTAATCCTCCATGACCACTTGCTCACAGATTTACTGATAATGTATTCTACTGGAACAGCTCTGAAGCATCCTCCTCAATGTTTAGTCTAAAATATAAAATAAATATATCTTTCATTTTTATCTGTAAACTCGAAACACAAATAAAAGCCCATTTTAAGAGCCAACTAATTTCAAAACCTACATTTGAACCTAAAGTATGTGCATGAAAGTTTACACATATAGTATGTATAATAGCTGTTTATTTAACACCTAATGTTTGACAGGAAGTGCTGAGGTTTGGTTTGTATAAAATAAATAGAAGAAATCCACATTTAACATGAGCAGTGAGAGATGTACATGGCTCAGAAGATCAACACCTACACAGCAGAACAGAATCACATCACTATGTTCTCTTTTCTCTATCCTACCTTTGACAACTTCATCAGCTAAACCAAAGCCAGCATTTCAGTATATAGATGACTATGCTTTTATACAAACATCCTATATATGTTAGAAAGTAAATCACAGGCTTGAGCAGAAAAGACTCAAAATTGTCACTAATGTAGAGCAATATACAGGAAAACACATATTCAAGCAGCATCAAAGCACAATGAGTTGGAGATAAAATTCAAAATCACTATTAGTCATTTGGGCTTGAATATAAACACTATTTCCTACCACCACAGTGATTGAGGGGCAAATAAATAATGTACAAAGCAATTTCCCAAAAGAACAACTAAGGTGAAATATAGTGAGAATACTTTAAATTAAAGCAACATAAATGCCAGCTATGCTGATACATGCCCACTAGATGGCACCAGCAAACAGCGCTAGCTTGTTTGTTCTACTTTCATTGTCACAGCACATCAGCCCGGAGAAAACAAGAGAGGCACATTATGCAACTGTAATCTATCAAGCTATCATACTGACTCTAAAGCTGAGGGTGTTCATTGCAGAGAGAGGTGCTGTGGTTAAATGACAGCTTTTGTTCCTCAGCTGGTGGGAGAAGAATAAACAGCAATAAAATCATGTAATGCAAAGAAAAAAAAACTAACCCATAATCCTCTAATTCCTTACAGACCTCTCTGAGTGATGAGCTTCACACATTTAGCAGATTGACTTCTATTCTAGCGCTCAAGCTCCCAACAAAGCCTATTACCTTTTTTCATACCATTCACATACTTTTCAATCACAGCATGGTTTCATTCAAGTGTGCAGGAGAGCTCTGCAGGAGAGATGAAGGGCACGTGAATGACACCTCTGCTGACTGCACCACAACACATGGGATATTTCATTTCCATTCAAACCGACTTTCAAAACTGCACACCAACTGACAGCCGCACAATATTTGATAGTGTTGTCATGCAGGAGTTTAAAGCTCTTTAAGCTTTTGTGTTACCATGCTTTTCAGTTTCCATGCCACGCCATTGCCAAGTTATTCATTTGATAAATGATTTTCTACAATAATAATGGAGTTTGAACTTCACATGCATGTTGTGCAATGCCCTAAAACATAAGTACACCCACGTACAGTCATTCATTCTTTGACAAAGTTATCAAAATGATATGGCTAAAGTTGGTGGGTGTGCTACTGTATTTACACAAAATAAGTCTTCCCGTTTTGCAGGCAAAGTGATGGGCTGAGATTATCTGATGCATTCACTGGCTACTGTCACAAAGTAAATCCACTGGGTGGCAGCACAGGCTGCTGGGAAATAAAAACTCAAAAGCTCCAAGGCACAATGCTTGGTCAGTTCATCAGCATCAGTTGCTGGTATTCTTACCGAGCCAACTCCTGTTCAGGTACACAGACACAAACACCGGCGGCACCGTGAAGAAGTCCACCACCGAGTTCACCTCCAACCAGAACCACAGCTTGTCATTGGCAGCAATAAACTGCAGAAATTCAGATTCAGGAGCCTTTAGTTAAACAATTGAGGGGCAAAACTACAAATTTAAGGTCTTTTTTTTTAATCCAAAATGAAACATTTGTTTTACATACGCGTAGTCCAAAGTAAAGCAGGAAGAAGACGTTGAATGCCATGTCAATCTGCAATGTGAAGTCTTTGTAGAAGTTCTGACAGGACTCGATAGGACTGTAGGACAGAGACAGAAACAATGTGTGTTGATATCCAAAGACAAGTGATGGCAGCATAGTGAGAACATTCATACATTGATAAATTACAACCATATATCATTTTTTTAAAAAAGCATAAAGATGCATTTTTCTTTTCCTGAAAATGCATTTTTGAGTTTTCCAAAACAAGAGGAACATAATTGTTCAAAAAGGTGCAATAGTTCATATTTCACAATGTTTTTTTTCTGTTGAGAAAGGACATGCATTTATTGTCATACAAGCAAGAACTTGTTTATATACCTGATTAACCCTTAAATAACTGCAGAACAATCTGAAGAATGTGTCGTATTCCAGGTGCAATATTACATATAGAAATGGTGTCTTTTACCGTTTCGGCCTGCATTTCATGTCTTACTGATATTTTAGGTAAACATTAAGTCAAACATGATGGAAATGCAGTGCCAAAGCAGTAGTTTAAGGGTTAAATGCATGCAGGGTTCATGTCTTTTATGAAATCAGGCAGCCATAGCAAATGTAGTGAAGTCTCACCCTCAAAAAGCTTGTATCTGGCACTAAGAATTCAAATAAAGAGAAATAATTAACCAAGTAAATGTGAATGTAATAGGTTAGTATGATGCTGTAATCATAGTCATGACCTAGAAAAAAGACCCCATCAACCACACCTAAAATGAAACAGAAATTTACTGTACATTCAAAACTTAGAGTGGTAGTGGACATCTGTATTGTGGAATATATAATATCTTCTATATTGATATATTTTTAATACATAGCTCAATAAAATTAATACAAATAAAAGAAAAGTTTTTATCACGTCTCTTGTTTATTTATTTCTTTATATATGAAAAATAAATTTAAACTTATTTTTTTACATCAAAATATCTGTTCTAGTAAATATCGAATCTAGTTTTATGTCAAACATTCATGGGTTTCAGCTCAATGTGATTACCCATGTCTCAGTTTTATATCATAGTAAATTGACTTTGGGATTTTTTTTTTTTTACTACTTAATTGAAAAAACAATTAATAGATTAAACACACACAAATTACATGTTGATTAAATTATGCCATAATATTATTATTTATCAGTGGTCAGATGACCTCCAAGGTATTACAGATGATTAACAGGATAGGAAAGAAGAAAAAATATTTTTCACTGACACTAAATACTAAATATTTTGAAATATATTTAGATTTTTGGTAGTCTTTGCCTATGAATTAGTGGATAATTTTACCTCCTCATTCCTCTAAAATGATTCATGAAGAATGAATATGAGAAGGAAAATTACTCTACAGTCTTCACAACTAATGGATATAGTATATGAGACTTTTGACTAAGGTTGGAGTTACAAGAAAGTGAAGGTTGTGAACCTTCTTAAAGCACAGGTTAATGAGTCATGCATTCCTTATGTGCAGTCGTTCTTCTCTGCGGCGTATTAGTTCCAAGCAGGTACCTCTCATACATCTAGTGTGTTTGTTCTCATGCTTCTTTGTTAGTCCACTACCTGCATCATGCAGGGTCCCTACTCTCACATTCACCAGCTTCCCTGATGCACACCACATCACTCAACAGCTACAATCTCTGCTGTCTAATACCACTGGGATTAAAGCAAATTGCTTTTGTTATGTAAAAATCGAACAAAGTCCATGTGATAGAATACTGCCTTCATAGAGTTCATGAGGTGACAGAACAATACCTCTGGGATTAGTTTGAACCGATCTGATATTTTTTGTTTGAAGATAACTGGTTTTCAGAGAAAACGTGCATGATAAATAATAAATATAGGGTAAGTCTATGCTGAGGGCTTTATGACAATAAAAACATTAAAGCTATTGACTCACTTGTCTTTTTTCCATTGAAAAACTATTTTTATCATGTTTATAGGACAAAATGGAGGGAAGTTTCAGAATTTTGAAACCGTTGGAAGGAATAAAATGTTTGCTTCAAAAAACATAAGCCACATGGATATATTTTGAAGTATCCGATACACTGAGCACACATATATGATAGTGTAAAGGGATATACAGTATCAGATATATCCAATTGAAGTTGGACTGCCTTTCCACCCTCTGTTGTATTTCATCAGCTCTTTAGTTTGTTTCCTTCTTCTAAAGGCATATATTTAATTTAAATGTTACAACTGTCTGGGCTTATGTGTTATTCATTTTAAATTAAAGAAATAAAAAAAACAATAAAAATATTTAAAGAATTCCACTCCAGGCAATACTAATTTACTGTAATGACACATCAGTTAGTTAAAACATCATATAGGAGGTGACAGACTATAGCAAAAGCAGACCCGTGGTGCTAAATAATTGAGTTCCAGTAGGCCTGGTTTGCAAAAAGACAAAGCCCCTGTTATGGATCAGGATCAAGACCCTCTCCCATCCAAAGCATGGATGTATTATAATAATAACTGGATACAGGACACATGTCTGGCACATATCACATTGGTCACGAAACATTACCCGTGGTGCAATAAATCTTTCTGAACTAGAGCCCTACCAATGTGCAAGCTTTTTTTATTCCTTTCTTCCCTGGCACATAAGTCAATTTTTCTGGCTTGCTTCCAGGGTATGAGCAGCCTGCTGAGGCTCACTGCATATGTACAGTAGTGTATCTCCACTCATGCTGAGGCTATAGACTCAACATTGTAGTGGTTTAAAAATCACTTTACACAGCAGGGGGTGCAGGGGGATTTTGACTGTAATGCCATGAGTGGCCCTGAAAAATAAATCTGTAAAATTGTAATGCAGATTATTATACATCCATGGTCCACAGTAGCTCTGGTCTCGCTTCCTCATTTATTTCAGGCTTAAATGGGATGTCCTTAATATTTTTGATGGCACTGCTTGTGATTTGTTTAGGTGTTTACAACTTAAATGAATGCTGGGTCTGCTGGGGGTGAAAGGTCACACATACTTGAACTGGTTATTGTTTGTTAGGTGGTAATATAGGGTGTTTATTCCCTTTGTCTTTTTGATACTTACGCTGAGAAATATATAACTACAAAACTTTGTTTTGTTCATTAGATAAAATGAGCCAAACCTTTCACATGCATCAGTTTTAATGTCTTAACACAAGCAATCATGCAGGAATATTTTCCTAAATAAATTAGCAAGTCTACTTTTACCAACATTCTGATTTAAAGCAATACATGTTCATATCAATAAATATAAGTAATTTGTAAATTGTTGTTCCAGTCAATGACAAAACCAGAGACAGTCACCCAAATTAAAACTGAAAAGTTAACAATTTTAGCTCACATATGGTTTTACAGCCCAAATACTTACTGTAATGTCATGATTTGGCCTTAACACTCTTTTCAAAGCTTTTTCCAACAGAAACCAGTGGTTTCCAGGAAATAAATATTTTGATAAACAGACTTCATTATGCATTGTAAAATGTTGGGCAGCTAAAAAGGCACAGAGCTAAAACGGTGAGTGAACATTCACTAGTTGGACATAAACACAACTCCAAAGATGTGCTTATATGGGTCTCTGCTGGATGCTTATAGGTTAAGCTTGCTGATAAGTTAACTGTAATTGCATTAAGAAAAGTAGATTATATGCAGGGCTGCTGTTTTTTATCTTGTGAAGTGTGTTCTTAAAGGTGTGTATATATATATATATATATATATATATATATATATATATATATATATATATATATATATATATATATATATATATATTTGTAGTAGTCCTTAAGAGTTTTTGATACTCTGTATTATAGACACATGACACATTGGTCCAACTTTAATCTTGATGAAACAAAGAAGCAAAGAGTTTATCTTAACTCACAAAAGTAACTACATTTATGGACAAAGTATAAAAATTAATTAAAGCTGTCTGGAGTAAAACTCCCTCTGGGACGGAACCAACTTCTTCATCTCTGTGGAGCGCTCACAGCTTGAGTTTTTCTCAATGAACCCAAGTGGGTCTGCTCTGTTGAGTCTGACGTATGTGTCGCCTCCAGCGAGGTCAACTTGTCCATCATATAATAGCCTGAGCTGACTCCCAGGACTAATTACAGGAAAAGCTGTATCTGTTACAGTTTGTTGCCATTAAGACAGCAGCTAACTGGCTGCTCTTTGGCTTAATGTACTGGGCTTGCTGGGTTGACAGTTAGTGATAAAATAGAGTTTGCATAATGTAAAGACCTGGATAAGTCTGAATAAAATTGGGACAAAAGGGCCTAGTGGGATATGATGCTGCAGCACAGTTTCTCATGTTTAACAATGCCCTTATGCTTGAAAAGGTTAAACAGAGAGGTCAAAGGTCATCCTTCATCAGACGAAAAGGTATCAGGACCCGCTATGAGCAAGTTCTGAGACAGAAGGCCACAGATGGCAGTGGTAAGGATGTAACTCTAGCTGAGCTTGTTCAGATAATGAAATGAGATCATGCTCACAAACCACATCAGAGCAGGCCCAACCCTCAGCTGTATGCAGTCTTATGAAATAACAAATAACCTGAATGCCTGCCTCCAGGATCATCAGATAGATTACATGAGTTTACAGCCCATTTTCTCTTCCCTGCCTTAAAATTACTCCCAATGGGGACTCCCTTTACGTTTGATAAAAGCTTTTATCTTGGTTTATTTTGCTCTGCGTGTTAATGGCACGTCCTGTCCAAACATCACCAGGCTGCAGTAACCGTATACTGTTGCTAAAAGGGTCTTCCGCTTCCTCTATTTTGATGAGCGATAGGGATTGTCCTGACTAGGAACTTTGGTCCTTTCCTGCCTGTATGGGAGTCTGGATCTTTCAGTACAGAGATTAAGCATTGGTTGTTTGTACACATAGATTGCAAGTAAACCCAGAGCTGTTACCTGGAAAGGGCATTGGATAAAAACAGCCAGCAAGTGCATGGTCTCAAACACTATATAGAGCACAATGCACTCAATGTTATTAAGGCTTAGTAATTTATGCACTATATGAGGATTTATGTGACTTTGGGAAACAGATAATTGCTGTGGTCTCCAGGGGTAATCTAAATCAAAAATGCCTGCAATATATAACATTTTCCAATGGTCTTCTATTACTATTATCACTTAAGCAAAAAGCATTTTTCCCAACAGGATTTGAGTAATTTAGATATAGCTATATTACCATAACACATGCAGTATAATTAGTCAATTTTACTGGAACAGCAGGCCAGAACACCTCATTAACACAGATTCAAGGTCACCTTTTAGTTTGCTAGTCTCTCAGTTTTAACAAGCGTTTTGAATAACAGACCACTGTATTTGATCGATCTTCAGACTTGGCCTGGTTTGTTTTGTCTGCATTACTGCATTGAAACTGTTAACATTTACAAAGCCGCATCTCAAAGGTAGATATGACCTCATGGTCAAATGAGAAAACATGTAGTTTGAGGATTTTCAAACTGAACTCTGAGAAATGATAAAAGTAGTCTAGATAGTGTTCTAAATGTAGCAGGAATCATTCATGACCTAAAGCCAGAGTAGCCTCCAGTGATCAAAGGTGGTAACAAAGAACTCAACGAGATAAACCTCAAAAATGTAAAGAAATACTTACTCAGTGGAATCTATGAAGTATATAACAAGGGCTCCAATGCTGAGAGCAAATACGAGAACCAC
Organism: Lepturacanthus savala; assembly: GCA_030544235.1. NCBI lineage: Eukaryota > Metazoa > Chordata > Actinopteri > Scombriformes > Trichiuridae > Lepturacanthus > Lepturacanthus savala. The sequence goes on along the minus strand of CM060471.1, from coordinate 18,874,218 downwards.
CTGGAAGACAGAAGATTAGAACTGCTTTACTAATGTTATCATATAATACAGTCCGATTACCGATAACATCCAAATATACTCTGGCAGAACTACACATTTATTTAATCCTCAGATGCTTTGCACTCTTTATGGTCTATATTCACAGAACTATCTAACAGGAAACACATTATTGGAATTTTAAAATGATCCCTTTAATCATTTTCATTTTATTGAGATGATTACAAGAACATTTTGCCACAACTTTAGGAACTTTTCATAACTTGAAATTGCAAAGCACTTTTCTAGAAACATAAAATACAATATTAACAGTTGCAATGAAAGCATAAAGACGAAAATTATGCAAATTTAAAAAGCCTCACATGTTCTATCTATATATAATGTTCTGAAACACATTTTTTTTTTATTCTAAAATTGATGAGCCATTTTCTCAGAACAATTCAGATAACCTTAAACTCAATCTAAACAGAAGGAGGAACAAATGCAAGGAAATTATTGAAATGTGAAATAAGCACTGACAGACATTCATCTCATCAGCAACAGTTATAATTATGTTATATAAACCAAAAAGAAAGAGTCACAGTTTGGAACAGCAATGTCACAGACACACCCATCAGTTACAGTATATCTGACATTGTAAATACAAACACAAGAGTTGAGCTAATCATTTAATTGGCAGCAGAAGAGTGGGTGAGGTGAGAGAATGTGGCTTCAGCTTTCACAGGCATAAACAAGGAAGAATAGAGCAGAGCCTGAAGCTTCGACAGCCTCAGCACAGAGGAGCATGATAATAAACTGGGCCATCGTTTTTATTCTGTCACTCCGCCTTTCTGCAGGGGGGAGATGCTGCTGAATAAAATGCAGCCTGGAGTAAGTCGATAGACTTTGAGAGCAGCCTGGGAGGCAGGTTTCAGGGTAATAAACATGAGATTCAGGAGTGTTAGGGAACAAAGCGAGAGCTGTCAGGTGACAGCTGTCGCTGTAGGGGACGCCACAGGAAGTCAGCCTAAACTTAAACACAGATAGTTAAATGAGGAAAGAATAAAAAACAAAATCAACCAGCATGTCGATATATTCAGAGGTGACTGTCTCCTCGGTTCTGTAAATATTATTTGTAGGAAATAACCTGTGTTCTCTCCTCTTCAAATGCTGCAGTCAATGAGTATCATACAGTAAAATTCAGAAGTGTCTTCTGTCTAACCACAGAAGAAGGTGGAGGATTATTAGAACTGGGGGGCAGAGGACAAAATCTCTGTTACCTAACTGGAGCATCCTTTCTTATAAAAGTAGGCTAAAAAGAAACTAAACCACAACACGGTTCATGAGTTTATTTATACATTTCACTGTGCATCGTTAAAAAATACATCTTTTTTACCATTTGGGTCAGACAAGACCTAGATTTCAAATTTTTAATGAATGTACTGTATCAAAACAGATGTTTGAGTCAAAAAGCACAGCATCTCATTAATGCCCTTACTAAATGTCCTAATTTTCCCTTTTAAATGTACTGTAGATGGGAACATAGGAACAGAATGCTTCATGTGACACAGCACAACAAATGTTTTACATCTTGAAGTACACTGCCAGGTTATCTGTGACCCTACCTGGCTTTCATCTATTGTGACACAATGGCCATCCCGAACAAGAAACCAAGGAGCATCCATAATGAATGAGCTCAGCCTAATTCATTTCCATGATGTAAAATTGTATTGTCGACCTGCAAACACTGACGGCTCCATAATGACAAAACACACACGTGCATTTTTAATCGGCCTTTCCTCTTTGAAAGGAGGAAATCTCTTGATGCCTCTGAACATCCCAGTTTAGAAGCGACGTTGGTGCAACCCTAGAAATGCTAATGCCGCTGGCAGAGAGAAGATTCAGTGATGGCAGTAAATAAAACACACAGGCTGCAAAAAGGAGGGGCACTCATGACTGAGTCTGTCAATGAGGTGACAGCAGAAGGTGCCGGTGTTCATCATTCATCTCCATCACTGGATAATGAAGCATCGCATCTGTAGTTTCAGCATTTCCAACTCAACCATTCGCTGGCAGATGGCTCCACCCACATTAGGGCTCAGAAAGCTGGGAGTCAGAAAGAATTGATCAACCACATGAGTCGCTCTACATTATGACCAGGAGAGCTGCCAAGAACACTTTCATTTATTCCTTGCAACATATTTTTAGTCCTCACTTAATCATGCTGCCAGTTACAAAAAGAGAGGAAAAAAATGAGTAAAGTTTTCGGCCGAGCTAAAATCAACATCTGCAAATCTTGAGTCAAGTCACAAGTCATTTAAGCCAAGTCTCAGTTCTGCCACAAGTCCCAACACAGGTCTGCTGTTATTTAATGTAGTCTGCATAAAGTTTTAAGTTTATTAAGGCAGATTTAGAGTCCAATCCAGATCAAGTCCAACTCCAAGTCATGAAAATGATATACTATTTAAACATTTTCTTTCCATCCACTGTTAATAGTGTTTTTACATAGCTGAGAACAAGTCATTTAAATCTATTTATTCAGGCTTTATGCAAGGCTTCTTAGTCACTGTCCAATTTCTTCTTTATTTTCACAAGCTTTTTGAGGACAGAACTTTAGGTTGAATTGAGATTCAGACAATGTTGTATCTTCTACAGATTATAAAACCCTTGACTAAATAGTGACATCTAGGAGAATGACGCTAGTTGGAAAAAGGCCACCTATGATGTGTTAAAGGGAGGTTGGCCAAAATTGCCTGTAAAATATGGATTATTTTTATATGAAATTAATTTAAAGCCCCTTTTAGACTAGAATATATAAACCCTGATTCAATCTATGATGTATATTATGTCACCACTCTTTGGCCAGAACCAAATTTCACCCATTTAGATGTCAACCAGTACATATCAGAGAACCCACTCATGCTCCCAGCCTTTCTGGAGTGTGACTCACCACCAACAAGCATGAATAACCAGTTCAAAAACACACTTCACCTGGACATAAAAATGACTTTTGTTGAAGGGAATGAGCTCAACACCCAGGATGGTGTCAGTCTCACTGATATTTCAGTTTTGGGCATTTTTGGTGGGTCACAGTAAGCTGATATCAATAATATATATGCATTATATATACGCGTTATTATCCTTTTGTGTGAGTCCTTCTTGTATAGGAAGGTAATTTGAATCAAGCACAGGAATAACAGGCCCCACTGCTAACAAAAAGAATGAATATATAAAGGGCTAATTACAAAATATAACTATATTAATTAGTGATTGCAGATAGCAAAATGATGAGCATAAATATCATACAAATAGGGTTGGATTTCATACAAATCTTGAAAATTAAAACTTGAAACTTTTTTGTGGATATATAGTAGCCCAGTCTCATTATTATTCAGGTAAGTTTATATATATATATATATATATATATATATATATATATATATATCACTGCATTTTTTTTTCTGAAATCAGCATTTCTACATGTATTCCAGCCATTCCATTCCATTGAATTCCAACACATGAACACCTCATTCTGCTTAAAGAGATACCAGGAGTGGAATAAAGTCACCCAAGAACAATGATTAAGACTGTGGAGAGCATGACAAGACACATGAAAGCTGTGATTATAAATAAGGGTTATTGCACCAAATATTGATTTCTGAACTCTTCTTCAGTGTAAACATTAGTATTATGTTGTTTAAAAATGAATTTGATCTTGTTTCTTTACATTGTTTGAGGTCTGAAAACATTGTATCTTTTTGTTATTTTGACCATTTGTTATTTTCTGCAAATAAATGCTCTAAATGATAATATTTTTATTTGGAATTACGAGGAAATGTTGTCAGTATTTTACAGACTCAAGAATGTTCCTTTTGCCCCATCACATACTTATAAATAGTAAAATCAGAAAAACTCAAAAAAACAGAAAAAATATTTTACAGTGGTCTCTTATTTTTTTTCCAGAGCTGTATATTTTCACAAAAGCAGGATTGAAAAAACAGGGATCAGTTTGTTCCATATTACCTTCAAACCAAAGTCACAGTGTAATGCCAGATATTTGTGTGCACACAGTGCACAACTGACTTCATTTGTTTAGGTAAAATTGTCCATTTTATTTCCCTAGGTGCCACATCCAATTCATAAGTCTCTTACGTCCACTGTGCACAGGAGCATAAGGTCCTGACTTGGTGTTTCTCATGTGTGACTGTCTGACCTACAGCAGCTTCTGTAGCAACACAGTGCTGCTTTCCAAAATAAAATGATCTAAGGACTATCCTGGTGAATCCAGCCAGCCCATCTGTCTGCCCTCAAATGCCACATTGATTAATAAGGCGTCTCTCCCCCCCACAAACACACACACACACACACACAGCCACACAATAGAGAAGAAAAGCAATGCCCCTTTGTTTAGCTGAATATAGCAATTACATACAGCAATAAGAATTGCAACATAATATAATTTTTTCTTCTTTCAATGTCCTTTTCAGAACTTGAACAAAACGATGAGTGGCAATACCCATCTTATAATTTCCTCAGTTTTAATCAATAGGGAGATTTTCTCTAGTATGAAAAGTGATTTGTTGAGGTCATTAATTTTATGCATCAAACACATGAAAGCTCCACCATGAATTTTTTGAAATCTGTAAACTGCAAGACTTAATTATATATATTTTTAATGCTCATGTTCTTCTGTCAGGTTTACTGAGCTGCTGTAAATGGTTGTGTGATGGGCCATGAATTATTGGAGACATCATGACTCTCCTCGCTAACTAGACTTTGTTTACAGTGCTCCTGCTCATGTTATACTTTGCCCAGGGTGATAACAGCAGTTTAGTGTGTAAATGACAACGGCCATAAACATGACAGACTGCATCCCTTAGAGACACAAGACAGTAAATGAGCATTTGAGACTTTTACAGTATCATTACCATTGAACTCTGGCTCCTTTGCAGCTGACGGACATGCTGCAGGACATGTGTGATGCAACTTCAGCTCTAGAATCTCAAGCTATTGAAGATGTTTCCATGCTGACAGTTTGGGAGAGAAGTAATATCTGATGGATGATGCCCACTCACCTTGTTATGACCTTTTGATCCTTTGAGGCTCTTATCTATGTGGAGCACTTCAAGTGCTCACAGAGTGTTCATCAGGCCTCATAGGGCTACACAATTACAGCTAAAATGTTAATCCTGATTATATTGCTTTGTGATTTGAGTTGATGATTGTCAATCATTATGAATTAAATGATTACTTAATGGTCCTTTTGTCCATTAACGTTTAGGCTATTTTCGACTATGCAAGCACAAAATTAAAGCGGTACTAATCAATATTTTTAAAACAAACAATTGGTTAAATGGCCAACAGTGTCACCTATGGTGATGAACGCACAAAAATGATCAGGCAACCTAGCAGTTCCCCACAGCCCATTACTGTTTTGGCTTTGTCTTACTGCTTTTTACACTGTAACAGGCAGTGATTACCAGCAAAATAGCTCTGAAAAACTCACCATAAAGACAGAGTTAGCAAGAGTTTACCAGCCTATTGATTGCAAATAAATTTACCACAATTTTATCACATAAGAATCGTTTACTTTTTTAACTGCTTGAATTAAGTACTGTAATAAATCCTGCTGGTATTAAGATTGCAACTCACCCTTTTTAAAAGGCAAAGTCTTTCAGTTGGACATAGATTGTACCTAGTGGCATTGTTTTAGTAGTATCGATCATATACCCATATCGGCATATTACCAATTGCCTTTCATTATCCAATCAACCATCCTGTATTATACTGTAAGCCTTTATAATAATACACAATCTATACCTCCAAGAGGATTGGTAACACATCAAAAGAATAGTACCTCAAGACGATTTGTACTCTTAATGTAAAGAACAATAACCCACAATCAAAAATTCCAAACCCAGGCATGGAGATGTGCTGTGACTATTAATATATAACCTGACAGGAGACAACATGTAACAGCCAGTCTCAGTCATTTTTGTAAACAAAGTGGCAAAACTGGCCTAAAATGTTAGTTATTATCTTCTAATGAACAAACAAAATGCTTATATCAATGAGTCACGTTATTTTATTACATGGTTGAAGAAATGACAGATTGGATCTTTAACAAAGCTAAACTTGTATTCACCGGCTGTGTCTGCATGTGATCCGTGCTCGTGGCGACAGGCAATAACACAACATGCATACTAATAGGGTCTTGTATAGTTTTTCTGAAGCCTGGCACCCTCCCCAAGCATGATCTTAATATAACCTAGCCGGCATTGGTATCATAAACAATCTACAGCCGCATCTGCCTGAATGAAGCAATTATGATTGCACTGTCTTCCTTACTCACAGCAAGGAAGAGAGGCTGTTCTGTGTTTTGTGTCACTTGGCTGTGACTTGACAAGGTTACAGTCAGGAAAATTAGACAAACATCTACAATTACATAACATTTTAAAATATTTGACCAGTCCAGGGCATTAATGACAGAGAACATTTTTGTGTATAAGTAGTTTAGAAGGCCCTAACGATCTATCAATTTAGATTGATAACCACGATTTCAGGCAATGCCATCTTGAGATCTTTTTTTTTTTCTTGCCTTTTTTCTAACCGTGGTTTTGTTTTCGCCAACTGTTTTACACCTGTGTGCTGACTCCCTACCACGCCAAGCTCACCAATCAGAAGCGACATATTGCACAAGGAGAACAGGTCACAAGAAGGGTTTGTTTTAAACCCAAAGAAAAACAGCACGTTGGTTATTTCAGGTTTGAGGCTGCAGATGATCAGAAATAAGATGCTGTGTAAAACATGTCACACTCAAGCATTTATTGTTTTAATGCTATGATATTGGTTTCTGTGACACTTCTAAATGTGATGAATTGAAACTTGATTTCAAAGTATTGTGAACGAAATAGAAAACGCAATACCTGCCAGAAAAATCACAGTTTAATTTATTAAAATCCTTCAGTCATATTTAGAAATATATGTTATTTTTCTCATCTTTGTAGATTAAATGACAAACAGAAACATAAAGCCTCATGTAATTACACTAATGGGGCACTTGGCATCTAAAGCTAACAGGGTCATATACTATGAGTAAAGCCTGAGGTATTTAACATAGTGACAATTATCCCACAGAGAATTATCACCTGCAGTTCCTCTTAGCTCCACACGGAGCATTTCAGCATATTTCAGCTCATTTTAGGGTTTTATGCCAACCATCTTAGTTAGTGACCGGTTAGGGACTAGTTAACATAGTGGATTATTTAGCAGATAAAGAGACAGTTATTTGCCTCTGGAATTACTGGAGACAAAAGGCTAAACATTACAGTGACTATTTGCTAAACACCTTTTCTGTAGCAACCTTATAAGGCGATAACATATTGTGATAATATCCTTACTTTTTGGCGCCCAGTGCAAGCTCTAATACACTGTTGAGTTGAGTATTGTGCCCTTCAAATGGCATTTTATTTAATACATATGTGGTAGATTCAATTTCCACATTGAGAGAAGAGTGAAGGATGAATAAGGCCGGAGAGGGCTGTGTTCATCAGATTTACAGTATGAGAGGTGGAAGCTTCATGAGAGGTGGAAGCTTCATGCACTGGACTGTATTGAGATATATGAATGTGTCAGATGTAATTGAAAACCTAAGCCACAGCTTGGCAGAAACTGTGACATTACTCATCATCACAGAAGATAACAATCAGATTGCATAATGAGCTGCAGTCACTGACGACAGCAACGGAAGGATGATAAATATTATACAATCCCCAGACGTGTGTGTGTGGTAAGAGATTTGCTCATCATGTGTCATTCAGATCATGCCCGAGCTGTTTTATCAATCTAGTGATTCATGACTGCGGCGAAACTGGAGGTCACAGAGCTGGACAACTTCAATGTGTCAGTCTGCAGGCTGTGTGATCAGTGACCCTGCCAGAGCCCTTCCTTCACCCTCTGGACTGGTTTATGGAGAACATTAGACTGATCACATTAGACCTCCAGGGCATCCAGTCTGAAAACAAAGACATTAAGGCTATAGACTCTACTCTTGTTAATATATCGAACCATTCATCTTTAGTGACAAGGCTTGCTTAATCTTTTTTTCTAAGTTTGATGCCCTGGCTGGCTTGTGGACAGTTTTCCCATTTCAGTGTTGTTAAAGAAACACAAATTAAAGAAGGTGGTAAAGTAGCCTCACACGACTAAATAAATAATTACAAATACATCCGAGTATAGATTGTGCTGTCAGTTGGTTCCCAGAACAAACCACAAAGCCCCAGTGGACGATTATTGCTTTCATTAAGACCAACTAAGATATTTTCTTGTAAAGGACACACATTTGCAGAGACAGCCAGGAAACTCACAAAGCTCATGTTTCATGCTTAGTTAATGAATTATATATTTATACCAGTCTACTTTGTAGAGGCAGATATTAGAGTATAGGACTTTTAAAACATTTGCAAACGGTAAATATGCAAGTAAACCTTTGCTGGGAACCCTTGACAATTCATGGAGACCCCAATTAGATACTTTAAGCTCCTCATGATCTACAGTAATGAATTGTTTGGATTCAGCTTGAATACTTTAACTGCATCATTCAACATATTTCTCAAGATGACAGTACAGTATCCTAAGCAGGATTTCATCACTTTTTTCTTTTTTGCGTGCGTCTTCCACACATGAGAATTAAACTGGTCGGTTTATAGGATTTCTCCCATCCCATCAATGAAAGCTGATTATTTCCTTTGTGTCACAGGCTTCCATGGAGCTTCATACAGCTGCTTCCACATCATTAGGGGAAACCACCAGCATCGGTCTAGCTATTCAGTAATAGCATCATCCTTCCCAGATCCGGATTCATCTGCCTCCACAGGGAACCAGCAAACAGACAAACACAGTGTCACGCAGGTTTACACACATCCTGGGAAACACCAGCAGTCAACAACTGATTGGGTTTGCATGTATACAAAGCAGATAACAGCATGAGTAGACACGGTTCATCTCATAAGTGTTTTGTGCGTCGTAGTTTCACGTGGACTTGGTCACATCACTGTAGCAGTTTGGTTCTGTGTGTTGATTGATCAGACCAGAATTAACTTTTGTCCACATCAGCACTAGTCAATATTATTTTATCATACATGAATTAAACAGAGGCCACACATATGTTTGCTAAATTGAGAGGCAAAAGAAAAGTTGGCACTCATTATTATGCATCCAGGTGCACTGCTCAACTTAATGAAAATGCTATAGGACATGTCTTAAGGTACATTTCCCAATTTCGACTGTTGAGAGGGATAGTAAGTAGTAATAGTAGTTAGTAGCTGAGAAAAACTATAGCCACAACCTGAAAGTATCTATTTGTTTTTTGTTTGTTTGCTTGTTTTTTTCCCAATTATGGACCTCTATTCCCCAAAATATGCCAAAACTCAACAATAATCTACTGTAAGTCAGTCATTTTCTATACCTGCTTATTCCTCATTAGGGTCGCAGGGGTCTGCTGGAGCCTATCCCAGCGCGTTACGGCGAGAGGCAGGGATACACCCCAGATGGTCGCCAGCCAATCGTGGGGCACACACACCATTCACTCACACCTACGGGCAATTTAGAGTCTCCAATTAACCTGAGCATGTTTTTGGACTGTGGGAGGAAGCCGGAGTACCCGGTGAAAACCCACGCAGACACGGGGAGAACATGCAAACTCCACACAGAAAGGTCCCAGACCCCGGACCAAGGAGGTCTTGAACCTGCGACCTTCTTGCTGTGAGGCAACAGCGCTAACCCCTGCGCCACCGTGTCGCCCCTAATCCACTGTAAGGAAACCTTTATTTGTAACATATCACTATGCAGCATAGGCAACTATAAAGTTAGTAGTTAGTTAAAACATGGGATTGGGTTCTGATTACCTGCTCCTCTTTGTGAGAGACGCACACCAAGCTGCTTAGCTAAGCAAAACATTCTCTTTATAGCTTAAAGAACTGTGCACTATATCTGTGCAAAGTTGTAGGTTATTATGCACTGACTTATAGATTTTAACAGTCATCCAACAAAAAGTTTGGAAATTTGTTTTTTATTTTCTCTGTCAACACTTAACAGCTTATTCTGCTCCTGCTATTGACTATTGGTGTTGTTTGGTAGACTGGATTATTGAAGTCCATCAGTGACAAGACATATTAACAATCTAACTGGATTTTTTCATTTATCAAACAGTCAGAAGCCATAGTAACATGTGAAGAACCGACAAAGCCACAGCAGCCTGGCACCTCCTCCTCATGCTGGTCACACAATGCTGAGGGATTGCATTCCACTCTTCAACCAGGATTTGTCACAAGTCATCCATCATGGTTGTCTTGGTCACTCCAGCATGAAGAGCTCGTCCGAGCTGAACGCACGACTGTTTAGTTGGGTTGAGGTCAGACCTGTTGGCAGGCTACTCCATTCTTTCTACTCCAGACTTCTAAAGGTAGTCTCTGATAAACCCCGCTCTGTGGCAGCAAACTTCTCAGCTTGTAGGCTGGAGTTCGGTCCCAGACTGTGGGGCTATGGGATCACCACTGGTCTCATCTCAAGATGCAGTGAGATTGACTCCAATAAGCCAGGCACCTGATTGTCAGCATGTAGGGGTACTGGAAGCTCAAAAGAAGAGCCAATAACAACAGCAGAATAAGATGTTTATCTTTGACAGAGAAGATTTGATATATTTAACATTTGCACATCCGGCATACATACAATATTTTTTCCAATGATGTAATAATTATAGCCAAGAATCACTGTTACAACATAAAAACGACCTATCAAACACATATGTCCAAACCTTTTGTTTAATGATATTGGTATCGTAATGGTATTCAATACTTGACATTGTGTATAAACTTTGTAACATTATTCTGTCTAATGGACCTTTATATACCAAATAAATGAATTTATATAATAAATAAATACTAAGTAAACACAGATGTTACTAGTAAGCAAAACAAAAGCCTTAATTAGCATCATTGGAAACACCTGTGTTTATCTACAATGATTGTTTGTCAATATGGCTGCCATGGCAAATGTATATTATTATAGGAGGTACCAGTGGGAAATCCCTGGTAGCTACAGGTCCTAATCCCAAATGTCAGCTGCAGCTCTTAGAGAAGTTGAGAATCTATTCACATATTCAGAAAGCATCCTTTAAGGTTTTACACACTTCTTTAATAGAGTTCATTTAAAGTATATTAAAACCACGAAAGCCGTCGTTCAATTATTTGCTACTTATATTGTGAGGATTGTTATTTTCTCTAACACGCGTCGTCTGAGATAATGTATGTTGATGACATCACACTGTTTTATCATCCCGTGTTGAAAACTTCTGGTCAAAAATAGCAGGTGAACTTTCCAAACAGCTGCTGTCCAAATTATAGTATGTGGCAGCTTGATACATTGATTTATGACTAGATATTAGTAATACCTTTCTATTACTGTGGCATGTTTCCAAAATTACTGTAACTGTATATATATATATATATATATATATATATATATATATATATATATATAAAACTATATAGATAGTTTTTAATTTGGTGTTTTATCATGTGTAGGCTATTCTTTTTGTATTGTTTTACTGTTTCTGATTTTGTTGTTTTATGTTATTTTTGCTTTTTCCTTTTCTTTTCTTTCTTTGCATAGAATTTGCAAAACATATACCACAGGATTATTATTATTATTATTGTTGTAGTATGTATTACTGAGTTTTACTAGTCAAGGTTGAAACAATGATCACTTGTTAAAATCGAATATGCACTTCAAGCTGTACAACAGCGACTTAATATTTGGCTCCTGAACATTAGCTATAGGAGTTTAAAGCACTTAGAAACTGGATCCTTTCTTAAACCCTTGGCAGCTTCACACAAGTGCTCAGTTTGTGTTTCATGTTGTATAGGTTGCATTGTAACTACCCATGGACTGAAACCATATCCTCTCTTTGACACTGGTCACTGTATATAGTGAGCGATCTGATCTTTGAGGGCTGGTGACATTCACGCCAAGCTGTGAAAATGGTGCTGCTATCCTTGAACATTTTCAGTCAAGCATGGATTGGGGATTTTTTTTCATGTGATTCCTACTCTGAGACTCAACCATGTTCCACTCTGACTTTAACTCATCCTACCACAGTTTGTCCCTTTATTTAGTTCATTAAATACCCATAATTAAAACACACAATATAGATCCCACGCTTGCTTAGCCATGATTTAAGACTTCCTGAAAGCGGCCCAACCACTCTGTCACATAGAGCTGAGGATGGGGCAGGGATGGCTGTGGTGTTTTGCCAGCCTCTCACTATGTGTCTCAGATGAAATAAAACAAGGCAAATGAGCTGCAGAACAAGAAAAAAATATATCACCCATATATATCTGTATGTGAGTATGATAGCATCTCTCTAGCAGCTCTCCAGAGAGGAGAGGTTCCTACTGAGAGAAACTCTGCACAATGGAAATTCGTATCATGTGTTAAAATGTAAATCATGTTCTATATCTGGGAAGCTGGACATACTGTGAATGTAGAAGCCACGTGTGTTTTTAAGGGTTCGACTATGATGTGGGATGCACAAAGTGGGAACTCTACAGTAGGAGGTGTTAGAGAACAGCTTCTCAAATATTAATGAACAAGATTGGATTCATATTCTGCAGTCAGACATAATTAGATTGCAGTTCGCCACACAGACCGAGGACTGAGCTTTAAATTAACTTTCAAGGTTATAATCTGTTGTATGACCAGTTTACAACATCTCTTAACCTCTAGATATTCGGCTTCTCTAAGTGGCAGTGATAATTAAATTGAACTTGCCAAGGGAAAGCCATAAAATTGCAAAAATCAAGAGTTACCTTATTCACACCTCTTCCATTCCTGCCTTTTCTGAGAGCAGAAAGGGAAGATTGTGATGGGTTTTGAAGACTATGCAAGTGCTGCTCTACAGCAGCGCTTGTTATCAGGTAATTGTGTAGCTGAGGAATTTTAATGAAATCTGGAGAGCCATATTCATAATGGCTGAGAATTTATCATAATTCTGCTTAAGAATCAGATTTTTGCAGTTGTGAATAATGTTTTCACAAACCATATCTTCACAGTTTTTCCTCATCTCTGAATATAATGCTACTCCACAAAACTAATTATACTCTGATTGTTTGTGCCAAATGAGATTGTGCTCAAGATGTAGCCCGCCAAACATAGAATCACAGAGAAGATCCAAATTAGAAATGCCTCCTCCCCCAACCCCCAGGGAGGATGGTAATTATCACACCTGATACATGTGGGGGGCCAAAACTAATGGTGTTACTGTTGCAAGAATTTGGCCCCACGAGCGCAGAGAGTTAAGCTACTCTCAATCTGTAGACACGGCCACAGATGGCCACAGGTCAAGAGCATCTCAAATAAATGTGTCAAGGCAACACTTAGTTTTGTCTGAGTGGCAGACGACGCGCTGCACCCATGGCAAATATTAATGATGTTATAAATCGAGACAGACTCCAGACACTATAGACACCATCCAGGGCAAGTGGTAAAGAAGATAGCCATGTCATATGCATTGAAAATAAGACGCCGGTATGAATTCTGCTAAGATGTTGCATACATACTGTACACTGTGAGGCCTATTTGTTTTTGTTTCTAACAAAATCAAAGTAAGCGATACTTAGTGTTTTGAACTAAGTATCAGCAACCAAAAGGCATTTTTCTTGCTGCATGAATGTCTTAAGACAACTTAGGAAATGATCAACTCTTTTTGTTCATTTTGTGTATTTGTCCTATATTCTACGAGTGGTGCAAGTTTATATCTGGGTATTTAAATGAAAACTAACTTGTTTTAAGTATTTTAAACTATAACTTAAGTCTCATACGGCATTGTTTCCTTCAGAAAGGCCTGGGCACACAGGCCTGGCAGCTGCTGTCATCCAAAAATAGAGGCAGACTTAGAGATGGGCAGAAAGCCAAGCGACACTGCCACGTTGTTCACTCTATTGCACTTGGTGCGGTGAAAGTCACATGCTATGACAGTTTGACTTTCTGCCTTCTCTTTTTTTTATTTTTAATTATTTTGTTAAGGGTGACAGCCAGGTCTCTCTCGTGGCATTAAGACTGGTCAGTCAGATTTTGTTTCGTCTGCAGCTTTTTACAAAATGTCACCAATCAAAATACACCTCACACATTGAATGGCCATACACAAACATGAAAAGCACAAAATCTTATTGCAAAACCAAATATTCATATATGTAAACACCCAAAATCCCACAGTCCCACACAACAAAAAATAATAAATCAACTCAAAATTCCACTACAGATTTTTTTTCACACTTTTTTGTAAACCAGGGCAATTGTGTTACCCAGAAAAGAGAAAAAAGAGGTTCAATTAATTAATAGCAACAAATACAAAGTTGTTGGTTTTTTTTTTTAAGTTTAAAAACTTCAAGTAAAAACTTGGGTTTTAATTGGGCCTTTGCTGACTGCCACTCGTGCCCTTTGATTTTTGTACTTACAGAGTCAGGTCTATAAGTCCAGTCCAGTCAAGTTCAGTTGCTTGCTGCTGGGTTGTGGGTGTGAAACCATCTTCCATAAACACTTTTTATTGTTGGTCATAGGATGACTCTCACAGCACATGAATGTTACTGTGTTTTCCCTCACAAATGAGTGAGCAATATCTATTGATTAAAACCAGGCTCCCTCCTGAGAAAAGCCTAAAATTCATTTTTTTCTAAATAAAACAAACTGAATATGCAAATTTTATTGGTTTTCTTTTTAATTATACTACTCTTCACACCAGTGGAAATCTCCTCAAAGATTTGAAGGACTCGTTCCGGGTAATTTTACACTGCAGGAACCTCCCCCGCAGGGTTATTTACAGGAACTTTTACAGGGGCCAACGGAGTACCTACTCCGGGGCAGGTACTCCGTTTGGCCCTGAAAACTCCTGTGTGGCTGGTGATCTCACTCGCTCTCTCTCTCTCTCTCTCTCTCTCTCGCTCTCTGTGTGTAAGAAACTGAAACCACAACAACTAGAGCAGTTCCAACTAATATAAATAAATAAATAAACATCACAGTCAAAAGTGTCACACGATTACATAGCAATGGAAACTCCGAGGGGTCCTACTTTGAATTGGAGACATGGCCACTGAGATCACCAAGTGAGAGGAAGGTTCCTGTAGAAGTTCCTAGGAATTCCTGCAGTGGAAACGCGACTGAAGGACTCCTCCAGTATCCAGACCAACCTTCCTTGTGATGCAATACGGATCTTTTCACATGGTGTAAAAATGATTTATCAGCTTTCAACTAAGGTTGAGTATAGATCCCAAAATTAACCGTCTGAAATATTTCCCTTTTTTCTCCCTTTGTCATTGTTATTTTTGTCTTTGGTTTACTTTTTCCAGGTTTCTGAGTTTCTTGAACTCCTCTTTCTGCAGGTGCATCAGGATAACATAGCTGTGGGCTTAGCTCAGCATCCAAGGGAACTTCGAGAAGGCGACTGAAGTTGAGCTCCCGTCTCATGGACAGGGCAACCTTAAAAAAATCCATGAATCTATCCATGTTTTTGCTGGGCGTCTAGCCCTGTCTGCCTCTTTACCGGAACTCTATGTTCCTGCCATTTAGGGTGTGGTACTTTACTATAAATACTGCCTCTCAGAAGAGTCCTAGGCTTCTGGGTATTAAACCCAGACAATAGACAAATAGTCCAACACCACTGAAAATGTCTGCTTTCCAAGTAACCACCATTTCTCTAGAGAAACCAGACTCAAAAGGCTGCCTGACAAATGAACTTGTCTCATTTCCATTTAGGGGCATTGAGTGATTCAGTCATCTGAGAGAATTGGGGCACGAAGCAATGGGAAGATTGTGAAAATGGATGTTTCCAGGGGTGTATATAGGTGGTGAAATCTAGTGAAATGGATCCCAATGGCACTGGAATTGGGACAGAGTAAAATGCTGTTTGAGTCCTTTCATGCCGAGCTGAATACTGTGGAAAATCTGTGATAGTAAAGCTAAGCTGAATTCTCAATCATGTAAAGCATAAGTACTTCCAAATGGCACTTTGGACATTTTTGCTGCTGCAGTGCCATAATCTCCTCAGAGAAGAGAGAAGGTCCCCACAGAAGAGTGTTTTCTCTCTCTCTCTCTCCCTTTCCCCTCCTCTTTCCCTCTCTCCCCTTCCCATTTTTCCTTTTTTTCACTCTCATCAAACAAAAAGCTTTTCCATGTAGTGGCACAATTGCCACTGCTCACTGAGCCACTCAAAGGAGGAGGAGCTGAGCTTCTCTGCCTGATGAAAAAGCCCTTCTGGCCCACCTATAATTTGTCCAATGCTCCTTTCTCCCCTTGCAGCTTACCCCAGTCAACATCAAATCTAGCCGACATTGGTCAAGATAGAAGATGACTCCTTCCCCTCGTCATCCAATAGAACTTCCTCCACATGTTGACCCTCAGTAATCGAAGACGACTCTAAATCATTAGCACTTTTTTGCTTGACAGCTGGTGACGATGAGAAGTATATAAGCTGACACCTTTTGCACACCGTTTAGCTCTTAACACCTCACTGACACATTTTGCACCAAAAATCACACTCCTCCGAACTGAACCTGCCAGTTTGCTTCATCGGAAGTGATAGTCGGACGATCAAACTGCTTCTAACCACAATATCTGCAACTTTCAGAAACTGAAATCCAGCATTCACACCTACTGTGTACAGCGATCAGCCAGGAGTGTGGAGGTGAGAAAGAAAGCAGGGTTTGTATTTCTCTCTTCTCATTCCTTTCCTCCATATTCTTCACACAACTATTTCACATTCCCAGAATAACTAGTATGGCTCTATGGATGTCAATGTCAGACTGAAATACATATCTTAACAATCCTTAGATGTGGAATATACACTTGAACACTTGAATAACCTTGCACAAATATGCCAATGTATAATATACATCAGCACTTAATTAAATTGTGCAACTTCAGCACTTTAACATTTAAGCACTTTACCATCTCCCACCTTAGCACTTTATGACTGTTACTCCTAGTTTGTCCAAGGCACCACTCAGTTTCTTATTTCTCATTTTCATAATCTCTTATGTGTAACACACTGTTGTGTATGTGTCCCTGTTGGGTAAAATATAGCTTGTGATAATGGATAATGCCCTTGTTTTTTTTTTTTTTTTTACTATTTTTTACTAACATTACTTTCATTACGTGATGTTAAATTTCAGACGTGTTTGTTATACCTGGCACAGAACTACAGATGGAAATTAGACTATGAACATATAACATGTAAATGTTCATTCAAATGCACTGTCCTTATTTCATATAAATAGAAATGCGTTGCAATGAAATTACAGACTGACGAATGGACGAATCCCAATGACTTGGGTGGTGATCTTAATTTAGTGCTTTTTTCTGTATCTGATTTAGAACCATATAAGAAAGTGGCCCAAATCTAAATTGAAAGAATCAGATTCCATATGACTTGTGCTGTTCACACTGTTCTGAAACAAAACGGATCTGAATCACATGAGCAAAAAGATCTGATTTGGGTCACTCAGGCCTGCAGTGTTAGCATAGCCTGACTTTTTCTTTGAGTGCCACCATGATGTTGATATGTTTGGTTTTTAATTGACATATTTGTATTGATTACCATGAGATGATGTACAAATACACGTGGTGCACCATGAATAAATGCTGTTGACTTTGTTGACCCCCTGATTTATCCTGCACTACCACCAGCAAGTCTGCTTTCACTTCCCCAGTGAAATATCTAAATATACCAGGTGTATTACCATGTAATTTGGCACAGCCACTGATGTTCCCTTCAGGATTAATTGTGATCCCTTAATTTTGTTTTAGTGTCATAAACCTTTTTTTACAGCAGCCATATTGATATGAAATAGTAGGTAAACACAGGTGTTACCAATGACATTAATTAAGGTTCCATTCCATCCAGAGTCAGGGTGCTGCTTTGCTGTATGTTTTGGAAAGGGATAAGTAGTTCTTTCCACAGCAGTGGTAGTATTAACAACTACAACATAACACAGCACGTCCAGTCATGATACAGTGATAAAATCCTTTAAATAAAAAAGGAGTTATATCCCAGAGATAGCCCACAATGATTCTTCTAAGCCTTTAATATCGTTGACTGTGTTTAACCTGTGACTGGGGTAAGGGGGCAAAGACTGCAAACCAAATAGTACCAGAGGGCATGCTTCCATTAATAGAAAACCTCTCTCTAGCCAGAATAATACGACATCCCAGCTCCCCCTGTGGCCTTCTATAACCGAGCACACATGGGCTAAATGTCACTCAGCAGGGTCCCATCATCTAAGAGAAAATCACTTTTTCCTTCAGAATTCACTAACCTCAGAGTCGCTCCATCACACTCCCCAACGTGCAATTTCTTGAAGATTACATTCTCGAGGGAAGTGTGACTGAACAGGAAATAGATGCATGACATTACAGTACAGCCGTTGGGTTTTTTGGCACAGGTACGAGCTGCAGCCACCTGTTCAGCCCCCAAAGCGACTTTTGTTTG